>CM060861.1:18882091-19589487 GCA_030737845.1 Acorus calamus
GGTTAATAAAATTTATTTATTTTCTTCGTTTTGTTATTCTCGGTGAATATCAATTATGTAGAGTTCCATCATCTGGTAATTCTTGCGAGAAATAAATAGATCGTTGAAGCCCACCGCCCTGGCATTCTTATGAAGAATCAACAACGTCGTTGGAGCTTGCAGATCTTGCATCCTTGATCGGATCCGTAGAAGAGCGTAGGCCTATGCTGCATCACAAAGGGCACATTTTGTTTTAATTTTTTGTTGTTTTTTGTGGGGGAATATTTTAAAACAAACATAAGAGACTATAGTTGTTGTTTTTGGTGTGTGTATGTATTTCTTTTCTGTAAAAGCTGTCCACCGTCGTGCTTATGCAAAGATTTTAGGTGTACTAAGAGTTGGTTGATCAGTTCTCCCATATGAAGCTGAAGCCCATGCCTATCATTAATTTACAGTCATCTTCAGAGCTTTGTATTTAGACATGAACCAATGGCTGTGTCAAAGCTACCAAATATTCTACACAAAATGGACTATAATTTTAGCAAAGGAGTCGTCTGTTTATGGCTTTTTAGGTGTTGTTCGATCAAGTCACACTTGGTGATGCTAAGCTTTAAAAGGTAAAAATTTATTTGGAACTGTCCCAATGAATTGGATATGCACCATTTACCCAAAAAAATGGAAATTCCAATCTGTCTGAAGTTGAGGATGGAGTTTTGTCCAGTTTAGACGTTTGTGTACTTTGTGAGGCACAAATGAACAAAAACACGACAAATGAGGTATTTTTAACTGAAAGAAAAAAAATTCCTATGCTTTATCGTCATAAAACACAAAACAAACACACTTTTATTGAACGTTTGGTGATTTCTGATGATTTATTATGCTATTTTGGCTTGTGAAATATTGGAAGTATTAAGTATTAAAATATGTTACTTTGTATTTTTCTTTCTAATATCTGCACATGTAGATGCTTGTGTAAGAATAGGAAAATTTTACACTTTCATGTTTGGCTTCTTATTCTCTGATATTTTATATGATATTGCAGAAAAATGGACGAACTGTGGACCTTGATAGCTATCTGGATGCTAAGGCATGCTCCTAACCTCTATTTATATAGTATCAAACATGTCTGATAAGTCATTTATTTATGACTTCAATTTTTGATAGCTGCACCATTACTACTGCATAACAAGGATTATAAAACAAATAATAAGAAAATTATGTAAAAGTTTGGTAATGGAACTAGAAGTGTCCTCATGCTAACAATCAATCTTCATCTGATAAAGTTCCATTTTTTGTCTCTTGGTCTTGCATACTTGAAAATCAAAGGTGAGATTGTGAAACAATGCAATGTTCTGAGTTTTAATGGAAAACTGTGAAGAGTTTATATTTGTTAGAGGAAGTTCATGACCAATTTGGAGGGCTTTTGTTTACGCAATATGGAGACGCGGATATGACAAACATGAACACAGTGGCACAACTCTTGAAATATTAGGACATAGGCATGGCTTGAATATGACAGCAAATAAATAAATATATATATCATTAATAAATAGATACTATAAAAAAATAGAAGTGATAGGGAACATATATAGTCTCTTTTCTATTTTTTTAGAATAATAAAATGAATATTGAGAGACAAGAGATGGGACGGTATTATGGTGGGAAGGAGACCCGTAGAGATCCATATGGGAGGAGCTCTTGGTTCGGTTAAAGGTTAACTGTCATTGAAAAAAACCACCGAATAATGGAGGGACTCTTCGTAGATAAATCGCCCCATGACAAATAGCAGCCCAAACCCACAGCTGGGCCAGCTATTCCTTACACAACCCAAGTTGTAGAACTTAACAAGGCTAGAATACATTGAGGTAATAGAGATAGTCGGCTAGAAAATTGTGGTGGGTTCCAAGGAAGTCATGACAAATATGGAGGAGCATTGAAACACCTTCCTTGTGGGCTACGTCACAGGAAAGAAAACCATTTTGTTAAGTCTTTTTTGGAATTCATTCAGAGAACTTTGGAAACAATAGGGTCATTCGACATCCTTGTGAGGGGCTCAAGCTCAATGATGATAATGTGGCCACACATAGTGTTGTGTGTCCTTGGGTGCACATCAGTCAACACATGTGCGGCCCGTTGGCTGCACGTGCGCCATATGCACCGCATATGGTGCAACAGATAGAATACTAGTCATTTTCTAGCTGTTGGCTGTTGCAAAGGGGTTTGGTGGGGCTTTGGGGTTATTCTCTATATATTTGGGTCCATTTGGACCCCAAATACATACCAAAGTTCTCAAACAATTCTCCAAGCTCTCAAATCTCTCTAAAATCTCAACTATGGCTTACTTTTCACTCTATCTTTTTTTGTTTCATTTATTTTGTGTCTTAACTTTTTAAATTGTTTGATTTTGAGTAGATGAGGTTATTGGAGGATTTTTTTTTTGAGAAAAGGTAGGCGCATTACCCCTATTTCATTCAAAACAGGGGCATACGCCCAAAGCATACAAATAGCAATAAAATAAAACCAATAGGATAGATGGATAAATAGAAGAGTTTTCTATAAATCACCTACCCTCCACACCCACCCTACCCAATAATAAATTTATCCCTCTCATACAAAACACTACTCGCCCCTACACAAAATCGGCCCCAATCTAGAATGGATTGAATCACCATCTCCCATATGATTGGAGGGAATCTTGTAGGCTCTTGAAGTAATGTTTGGAGATCTTTGAAAGCTTTTGGAGATCTACTTCGATGATGATGATGGAGATGGTGGAGATCTTCCCTAATGGTTCTGAGAAGGGAATGTAGAATTTATGGTTTCATCACTTGGTTATTATTAGCAAGGATATTTTGCAAAAAATGAAGTGTGAAAAATTGAAGGTGGATGCGCTTCTAGTAACATGCTACAGGGTTTCCCATTCATTCAATAAATATTCTAAAATGTGCTATGTGGTTTGTGTGCAGCTGGGGCACTGCATAGAGAATATGTGAGAGTATATGTGATTCTGTATTTTTATTAATGAAAAATATATGATGATTATTTCTAAACAATAGACAACAAGATAAATATTAAAGACTATTACCTTTAAAGCGATTTTATTATTCAACAAATCTTGATGAACAATTCAACCATTTGACAAGTTGTAATGATTATAACATATCACATTGAACAAGTCACCTCCACAACACTACAATATAATATAACAAAAAAGTCATGGTTTTTTTTGGTCAAGATTTGTGCTAGCGCACAGACCACATATGTGGGCCTAGCCCGCTTATAGGTCGATCCATGATATGTGGTTCAACCTATGGATTGAACCGCATATGTGACCGCATTAGTCGCATATCCAAACATTGCCTCAATTTGAAGACACTTGAACACTATTGAAACTTGAAAGGATGTACTGCATTCTTGTTTTCATAACAAAATATAAAGTCGTTGATCCAATTTTACATGTTTTGTTGAATTGAAGAATTTTTTTTTAGAATGAACACCATGCGAACAACCATTTTAACGGAAATACCTGACCTAACCTCGTTTGAACAGGGTTCTTTGAACCCTTTGGCTGTTTGAACGCCATTCGAATGGTTCATTCCCAAAAAACAATCTACTGTCGATGAACCTAGTTCAAACGGTTATTGGAAATGGGTATTGGTTGATTCGAAGGGCATTGAAACAGGGTTCATCAAATCCTTCGGCCATTCAAACGGGGTTCGTTCCCAGAAACAATCCACTGTCGATGAACCCCATTCCAAACGGCCATTCATATGGGTATTGGTGGATTTGAAGGACGTTTGAATAGGGTTTGATGAACCCTTTGGCCAATGAAAGGCCGTTTGATTGCCTTTCGAACGGTATGAAGCCTTTCGTTTATCCCCCAAAAGCAACCCACTGTCGATGAACCCGTTCAAACGGTGTTTATGGGTTCGAAGGATGTTTGAACAGTGTTCATCAAACACTTCGGCTGGTGGAATGCCCTTCGAATGGCCTGAAGCTGTTCGAACTCCGTTTGATGACCACCCATTTCAACAAGTGTTCACCACACCTAGTTTGTACTCATTTGAACATGTGTTCACCACACCCTGTTTTCAATATAAATTTTTCATTCATTCAATATATAATAATCAATATTAGTACATGACACTATATTACAAACAAAGAGTTCATGAACATCCAACATTAGAAAACAACAAAAAGTCAACAAAAAACATTTACTATTGCAGTCCAGCTGGTTTTTCTTATTCTTCATGAGCGGCATGATTCATGAATAGGAGGAAGAGAGAATGAACCCAAACTACCCAAGTTTCCATAATACCTCCCTGACATGACGAGTCCCAATGCACATTGAACTGCAATTAATCCCCTACAACAAACTGAAATGCGAGGTGACAATTGTATCAAAAGTGTCCTTGTGACTTTCCAATTGGTAAAAACGATTGTCGATGCGAGTGTCCAATGCATCCAACCGCGAATGCAATATATTCCACTATATTCCACTGGTACACGAGGAGCCCACACATCAAACTAATTGTCATCACCTCTTATAAATCAAGGGTTCACATGTCAAATCATTTTTCATCTTTTATAAAATTTATTAACATCTTATTCACCTTTTATCGACATGGTTAACGAAACAATAAAACTTCATTATTACGTTTCCTAACAAGAATAACTAAAATTACAACCAAACAACAAAGGTTATTCCTTATTATACTGGAATACTTATCTATCCCGGAATAGCTTATGTTGCTACCAAAATGGGGGCTAAAGTGATGGAGGTGTTGAGTGTTAGGAAGTTATATTAGTGGGTTGGATGACACATTTGATCAAATAAGTTAAGGTAGAAATCCATTAAGTGGAAATTCATGGCCTTGGAGTTGATGGGACTCGTTTATAAATAGAACAAATGATGTGTACAGAATTACACATTAGCTATCACTCATACTTTATTCCACAGATGAGGTAATCTTTAAATCGCAGCCACGGGGGTTTAACTTATAGAAAGCATTCGCAACATCCTGGACATTTGCTTGAAGAGTGGAGCTTAAACCATTTTCTCAGGCATGAGGAGTTACCTGTTTGTGCTTGGACTCCATCAATATTATCTTTGAGAATTGCTTGACAACATGCTTTATTTAACCCAACCCGTCAGAAAGTTTCTTGATCAGTTCATCTAACTTTTCTTTGTAATCACCCTACTGCCATGATTCAGTACCTTATGTTAGTTACCTTACCATACTCTTAAGCATTAGGTTATAATGAGTGGAAAGATAAAACCTTCAATCATTTACTATTGTAATTCTTGGTTTTTGCAAGCTAAAGAGACATGGTTCATTTTGTGTACTGGTCTTCTGAACTCCTTAATACCCTCGTAGTAATCCACAAACAGACTAAAATCAGGACATTGCATGACAGGGAGATGCAGATATCTTCTTCCCAACAGACTTCTCGCTCTTAAAGAGAATTGATCATCACTGTTCTGGATGGCTAAAGGAACATACAGATTCTCCATCCATGCCTGTGAAGAAAATACGGACTATTACAGTATGTTATCTAAATTCCCTCTATGTTTCATTTTGTTTTGGACCCCCCTAGAGAGCTCTTTCTGTGGTATTTTCCAGTTGTGGTGCATTCATTCCTTAGAGGACAACATATTCGTACTCTTGCATTATTGAACTTGTTTGCCAGTCAATTTCCATAGAATGGAGTCCTAATGTCTGTTACTATGTGACAGGATTTCCTACCCAAAATTTTATTTCTTGTAAGTGATTTTGTTAAAATAAACAAGGATGCCTTTAATCTTTTCCCCATGTGATCAATTTAAATGCAAATAATAGTTCTAATGTGGTTTTGTCAGTTTCCTAAAGCTTTCATATGTTTACTTCTTTTCTGCTTTCCTTTTAGCTTGACTTGGTTCTTGTACATGTAGCTTGACACAGCTGCTTTCATGGAAGAATTCGGTCTCCCATTGAAGACGAGGACCAAGGATGGATATAACCCACTTCTCGACGACTTCAAGAATACGAAATTTTATTTAAGTGTGCCCACTCATAACACTAAATGAATTAGATGGAACACACATGAATGCGCATGATTCTAGCCCATCCGCATGTTATGGACATCAACATTTAGCTCAAAGATGTGGCATGTTGTCCTCCGGGAGGGACCCCATTTGTTGTGCTGATTCCCATGTTTAGCAAATTCACAGCTTTCTTGCAGGGCAGCCCGAAAATTGGCTAATTGCAAGATGAAGAGGCAGTATTTTTTTTTGGTGCATTAGTTGAGAAGGCAGTTGAAGATGCCTCTGTCCAGTGATGCAATCTACAATTTCTGATATGGATATTAGTTTATATTTTTTTGGAGCAATAAATTTCTTCATATGAAGGACAGGGAGTGTTGGGCATGATAATTCAGCCAAAGAAAATTATAAAGAACAATTATTCCTGTTTTCTTTTTCGCAGTTCTAGCATATTTTGAATTTTTTTTTAAGAAGTATATACTTGATTGATGAAATACCAACCTTCACACACGGAAAAAAGAAAATGAAATGCATACATGACTTGATTGAATTAGCTTTTTTACAATTTTCTAACCCAGTATGTATACTAGTTTAATCATGTGTATACCAGGTTAGGAAAAAGTGGAGGTTGCAAAAAGTACCGCTCATCAGCACCCTTCAGTCAAATAAGCTGACACTTCATATTCAAAACTAGTATAGTATGGATATAGGGCACCGTTATCTTCACCCTTTAAGCTATTCACCCCACCCCGTTGTCTGATACACCCCCTTTAGTTTTTTAAAAACTGCAAACCCACACCTAATATAAAAAGGTGTCATATCACCTTGAGAACCTACCCCATTCATTTTTGAGCCCCCTTTCTCTCTCTCTTCTTCCTCTCTTCTTCTTTTCATCTCCAGCCGACGGTCGGGTCCGATGACCTCCCTCGATGTCCGTTGTCGTCGGTGTCTCCAGGTGGCCGTCAATGTCCCGTGTGGAGGTCTCCATAGCCTCTCACAAGGATGAGGTAAATCTTCATTCCATTCTTTTGAATGTATTTGATTTGTTAGAATCTATTTGCTTTCATGCATTGTTTGATTGCATTTGTGGCTTAAGTTCCCTGTATTAGAATGCATTTGATCTCACAAGTCATTCATGTTCTTAAAATCCCTAGGTTTTATTTTTTTAACAAAACTACCATAGGTTTTGGGTTGATATTCAATGTGTTCCCTTTGTTTGAATGTGTTTGATCTCACACGTTGATTGATACACATGTTTATTGAGGGTGTAATCTATTTATGGAATAATGTTGGGAGGATATGCTGTTTGTGATTTGTAAGTTGTTTTGTTCTAAAGAGGCCTTCAGTTCAGGTTTGCATTGGTTATGTTAAGTGAGGGTGTTGTATACAGTTAAAGTGCGTTGTAGTTATAGCAAAACTGTTAAAATTTTTGGCCTTAAGTTTATGGAATTGAAACAGAAAATTTAACTTTGTGTGTTCAATGTGAAGTTTGTATTTGGAGAAATTAAGAGAGAGAGCTAAATGAGAATTCCTTAAAAAGAGAATAATTGGAAGTTGTTTGACAAATTGGAAACAAGTTTTTATTGAGTGAGTGAGAGCAACATCTTGCAACACTACTCACTGGGACGTTGTATTAAAGGGTACCTATCAAGGGTACCCACATTTCTTTTTAAATACAAAAGTAAGCTCAATTTTATATAAATTCCTTGATGTCCCCTTAGTCTATTGAGCTAGATGATCTTACATATGTAGTATAAGGTCTGGAACATTTGCTTTCATTATTTGAAGATTTGGTTACATCCTTTTATTCTAAGGTCATCGTCCAATGCCCATCATTCTTTGTACATGCAGTGAGCCAGTGATGACTGCATGAATATCAAGTGGTCGATGTGCATCAAGAATGGCTTTCTTTTTTGCTCCTCTGATTCTCATTAATAATGTGATTGATAATGTTTTGTAGGATTGATATTTTAAAGAATGTTTTGTATGATTGGTTCATTAAAAACAGAGAGTTCTTTGTTTAAAATTCAGTCTAGCTTTTTAGTCTGTGTATTAAATGAGTATTTACAATTTCCAGGTGGAGGGACATTCAGGTACTTATACCTTGTCATTATACCTGCAAGATTGAATTGGTTTGTAACTTTCATTGGATGTGATTGATTTTGTGCCTTCATTATCTTGAAGATGAGATACCTCTCTCCGATGCACCCATGATGTAGCGAAGGCAACATCATGATCGCTAGTAAATGAGAGTGTGTTTTTGTGACTGAACAATATTTTATGGGTATTGATAATGACTATAACAATGTTTTGGGTTTGATATGGGCTTTTGACATGTTTTGAAACAAATGTGTTGTGTGTGCATGTGTTTTGGAGATATTTTATAGATATAATGTGTTTACATGTTATGGTGTTCTCAATGAAATGATGTATTTAAACAATGGTGTTTTGTTCAGTATCATGTAGGACAGATCACATGATGTGGTTCTATGGACATCATGTTGTTGCTAACCTAGATTTTGTGCACTACGACCCTGTTGTAGATACCCCAATTTTGACCGTTCAGAAAGACAGAAATACTTCAAGTAACACCTGGAAATATCCCACATTTAGACACCTAATAGAGAACCAAAAGTTCAAGAAACCGGAAACCCTAAACCCTAGCCCTAACCTAAACCGGAAACCCTAACCCTAAACCCTACCCTAAACCAGACCCTGGCCCAAACCAGAACCCCACAAAGAAAAACTCTAAAACCCAAAAACCCCTGAGTCCCTGGCAAGGGGCGGCCAGCCCTAACTAGCCGCCCCATACCAGGCGGCTAGTTAGAACTAGCCGCCCCCCTGGCCGACCTTGAACCGCTTCCCTGGATGGGACATAAAGCAGCATTAAATGCTGATCATTGCGGCGGGTTGTGACCTTTAGCCGCCCTATCTTGGCCGGATCAACCCAAGTAACCGACCCAAGCCACCGCTTGTCAGAGATGGGACATTTGGCATGTCATGATAGGGGCGGCTACCAGGAAGTAGCCGCCCCATACCAGGTGGCTAGTTAGCACTAGCCGCCCTTCACCTGATCCTGACAGAAGAACCAGAGAATTAATGAGGGGTCTAATCACACACACTATTATCCAAGCCACCCTTTTACCCCCTGGGTATTCCCCTGCCTCTCTTTTACTATAAATAGAGGAGGTCCCAAGACTTAAGAATACACAATAGACATTCCCAATTCACAACCAAAACACACACTCCCTTTCCCCCACTAGAAATCCCAAGAGAGAGAGAGAGAGAGCCCTTTTGTGAGAGAAATACCCATTTCCTACATAAAACACCCTCTCATCCCACCCTCCAGAAACCCGGGCTAAACCAAGCTTAGCCTCTGCCCAAGACCCAACCCATTTCCTACCGAAGTTCTGCCCAAACCAGACCAGGCCCCGGACGGCTAAACCCTAGTAGCCGCCCCATACCCGACGGCTGGATCCCACTAGCCGCCCCCTATCCACACCCCATTTGCACCCCTATGTCCCAAGACTCCTTTAGTCAAGCCCCGAAAGCAGAATAGGATTACCTGTTTTTCACCTCTGTGTACGGTATATCCGTGTCTCAGAGCGGAGACCCCACAAACTCCTCACGTAGGCGATCAAATCCAACCCAACCTTTTCCTGCTTTTAGAAAAAGTAGGTGGCGATCACACAAACCCTGGAATCCTCTTGAGCCGCTGTCGGGCGCCTCAACCAGGAACGACACCTCACCCTTCCGAGAAGACGATCTGACCAAGCCCGCCAGGGCACGCATCCGATCCGAATCCCCGAAGAATCCCCACACACGCACGCACCCACGCACCACCGGATCCTTTCCGACACACCGACATCGGAGATTCCAACGCACCGACAAATCTGGCGATCACGGTGGGACCTCCCTCGTGAAAAATAACAAAAGGTAATCCTCTTCTGCCCCCTTTTACAAGCTTGACTAGAATGCTATCAACCCTTTAGGAAGATTAGAGTTCCCCACCCCTCGAATCAGATCCTCCTCTACTTCGCATCACAGCATCCTTTACTGCTTTGTAAGCCGCACACAGCTGCGCAATCCTTTACTGCTTTGTAAGCCGCACACCGCTGCGCAATCCTTTACTGCTTTGTAAGCTGCACACCGCTGCGCAATCCTTTATCGCTTTATTTACTGCTTTATATCTGCATTCGTTCCCCTGAATCATTTCACACATGTCATGGAATCTCGCATAGAGGAGGAGATACTAGAGGAAAGAATCCACCAAGAGGGTCAAGCCACGCAATTTCTGACCCATCTAGAGGAAAAGATGACCAGTCTAGGATACCAATCCGTAGAGGACATGTTTCATGACCTCGCCGACTACCGTCAGGTCAAAACCCTGAGACAGGAGGCCCCTGTCAAAACCCCTAAGACCATTCCCAAAACCCCATCCACACCCAGCCACTCGGTCAATCCGAGCATTTTTTCGTTCACCCCCCTTTCCCCGCGAATGCAATATTCCCAACCGTTTCTATACCAGGCCACCCCGAACCCGGGACCGCTAGGCAGCCCTCCCAGGGGAGAAACACTGGATGAAACCATCCGGAGAATCCTCTCCGAGACTGGTCCCTCAGCCCCCAAGCACATGTCTCTACATAATCTGAGACAAATCCCGTCAGTCCACCTACCGGAGGGATTCAAAATCCCCAAATTCTGCCGGTATAACGGTCGTGGAGACCCAGACATCCATTTAACTGCTTTTTATCTAGACGCTCGGCCCTTTCTAGATAATCAACCTCTGCTAGTTTTCCTCTTCCAGAAATCATTGGAAGGAGAAGCACTACAATGGTTCTCCACCCTCCCAATAGATCACTTGTCGAACTTCTCGGCTGTAAGAGAGAAGTTCTATTTCGGATTTAACCGTGGAGAGAATGGGGCCTAGGGAGGAATTTGAACAATACGTGTCTTGGTGGCGCACACTTGTCCACTGAACCGGCCTGCAACTCACAGAATGTCAAGAAATTGACATGATGTTACAGAGCCTGAGTCCAGAGCTTCGTACGAGCCTTTCGTACGGAGACTGTACTACGTATCAGCTTCTAATTGACCGCCACAACATGATTTCCCGTTGTGCAGCCCCAGTAGTCCAAACCCAGTCCCCACCTATCAGCCATAGGGTTGGACAACCGCCTCGTGAGGCACAAACCCCCACGGTAGAGGGGATTATTACCCAAGTATCGGCACTCTACCCAAACGGAGCACGAGTTCCTGATCGAGGGGATTCTTCTCCATCTCATTCAACTCAACCTACGAAAGAAAGCACTATTTAGAAGATGTTCAAGTAAAAGAGAACAAGGAAGAGAAAAAGGGAACTTACGTAAGCGTCCGGGATCTCCTCCTCCATCATCCCGAGGATACCCGCGTACTCCTGACGATACCAAGCCAGATATTCGCCACTCGAAGTCACCTCAGGACGACACTCCACCAAGACGCCTCGGCCCATCCATCACATATGTAGCGTAATTCCTCAGGTGGTTTGTGTCTCGAGGAATCCCAGCCACTGGAATCGAGGGGCGCCGCGGCAGAGGATCGGGCACCCACTGATCCCAAGCTGGCGGACGACCCGGCTGATCGCATGAAACACGACCTCATTGAAATAGATCAACCAGACGTCTCGCGCCAGGGCCTCAGGAACCTCCTCCGGATAAGGCCTCCACGTCATCTAAAAACATCAAAAGATAGGAAGAGCGCTTAGTCAAAAGAAAACCAAATACAAGCCAAAAAAATAAATTTTTTGAAGAAAAAACTTATACCTCTTCCTCCGACAAGACGCGGAAGGCCTCTCGGAATTGGGCAAGGCGGTACAATCGAGAGGATCCCCGGGGTTCCCATCTCATGGCCCAAGGGAGGGCATGATCAAACGGCGCCAGAGTCGGACGATCAATGGAGAAGTGCTCGTACCCGAAGATCTAGCAAAACAAGAGGAAAATTATCATGATCAAAGTGAGCTAAACCAGGAAAAGACATTTACCACTTACACATACCTGAAGGAATGGAACGAAGCCGCCAAGATTCTTTCCCCCAGCCCTCTTAACTTTCTTCGAGAGCTCCGTGAAGAGATGGGCGAGCATCGCCGCTCCTCAGGCATAGCGTCCCATGCCCTCCAGGTCCCTCATCAGCAAAAGAGAATGTGAGGAAACCTTATCAGAGGCCGTCGAAAAGAGGACCCTGCTGAAGAAGTAAAGAAAGAACGCCCTCAACTCCCTCCGTGTCCTCTGTGGGCACGCGGCCGCCTCTCTCGCCTCGATCATCGCCCACCTCCTCTCGAATATAGCTTCAGCTTCGCCCTTCTGACGCTCTGTAAAGGAACCGAGGCCATACTGCCCCGAAAGCCTCCCTAAAGGAATCCGGTTCAGCGTCCGCTCCCGCTCCACAAACTCCCATTCTCCAATTAACTCTCGAAACAGCCCCCTATAATCTGCAAGGGTGGCCGCAATCACCGCTTCCCCCAAGACCGGAAGACCAGTGATCCTGATGGATGTCCTCAAGGGTCGGCATAACGGCGCCAGTAGGGAGGATGAACGTACAACTCTCCGGGTCCCATCTCTCCGCCAATGCCTCCACATATGGGCGATGGACGTGGAACGGCTCAATCAGAAAGAAGGAGCGGAAGTCCGCTCCATCCACTAAGCTCCTCTCCTCCTGCCCCAAGGCATCGTACCACCTCTTCGTCCCGTGCCATAAAGCCCGGATACGATTCGGCCGCTGCAAACAAACGAAGAAGAGATGGGTTAGTTTAAATGAGCAACCGAGAGGTAAGAATCTAAAACCTAAAAAATCGTTTAGAGATCATGCTTAGCAAAGTAAAATTCTCATATCAAATACAAAAGCATTCACGTAAAGGTTCACCTCCCATTATTCACAAGACACTCCTCATATGACCACGCATGCAAACAAAAATATGTCAAAATCCCACCGTGGTCACCATTTACGCTCTTTCTTGCATCACGGCCTATCATGCTTATATACTTTCCCTAAACACACCCAAACATATAGAAAGCACTTGAAACCATGAAATGCATCCATACAATCTCTCATGCTCTACCACGATCAAGCACATACGAAGACACGCCTTAAAAATTATATGCACATAAAAAGGTATCGCATGCAAGTATACTAACCATGCCATTCACTTCCTTCTAAAAATAGAACAAACATGGATATATATACAAAAATTACCCCCTTTCCTAGAAACAAACCCATATCAGCATGCTACCCCACCATGATTACCTTATACACCAAAGCATGCTTATTAAAATACACATATACAACCTGTTCATACCACCCAAAACACATGCATATACGCAAAATAAAAAGGCTAAGACTAAAAGGTTAGGAACATACCACGGCCCGTGTGGACCTAGGAGCGCCCACCTTGGCTTCGTCGGGATCGTCCATCCCGTCGTCATCCCCCTCCTCCTCGTCCTCCTCGAACACGGCCTCCTCAGCCTCAGCCTCAACACCAACCCCGGCCTCATCCCTAACCTCTCTAGTCCCCTCCCCTCTCCCCGCACCGGAGATAAACTCCGCAAAGGCCCCCATAGCCCTGCTTTCTTCCTCCTCAGCCCTGGCCTCTGTGACCTCCCTGTCCAACATCCCAACAAGGGCATCCAACGACGCCCCCACATCTTCACCGACTCCCTCGGCCCCTACTCCCTCTGTTGCACCCTCAACCGGTCCTCCGACCCCCAAAACCACCTCCTCGGCCACGGCCGGTCGATCCCTACGCCTCCTCTTGCGTGTATATCCTATCATACTACTCCCAACCTCCGGGGTAGCCCCCAAAGGCAAGTCCCCAACCTCACCTGCGCCGATGTCCACCGGCGGCACCTCCGCCACACCCATAACTTCTCCCACGGCCTCTACCTCTGGCCTATCACTATCCGACGATGAAGAGCTCGGGCTACGCTCTCCACGAGCCACCCGTGGTCGTTTCCCCCTCAAAGTAATCGCCTTCGACCTCGTCATCTCCCTCGGATTGAAAAGAAAAAAGAGAACCCAAAACTAGGGTTTCAAAATCAAGAGAGAAGGACGGATCTAGGTCGAAATGAAGGAAGAAAGGGCAAAGGAATCAAGGTTTCACTGTTTAAAACGAAGAAGGAGTAATGGAGGGAGAGAAACCGTTTTGAAACGTATGGAGAGAGAGAGGGTCTTTTCGATTATAAGGGACCCAGTTATGGGGCGGCTATCCGCGAGTAGCCGCCCCCTCTCGGGCGGCTAGTTACCACTAGCCGCCCCTCCCAGTTTTTCTATTTTCACTTAAAACTCCTTTCCAATCTCCTTTCAGCCCTAAATGCCAAGGTTTTCCATACCAAATAGCCATGTATTGGCTTATTTCCAGACACTACTTGATCAAACACGACTTTCCCGAAGTTTTGCTGCACTTTCAGTATCGTTCAAATTTGAATTTCTTCAGTTCTGGTCTTTTCCAGAGTTCTTATCCTTCGGATGATCCAATTCACCAAATCAACTTTTACTTGCTTTCTGTCGGCGATATCCCCTCCTTGCTGAGTTTTCCCAAGCACGGGAATGGTAGGCACGAGGAAACTGACGCTGGGCTGCTCCGTGCACGATAGCTAAGAACCCCGACCGCGGGTTGGATCACTCACCATTTACTTTTCCCCGCCTTCCACCTGGATCATCCTTTCGGTTAAAAATTCTAAGTCAAGACCTAGCCTCTGACGGTTTAAATCAACTCCCTGAATAGTACTATTTGTGTTTGACATAACTTCTTGAAGGTCGGGCCGGCCAAAATAGGGGTCTCTTTCCTTATCATCGGACGGAGTCTTTGTGCAAAGAAAGACTCCGTCTGATGAGGGACAATTGTAGATACCCCAATTTTGACCGTCCAGAAAGACAGAAATACTTCAAGTAACACCTGAAAATATCCCACATTTGGACACTTAATAGAGAACCAAAAGTTCAGGAAACCGGAAACCCTAAACCCTAGCCCTAACCTAAACCGGAAACCCTAACCCTAAACCTAAACCCTACCCTAAAATAGACCATGGCCCAAACCAGAACCCCACCTAAGAAAAACTCTAAAACCCAAAAAACCCTGAGTCCCTGGCAAGGGGCGGCCAGCCCTAACTGGCCGCCCCCCTGGCCGACCTTGAACCGCTTCCCTGGATGGGACATAAAGCAGCATTAAATGCTGATCATTGCGGCGGGTTGTGACCTTTTGCCGCCCTATCTTGGCCAGATCAACCCAAGTAACCGACCCAAGCCACCGCTTGTTAGAGATGGGACGTTTCGCAGGTCATGATAGGGGCGGCTACCAGGAAGTAGCCGCCCCATACCAGGCGGCTAGTTAGCACTAGCCGCCCTTCACCTGGTCCTGACAGAAGAACCAGAGAATTAATGAGGGGTCTAATCACACACACTATTATCCAAGCCACCCTTTTACCCCCTGGGTATTCCCCTGCCTCTCTTTTACTATAAATAGAGGAGGTCCCAAGCCTTAAGAATACACAATAGACATTCCCAATTCACAATCAAAACACACACTCCCTTTCCCCCACTAGAAATCCCGAGAGAGAGAGAGAGAGAGAGAGAGAGAGAGAGAGAGAGAGAGAGAGAGAGAGAGAGAGAGAGAGAGAGAGAGAGAGATCCTCTTTTGTGAGAGAAATACCCATTCCCTACATAAAACACCCTCTCATCCCACCCTCCAGAAACCCGGGCTAAACCTAGCTTAGCCTCTGCCCAAGACCCAACCCATTTTCTACCGAAGTTCTGCCCAAACCAGACCAGGCCCCGGACGGCTAAACCCTAGTAGTCGCCCCATACCCGACGGCTGGATCCCACTAGCCGCCCCTATCCACACCCCATTTGCACCCCTATGTCCCAAGACTCCTTTAGTCAAGCCTGGAAGCAGAATATGATTACCTGTTTTTCACCTCTGTGTACGGTATATCCGTGTCTCAGAGCGGAGACCCCACAAACTCCCCACGTAGGCGATCAAATCTAACCCAACCTTTTCCTGCTTTTAGAAAAAGCAGGTGGCGATCACACAAACCCTGAAATCCTCTTGAGCCGCTGTTGGGCGCCTCAATCAGGAACGACACCTCACCCTTCCGAGAAGACGATCCGACCGAGCCCGCCAGGGCACGCGTCCGATCCGAATCCCCGAAGAACCCCCACACACGCACGCACCCGCGCACCGCCGGATCCTTTCCGACACACCGACATCGGAGATTCCAACGCACCGACACCTGTGAAGTCGACCTGAGATATAAGTAACGACTTCACAACGTCGAACGGGTTACAGAGAGGGCCTTAAGTCTCTCTGATCTGTTCGACCCTGTAAAGTCAAGCTGTGATATAGATGACGACTTCACAACATCGAACAGGTTATAGAGAGGGCCTTAAATCTCTCTGACCTGTTCAACCCTGTGAAGTTAAACATGGGGTGAGTTAACATTCTTGTTTTCTAAGCGCGGTGGGGTGAATAACTATGTAGATGGGAATGTGGTGCCCATAGATATATCGGTCTCATCTTTATAATAAGCATTCAGAGAGTAGCATATAGATAATGTGTGTAAACTAAGAACTTGCATAGAATATATACTATTCAAATTCCACGCAAGATGAAAATGAAGATAAAATTAAGAGTGCTGTGACACTTAGTTATTTTTAGTTTTCATTTTATTGGAGTTTATACTTTGCCTTTTATAAAAATACATATGACATTAGATTAGATATATGTTTTTTTTTAAAAGAAATGTATGAGGTCTATGTTTTAGCTTGTAAAATGGATGATTGTAACATTTTTTCCAAAATTATTATTAGATCATATAATATATATGTTAATAAATCTCTTAACAAAAACTTCAGAAGAGCTGATGTGTGTAATTGGTCCCGCCCGCCCTCAATGTAAGCCACTGCATCATGCACGCTGGAGGGCTGAATATTGGTTATCCGGGTTCGGGTCACCAAGATTCGTTTACTCCGCTCCTCCCTATCTCTTCCTTCGTCCGTCCGGCTTCCCTGTCTGGATGTGGTGGAATTTATATTATGGACTGAACCTTGAGATATTTCTGTAGGCTGCCTACGTACCCCTCTTTTTGTCCCTGGGGATCAAGTCACACGTAGTTCCTTTTTATAGTGCTCTTAGAATATGGAGATCACATCTTTTTGGATTAGATGGGATCTCTGATTTATGATCATCAACAGGGATTGATCAGGTTGATCCAGTTCCAAATCCCATCCCTAGGCTCCTTAGAGGTTTGGGATAATGATGGATCTAAATCTACTGGATTTACTGATATCAAAAGTTGATCTAGTCCAAAATCCTTTCCCTGGGCTTTTTAGAGGGTTAGGATAATGATGGATTTAGATCTATTAGGTTTGTCATATCTGATAGGTTTGACTAGATTAGGATTTTAACCGGTCGACAGGTCGGATCTGCTGTGGCAGACGATCCGGGTCATGGGCTCTCCTAAGGCGGGTTATGGGCCGTCGGTACATGGAGCATAGTTGGTAGGCCTCATTTTTGGGCCCTACACACGCTTACAGCGCTCGTTGCGCTTGTGCTCGAGGGGGGTCATTGTTGTGGATGGAGTAGAAAAGTTAGGGATAGTGCCTTCCGTTCTGAGGATTAACTAGTGTATCACATCCGTTGATAGAAATGATGTATTTGTTTATTTATTTATAATTTTATGGACTTGTGTGTCTGTTTAACTTTGAGATTTTTTTTTTGAAAAGAGGTAGAAACTTGCTACCAACCGATTTTATTAAAGAAAATACTTAGTATAGATTTGAATTGGGGGTGAGAGGATACAAAGCAAAGGAAATAATGCTAAAGGAAAAAAAGGCAAGAGCGGGAGTGGCACAGGAGTGGATAGGATGTCCTCCAAAGTGCCCCAGTGGAAAAGCACACCCCTCGCCCCGACCAATTCCTGCACCCAACTTTTAGACTTATACGTGATTTCTTATATTTGTGGGGATCGTATATGTTTTAAACTACAAATTAAAAAAAATCGAATAAGAAAATAAAACAAATAAATTGATTTCCCCTCCCCATTTGGACCCCGCCACCACTTACTCTATTTTTTTTGCACAAAGGCCCAAATAGGGAGACAGTTCCAACATACATACATCCACAAGGCTTTTATTCTTAATACAAGGCTCATAGGCCTAGAAGATACTGTGGATTAAACCCAAAATAACCAACCAAGGCTGAAAACTTCATTCTTTTTCCTTGGCATCACTAAGGGTTGAAACCGGGAAAACCCCTTGAAAGGGAGTGTCCTTACCACACCTCCAAATCCGTTTGGGAACCCACCATCCCTTACTTAAAACCCCATAACAACCTCGATCAAACCCCCTTCAATCTCAATAATTTTTTTTTTTACATAAAATGAGTGATCCCATCCACATCCTTATTCATGGGCCAGATCCTCTTGTGTTTGGATTCTCTGCGTGCTTTTTTCATATTTTTATCTCTTTTGACTTTTATTGTGGGGTTGCCACATCATCATCATTGAAATAAAATGATTGTAAATACATCAAATCATGAATGAGTCCGTGTGTGATGAACGATCCATTTCATTTGATAATTTAAGACTGTCTGGTTGATCTAAGTAAAAATCAAGTATGAAAAAACAAGCAGATGATTCATTCTTGATCCTCTCATACCCCATTTGCATAATTTATGTCGTATCTAATAGGGTCTGACATGTGTACATTGCACGTGATATGCGCCTGATGAGAAAGTAATGAGTGCAAAATGAATATTTAACTATTTTTTATGGAAAATGTCACTCAGTTATTTTTACTAACTAAAACTCAAACCACACATTCTTTTATTTTAAAAGAATATTAAACATCACTTAATGAGATATATGTTTTAATAAAAAATGTATATCGATCCATTGTGAGTTGAATGAACCATTTTTAACAAGTGTAAGAATTTTTTAATGAGGTATATGTCATGTTTTTGTTAGTCGGTGTCCTATTTCTGACTATCAGAGTTGTTAAAATTTTAAATTTTAGTCATCTGTGTGAGCTTAAGCGCTCTGATTAAAAATCTAACTGCATGTTTAGGATTCTGGTACTGTTATTGTCCTACATGTAAAGTTTCATCGAATTCGAGTAAATTTTGAAAAATATGCAGTTCCGAATCATATCCGGGTTTGGCCATTACTGGGTTTGGTTTGTGAAATATTTTTGAAAGATGGGTTACTTCTCCTCACAGATCCCAATAAAGCAAATAAAAGTGGATGAGTGTGGGTCACCCTAGCCCTAACCTTACCCTCCTCTCCCAATCTCGTTCTCATCCCCTCCCCCTTTGACTTGCAAAACCAAACCCTCTCACACCCTCTCACTCTCGGATCTCTCCCTCCCTCCCTCATTTGGCATGTTTGGTGGAGCATTTGAAGAAGAAGAAGAGGTGGGAAGGGTTGAAAGTGAAAAGAAAAGGAGAGTTTGTGTGTATATGAGGTTGTTCTCCTCCGTTCACCTCTAGCTCTCTCATGCCCTCTCTTTTGCACCCCCCTCTCTGTATGTTCAGCCAAGAAGAAGAAGATTAGTGAAGAAGTGAAGGAGATGGTGGTGAGTGGTGGAGGTGTGTGTGTGGTGTGTTTGTGAGCCCCCCCACGCCTTCCCTTCTCCCCCCCTCTCTTGGTAGGTTTCTTCCTCTTCTTTTATGTTTGCTTGGAAGTTGTAAAGGGCGTGCATGTGGGGTGTTTGGGTTTGTGTGTGTGTGTGTGGGGGGGGGGGGATTGGGGTTCGTAGGCGGCATACGCGCAGGTCTGCGCGTACTGGCATGCGAGGGGCTACGGGCGCAGGGCCAACGCATGTGCTCACGCGCATGCGGGGGGTTGTTTGCGGGCCGGGAGTGTTGAGGAGGGGCACGGGGCTGCGCAAGGAGGGTCCATGCACACGTTCTTGCATGTGTGCTTGCTTGCATGCGTACATGTGTGTTCTTAGTGTGTTTAATCAATTTCTTGATGTTTTTATGTAGCCATGCTTACCCATCTCAATGTCATTGCCTTGCAAATCACAATGATTGATCACGCAACAATCTGAGTTGCGGTGAGTGGTTCAATCCAACCCTTCAGGAAGCGCTCGACGCATGTAATCGTGCATCACGCATCCATGGGGCACCTTGTCTATAAATACTTTGTAGATAAGTAGTATGACCACATCTAACCCATAATATGCTAGATATCTTGCATTCTAGGTCTATATAGCCCATGGGGATCATAGCTTTGCCCCCAACGACTATGAGCGCAACCGCTACACCATGCTCTATGACAAGGGAAAGGTATGAACGTATCTGATTATTAACCAACGTTTAATCACACTAATATCTATTAACATAGAGATAGTATTACAAGGGAACTACCTAAGCCATGCTATATTCTATATATTCATATTACACACACATGATAGATGACCACACAAGAAGGGTGCATGGAAAACACGATTGTTATATATGTAACACAATACATAGGCAAATACATGATAGAATAGGGGGTTCTACACAAAATACAATGTGCCCCATGGGTTAGAATAGGGGATTCTACACAAAATACAATGTGACCACATCTAACCCATAACATGATAGAATAGGGGATTCTACACAAAATACAATGTGAAGATAAGGGTGCGGTTAAGGTCACGTAACTGCGTGACCTTGTTATCACTTGGGTTTTCACTAGTCTTCCTTGGAAGGAAATTGCTTTAGTGTTGAATTATTATTGTGGTGCTTGATTTCTTGTCACTCACTAAGCTTATAGCTCACCCCTCACGTTTTGTTTCTTTCAACAGGGGCTGAGCTGGGAGTAGAGTTTTCCTTTGGTGTGGTCATACATGCGTGGAGCGTCCCATCTAGCGGTTGGCGAGTGGGAGGTTGTTAGCAGTCCTAGTGTCATCTATGTATTGGTAATTATGCATGTTGCACTAGTTGTATTTTATTTGGACTAAACTTGGCTATCACAAGACAATGATTATGTATTCGGGTCTGTAATAACATTTTGGTTTACAGATTTATTGGTATTTTATGATTCTGCACTTCAGTTTGCTATCACTTATCATTGCTTTGCCAGCCTTGTATGTTGTATGTTGGAGTTATTGTTGACCTCTTGTATTGATCATTGATATTTATTTATTGCTATGTTTCACGGACAGTTGCCCTCGGATGTAACATTATATACGTCGTCTAATGAGGTATGTACTTCACTAAATTTATAATGAGGTATATAGGACTGTATTTTGGACTGTAAGAAAAACTTGAGTATAATAACACTCTTTTTTTTTGCCTCCTACTGTTAGCCCACTTTTTTTTTTTTTTTGGGGGGGGGGGGGAGGGGGGCTAATACCAACTCATTAGATATTCAACCCACCCCCTTAATGAACCCACCCCATCCAAAATCGATAAAAACCAACTCAACCCATTTATATATGTCCCCATCTTGACATCATAATCCCACCCCACATTTTCTCTTCCCCTCTCTCTCCATCTGTTGAAACTCCCTCTACCTCTCTATAGCTGTTGATTCTTTTCATCCTATCGGCGTTCGTTCTCTCCTCGGTGGCGCCTCATCTTCTGGTGCCACCTCTTATGGTTCCACATCCCTATCTTGGCTTCCGACGTCCACCATCCATGCTATTTCCACCATTCCACACTCCATATGGATAGTAGAAGGTTAGGTCTCTTTCTTTTTCTATTTTTATTTTTCTACATAACATACTCCATGTTTAGATCACATTTGTGCTAGATTTGTTTGTATAAATTCTATATAAGAAACCCTAGAATTTTTTTTGAAGCATAACCCTATTTTTGGGTTGTTGATGAAATTCTTGATTGGAAATTGTTTGTTGAAATTGTTTTTATGTGTATGAAAATGTTTATTTCATCTTTTATGTGTATGGAAATGTGTATGGAAGTGATTTTATTTTTATGGAAATGTGTTTGGAAATGAAGCATAACCCTATTTTATGTGTATGAAAGTGATTTGATGGGATAAGGAAATGTTTATTTCATCATTCACACACACACACACACACTTTGGCCTTCACTGGTGATGGATTTTGCTTATTATGTTTGTTCCTTACATTTTTTATTCATGTGACTTCAAATTCGAGGTATAAACTAATACATATTGAACTCAAAATATCCAATGTTGCTTCGATAAACTATCAATTGATTATGATTAGTTGTTCCCCTCAAATTCAGTGAATAAAAAATAAGTTAATGTCCATTAAGAGCCACTATCAATTGATTATGATTGTCATTTCATCTTAAGTTTGCTAATGATTCACTGATGAAAAACACCACTTATGTTGCTAATAAAAATCTGTGAATGAAAATTGGAGAAAGAGTAAACTAACAAAAATGATAGGAAGTGCAATTGAAACTTATGTTATTATTGTTCTAAGTTCAGTTATGGTTGTATCCGTTAGGTTGATTTCAATCCGTATTCGACTACACGAGAGTCTTTTCCCTTACAAGAATACGCGTTCTTCAATGGTTGCCCTGTTGCCAACAGAGTTTATGAACCATATATGACATTAACAATTACCAGGTTGAGAGACCTTTAGATGAGGATTGAGCAAGTTCATACACATAAAATTGCTCAATCATTTTATCACAGTGTGTGTATTAATGTAACAGACTCCTCATTGTTGTAGCATTTCACGATAATGGAATATTTGTAACCACCAGTACAAGAGAGGTATGCATTTGATGTTTTACAATAGCACATGTGTCGGTATGTAAAACTAGGGGGTTCTGCGAACTTGGTCCTGGTCTGTTTCGCGACTGATCAGATCACCACCTGGAGAGTCGTTCCTGAGCCGCCCTACTGCTTCTCAGAAAAGATGGGGTTTGTTGTTGTGATCACCACCTGCTTTCTTAAAAAGCAGGAAAAGTTGGTGTCGGATTTGATCGCCTCGCGGGGGAGTTTGAGGGGTCTCTGCTCTGAGACACGGATATACCGTACACAGAGGTGAAAAAAAGGTAATCCTATTCTACTTCTGGCTTGGCTAAAGGAGTCTTGGATCAAGTGGGGTGTAGGTGGGGGGCGGCTACTGGGTTTGAGCCGTCGGGTAGGGGGCGGCTAGTTAGTGTTAGCCGTTCGGGGCCTGGGTCAACCTGGGCAGATTCTGGGTATGGAATGGGTTTGGGTTTTGGCAGAGGTTAAGCTGGGTTTAACATGGGTTTTGGAGGGTGGATTGAGAGGGCGATTTTGTGTAGGGAATGGGTTTCACTTCACAAATGGGACTCTCTCTCTCTCTCAAAGGGTTTCAAATGGGAATTGGTGGTGGATGTGGATTGTGGATTGTTAATTGATGATGATGGATTGAAGATGTATGTGTATGTTGATGTGTTAGAAAGGCTTGGGTCCTCCTCTATTTATAGTAAAAAAGAGGTAGGGGAATATCCAGGGGGTAATAGAATAGCTTGGTTAATAGTGTGTTTGATTAGACCCTTCATTAATTTTCGGTTCTTCTGTTAGAGACCAGGTGAAGGGCGGATAGTTGAAACGAACCACCCAAGATGGGGCGGCTACTTCTTGGTAGCCGCCCCCATCATGACCTGCCAAACGTCCCATCTCTGGCAAGCGGTGGCTCGGATTGGTTACTTGGATTGAACCGGCCAAGAGGGGGCGGATAAAGATCACAACCCGCCGCAATGATCAGCATTTAATGCTGCTTTATGTCCCATCCAAGGAAGCGGTTTGGGGTCGGCCAGGGGGGCGGCTAATGGGAACTAGCCGCCTGGTATGGGGCGGCTAGTTAGGGTTAGCCGCCCCTTTCTAGGTTTTTAGGTTTCTAGGGTTTGGACTAGGGTTTAGGGCTACTAGGGTTTGGACCAGGGTTTAGGGTTTGGACCAAGGTCTAGGGTTTCTATGTCACGACCCAGGGCGGCCGTCCCCGAGACGTGGCAAGTATATATATGATATCAGTAATCCATACACAAAGTCAATAAATACACCACAATATCAAAGGCAATAAAGCGAAACCAAGTGACTGACATCATATACATACAAAAATAGCGGAAGCAAAAACGACTAAGTCTGTAATTCAAGGATATATTAACAGACTAGAGTACCCAATCAAATTGTCCTGTGAGAGCCAATATATATACAACAAAAGACAACACCAACCCATACACTGTGCCCAAGCACAAGTAGAAATACATACAAGAAAACGGGGGATGCTGAAAGCCTCTCACGCGCAAGATATCTAACGTGAACGCTGTCTCCTACTGGAATCGCGTCTCAGGGAGCTCCTCCTTCGGATCCGAATCAGCGACAACTGGAGAAAACATATGCGAGGGGTGAGCCACATGCTCAGTGAATGGAACAATTCATGCATCACAACTCATATAACTTCCAATCATCATCAAAGTCCCTTACCCTCACCTCCGAAGGGTGACCTAGGTTGTTGGGAGTAACTGTACTAATCTCTCACCCTCACCCCCAAAGGGTGACCCAGGCTTTTGGGAAGAGACTAGATTGTTTAAGCCCTTGGTCCACCGGTAGCCCTTTCCCCGGGTAGCCTCTACCTGACATACTCCCACGATCAGTACACTGTCGACCGAAGCGATGGTACCTACAAATGGGAGCCCGGTGCCAGGACAGCGTTTCCGACGCCGGGAAGTTCCTACACGGATCTAACGAAGGGGAAAAACAATCTACGCTCGCGGATACGATCCTCTTGGATCCGTCGTCACCGGTTACTAAACACCGATACGGAAATGAATTCTCAAGAATTCCCTCCAGGGCGCATAACTCAGATGCGGGGAAAATTCTATCATTCGTAATATCGATATTTTGGTATGACCCCACAGGTGGTCATACGCTTGCTTAATAACATTATGCAAGAATACCTGGCCTAAGCATGCGCTAAACACTTAACAAAAAACAAGATTAATCATGGAAGCATCTTAAATTAATTAATATAACAAGACATGATTTATCTAAGGTATGCTTATCTTATGCAACCACATAGTATAAGTTTAATAAAGTTAAACTAGGTGGGGACATGTCAAGGTCAGGGTTATGCTAATCATGAGATATGATATCTAGGCAAGGATGGCTTTCATACATTATACATGGATGCATAATACCTAGCATACTACATACAACATGACATGGTTGCAATCTTAGCGAAACATACAACATGACATGGTTGCAATCTTAGTGAAACAGGCATTTACATGAACATTTATGCAATATACAACATGTTATATGTAGTTATGGTACCCCAGGGGAGGGCGATGCACTCCAACGTGCATCGAACGCCTCCCAACTGGGTTGGATTGACCCACTCACCGAAATCCGGGTTGTCGCGTGACCGCCCGCTAAGATCTGCAAGACAAGGCATCCAATATTGGTGAGTAAGACCCCATAAAACACATAAAATTAGCTAGAATTACCCAAGACTCGGATATGCACGAATACGTGCCCGCACGCGTGCGAGTACGCGCGTACGCACGCACACCCGAGCCCCCGACACCTATCCGAACCCCCTGGGCAGCCACACGCGTGGCCCCGCACGCGTACGCACGTGCATGCACACGCGCACCCGCGCCCACCGGCGCACTGCCCCGTGCCCAGCCCCGCACCCGGACCCCCACCAGCACACCCGAACGCGCTGCCCGCGCGCCCAGGCGCGCAGCCGCACGCGCACGCGCCTGTTCGCGCGCGCCCGCAGCTCCCCGCGCGCCCGATCGCGCCCGCTCGCGCGCACGCGCACGCCCGCTCGCCCGTTCGCCCGCAGTCCCTGCGCTCGCACGCTCGCGCGTACGCCTGTGCGCACGCCCTCCTGCGCCTGGGTCAGCCTCTGCGCGCCCGAGTGCGCGCCCAGCAGCCCAACACCCCCTCCCAAAGCCCCTCTCACACCCAAACTCAAACACAAGCATAACAGGTCCCTCACTAACCCAAAACCCATGAAAAATCACATACAAGGGGGGGGGGGGGGAAGGGCTTACCAAGAGAAGGGTAGTGCAAGGGGAAGAAACGGGCCCTTCACGCACCCGAAATCGACACAACCACCACCACCACTACCACCATCCTCTCATCCCCACAACAGCCTCTTCTCAGCCTAGAAAACAGTGGATCATGGGGGGGGGGGAATAAGAGAGAGAGCTTGGGAGAGAGAGAAGTATTACAAGGGAATCCCAACCACAATGAAACTCACCTTTGATTCCTTCTTGATCCTCTTCTTCCTTGTCTTTCTCAACCAAACACACACACAAAACTCAAAAAAAGATGGGCTGGAGAGGGAGAGAAAGAGAGGGACGTGAGAAAGAGAGGGAGAGGAGTCAAAACTCCATTTGGGGGGGGGGTGATGAGAAGTGAAAAAGAGGGATGTCATTTTAGGTTTAAAGCCACCCTCACACACAACAAATAACCAAAGACTTGCTTAGCTATTAAGAAAGGGGTGGTGAGGTTACCAAGAGTCACCACATTCACATAAATATCTAAATACTATTCCACCTAACAAAACAGTTTCGAAGAAAACCCGGATACTGTTCGGAACTGCATAATTTTTCAAACGTTACCGGAATTCGATGAAATTTTTATGGGTAGTAGAGAACGGTACCAGGACCCATAATATGCAGTTAGATTTTCAATCGGAGTTCTCTAGCTCACGCAGATGGCTAAAAAGCCAAAATTTTAGCGGTTCCGATCGAAAAAGAAAATTTCGAAAGTGGCCAGAACTGACCCAAATGTTACCCATAGGCTAAAAAGTGACACATATATAACATTCTAGGGTTTGGACCAGGGTTTAGGGTTTGTAGGGTTTGGACCAGGGTTTAGGGTTTCCAGTTTTCTGATGTTTATTTTCTATTTGATGCCCAAATGTAGGTTATTTTCAGGTATTACTTGAAGTATTTTCATCTTTCTAGATGGTCAAAATTGAGGTATCTACAATTGTCCCTCATCGGATGGAGTCTTTGCGCGAAGCAGGAAAGACTTCGATCGATGATAAGGAAAGAGACCCCTATTTTGGCCGGCCCGACCTTCAAGAAGTTAAGACAGCAGGAACAATAAGACTGTCAGAGGCTAGGTCTTGACTAGAATTTTCAACCGAAAGGATGATCCAGGTGGAAGGCGGGAAAAGTAAATGGTGAGTGATCCAACCCGCGGTCGGGGTTCTTAGCTATCGTGCACGGGGCAGCCCAGCGTCAGTTTCCTCGTGCCTACTATTCCCGTGCCTGGAAAAACTTAGTAAGGAGGGGATATCACTGACAGAAAGTGTCACGCCCCAGGGCGGCCGTCCCCGAGACGTGGCAAGTATATATATGATATCAGCAATCCATACACGAGATCAAATAAGGACTCCACAACATCAAAGGCAATAAAACAATAACCAAATAACTGACATCAAATATATACAAATAGCGAAAGCTCAAACGACTAAGTCTGTAATTCAAAGACATATTTACAGACTAGAGTACTCAATCAACTGTCTTGTGAAAGCCAATATATACAACAACAGACATCAACAGTCTACATACCGTGCACAAGCACAAGTATAATACATACAAGGAAAAGGGAATGCTGATGGCCTCTCACTCGCAAGACATCCAACGCGAACACGGTCTCCTACTCGTACTGCGCCAGGGGAGCTATTCTCTTGGATCCGACTCAGCATCAACTGGGGAAAAACATAAGCGAGGGGTGAGCTACAAGCTCAGTGAGTGGTCAGAAACCAAACACCAACATAATCAATCTTCTATCAAGGGGAAAGTCATGGGTAGAAACCCAATGGTTAACAAGGTCACACGGCGGTGCGACCATACCCCGCCCTCGTCCTAGCCCCCACAGGGGTGAGTCGAGGGACTTGAAGGACAAAACTTGCTGTTATACACCCTTGGTCATCCGGTAGCGCTCTCCCGGGCAGCCTCTACCTGGAGCCGGCCACGTCAGTACACCGTCGACAGCGTCGATGGTACTTACAGGTGGGGGTTCAACCAGGGCGGCTCGTACCTAGGAAGCATCCACACGGATCCGGCAAAAGGGGAGAACGATAATTCACGCTCACAATATCGTCCGGCGGCCCACCGTCGTGTAGCCTCACCTGGTACACTCCCATGATCAGTACATCCGCCGAATGCATCGGGAGTACCTACAAGTGGGAGTCCTCTGTCAGGGAAGCTTCAACGTCGGGGCCCCGGTCACGACGATATTGGGAGGAACCATTACATGTTCGCAACGCGAACCCCATGAGAAAACCAACTACACCGGCTGGTGGGTCGAGTATCAATTCGAGCCCACCACACTTCCCTAACACCCTCACCCTCACCCCGACGGTGACATAGGATTTTTGGGAGCAATACCCTCACCCTCACCCCGACGGGTGACATAGGATCTTGGGAGCAATACCCTCACCCTCACCCCGATGGGTGACATAGGATCTTGGAAAATTGCACAACTGGCAGATCGAACCAACGCCGACCCACAACACCCTCACCCTCACCCCTCCCCGGGGTGACATGGGTTCTTGGGGAAGAATCTAGATTGTTTCTATGCCCTTGGTCCACCGGTAGCCCGTATCCAGGGAAGCCCCTACTTGGTATACTCCCATGATCAGCACATCCTCACAAATCGGTAGCACCTACGGATGGGAGCCCTCTGTCAGGCTGGCTGTCTCAACCAGGAAGTCCCTACACGGATCCAATGAAGGGAGGAAACCAATCTAAACTCGCGAATACGATCCTCTTAGATCCGTCTTCATCGGTTGTCAAACACCGATAAGCGCAATGAATTCTCATGAATTCCCTCCAGGGCGCATAACTCAGATGCGGGGAAGACATTTAATTCTAAATGTCAAAGCCATGGTATGACCCCATAGGAGGTCATACACTTGTCTAATCTCATTAAACAAGGCTCGTGGCCCAAATAGGCATATACATAATATGCAATTAATTACCCAGGGATAACTTACTTAAACATGCACATGAGGGCATAATAAACATTCAATCACATAAGTACGACTTAAGCAGGCGTTGGGTATCACCAACTGAAAGGGGAGGGTTAAGCGCGGTCCGCGCGACAATAGGTGTATGCCAATAATTCCAAGCAAACCTGAGTCAAGTAGGAACTACATCTACTCACTCGGTTCGTGAAAAGAGGGAGGCGAGAGAGAGGGAAAGCCTCATCCTCTCTTGAAGCGGGTCATAGTTTTGCCCCAACTAGATGGGTGCAACAACTATACCATACCCTCGAGTACTAAATCATGACTATTACGCATACACCCCGTTATTAACCCAAGTTAGACATGCTAGATATGTCCAAATAATAATAAGGGTAGTAATTCAAACAAAATTACCTAAGTCATGCCATATTCTATACAATACATAGGCAAGTATAAGGTAGAATAGGGGTTCTACACAATATACGAGCTATACTACCTAGCATGCATGATATCTAACATATTTAGGGTGCAAATAAAGCCCCATGGAAGCGCGAAGCACGACTACGTACCTCGAGCGCTCCCGGAAGGGTTGGAATCAAACCACTCACCGATACCCGGGTCATCGCGCATCCCAACCGACGAGGTCTGCAAAGGAAGAATACCAAAAGGGGTGAGTTCAACAACATACAAACATATAAAATCAATTAGGGATGCCTAGACATAGACATCCATGCATACGGGCTCGAACGCACCCATGCATGCACGCACGCACGCGTGCCCGAGCCCCCCGGACACCCACCCGAGGGTGCCGACCCTCAGCACGCCCAAATCGGGCCCCGGGCAGCACCCGCGCGCAGCCCCTGCGCCCCACGCGCAGACAGCGCGTGGACACGCCCCCGCGCGCGCCCAACCCGCGCGCACGCACGCGCGCCCCAGCGCGTGCGCGCGCTCGCTCCTGCACGTCCCAGCGCGCCTGCACTCGCGCGCCTGCACTCGCGCGTGCAGACCCGCGCCCAGCCTCTTCAAAGCCTCCCCCCATGGCCCCACATGCACCCAACATGCACACCACCCATGCATGCCCTCTCCAAGCACCTTAACATGAATTCAAACCAACTAAAGATGAGGGAAAACTCACCCAAATGAGAGGGGGAGCGAAGGGGGAGATGTAGGGGCTCGCAAGCGCACCCTTGACCACCTCGACCACCACCACCGCTACCGCCACCTCTTCCGTGCTCTTCATCTTGGCTGAAAACAGGGGGGGGTATCCAAGAGGGAAACATGAGGCTATTGAGTGAAGAGAATCATCAACAACAACAACCCTAACAACAACACAAACCTTGACTACATCCACTTCTTGCTCCACCAACATCCAAGTATTCCTTCTTCTCCTTCCTCACTCAGGCAATTTCACAAACACATGGTGGGCTGAACCATAAAGAGGGGAGACCATGATCAGCTAGAAGGGAGAAGGAGGAGGAACATCAACACAACAACAACAACAACAACAACAACAACAACCACTCACCTTTTCCACTCCTTCTTCTCCATCACCAACACCTCCTTCTCCTCCACCCAAAACACACTTCAAAGGGGGCTGGAGCAGCTCAAAAGAGTGCCCAAACAGTGGCTAAGTGAGGCTGAAGTCGTAACATTTTGGGGGGTTAAATAGGCTAAGGTCGGGCTGAAAGACCAAGTCGTCCTCGGACTAAAATCTCTGCGCAGCCTTCACTTAAACGACCATAACTTCCTCAATACAGCTCCAATTGCACGATTCTAGTGGCACTGGAAAGCTAAGAAGATTATCTACAGCTTTCATGTTTACACCCAGATCAAATAACCTCTCCAGCTATTCCAAAATCTAGGCTAAACATCTTACAGGGCTGCTGCTGGATTTCTCAACTTCGGGGTATACATACCCATAACTTTTAATATACGAATCCAGTTAATCCAATTCCACTTCTATATGGAAGCTATCTCAAAACTGAACATCTCGTAATAATATCGGATTTTTACCTCATCATCTTGGATTTTAACAAAATCAAATCCTAATACCAATCCAAAACTGCATAATTCCAAAAACGTTATCGGAATTACACGAAAATTTTATGGGCAGTACTAAACAGTACCAGGACCCATAATATGCAGTTATATATTCAATCAGAGTCCTCAAACCCCAGAAGGTAGCTAAAAACCAAAATTTTAGCGACTTCGATCGAAATTAGGACTCTAAATGACACAGGCCTAACAGAAAGTAAGTAAAGAGTTGAGTTGATGAATTGGATCATCCGAAGGATAAAAACTCTCAAAAAGAACCAGAACTGAAGAAATTCAAATTGAATGGTATTGAAAGGGTGGTGAAACTTCAGGAAAGTCGTGTTTGATCAAGTAGTACTTAAAAATAAAACAATACGTGGCTGCTTGTTTTTTAAAAAACTTGAAATTAGGATTTGGAAAGAAGTTGGAAAATGGGTCTTAAGTGGGAGTTGGAAAACTGGGAGGGGCGGCTAGTTGAAACTAGCTACCCGAGAGGGGGCGGCTACTTGTGGGTAGCCGCCCCATAACTAGGTCCCTTATAACCGAAAGAGACCCTCTCTCTCCCCACTTTTCAAAACAGTTTTCTCTCCCTCCATTATTCCTCCATTGTAAACCAAAAAAACTTGATTTCTTTGCCTTTTCTTCCTCCATTTCGACCTAGATCTTTCTTTCCCTCTTGATTTCGGAACCCTAGGTTTGGGTTCTCCTTTTTCTTTTCAAACCGAGGAAGATGACGAGGTCGAAAGCGATTGCTTCAAGGGAAAATGACCGCGGGTGGCTCGTGGAGAGCGTAGCCCAAGCTCTTCAACATCGTAGAGCAATAGGCCGGGGGTAGAGGCCGTGGGGGAAGTTATGGGTGCGGCGGAGGTGCCGTTGGTGGGCACCGGCGGGGTGGAGGTCGGGGGCACACCTTCGGGGGCTGTCTCGAGGGTTGGGAGTGGCTCTACTGGTTGGGTGATTGGGTACACGCATAAAAGGAAGCGTGGGGATCGACTGGCGGTGGTCGAAGGGGTGGGTTCGGAGGTTGGGGGAGTTAGTGAGGATGTGAGGGCATCGTTGGATGCCATTATCGGGATGTTGGACAAGGAGGCCATAGAGGCCACGGCTGAGGAAGAGGAGAGAAGGGCCATTGGTGTGTTCGAGGGGTTGGCTTCCGGTGCGGTGGGCACGGAGGAGACCGTTGGTGTTGGGGCTGAGGCTGCAGAGGCCGGGGGTATTGGGGTTGAGGCCGAAGAGGCCACGGGTATGGGCATAGGAGCCACAGGGGCTGGTGCTGAGTTTGAGGCCGAGGAAGCCGTGTTTGAGGGAGAGGGAGGTGATGAGGAGGAGGGGGATGACGATGGGATGGATGATCCCGACGAGGCCGAGGCAGACGCTCCTGGGTCCACACGGGCCGTGGTATTCTTCTAACCCTTTTGCTCTAGCTTTTTATTTATATATATATGTTTTTTTATAGCATGAATAGGTAATAGTGGGTGATTATTGTTTCTAATATGCATGCTTGTATGTATAGTTTGATCACGGTGAGATATGTAAGCATGCTGATATGGGGTTGTTTTAGAAAGGGGGACAATTTTTTATACACACATCCATGTTTGTTCTATTAAAAGAAGAGAGGAATGGTATGGCTAGTATGCTTGCATGTGATGGTTCTTGTATGCATACAATTTTTGAGGTGTGTCTTCATATGTGTTTGATCATGGGAGAGTAAGAGGGAGTATATGCATGTATTTCATAAGTCTAAGTTCCTTCACATGCTTGGGCGATTTCGTGAGAGGCGTATGAGTATGCTAGATGGTAAAGAGAAACGAAAGTATAGAAGTTATGACCACGGTGGGATAACAGGGTAAAGCATGTGATCATATGAAGAGTGTTTTTTTTTTTTGTAAATAATGGACGGTGGATCCTCGTGTGAAGTCTCCTGTTTTCATGCTTTTGTTTTTGATTTAGTATGTGAAAGTTTTATTTTGCTAAGCATGGTTTCTAAAAAAATGAATTCGTAGACTTGGATTCTCACCTTTCAACTGCTTTTAACCTAACCCATGTTCCCTTCGCTTGTTTTGTAGCGGCCGAATCGTATTCGGGCCCTTTGGCATGGGACGAAGAGGTGGTACGATGCCTTAAGGGAGGAGGATAAGAGCTTGGTAGATGGAGCGGGCTTCCGTTCCTTCTTTCTGATCGAGCTGTTCCATGTCCACCATCCTTATGTGGAGGCTTTGGCGGAGATATGGGATCCGGAGAGTTGCACCTTCATTCTTCCAACCGGTGCCGTTATGCCAACTCTCAAGGACCTTCATTGGAACCGGCCTTTCGGTCTTAGGGGAGGCAGTGATCGCGGACACCCTCGCTGATTACAAGGCGCTCTTCTAGGAGTTGATCGGGGAGTGGGACTTCATGGAGCGGGAGCGAACGTTGAACCGGATCCCACGGGGGCGGCTATCAGGGTAGTATGGCCTTGGTCCCTTCGTGCGACGTCAGAAGGGTGAAGCTGCAGCTAGCTTCGAGAGGAGACAAGCGATGATCGAGGCGAGAGAGGAGGCACGTGCCCACAGAGGGCACGGAGGGAGTTCAGGGCGTTCTTTCTTTACTTCTTCGGCCGGGTCCTCTTCTCGACGGCTTCCGACAAGGTCTCCTCCCATTCCCTGTTGCTGATGAGGGACCTGGAGGGCATGGGGCGCTTTGCTTGGGGAGCCGCGATGCTCGCCCATCTCTTTGCGAAGCTCTTGAAGAAGGTGAAGAGGGCTGGGGGCAAGAATCTTGGCAGCTTTGCTCCATTTCTCCAGGTATGCGTGAGTAGAGGGTGTTTTCTAGTTGGTTTAACTCACTTGATTTTGATGATTTCTCCCTTGCTTTGCAGGTATTTGGGTATGAGCATTTTGCAGTTGATCGTCCGATCCCAGCGCCGTTCAACTGTGCTCTCCCTTGGGCTATGAGATGGGCGTCCCGGGGATCTTTGCACTTGCACCGCCTCGCTCATTTCTAGGAGGCCTTCCGTGTCTTGACAGAGGAAGAGGTATACATTTTCTTCGAGTTTCCTTAGCTTGTATTTGATTTTCTTTTGACTAAGTGCTCTTCTTGTTTCTTTTGATGCTTTGTAGATGATTTGGAGGCCCTATGCGGAGGAGGAGGTCACGGGAGCTCGAGGAGAGGTTGAGGGCGATCAAGGACCGTTCGAGAGGGGTGGAGGCACGCCTTCACCAGAGGTTGGAGCGGAGGGACAGGATATTCAGCAGGTCCTCCTCTGGGAAGCCACTGTGAGGGAAAATTGGTTGGTGGAGGGGCCATGACCGAGGCGGACCTCGATCTTCTCCCTCTTGAGCCCATGCGTTCTCTTTCGGCTTCTTTAGCTACCGGGGCCACTTTCAGCCGTGCTTCTTGTCCTTCGGCGTCCTGGAGTCGAGGGATATATGCGAGAGCCGCATCCTCGGTTCGAGAGACTTCTGCCGCTCCTGATGCTCTAGAGGTTCAGTCTTCTCATCAATCACCGCTCCCCTCTCTGCCAAGTCAGGATGTTCTTCCTACTCGACCTCCCGTAGATGACGATAATATTATGAGGTATATTCCCTTGTGTCTTGGTTTTGGATAGAAGAATAGTATATATGCAAGGAATTCATGCTTTTCTTCTTTTCTTTTGACTTAGGTGATATTTTGGTGATGCATAGCTCAAGACTTTGGAGTTCGGGGCATTTGAAGGATTTATCTCTTCTTTCTCTCTTTTAGAAACCCTTGTTATGCAACTTTAGGCTTTGAAAACAATTTATGTTCATGGTCTTGGTGGGACAATTTTATAATTTTCCTTTTGTATGCATGGTTTGGTGTAGTTAACATGGATGTTTAGAAAGCTCTTTTTAATTTTCATGGACGTGTATGTGTGTGTAAATGAATCTTGGCCTTTATAAGTTTGATTCACGGATGGACATATGATTTTGAGATATGGTTGTTTTTTAAGTATACTTATATTGGTTTTATGAATGTATATGCGTATGAAATGTGCGTATGCAATTTTTGGAAAGAAATGCTCTTAATAGGTATTGGAGACTTGAAGACTTGATTAAAATGGGACTGACAGCAGGTTTTTGGGCAGCAGGTGGGGGGCGGCTAGTTTTGTTTAGCCGCCCCTTGCCTGGGGCATTTTACCTAAAGAAGAAGGGGGATAGGGGCGGCTAGTGGATTCCAGCCGTCTATTGAGGGGCGGCTAGTCGGGTTTAACCGCCCCCTGCCTGGGACAATTTTTTGCCCTGCTACTTTTGTCTGCTGCTGCTGAAAGTCCTCATGAGTGTTTTAACCTTCAAGACCTATAAAAACATCCTTTCTATGGACCGAGTGTTAAATCTGTCTAGATTGTGCCCCTGTACTGACTTTCGAGCCTTTCTTGCTTGAATCGTCAAGGGCTACAATCCATCTTAAGTTAAATGAAAAGATAATACGAGAAAGTAAAGTGCAGGAAACCATGCTTTAGTACGCAAGGGAGGGATTCCAAGTGCGAGAGTGAAGAAGAATCTTAAGCGTGTGTGAGAGTGGGACAATTTCTTCTTAAGCATGTGCAGAAGGGCATGAAATGAGTGTAATGGGGACAATTTTAGTCTTGGTACGGGGAGTCAACTATAATATTTTAAGGAAATTGAATACCTAAGTGTTTTGAAAAAGAAAATGCAAGCTTATGCGTAAGTGTAAGTGGCATAAGGGAGCATTTTAATTCTTCAATCGTCCTTTATGTGAGAGGGCAACATTTTCAACTCTCCTAAGTAAAAGATACCATCAAGTCCCTATAGAGAGACCCTTGTGGTCACTCATGTCCAAACAGAATTGTATTTGAAAGGTATAAGCATTGGGTGTCGGTTTTTTTAGGTTCATTGTTTTCAAATGCTTGATCATATTATTCTAAACATGCTGAAAAATCCATGAATGTACCAGGAATCAAGTCAAATAAGCTTCCTTTGGACGGGCAAGTCTTTAAGTAAACTCATATAAGTGTGTGCAGTTGTAATCATAGAAAAAGTCTACTTTTGGTTAAAATTTTATCTTTCCCAGCAGACATAGTCCAATTTAAAAACCCTTTTATAAAAAAAAAAGGTGAGGGGGGAATGGTGTAAGAGTAATATCTTCCTTTTGGGCAATATTTAGAATTCTTCCAGTCTAGCATATGTCTTACTTTCTAGGTCTCTCTGGCTTTCTTCTTTTTACCACTTCTTTATTTTGGGTGGAAAGTACAACTACTTGTTCGGATCTGTACTAGTATAGCTGTTGTTTAGCATATACTGTGAGTAAAGGCGTGAAAGCCTGCTAAAGTAGAGAGTTTAACCCATTCACTTGGGTGTTATTTTTCTTTTGTTGGCCTCTCATTGCCTGATATTTTTTTGATTTGGAGGGGGGGGGGGCTCTTCTGTTTTTCACCCCGATCCTTTTCATGCTTCCCCTCTAGAAGTGTTTGTATAGTGCCAGAGCCAGTTTTGGGACATATGCTAGGTCCAGGCAACTCCTCATCATGACCTTGGGTTAACACGAGTAGAGACGAAATAAGGGAGAGATGCTTTGGGGCTTAAAATTGTCCCAGTCTATGGGGTAGGCAATTTTTCTTCTTTCAATTCGACCGATTCTTAAGTCATACGTGTGTGAAGGAAGTGGCATGATTAGCGGATATGAGTTTAAATAACTACAAATTTATCTTTGGGAGTCTTATATTTCTATCAAGTGCTAAACGCTGGAAATTGCAGGAATGAAGAATAATATTTCTCAAGTATTGAAAATTTTTTACGCATGGAATTTCTTCAGATAAAGTGCATTCCACGAACCTGAAACCTCGACTCCCTCGGCGTCTACCAAGCGGTAGGCATTCCCGGAGTAGGCATGGGTGATCACATAGGGTCCTTCCCATGTGGGCTGCAGCTTTCCTCTCGGGTGGGGCTGCCTTGATGGCATGATCTGCTTGAGTATTAACTCTCCGATTTTGAATTTTCTTTCTATTACTTTCTTTTCGAATGCCCTTGCCACCCTTCTTTGGTAGGCCTGGGGGTGGTCTGCCGCTCTTAATCTTTTTTCATCTTTTATTTTATATATTTCTTTGAAAGCGTGTAAACAGATATACACATATGGTTCTAAAAGGGGATGAGTTGGTAAATAAATCTTTTGTTTGGAGGAAAGCGTGGGAGTAAAGCTCAAAAAACATTTTTTTGTTTTGAAGAAGAATATGGAAATAAAGCTTGTAAAATATTTTCGGTTTGAAGGAAAATATGGATAGAAAGCATGTAAAATATTTTTATTTGAAGGAAAACAAGGAGAGAAAGCTTGTAAAATATTTTTGTTTGAAGGAAAACATGGAGAGAGAGCTTGTAAAACATTTTTTGTTTGAAGAAAAACATGGAGAGAGAGCTTGTAAAACATTTTTTGTTTGAAGAATAACATGGAAAGAGAGCTTGTAAAACATTTTTTGTTTGAAGGAAAGCATGGAAATAAAGCTTGGAAAACGTTTTTTTTAAAGGAAGGGTGGAAGTAAAGCTGAAAACAAATATGTTCAGGGTTTGGGAATGAGAGCTGATTAGCACATATTTTTTTTCATAATTTGGTTTCTTATAAAAGCATGTAAACAAATACATACATGGATGATGAGAGCGAAGACTGGTAAATAAATGTTTTGATTTTTAGGAAAGCTGTAAACAAATATGTACAGGATGATGAGAGCTAAGACTGGTAAATAAATGTTTTTATTTTTTATTTTTAGGAAAGCTGTAAACAAATATGTACAGGATTAGACTAATGAGAGCTTACTAGGGGGATCAGTTCCCGGTTTGTAGATTGGTGCCGCTTCTTCGTGTCAGCTTATCTTTGACGGCCGACAGATGTCCGGTGGCGGTCCTTTGTTTCTAGATTCCTCTTCCCTGAGCCTCTTCAGGGGTCTCCCTTGTTGAAGTTCTTCATCAGTGGAGCCCGGTTGCCAACATGGAGCACCTCTAGTCGGATGCGCATGACACAAACACTCCAGTTTTGGACCCATGTATCGTTGAAACGCGCTTCTCCCCAAATAGATATCACTCCTCCGCGGTACGGGAAGCGAAGGCATTGGTGTCGGGTAGACGAAACAGCTTCGATGCTGTTGAGCCAGGTTCTTCCGACGATCAGGGGGTGGGGTGATCGGATGTTCATCACCATGCAGTTGACGATGGTGGAGACCAGATCGATTTTTAGCAGGAGCGTGCAGTCCACAAGCGTTCTTGCGCGTACTGTCGAAGGCGTAAATAAATTCGTTTGAGGGTTCCACCCTAGGGACCCTACCTTCTAGCTTCTGGTAGGCGGAATATGTGAGAACATTAGTTTCCGCTCCCGTATCGATGAGAATATGCTTGAATTCTCTTCCTTCTTGTATGGCAGTGATTGCGAGGGTTGCAAAGCGTGCTCTGGCTTTTGCGACTTCATGGGGGAGGAAGGCAATCAGATTGAGCTCCATGTGATTGTTTGTCGAGTTCAGGGTCCCGGCCGTCTCCTCCGAGGGGTAGTTGCTGTTATAGGGGGGTCGAGGTAGGCTAACGCTTCTGTCTTCGGCTCCTGGGTGTAGGGTTAGTTTGAACAGTTGTGTAGTGCCCAATTATTCTCCTTCTCGTATTGGAGGCGTGTCTCTCCCAAAATTGTTAGCACATGGCCCATGAATGGCAGCCGGAGACATTGGTGTCGTGGGGAGCAGATGGCCTGGATGCTGTCCAACCATGGTCGCCCTAGCATCAGGGGGTACCTTGTGTTGATGTCGACCATGAAGCATGCCACCTCACAGATCAGGGGTCCGACAGTTAGCTCAAATGTTCTGGGGCCGCGGAGAGTCTTTCCGGTATGATTGAAAGCCTGAATTAGTAGAGTGGGCCGTTGGACGGGAGGGCGGCCTAGTCCAGGTATCTTCTGGTAGGTGGAGCATGTCATTATGTTCATCCCTGACCCTGGGTCAACGAAGATGTTGTATAGCCACAAAATCTGAAGCCGTCCGTGGATGTGTAGGGGGTAGACCCGCAGTATGGAGTCCAGGAGGTCTTTATCGGTGAACAATGTGGTCATCGGGCGGCAGGGGCCATCGACAGTGTCGGTATTCTCGGAGGACCCATTGTCGTTTGGATGTAGATCATCCAACATACATTGCCCTCCCTCGGGTCCCTCGCTTGCTCCTTCGGGGATTTCCTCAATGGGCTCCTCCTCTTCGTCTTCTCCTGGGTTTTCTAGTCCGCTCTCGTTGGAGTCAATGTTGTTGACCACGGGCAGGGCGAGAACTGCGTGTTCTTCTTCACCATAGAGTATGGCGAGGTCGTGGTCTTCGAGGTTCATCTGGAAGGGCTCGTCTTGCCCCTCCTCCTCGGATTCCTCGAATAGATTGTCATCAGCGGCATCTTCCGAGCTGCTTGGTCGTGGCAATGGTTGCCTCCCTCTCCTGACCATGTTTACTGCGTGGGCTCCAGACATGGAAGCTTGGTTGTGACCTGGCAATGGGTCAGTGAATATGCCAAGTGGCTTGGAAGCTTGAGAATTGCCCTGGCTTAAGTGGCTTTTGATCATAGCCCAGTCAAGGCACCTGTCATCATTCAAATCGTAAACAAAGTCCCAATAAATAATGCATTGTTTTACGGTGTGACCATGCTGTTGGTGATATTGACAGTAACGTGCCGTGCTGGTCCCGGGTAGATGGGGCCTGGTGACCGGGAGGGAGATGCTATTAGTGTCCATTAGTGCCCTAAAAATCCTAGTTACTATTTCTGGGAGGGGAGGGTAAGAATCCCTCTTTCCCACTCACTTCTGATTATAGGATGTTGGAGGAAAAACCTCATTATAAGCACTTTGTGTAGGCTGCCTAGAACTTAGGTTTTGATTCCTCAAGAGCGTCGAATAGAAAGGTGTCCTAAGCTGACCTTGTCTTGAAATTATGGGGTTTTGGACTGGGGATATTTGGATTACTAGGTTTTGTTGTAACGGCACGGGGGCGGGTACTGATCGAGTAGTGAAATTTTGGTTTGGTTGCTGAGACGGGGCATATCCGGACGAACCGGGCGTGTACTATCTTGGAGCCGTTCCTCGATCAGGAACCCACGCTCCATTTGGGTAGAGTGCCAAAACTTGTGTAATCCCCTCTACCGTGGGGGTTTGCGCCTTATGTGGTGGTTGTCTAACCCTATGGCTGATAGGTGGGGACTGGATTTGGACTACTGGGGCGACACAACGGGAAATCCTGTTGTGGCGGTTAATTAGAAGTTGATACATAGTATAGTCTTTGTACGAAAGGCTCGTACGAAGCTTTGGACTCAGGCTCTGTACATCATGTCAATTTCTTGACATTCTGTGAGTTGCAGGCTGGTTCGGCGGACAAGTGTGCGCCACCGAGACATGTATTATTCAAATTCCTCCCTAGGCCTCATTCTCTCTATTGTTAAATCTGAAATAGAGAGGGTTCTGATCCTCTGGTATTCATAGTGGCCTAAGAAGTTTGACAAGTGATCTACAGGGAGGGTGGAGAACCATCGCAATGCTTCTCCTTCCAATGATTTCTGGAAGAGGAAGACTAGTAGAGGTTGATTGTCTAGAAACGGTCGGGCGTCTAGATAAAAGGCGGTTAGATGAATATCTGGGTCTCCACGACCGTTATATCGGTGGAATTTGGGGATTTTGAATCCCTTCGGTAAGTGGATTGACGGGATTTGTCTGAGGTTATGTAGAGACATGTGCTTGGGGGCTGAGGGACCAGTCTCAGAGAGGATTCTCCGGATGGTTTCATCTAGCGTTTATCCCCTAGGAGGGCTGTCTAGCGGTCCAGGGTTTGGGGTGGTCTGGTAAGGGCCTGGGGTAGAAACGGTCGGGAATATTGGATTCGCCGGGGAAAGGGGGGCGAAAGAAAAGATGCTCGGATTGACCGAGCGACTAGGTGTGGGCGGGGTTTTGGGAGTGGCCTGGGGGTTTTGACAGGGATCTCCTGTCTTAAGGTCTTGGTATGACGGTAATCAGTGAGGTCATGAAACATGTCTTCTACCGTTTGGTACCCTAGATTTGCCATCTTTTCCTCTAGACGGGTTAGGAGCTGTGTGGCCTGACCCTCTTGGGTGATTCTCTCCTCTAATATCTCCTCCTCTAGATGGGATTCCATGGTGGGTGTGGAGCAATTTAAGGGAATGAATGCAAATATAAAGCAGTAAATAAAGCAGTAAAGGATTGCGCAGCTGTGTGTGGATTATGAAAGCAGTAAAGGATTGCGCAGCGGTGTGCGACTTACAAAGCAGTAAAGGATTGCGCAGCGGTGTGCGACTTACAAAGTAGTAAAGGATTGCGCAGCGGTGTGCGGCTTACAAAGCAGTAAATGATGTTGTGATACAAAATAGAGGAGGATCTCATTCGATGGGTGGGAAACTCTAACCTTCCTAGAGGGTTGATAGCATTCTAGTCAAGCTGTAAAATGAAGCAGAAGAAGATTACCGTTTGTCATTTTTTTTACGAGGGAGGTCCCACCGTGATCGCCAGATTTATCGGTTTGTAAAACTGGGGGATTCTGCGAACTTGGTCTCGGTCCATCTCGCGACTGATCATATCACCGTCTGGAGAGTCGTTCCTGAGCCGCCTGACTGCTTCTCAGAAAAGAGGGGGTTTGTTGTTGTGATCGCCACCTGCTTTCTTAAAAAGCAGGAAAAGTTGGTGTCGGGTTTGATAGCTTCGCGGGGGGAGTTTGTGGGGTCTCCGCTCTGAGACACGGATATACCGTACACAGAGGTGAAAGAAAAAGATAATCTATTCTACTTCTAGCTTGGCTAAAGGAGTCTTGGGTCAAGTGGGGTGTAGGTGGGGGGCGGCTACTGGGTTTGAGCCATCGGGTAGGGGGCGGCTAGTTAGTGTTAGCCGTCCAGGGCCTGGGTCAACTTGGGCAAATATGGGTAGGGAATGGATTTGGGTTTTGGTAGAGGTTAAGCTGGGTTTAACCTGGGTTTTGGAGGGTGGACTGAGAGGACGATTTTGTGTAGGGAATGAATTTCTCTTCACAAATGGGACTCTCTCTCTCTCTCTCAAAGGGTTTCAAATGGGAATTGGTGGTGGATGTGGATTGTGGATTGTTAATTGAAGATGATGGATTGAAGATGTGTGTGTATGTTGATGTGTTAGAAAGGCTTGGGACCTCCTCTATTTATAGTAAAAATGAGGCAGGGGAATATCCAGGGGGTAATAGAATGGCTTGGTTAATAGTGTGTTTGATTAGACCTTTCATTAATTCTCTTGTTCTTCTATCAGAGACCAGGTGAAGGGCGGCTAGTTCAAACTAACCGCCCAAGATGGGGAGGCTACTTCTTGGTAGCCGCCCCCATCATGACCTGCGAAACGTCACATCTCTGACAAGCGGTGGTTCGGGTCGGTTACTTGGATTGAACCGGCCAAGACGGGGCGGCTAAAGATCACAACCCACCGCAATGATCAACATTTAATGCTGCTTTATGTCCCATCCAGGGAAGCGGTTTGGGGTCGGCCAGGGGGGCGGCTAGTGGGAACTGGCCACCTGGTATGGGGCGACTAGTTGGGGTTAGCCTCCCCTTTCTAGGTTTTTAGGTTTCTAGGGTTTGGACTAGGGTTTAGGGTTTCTAGGGTTTTGATCAGGGTTTAGGGTTTCTAGGGTTTCTAGTGTTTGGACCAGAGTTTAGGGTTTCCAATTTTCTGAGGTTTGTTTTCTATTTGATGCCCAAATGTGGGTTATTTTCAGGTGTTACTTGAAGTATTTTAATCTTTCTGGATGGTCAAAATTGGGGTATCTACAACATGCAGAATGTATTGACTATTGTCAAGATAGAATGCCTCTTCTTTGGGCACATTGGGGTCTAAGGAACGTCGTAGTAAGAGAGGGAGTGATCGTTCTTCACAACACTGAACTAAGCTTAATGTGTTAATAGTTTTCCATGAATGTTTTTTTTGGCTGAGCACTTATTACATCCATGTATCAAATGGGCCAGCTGTATGTTTTTTTATTTTTTATATTGACTTCATATTTATTGGTTGTTTTTTGAAGTTTCTTGAACTATTTTCTTCGAACAACTGAATCAAATGTTGTAGGTACTTTTTTTTATATGATGGCTACTAGGTTCAAACAACTGAATCAAATTCTAAGTTTATAAATTTCAAATGTTACCATGACTACCAAGTTGTGAGTGATTCCCTTTTCAAAGGATTCATTTAGTGTGTAATATTTTTGAATCTTGTTTAATGTTAGTCAATGTAGTGCTTATTTGATACCATATAAATTTAGAATCAATTATTTGAAATGTACTGGTTGAATGGGCTGATTTTGAGCAATCACTAACCCAAGGATGAATCAACTAATAATTTTAGTTTTGCTAGGATTGACACTATTATTGTCGACAAATGTAAATTATGTTGAGATTTACATTGCCAAGCAGAACTAAGGGACAGTAGGTCCATACATCAATAGTAGTTATGTCGATGATTTCAATAAACGTCGACATCATGGTTGTCGATCGTGATGGTGTCCAATTTTTTATAGCACATACTTCCATCGACATAACCAATGTCGAACTTCAGGTAATACATCGACATATGGAAAGTTGAATTGAGGGATAGTAGGTTCGTTACATATGTTGACATAAATATTGTCGAACAGAGAACAATCTGTTGGTATTAGGGGAGTCGAACTAGGGGACAATGGGTCCAGTACTTCCGTTGACAATGGTATTGTCGACCATAATTGATTATGTTGACACTGGTACTGTTGAATCAAGTAGACAAGGAAATTTCATTATCGTTCCTAATATTAGGAACAATTTTGGGCGTATGGACGACTTGATATTTGCATGAGGGGTTGCCGGTGATGTTGGATGGAGGGGATGTAGACAAGCCAGGCCGGAGGAGGTGCACACCGATGGAAGGACCGAGTGCGAGAGCATTTGAGATGGGGGTGGGGTTTTGTTTGAGGGTTTTTATTGGGGGTGGGGAATGACTGGGGTGGGTTAGATTAATATGAGGTGGGTTGTAAAGGGGTGGGTTGGGTTACTTTCAAAAACTAATAAAAATATTATTTTTAATATTTAATGTGGGGTGGGTGAATATGTCAAGGGGTGGCGTTACCCCCCTCCCCCCTTATTTTTAGTTCTTCCCAACTTTCTATGTTTTCATCTTCCTCGCTCTCATTCACTAAATCTTCACCATTATGTAACTTTTGATTCCTTTTCTTCCTCTTCCACCCATCCTATCTCTATTTTGGATTTTCATCTCCTCTCCCCCATCCCAAGTGAATCCCACTGTAGGGCCCAAAAATAAGGCCCACCCGTCGAGCTCCACGTAGTGGCGGCCCACGATCCATTTAAGGGCGGTCCATGGCCCGGATCGACTATCTCAGTGGATACCCCAATTTTGACCATCCAAAAAGAAGAAAATTACTTCAAGTAATATTTTTAAATGACCACATTTGGATCAAATAGAAAACTACTTTAGGGAATTGGAGGAGAAAGCAAGAATGAAAATGTGGCCCAACACTTAGAAATTTTAATGGCCAGAAATAGGTAGGCAACTCCAAAGTAGATGCCCCTCCTTGGACGGCTAGTTACAACTAGCCGCCCCTTTAACCATTCCGAACCGCTTCCCTTAGATGGGACATAAAATAACATTCAATATTGATGATTGCGGCTGTTTGTTCTAATTAGCCGCCCCTTCTCTGACAGTTCAACCTTAGTAACCGCCTCAAGCAACCGCTTGTGAGAGATTAGATGTTTGGCAGATCATCATGGGGGCGGCTAGTTTTAACTTGCCGCCCCTCCCTGGACAGTGTCAGAAGAATAGATGATTAATGAGGGGTCAAATCAAATACCCTATTATCCATTTTGATCTATTGTCTAGTGGACACTCCCCTGCCCCTTTTTTTTTATACTATAAATAGGGGGCATCCAACTCTTTTTCTAATCATCCCCAATTCAAATCACTCATTCATCATCAATTCACAATCTGACACCTTTTCTACTAGATCCCCAATTCACATCATCCATTCATAACCAATTCACCTTCTTCACTTTCCACCACCACTCAAGCCCACACCTACTACTTGAAACCTTAGAGAGAGATAGAGTTCTAATTGTGAGTAGAAAATCCATTTCCTACCCAAAATCACTCTCCAAAGACCCAGGTTAAACCTAGCTTAACCTCCGCCAAACCCTAAACCTATTTCCTACCCAGGTTCTGCTCAAATTGAACCAAACACCAGGCAATTAAACTCCCATTAGTTGAACCTCACCCCTCACTCACACCCTGACTTTCAAACCTCCTTTAGCAAGTTCCTGACGCAGAATATGATTCATGTTTTTCATCTCTATGTTCGGCATGCCCGTATCCAAGAGCGGAGACCCCACGAAGGAGATCAAATTCGACCCAACTTTTTCTGTTTTTGAGAAAGCAGGTGGTGATCACAATCACCCCTGAATCCTCCTGAGGAGCTGTCGGGCGCCTTAGCAAGGAACGGAACCCCTTCCCCCTTTCGAGAGACGAACTGACCGAGCCTGCCAAGGCACGCACCGAATCTGAATTCCCATAAAACCCACACACACGCCCCCGCCAAAAGGACCGAAGGACAGAGGAGGCCCCCACTTTCGGAGACCCATCCCGAAATCCAATATCGACAACTTGGCGATCACGGTGGGACATCCCTCGTGAAAAACAACAAAAGATAATCCTCTTCTGCTTCCTTCCATAACTTGACTAGAATGCCATCACCCCTTTAGGAAAATTAAGATTTCCCACCCTTCAAGTTTGACCCTCCTCTACTATGCAGCACAACATCCTTTAATTCTTTAAGCCGCACATAGTTGTGCACCCTTTACTGCTTTAATCACATCTGTTACTGTTTTAAGCCACACACTGCTGCGCACCCTTTACTACTTTAATCATGACTTTTACTGCTTTAAGCCGCACACAGCTGCTGACCCTTTACTGTTTTAAGTCGCACACAGCTGCGCACCCTTTACTGCTTTACCACACCCTTTTACTGCTTTAAAATTGCATTCATTCCACCCCCTAAACCATTCCGCATTCACACCATGGAAGGCTGCCTCCATGAAGAAATATTTGAGGAGAAAATCGATCAAGAGGACCAAACCACACAGTTCCTTAGCCACCTAGAGGAAAGGATGGCTAACCTAGGATACCAATTGGTGGAGTACATGTTCCACGACCTCACCGACTATCGCCAAACCAAGATCTTGAGACAGGAAACCTCTGCTGAACCCCCAAGGCCACTCCCAAAACCCCACCAACACCCAATCTCAGTCAATCTGAGCATCTTTTCATTCGCCCCACTTTCCCCCGTGAATCCAATGTTTCCTGCAGCTTCTGCCCCAGGCCCTTACCAGGCCACATCCAATCTCGGACCACTAAACTACCCACCCAAGGCAGAAACTCTGGACGAAACCATCTGGAGAATCCTCTCCGAGACTGGCCCTTCTACCCCCAATCACAAGTCCTTACACCACCTACAACAAATCCCTTCCGTTAGTCTCTTGTCAAAATTTTAAATTATGAAATATCACCGGTACAATGGCCGCGGAGACCCGGATGTCCACCTAAAATTTTTTTATCTGGACTCTCATCCCTTCTTGGACAATGAACCTCTCTTTGTATACCTATTCCAAAAGTCATTAGAAGGAGATGTTATCCAATGGTTTTCTACCCTGTCGATAAATCATTTATCTAATTTTTCAGCCATGAGCGACAAATTCCCGAGTCGCTACGGTTACCAAAGAACTAGGATCCCCTCTATCTCAGACCTCACAGCTGAACGAATAGAGCATGGAGAGGACTTTGAATCCTATGTGTCTAGGTGGCGCACCCTTGTGCACCAAACTTGCATGCAATTAATAGAGTGTCAAGAGATTGACATGATGTTGCTAAACCTTACTCTAGAACTTCGTATGCGCCTATCGTATGAAGATTGCACCACCTATCAACTCCTAATAGATAGACACAACCGGATCCAATACTGTACTGGACCCCCTATCCCATTCACTCCCAATAACTGGTCAAGACCCTTTAGAAAAAATCCCATGACAACCCCCATGATAGAGGGGATTACAAGACAAGTTTTGGCACTCTACCCGAATGGACCACGAGACAATAATCGAGAGCCAGCTCTGAGACCATATACACCCAGACCTTCTGGATGTATACTGCCTCGGCAGGCGACCTATCCTAATAATTTTTACTCTCGATCAGCACCTGTGTCCGTGCCGTCACTACCACACCCTGTAGTCCAAAATCATGCAATCCAAAACCCTGCAGCCCAAAATCCTATAGACCAAAATCAATTCTCCCAGGCACAACCCAGTCAGGCTGACAACAATAGTGTTAGAGTTTCCCCTGCCTATGCCCCTCCACAAAGATCACAATCATTTGTTCCCCGGTAACTACTCCAAAGGCAATACAATGCTATTCCACCCCCATCAACCTATGAATCTCGCACCTGAAATTATAGAATCCGCAGAATGTCCCAAGCAGGACTTTGACGATGATGATGAGTTTTTGGATGGAGAACTATTGGAACTCTTTTACTCTTCTCCAACACAACCTGAATCCACCATCCAAACCTTAGACCTGACTGAACTTGAATCCCCATTGTCTATACATGCTCAAGATCCAATCAAATCATGGCTTGTTGAACCCATCTTGATCATCCCAGATGACTCACAATTTGACTCATCAAATTCTGAGATTGACATAGATCTAATACAACCAATAGTGCATGTCCTCGAATAAGAACCGCTAATATTTAAAAATGCACAATTTAAGGGAGCAGTCGAGCCATCCCAATTGCCAGATCCACTCGACTTTCCATCTCATCTGTTTGAGGAGCTCCCTACGGATTCTCCCGCCATATCCAAATCAATTATTTATGATCTGATCCATATGCCCTTAATTGCACCAATTGAGGAGTCTTTACCCCCACCATCATTAGGGCCTTAGCGTTATAGTGAACCGTGCTCCCTTGCACCTATTCAGTCAATAGTCACCTTTGTGACCTGCTTTTCCATATCCACACCTTTGTTAACTGACCCCTCTATGAGGGATCGTTCTCTTTCTGCTAAAGATCTATGGCAGATCAAGCGCTACTCGCGAGTGTTCCTTTGAAACTGCTTCAATTTGAGCCTCCATAGAGGACTCATCCTGCACCATCAGTTTTACCTTTCATTTTCATGTTTTAAAATATATATATATATATATATATATATATATATATATATATATATATATATATATATATATACAAAAAAAAAGACAAGAAAAAGGGAAGAAAATTGGGGAGATGGTGCCCAAGCAAATCATGCTATCAAGGCAACCCCATCCAAAGGAAAATTGCTACCAACATGGGAGGGACCCTATGTGATCACTCATGCCATTTCCAAGAATGCCTACCGCTTGGTAAATGCCGAAGGGGGTGAGGTTTCAGGTTGGTTAAATGCACTTTATCAGAAGAAATTGTATGCATATTTGTCAGTATTTGAGAAATTTTACTCTTCCTTACTGTGAATTCCAGCGTTTAGTGCTTGATGAGAATATTTGAAAATTCTGAGGATAACTTGGCATTTTAATTGGACTCATATTCACCAATCATGCCACCTCCATTACACTAGTATGATTTAAGGCTTGGTTCACTGAATAAACGGGAAAATTGCCTGCCCCATAGACTAAAGAAATTGTTAATTTTATTTATTTTTATTTTTTTGGGATTATCCTTCCCTTATTTTTAACTCTTACTTCGTGTCAACTGAGATTTACGAATAAATATACGTCCCAAATCTGGCTCTGGCACTATACAAACACTTCAAAAGAAAAAAAAGAAAAAGAAAAGAAAATGGGAAGCAGAAAAGAACAAGGGTAAAAAACAGAAAAGCCCCTCCTCAAAACAAAAGAAAGAAAGGCAATGAGAGGCCAACAAAAGAAAATATACCCAAAACAAACGGGTAAACTCTCTATTTTAGCAGGCGCAAACGCCTTTACGCACAATATATATCAAACAAAAGGCTATACTAGTACACATCCAAACAAACAGATTGTACTTTACACCCGAAACACGGGTACACGCCTGACGGGCTGTACTTTCCATCCAAATAAAGAAGTTGTAAAAAGAAGAAAGCCAGAGGGACCTAGTGAAGTAAGATTTATGCTAGGACTGGGGGAATTTTGAAGTGACTCAAGGAAGACATTACTCCCATCCCCATTCATCCACTCCTTTCCCACCATGATTAAATTAAACCAAGTCTATTGATTAGGTGAAATTTCAACCAAGGGTGAACCATTCCTTACATTTACAACAACACACACTCTCACATGAGTCTATTTAAAATCTTGCATATCTAAGGGATGCTTATTTGTTTGATTCTTGGCATATTCGTGGAGTTTTAAGCATGTTTAGAGTAACATGATCAAATATTTGAAAGCTACTCCACTTGAAAACTCACCCCTCAAGCTAGACCACTTCAAAATGTTCTGGGCTGGACATGGGTGATCACAGGGTGCTCTCCTTTAAAGTAGCAGCTTGCCTTGAGTAGAATGACTAAATTACCCCCCTCACATCAAAGCATGAGTATATTTGACCATCAAAAATTGCCCCATGCTCATTTACAAATTGCCCCTTTATGCTTCTCAAGAAAAATTGCCCCTATCTCTCTTTTCTCGACATGACACAACATATTTTGCCTTCATACATGTCATGACACGCATGTGCTAAATTCAATCCTACCATTATGGAAATGCATGTAAGTTGTTACCCAAGCACGGGTATGGTAGGCAAAAGAAAACTGACGCCGAGCTGCTCCGTGCATGATGGCTAAGAACCCCGTTCGAGGGTTGGATCACTTTCTACTTTACTTTTTCCCATCTTCCCCTAGGATCATTCCTTTCGGTTGAAAATTTTAGTCAAAACCTAGCCTCTAATGACCTAAATTAAATCCTTGAGTGGTATTGGTCATAAGATCAAGACTTCTTGAAGGTCGGGCTGGCCAAAATAGGTGTCTCCGTCCAATGAGGGGCAATTGTAGATACCCCAATTTTGACTATCCAAAAAGAAGAAAATTACTTCAAGTAACATTTTTAAATGACCACATTTGGACCAAATAGAAAATTACTTTAGGGAATTGGAGGAGAAAACAAGAATGAAAACCTGGCCCAATACTTAGAAAATTTAATGGCCAGAAATAGGTCGGCTACTCCAAAGTAGCCGCTCCTCCTTGGACGGCTAGTTACAACTAGCCGCTCCTTTAACCGTCCCCAACCGCTTCTCTTAGATGGGATATAAAGCAGCATTCAATGTTGATGATTGCGGTGGTTTGTTCCAATTAGCCACCCCTTCTCTGACGGTTCAACCTTAGTAACCGCCTCAAGCCACTGCTTGTCAGAGATTGAACGTTTGGCAGGTCATCATGGGGGCAGCTAGTTTCAACTAGTCGCCCCTCACCTGGACAGTGTCAGAAGAACAGAGGATTAATGGGGGGTCAAATCAACCACCTTATTATCCAGTTTGATCTATTGTCCAATGGACACTCCCCTACCTCTTTTTTTACTATAAATTGGGGATATCCAACTCTTTTTCTAATCATCCCCAATTCAAATCACTCATTCATCAATTCACAATCCAACGCCTTTTCTACTAGATCCCCAATTCAAATCATCCATACATAACCAATTCTCCTTCTTGACATTCCACCACCACTCAAGCCCACACCTACTACTTGAAAATTTAGAGAGAGAGATAGAGAGTTCTATTTGTGAGTAGAATACCCATTTCTTACCCATAATCACTCTCCAAATCCACTCTCCAAAGACCGAGGTTAAACCTATCTTAACCTCCACCAAACCCGAAACCCATTTCCTACCCAGGTTCTGCCCAAATCGAACCAAACACCAGGCAATTAAACTCCCATCAGTTGGAGCTCATCCCTCACACCCCAACTTTCAAACCTCCTTTAACAAGTTTCAGAAGTAGAATAGGATTCCTTTTTTTCACCTTTGTGTGCAGCATGCCCGTATCCCAAAGCAGAGACCCCACACTACAACAAATTTGATTATTAGCTACGAACTTTTAGTTGTGAAATTTTATTTCGTAGCTAAAAAAGACTTTTAGCTGTGAAAAATTAATTCGTAGGGAATAGTTTAAACATTTGTCTACGAAACCAAGTGCTGTTGCAAAAGGTATAACTCTTCCCTACGAAATTACAATTTCGTAGCAAAAGATTTAACTTTTAGCTACAAAATTGTATTTGGTAACAAAAGATGTGACTTTTAGCTACGCAATTGTATTCCGTAGCAAAAACTACGACTTAATCTAGACCATCCAATCATATAACATAAAATCTTAGCCGTTCATGGAACCTAACCCTAGGTGACTCTTCACACTTCCCTCACCGTCACAAAACAAACACACACACACACACACACACAAAATCCTCTCCTGATCTCCTCACTATCGATCTTTAGCCCTCGCCGATCCTCGTCGACCCTCAGCCCTCGCCGATCCTCACCGACCCTCAGCCCTCGCCGATCCTCATTGACCTTCAGCCCTCGCCGATCCTCACCGATCTTCATACTTCTCCGATCCTCTTTGACCCTCGCCGACCCTCAGACCTCGCCGACTCTCACCGATCCTCAGCCATCATTGACCCTCGCTGACCACTGGCTGACCGTCCATCAGACCATCACCTCCGTCCATTTGTTGTTGTGAATATGTGATTTGATTGATGTTGGGTATCTATTATTTTGTTAAGTTATTGATTTGAGATTCATAGATCTAGTTTTTGTATAAAAAAAATTGTGATGAATGTATGTTTAATTAATTAGAGTTTGTTGTGGTGTTTATTAAATACTTTTTATGATCTTTTTAGGGTCTAACCTGAGCCCGAGCTCAACCATGCTTGTATGATCTTTTTATGATCTTCTTATTGGTCTTGACAGGTTGATATCCATGCTTATATAGAGCTAACTATACTTAGATGGTTACCTTTGGCACCTGGTTACTGCTATTGAATTTGTTGTTTAGTTCAACCAGTTATATTCAGGTTATTTGGAATCTTTATACCATGTATCTGCTTTTAGGACAATCTTTCTGATGTCTTTCTCTCAATTAATAAAAATAGGCTAAACAAGTGTAGATCATGTATACATTCGTTCTTTGTCTTTGAGCATTCCTCTTGCTTTTGTCTCCTTAGATGTAATTAGAAGGCATCACCTACTCTCTATTTGAGTTGTTGTTTGCTGATTGTACATATAGACAAGCAAATTTTAATTAATTTTTATTTACACCATGTACAGCCAATTGAATCATTGGATGAAGTATTTTTGCATAGTAAATCAGAGAGGCACTTGTGAAAATGTTATGTGTTTCTTCTTATTTTTGGCAGTGTTCTTTCAAGCGATCCTGGAATGGTTTCATGAACCTCTTCTCATTCAGGAAACATGGATCAATCTGCAGTTTCTGAGGTTGTCTAAATAATATATTATAGCTATTTCCTCTGTGAGTGTGTTAATGATCTCATTAACTCTATAGATGTGTTAAATTTTGAATTACGAAATCCCAAATGTCTAATTGCTCCTCATATAGTTTCTAGTCGCCAATCGCCATGGAATGTTATTCTTTTTCTTTATCTTTTTGCACTATGTAAGCTTCATCATATTCTATGACATAGATTCCACCACTCTCTCTATCTATCTCAAAGAAAAAACATGTACTGTTTGTCATGTGTGCCTTTTCATTTCAGGTAAATTTTATTTTATTCTGTGACTCAATTTAGTTTTAATTCAATTATGCTTGGGGCTCCTGATTATGGAGCTGAGAAATTTGTTGTTGGCGAGAACATTTTTCAAGATTGAACATTGCATAACTGTTTTCTTACAATCTACTTTCATAGTTGATTCTCACAATGTATAAATAAATCGTAGTATAACAATTATATCTTCTTTTTTTTAAAATAGAATGTTCTTTCAATTAAGCCAGTATGGGTTTGCAACAGCTGCAATGCAAATGTTTTAGGATTTGATCATCACTGTCCTGCTTTTGAAAACTGTATAGGTATGACCCCCCTCTATGTATTGTGATTGGGGAAAACCATCAGCTACATTTCTGTTGTTTCAGATATAACTATAGACTCTATAGATCATGAGTTTCTCATTCGCAGGTCAGAAGAATCACCTTATGTTCATGATTCTTATTATTGGATTTCTAGTTATTGAAGCCACCTACACCATTTGCTCAATTTATTGTGAGTAATAATTCGGTAAATATTCTGATTATACATCTCATATTCTTTATCAAGAAATATGAGCAACTATTGATAGGTTGAGTTAGGTTACAATTTTTTTTATCTTGTGATATAGTTGTTCTTAAAATGGGGTTGAAATTGATGTTGGCTCAGTCAGAGAACTTGAACTTGGAGCAGTTAAACAAATTGATTGAGGGCATTGTGTGTATTCATAGCAATTGATGCCATTTAAGTACATGTAATAATTTGCCTTATTTGAGGTGTTTCTGTAATAATGTAGTTTTGAATAAATGATTGCATCGTGATAGTATTGTCATTTACAATGGTCAATGATCATATAAACCATGCACATTTATCTATCAGAAAGTTTTGTTTCAAAAAATCTGGTGAAAATGTGATTTTTTTTTGAAATATGGTGATGGAGAAGCAGTGATTACATTAAGTTTTTTCGATACTTATATGTTAAGACTAGAATGGTTATTGGGTTTATGGAATCACCTTATATAAATCACGACCACAAGTTTGTTTAACAAACAAATGAACTGGAAAAATAATATTTGAAAAAGGGTGGACAAATCTACCATGATATATTAAACTACTTGGAATTTAAATCTCTAGATTTCCTCTTTATTTTTCTCTTACCATGTAGCATTTTTGGTTACATGTCATTTTTTTACTTTATTTTATAGAATCATGTAGCTAATATGATATTACACTTTTGTAGGGACAATCTTTGCTTATGGTGTGAACTGTGAAGTAGTGGGAAGACTCATACGATGCAAGTAAGCTCATTGTTCTTTCACTTTTTTTGAAACCACACATTGTTAATTTTCCTTTTTTGTTGTCAATATTTGTGGTGCAATGGACCAAGTCTTCTGATGTTATAGTTTCTCTCTGATTGGCTCTTTTTTTCCGAACTTGCAATCAAATTCATCAACTGCATGGCTGAGCAATGGTGTTACAACATTGATCAAACTTAAAACCTGGAATTTTGATTACCAATATTGCTTTTAATATTTCATATTTTGTTTCTGCCCATCAATCTTAAGACTGATATAGGAGTTATTCAACTGTAATGATGAGAGGATTTTGCTATACTACGCCTGGAATTTTAAGGGCTTCCTAGGTGTTCAGATGCAGACTGAACTTATGTCTTTGTCCCATTTTCAATTTTAACCTTGTAGATGCAGGATACTTTTTTTTTTTTTTAAGTATGAGATAAATCATTTATGTTGCCTCATATGTATTTTGAATGTAGAGGGATATTATCCATCATAAATTCATAATCCATGTTAAGGTATATTGCATTGCTCAATGTTTTTGTGCCATTTATGGAGTTTGTTTTTTTTACTAAAGTGTGGAGTATTAGTTTCTTTCTCTTAGTTTCACATTATGTAAGTGTTCAAACCATTCTTACGATATGTTAGGACATAATTTAATTCCCATTTTATATTTAAGTAAAACCCAATGTTCTCTTGTCAACTTTTCCGTGGTTTATCTTTGAAAGAATTGTGATTGTTTGTACCATCTATTTATTTACTCATTTTTCCAAGTCTCCCATTTCAGATAATTAAATCGCCAAAATCTTAGAGTTAGAGAGGATTATCAAGTTATACTTTCTGTTATTGCTAAGAAATTTCCTTTTTAAAATTATTTTCATTTCATCTTAAAACTGGTTCTTCATGTCTACATGTGACATTGCTCACAGACTTCTGCATTATAGGCAACTTTTGTTAAGGGAATCAAGGAGGAAGTTGTTCTGTCTCATGTTCCTTAGTAGCCAGGAATTGAATCAAGATCATCCGACTCTTCCAGACATAGAGTTGAGTCTCCTGTAGTTGTATTTTTTTTTCAAAAGATATTGTGACAATTTGTAATTTACACAATTAGCTTTTATGTTAAAACTTTGATTGTTTTTATTATGATTGTCATCATTAAATATATATTTAATTGTAATATAAAAAAAATTCTATGAAAAAAGTGACCTTTTCCTGTGAATATTTCACAGGGAAATGTCTTTTTTTTTTTTATTATATGTATACACGATTTGCTGTGAACTCGTTTCGTAGCTAAAGATTACCTTTTGCTACGAAAATTTGTTTCGTAGAAAAAGGTGACCTTTAGCTATGAAACTATTTCGGAGCAAACGTTGATATTTTGCTACGAAATTATTGTCGCCGTGAAAGGTCACCTTTTCCTACGAAATAATTTTTGTCGCAAAAGGTCATCTTTTGCTACGAAAAACAATATTCGTAGCAAAAGGTTATCTGATACGAGGCAGTTGCAACCAATATAGCAACAAAATTATTTCGTCGAAAAATCCCTTTGGCTACGAAAATACAAGTTTTTGCTACGAATTATTTCGCAGCTAATGTCCATATTTCTTGTAGTGCCACAAACTCCCCCCCACGAAAGCGATCAAATCCGACCCAACTTTTCCTACTTTTAGAAAAAGAAGTTGGCGATCACAAACACCCATGAATCCTCCTGAGTAGCTGTCAGATGCCTCAACAAGGAATAAAACCCCTTCCCCCTTTCGAGAGATGATCCGATCGAGCCTGCCAAGGCATGTACCGGACCCGAATTCCCCGAAGAACCCCCACACAAGCCCCCGCCAAAAGGACCGAAGGAAAGAGGAGGCCCCCACTCCTGGAGACCCCTCTCGAGGAGAATGAGCGCCTTCGGAACCTGCTCGATAACCCCCCGGAGCAGGGAGTCGGGGCCGCATGACCAACGGCCCGGAGGGGGCATCCCGCCCGCGCAACTCGATCCTCCTTTACCATGCGAGCGCCAACCCAGTGAGGAACCCCGGCTAATCGTGCCCACAATGAAGAGCCCGCCGATTGGTCGAACATGGCCATCAATTCCAAAAGGCCACGACAGGAGGCCTCAGACTCTGAGAAGATTTGATGAAGGCGGTAGACCAGAAGTTTTGCACCATGAGGCCACGCACCCCCGCAAACCACACACTCCAGATGGCGGAGTTGATCCACTTATCCCCATTATCGGCAGACATCCTCCATACCCCTCGTTCAAAAAAATTCACTCCCCCGAATCTCAAACTCTACGAGGGGAAGACTGATCCTACCGAGCATCTTTTCCTGTTTCAACAACGCTTGTCCCTGGAAGCCGGAGATGATGGCCCGCTTTGCATAGTCTTCCCACAGAGCCTCGGGGGGCAGGCCCTGGCGTGGCTTTGAAAGCTTGCCACTGGCTCCATCTCAAGCTTCCGGAACTTGTGCGAGGTGTTCACTGGTCACTACATATGCCACTGCAAGCCCAAGAAGGATGTTGCTAACCTCTTCAGGATGAGACAAGCAGAAGGTGAATGGCTGAAGGATTACCTCACACATTTTTGTACGGAGATGACACAGGTCGACGACTGTGACCCCAAGACCGCTGCTATGGCATTCCGATCGGGGCTCGTAGGAACCGACAAATTTTACGAGTCCCCTGTTGACATGTCCGATATACTATCATGGGCCGACTGTTATATCCATTTGGAGGAAGATACCGCGCTGGCCAGCTGAAAGGTCGCAACCGCTATCATCGTCACATCGGCGCCCAAGGGGGGAACTACTTCGAAGAAGCCACCTCCGGCCCAGCAAAGAAAGGCGATACCTTGAGGCCAACGGGGCGGACACCTAGGGGAAACAATGTCAAAACAACCCCTTTCACCATCTCGATCGGGTAGGTCTGGAAGGAGAACCACGACAAGGGGTTCTTTGGGCTCCAGTTCCAATCAGATTGCCCGTGGATAATCATGATCAGAGCAGGAGGTGTGAGTTCTATGATGAAGTGGGTCACACCATCGACGAATGTCGTAGTCTCCGTTGCAAGTCGAAGCTCTGATACGTGATAGACACCTTGCGCACTATGTGGCTCAGCAGACCACCCCTTCCATAGGGGCACAGAAGGCCCCACCAACGCAAAACTAGCTAACCCACCAGCTCGGATCGTATCTGCCATAAACAGATGACTCGGCCTGTTGGAGGCAGGACCAAGAGAAGAAACACCCAAGAGACCGTACAAGATGCCAAGTATAGACTCAAAAATCACCCTCGGGATCCATTCCATTCGATTCAACCTGCATGACCTGGAGGAGGTATTCCTTCTCCACTCTGATCCATTGGTCATTACTCTCTTTATCTGCAATTGTCAGGTTCAAGGGATCATGATCGATGGAGGGAGCATCGCCGATATTCTTTTCCTCGACGCCTTTAACCGGATGAGTTTAGATGCTGAAATCATTCAACGCTCGAGTCTGCCCTTGGCCGGGTCTGATGGGAAGAGAATTACTCCGGTGGGAGTGGAGACCCTGCCGTCACCGCTGCCGATTGCACCCTTGACGTCGATTTCATCGTAGTGGATTCCCCCTTGGCTTACAATGCCATCATGGGACTGGATTAGATTCACCGTATGGAGGGCGTACCGTCAACCCTACATCAAGTTATGCGCTGCCTAGCCAAAGACGGTCGCTCAATCATCGATGTCCGTGGCGATCAGGTCACAGCAAGGCGTTGGTGCATGATTGCCTCGAGTGCAGCCGTCCCACTTCCTCGGGACGATCCTCTTCCACCATCATAGCAATTAGCTGACTGGCCACCGAAGTGGGCGCAAGCTTTCACCAAGGAAGAACACGAGCCTCCCACTCTTGAGCCGGTCGAGCCTGTTCCTATGGACGCATGGTGAAATGGGCAATTGAGTTATCATTGTTTGACATTGATTACAAGCCCTGGGTTGCGATGAAAGGACAAGTAGTGGCGAATTTTCTCCTCGAATTTGACCCCGCAATAAGTGGCCGAGCTTGATGACCCTCCTCATCTCCTGGGCTGGTGGGCTTTACATGTCGATGGAGCATCCAACCACAGGGGGCATGGTGCCGGGATCGTTATCCATACTCCCGAAGGGACCAAGCTCGAACAGTCGCTCAGGCTCGGCTTTGCCACGTCCAATAAAGTCGTTGAGTACGAAGCATTGCTAGCTAGGCTCCAACTTGCTAAGGCGCTCCATGTCAGGTACTTGCTTGTATATTGTGACTCTCAATTAGTGGTTTTACAGGTTGATGACACCTACGCCGTCAATGACCCAAAGATGGAACGGTAGCAACACATGGCGACCGAGCTATCCAAGGAGTTCTTTGGATTTGAGATTCATTACCACCCATGAATCGACAACGTCACGACTGACTCTCTTGCCACATCAGCCACCAGCGAAGGCGGGTATTGGGTTCATTCGAAAATGCTTGAACACCCCTCAACCGATCCTGCCCCCTTGGTCAGGGTGATCCAGAGAGAATCCCCTTGCTGGATGGATGCGACCGAGGACTTCATTCAGGACGGAATCCTACCTACGGACCCCGCCGAAGCCCCCAAAGTTAGGCATCACTCCGCGAGTTACTCGATCATTGATGGGGTGCTGCACCGATGCAATGGGGACAGACCATTATTGAGATGCCTCTCCAAGAATGAAGCCAAGCCACTAATTGAGGAGATTCATGAAGGATCTTGTGGCAATCATTCTTCCAGGAGGACACTGACCCATCACATTTTGACTCAGGGTTATTACTGGCCAACGCTCCTCAAAGATGCCCTGGATTTCGCACGCCGGTGTAAGCACTGCCAGTTACATGCCCCTCTCATACACCTCTCGGTCGAGGACCTACACGCCCTTACCGTCCCATGGCCCTTCGCGCAATGGAGGATGGACATCGCTGGACCGTTTCCAGTCACCACGGGGGAAAGGGGTATGTGCTCCTAGCGTCCGACTATTCACTAAGTGGGTAGAGGCAGAGGCTTACAAGACTGTAAAGCACTCCGACGTCAAAAATTTCTTATGGAAGCACAACATTTACAGGTTCAGAGTACCCAAGACCGTGGTCACGGATAATGTGACACAGTTTGCAAACGCTCCGTTCGTGAGTTTTGCAAGAAATACGGCATCCGACAACAGTTTTCCTCCCGTGCATACCCCGCAAGGGAACCGGGAGGCCGTCCTCTTTCGCTTGGTTGCCTACCAACGCCAGCAAGCCCTCCACTTCAACCGAAAGGTGCGCCCCCGATCATTCATGCCTGGCGAGTGGGTGCTCAGACGCGTCATCAATAACACTCATGAACTCAACGCCGGGAAACTCGGGGCCACCTAGGAAGGCTCATACGAAGTGGTGGAGGCTTACGGCAAGGGGGCATACAATCTTTGCACAGTCGAAGCTCGAAAGGTACCCATACCAACACCATGGAATGCCATGAACTTGAGAAAGTATTATGTGTAAGCCGGGTGGCTTTTAAATAATGATTAGGGACTATTTATGATCAATTCATTCTTTTAGTTTACTCATACGTGTTCTAAATGTGGATGAATGTTTATAAACCTCTACCTAACATATGGTCATCCCCCGAGCATGTACAACCGTGGGTAGGTTCGGCAAATACTTGCAGCCTACCCCTATACTGCTGGCCATGGAAAAGCCATATCAAATCGGGTCTAGCCGCGCGCATGCTGCTGGTCAGGATGGGAATGGGACACCCATTCACCCCTGTGCGCGTGGTCGGATACAGATCCCTCCAAGGGTGGTGCCGTTAGTCGGTTCAAACCGGAGGGAGGGGAGTGTCCCAAAGGGTGACGCCGTTGTAGATACCCCAATTTTGACCGTCCAGAGACACAGAAATACTTCAAGTAACACACGGAAATATCCCATAGTTGGACATCCAATAAAGGACCAAAGGTATGGTAAACCGGAAACCCTGACCTAAACCCTAGCCTTGACCTAAACCTAAACCAGAAACCCTAAACCCTAGCCTTGACCTAAACCTAAACCGGAAACCCTAAACCCTAGCCTTGATCTAAACCGGAAACCCTGACCTAAACCTAAACCTAAACCTAAACCTAAATCGGAAACCCTAACCCTAACTCTAAAAACCCAAAACCCTAGAACCCCAAATCCCTGGCAAGGGGCGGCTAGCCCTAACTAGCCGCCCCACACCAGGCGGCTAGTTTACTCTAGCCGCCCCCCCTGGCCGACTTTGGACCAGTCCCCTGGATGGGACATAAAGCAATATTAAATGTTGATCATTGCGACGGGTCATGACCTTTAGCCGCCCCCTCTCTGCCGGATCAATCCAAGTAACCGATCCAAGTCATCGCTTGTCAGAGATGGGACGTTTGGCAGGTCATGATAGGGGCGGCTACCAGGAAGTAGCCGCCCCATCCTGGGTGGCTAGTTAGCACTAGCCGCCCTTCACCTGGTCTCTTACAGAAGAATCAGAGAATTGATGAGAGGTCCAATCGAAGCCAACCCACTCCATTACCCTCGGGATATTTTCCTGCCTCTCTTTTACTATAAATAGAGGGGTCCCAAACCCAAATAGAAGAATCAACAACATCACCAATCCATCAAAGAAACCATTCCACACCAACATCCCACAATTCACATTCCCTTTCCCCACTAGAAATCCCAAGAGAGAGAGAGAGAGAGAGAGCCCCTTTTGTGAGAGAAATACCCATTTCCTACATAAAATACCCTCTCATCCCACCCTCCAGAAACCCGGGCTAAACCTAGCTTAGCCTCTGTCCAAAACCAAACCCATTTCCTACCGAAATTCTGCCCAAACCAACCCAGACCCTGGACGGCAAACCCTAGCTAGCCGCCCCCTGGCCGACAGCTAAACACAACTAGCCGCCCCCCTATCCACACCCCACCACACCCCTTTGTCCCAAGACTCCTTTAGTCAAGCCTCGGAAGCAGAATAGGATACCTGTTTTTCACCTCTGTGTACGGTATATCTGTGTCTCAGAGCGGAGACCCCACAAACTCCCCCACGTAGGCGACCAAAACCAAACCCAACCTTTTCCTGCTTTTAGAAAAAGCAGGTGGCGATCACACAAACCCTGAATCCTCTTGAGCCGCTATCGGGTGCCTCAACCAGGAACGACACCCCTCACCCTTCCGAGAAGACGATCCGACCGAGCCCGCCAGGGCACGCCTCCGATCCGAATCCCCGAAGAAACCCCACACACGCACGCCATTAGTTGAGGCCGAGAACGTGATTCGGAAAACTCCACGATGAGTAGAACCGATCTTGGAGGACAGGTCCAGTGCCACAAACAGGCCCATGCCTAGGGATCAGAACGGGATGTTGATCATTCTCGCAACCCAAATAGGGGATGACCTGCACACGAGCCCCAAATCTCCCTTGGGATCATTGCGACGAGACATGGGCAGGTCGTACACAGTTCAAATGACTCATCTTAAAGCTATCAAACAAAGATACGAGTTCGAATAACAAAATTCTTTTTTATTAATATTTTTCCTAAATCTATTACAAAAAAGGGAAGATACTCTACCACCATCGTCGAGAACCACTCGAGCGATAGCGGCATCGTGAGGGGAGCTCGGGGTACTCCCTCTGGCCTAAGCCCTTTATCGCATCGACATAGTCCGGATGGCGTCGCCTGTAATGCTCCCGTACCCAAGGCTCCATTTTGAAGCCCGAATACGGTTCGTTACCATAAATTCTCTATAGAACAAGGGTCATATGTATATATAAATATATATATTATGAAAATATGAAGTATTTATTAAATCATATTACTATGTCCAGGATCTAAACATGACTCATCCTAAACGCGGATGAAAACACACAATAAAGTTTAAATACAAGCATCCATCTATTTTTGCTGAAAGGGACTAAGGAACTACATGCCAAGAAAGGGCTTATTGAACCACCTAAAACACAACGAAAGATAACACACGAGCTACGATCACCGCCACCGAGATCGTCGTTCGTCAACAGTTAATCTGAAAGGTTGGAAAAAGAGGGGTGAGCTACCACGCGCTCAGTGAATAGACCTTGAAGTCCCAATAATACAATTTATCGTAAAATAATAATCTTTGATAAACATCGTAGACGTAGAATGACATTTTATAATCCAAAGTTCAATAGCGAATTAATTTTCCAATGCATATCTCACATAACTGTCAAACTCATGATGCGTATGAATGCAATGAACACGCATGCCCATACTCTATGGCACCTAGCCATCTACAACACCTAGCCGGAAGGATTTCACACAGGAAATCGTGTCTAGACACATGTCACCTAGACATAAGTCACCTAGACATCGCTGAAGTCCCAGTCGATCTCGTCATCGTCCTCCCCATCCTCCCTAGAAGAGGACTCGGGGTCCGGGCCAGGACGAGGATCGCCTGCGTGTGACGAACCCTCATCCCTTAGCGGTCTCCGCGTGTGGCATAGCACCAGCAGGCCTTCGGCGTCGGCCATCGGGGTGTGCACATCAATCGACAGAGGGAACGAGGCGGCCCAAACGAGAGCCTCGACGGTTGGGATAACTGTCAGCTCCATAAAATGGGTCCGTGAGGCTGACAACTCCCTCCGCAGGTCAACGGCACTGCGTTGCATAGTAGCATGCACGTAAGTCTAAAAAAAATGATGAAAAATGTGTGCGAATACTTACGAAGCGTCCCGAACCTCGTGGGCACGGGTGGCACCCCATGTATCGGGTATTGCCACGCCCCACTGAGGGAGACCACCTCCTCCTTCCACCTCCGATCAACGTCAGGGAGAGAGAATAGGAGGTGACGCCGTCCGTTGGCGGCGAAATAGAAGCGGCGCCTCTCATGCGGACATACCGCAAAATGATAGCATACATGACCTTGGCGATCCTGAGGCCATACCCCCGCGTCTCGTTCAGGTAGAGCACCGTGTGAAGGATCCGAAAAACGTTCGGATGCACCTGGAGCGGTGCAAAACCGAAGCAGGTGAGGAAGGTGGGGATCAGAGGATGAAGAGAGAGGTGAATGACAAGAGATGATGGTGGGAGAAGTACGCCTTTCCCGGATGGAGCCCCTCTCTGTCTCTATTCCGGGGGTGTAAGAACCCTCCAGTCAAACATTCCTCTCGGAAGGGCAGCCATTAGAGATGAACAAAACGACGAGAGCATGAAGAGAGGGAGTTCAGGAGGGGAGATTTGAGAAATGTTTCGGCCAACCTCTCCTAACCTTCATTTTTAGTAACAGTAGTGACCATCCCGATCTTCGAGCACCCGCTCGCCCGTCCACGTGTCCACTAACACCGCCAAGCGTTAAAACACCTTGAGACGAAGCAACGATCCCCCCGAACGATGGCTCGAGGGGGTGACGAGTGTTAATTCCCTCGGAAACCGCCACTTCGGGAACCCTCACCTCGAGACGCGAATGACCCAGTTGATGTCAGCCCCTCGAAACCCTATGAGCCGCCATGATAAAAGAACGACAGAGCCCGACGCAAAAGTGCTCCTCGGGCAAGCCTTACCGCCCGCCACGTGTCGTGGCGGGGAGTATTTTTCCACGTAGCGGCAGCCCACGATCCATTTAAGGGCGGCCCATGACCCAGATCATCTATCTCAATGGATCCGGCCCATCAGCCGGCCAAAACCCTCAATCCAGTCAGACTTGTTGACCTCTCAGGATATGCAAATCCAACAAACCTAGGTCCATTATAATTCTAATCCACTAATTAGTCTGGACTTATCTTGAGGATGAGATCAATGACTATCAACCCTGAATCTTGACAAATCTAGGTAAGATAAATCTCAATTGAATGAGATTAGTTTCCAGGATCTGAGATTGCCTCTGATCCATAAGGATGTGATCTCCATCCAGGAAATCTTGAAAACACTATAAAAAGGAACTATGCATGACTTGATTCCCAGAGGCAAATAGAGGGGTAGATAGGCAGCCTAGAGAAGTATCTCAAGGTTAAGTTTCAAAAAATAATTTTTGACTACATCCTAGAGAGAGGGAAGCCGGCTGGACCAAGGAATAGATAGGGGGGAGCAGATGTCACGCCCCCAGAGCGGCCGTCCCCAAGGGGTGGTGATACGTATACGATACTGAGTATATCATAATCAGAATAAATCATAAGGAATAAATGATTGGATCAGAATAAACGACAGCGGAAGAGTTTATGAATAAATAAATGAACAATACAAGGCCATAGAACAGATAATTGGGGCCTCAAAGGAATACACAATCACCGTCCCGTGTGAACACAAGTCATAATTACAAATACAGTCAAATATATACCAACAATAACGAAACACTTGTTACAAACAAACAACAGGAAGCTGACATGCTCACCAAATCGCCGAGAGGCCCACAACACCTTCAACAATACCCAACTTAACGATCATGCGCAACACCTGGATGAAACCCATAACAATAGAGGGAGTAAGCCGATGAAGGCCTAGTGAATGAAACTAACTACAAGACACCTCAAATTACAGTTCCAACACATCCATAAAACCTACATAAATAACTAACAAGTATAAGCCGACCAACCTTAGGTACCATCACCGCAGGAGGCCAACTCACACTAACCTAATAATGTCACCAGCACAAGGACAGATCCGTCTGCGTCCCATACCACAGGGGATCCATCCCATGCTAGCAACGCAATAACACTAACCTCGCTATGTCCCCAGCATAAAGACAGATCCGTCTGCGTCCCATACCACAGGGGATCCATCCCATGCTAGCAACGCTATATATATATATATATATATATATATATATATATATATATATATATCCTAGTGATTGCAACACCACTACACACAAATGCCTCACAGTTCCTCCTGTCGCGCAGTGACTTCTCTTAGGCGACCCATTTCTGCAAATGCATCGGCTTGGCCAATACAGGGAGTATCACTCCACCCGTCAAGTCCACCAGAGCCCGACCGCATCACAAACCGCATCAATGGATCCCTCCCTAGACTCCGTCACTTTGCAAACAGGGTCGATAAACCCAGTATCTTGGCTAAGGCTCTCCGTCATCCAACCACTCTGACGCGTAGCCGATTTGAACCATCGGATACCGTGGGCGTCCAGGATGAACCTTGAAAACGCTCCCTCGTGAAGGACACCCCGAGTTTTACCCTCACCTCAACTGACTCACACGAAGCATCTAAATGCAAAACTAAACCGTCAAACCCAGTATCTTGGCTAAGGCTCTCTGTCATCCAACCACTCTGACGCGTAGCCGATCTGAACCATCGGATACCGTGGGCGTCCAGGATGAACCTTGAAAACGCTCCCTCGTGAAGGACACCCAGAGTTTACCCTCACCTCAACTGACTCACACGAAGCATCTAAATGCAAAACTAAACTGTCAAACCCAGTATCTTGGCTAAGGCTCTCTGTCATCCAACCACTCTGACGCGTAGCCGATCTGAACCATCGGATACCGTGGGCGTCCAGGATGAACCTTGAAAACGCTCCCTCGTGAAGGACACCCAGAGTTTACCCTCACCTCAACTGCAGGTTCGCACTCACGACTTGCAAGAACTACCATAATCAACCCACCCTAAACAGGCTCAACACAAACCGGTTGAGGACCTATGCTGTCACCACAATAAGCAACCAGATCTGACCTATACGATCAGATCCCCTACCCCTAACTGATGTATCTAACCAGATCTTTAGGCAAAGATCTATAATTCATACTGATAATATATATATCAGTCATTAACAAGGCTAGACAACCATTATCAAAGCTAGATGGCTATTAACAAGGATAGATCATGAGCATGCATTCAAGATATAACAATATGTATATAATAATATCAAATCCTACCTTTAACTACATATTCCAGGTTTAATTAATGTATCAGCATGTGAGAATGTAATATAAATATATATATAACAAGTAATCATGCAATCTCAATTATAATCTACTTAACCATGTCATGTTATCATTTAAGAATGTCACCATAGTCATGCATACATGATTAATATCATACCATAAACATGAGTATGTATGGAACTATATTATTAGAACGTCAAGTTAGATCCACTCACAGATACAATCATTCCATCCCGCGAGGAATCACGCGCTTCGGACAGTCCAATGGTAACGCCATCGCTACTGGACTCGTGGGAGTACAGCCATTCCCACCACAAGCCTAAACACAAGATCACCACCTTCCTCATATTGAGGAGACCCCTCTGGATAAACAAACATTGCCAACTCAGCCAAGGATTAAAACATCCATGCATAAAAAAAAAAATACAAACATATCCTAAGATCCTAGCCAACAAGTGCAAAATACACCCCATACCTCCAACCATTAAACCAATTATTCCACACCACCAAAAACCACTCATCCTTAGGCCATCATTCAATTAAATCACCTATAAATCAGCAAGAAACCTCACACCTTAACCACAAACAAATCTGGGCAGCACTATAAATCTTGACAGCACTACAGAAATCTGGGCAGCAATATAACCCAACACTTTGATCTCCACAGCACCAGATACTCATCCCAAAATTCTGAAATAAATCATACATATTCATTGATATGCTAGGATCATAATCCATGAAGACACCATAATCCAATTCAATCTCTAAGTACCCGAAATAAAATAAATTCAGAAACAGGTCGATTTCTACTCGAATCTGGACAGTCCTTATAAAACAGATCATAACTTATGCCACAGGTAATATAATTACACCAAATTTTATACATAAGATCTACACACATAGATAATCATATCATATATAGATACCTTCCTCAAAATATATCTCTAAACATCAAATTCAAATGGGTCTTCACAAGACAGAAAATCTGCCTTACTATGACACACAACTCCCAACAACAAGGAAAGAGGAAAAACACATACAACCACTTAAGCATCCCTTGCTGACCACCCAAAATACTAGATAGGACCACCCATACTTCTTTGAAGCATAAAAACAAACACCTACATGGCACAAAGGGGAGGTGAAGATACCTTGGGAAGAAGAGAAGATGGGGCACATAAGGGCTTCCACCTCACCATCACATGCTACCAAGCCTACACACACTCTTTCTTACAACAAACAACACACATACATTCAGCCATGATTTTCAGCCCCAATGGACACACAACCAACACCAAATAAAGATGAAATGCTAAGAAATAACTTGGATTTCACTCACCCCTATGAGCCAACACCAAACTTTCGCTTCTCTTGGCTTCTCTTCACCCAAACCCCCTTGAAGCAGCTATGACAACCCCAATTCACAGCAGCAGCAGCAGCAACATCAGCAACAAGGAACAGAAAGCCAAAACAGCCAACAAAGAAAAGAAAGGAAAAGGAAAGAAAAACAGGGGATTCACAACAATCTCCTCAATCTCTTCCTTCCCTCTCTTCTTCTCCTCTCCCTCTCTCTCAGACTTTCTCTGATGGAACCCCTAAAACAATATGAGCAGAGACCCCTTTTATTCCCCCAAAACAACACACAGTGGGGTGAAATGACCAAGCCATCCCTGACTAAAAAATCTGGACAGCCTTCACTAAAACAGTCATAACTCCTACAATATAGCTCCAAATTGCATAATTTAAACTCCGTTGGAAAGCTAAGACGATTATCTACAGCTTTCATTTTTAAGACGATCTCCAAAAACATCTCTAACCATTTCGAATTATGCAATTAACATCAAACAGGGCTGCTGCCAGACATTTTCCATCCCTAGGGTATAATTGAAAAAACACTCATAACTTTTTTACAGGAATCCAAATGATCTAATTCCACTTTTGTATGAATGCTAACTCAAAATTGAATGCCCCATAATGAAAATCAGATTTAAACTACATCATCTTGGTCATTAACAAAATTAAATCTGAATCATGACAACCAAACAACTTACGATATAGCCTAAACATATATGAACCTAATGCACTCCCAAAGAACAATAATATGAAATAACACATATAATTGTGCTATCCAACCACCCAAACATATAAAAGAATAACATAGGCATAAATATAGGTCTGGGGTCTTACAGCGGAGCTAATTGATCTTGGTGACCTGGATCCGGATAGTCAATTTTCGTACCTCCATCCACTCCCTCAAAATATCTTGAAAATACTAAAAAATCAATCTCATACCAAAAGTAACTATGTCACCAATGTGCTTATGAGAATGGCTAGAAAAGATTTATCAACTATCATGTGTCTACGGTGTGGCACATTTGACTCCAAAGGTATAAAAGAATTTTCAAAAGCAAAATTCAGATGAAAGAATCTGTTATATCTTTTGTGATGAGGGATACTAGATTGAAGCCGAACCAGTACACTCTCAAGGCCTGGATATTGAAAAGATTAGAAGAGGGTTGAACATTTCTATTGTTGAACCTACAATTAACACTCATGAGGTGACTTGGGAGGCATTGGCCAGGCGATGGGTGAAGGCTAACATCGATGGCTCATTCATTGAAGATAGAGCAGACTATGGACTTATATTGCACAATCACACGGGCAAATAATTTTGTGGAGGCTGCACGAGGCACAATAGGGAACACTATCAATTTCTTGGTGTTGTAAAGGATATAGATAGGAATTTGATTCTTATCAATCCTTTGATTGGGGATTAGCCACCAACAAACTTGTTTTAAATATCCAAAAATTATATATATCAATATATTACAACCTCTGTATTTATATAGGATTACAAATAACTGCTATTATAACTACCTAACAACAGACTCCTAAATTTCTGACAACCAACTCCCATTACACAATCACTTAATAACATATTAATAACCAAATAGTAGTAGTTTTCTAACATTCAACCTCCCTTGAAGCAAGGCTTGTCCTCAAGCCTCAAATTCTAGATAACGAGCATGAAAATCATCATAATCTTCCCAAGTAGCTTCATCAATAGAATGACCCTGCCACTTAATAAGCCAACGAGTGACAGCATAGTTGTCCTTAAATATTCCTCTATCTAAAAATTTCTCAGGCACCCACTGTGAAAAATCATCAAGAATTGGTAAGGTGGAATCTGGAGTAACATTGGTTCCCAACTTCAGCTTCAACGCAGCAACATGAAAAACATGATGTATGCGACAACCCACAGGTAGGTCCAATTTATAAGCAACAAAACTAGTTTTTTCAACAATTCTGAAAGGTCCATAAAAATGTGGAGAGAGCTTGGAATAAGACCAAGAAGCAGCAGTAGATTGTCGATAAGGTTGCAACTGTAAATAAACCCAATTATTAATTTTGAAACTACGCTCAGTGCGATGGGCATCAGTATAAAACTTCATACGAGATTGAGCATCGTGAAGATTAGTCTTTAAGAGTTGCAAGGTACGATTGCGATCACGTAGGGCAAGATCAACGGCATGGATAGATGTAGTATTGGGAAGATAAGCTAAAATCGAAGGTGGAGGACAACTGTAAAAAGCCTGAAAAGGAGTCATCTTAATTACAGAATGATAAGTAGTATTATACTACCATTCAGCCCAAGGCAACCAACGAGTCCAGTCATGAGGTTTATGACCAGCAAAACATCAAAGATAGCACTCCAAGGTGCAATTAGTAACCTCTGTTTGACCATCTGTTTGAGGATGGTAAGCTGAACTCCAACATAATTGTGTGCCTTGTAAAGCAACAAAACTCTTCCCAAAAATTAGTGAGAAAGATGGGATCTCTATCACTAACAATAGTACGAGGCATGCCATGCAAACGGACAATATCTCTAACAAAAATTGTAGCAATAGTAGTGACAGTATAAGGATGAGAAAGAGCACTAAAGTGAGCATATTTAGATAGACAATTCACAACCACCAAAATAGTTGTCTTGCAATTTGAACAAGGCAACCCGTCAATGAAGTCCATGTACAAATCCAACCAAACATCATAAGGAATTGGCAAAGGATTAAGAAGCCGAGGAGGCAAAATAGCTTCAGTCTTATGGCATTGACAAATGTCACATTGTGTAATATACGCTTTTATTGCGCCTTTCATACCAGGCCAATAAAAATTGTGTTGCAGGCGTTTGTAAGTGCGTAAAAATCCAGAATGTCCACTAGGAGTGGCATGAAATTCATGCAATAACTTGGAACACCTAGGAGAAGAAGGAGCAACCACAATGCGGCCTTTACAGCGAAGAATGCCTTTGTCGTATGAATAATGCTTTTTATGTGATGAAGATTGGCAAATACCATTGATAATGGCACTCGTAAGATCATTAGAAGACATTCCTTAACAATATCATCAATGCCAGAAAAAATAGGATAAGAAATCACAAAGAGACTGGATGACTAAGAAAGTCTAGATAAAGCATCAGCAACTTTGTTATCCAAGCCTGGACGATATATAATTTCATAATCATATCCCAATAATTTAGACAACCATTTTATAGAAGAAAGCCTTTGCTCTAAGAAATATTTAAGACTCTGATAATCCGTATAAATTTTGAAGTGACGATCAGCAATCAAGGAGATATCAGAAACAGAAAGCAAGTAAAGGTATTGAGTTGGTGAATTGGATCATCCAAAGGATAAAAATTTGGAATAGAACCAGAACTGAGGAAAACTTTACATGCATTTCCATGCATATGATATGATTTGTTTGGACCATAGCATATGAGTTAAAAGAAGTAAGTAAGGACGCCATTTCTGCATTGCAGAGACAATAGCAAGCATCTCTTTATCATAAATTGAAAGATTTAAATTTTTACCAGAGATAGCTTTGCTAAAGTAAGCAATAGGACACCCAACTTGCATCAGAACAACTCCTAAACCATTGCCATAAACATCACTTTCAATGTAAAATTCTATAGAAAAATCAGGAAGACCTAACACAGGTGTAGATGTTAAAGCCGATTTCAATTTAAAAAAGGCATTTGTGACAGCATTTGTCCATACAAAAGAGTCCTTTTTCAACAATTGAGTTAAAGGTGCACTGATTTTGCCATAATCTTTAACAAATTTGCGGTAATAGCCAGTCAAGCCTAAAACCATAGAGATCCTTAAGAGAAGAGGGAAGAAGCCATTTCAAGACACTAACAATTTTTTCCTCATCAACTGATACACCATTACCAGAGATAACATGGCCAAGATACCCAATAGAATTTTGAGCAAATGAACATTTCGATTCCTTTACTAACAATTGATTGGTACACAAAATTCCAAAAACAACGGATAGGTGGTGAATAGGATCAGAGAGAGAATCACTATATACCAAAATATCATCAAAGAAAACCACGACAAACTTTCGCAAGTGGGAGCGAAAAAGGTCATTCATTAAACTTTGAAAAGTAGCAGGAGCATTATAGAGACCAAAAGGCATGACCAAAAATTCATAATGATTGTCATGAGTGTGAAACACTGTCTTTGGAATATCAGGTTCATGAACCCGTATTTGATGGTATCCAGAACGAAGATCAAGCTTAGAAAAAATAGTTGCACCATGTAATTCATCCAATAACTCATCCATTAATGGAATAGGGAAACGATCTTTGACGGTAATTTTATTAAGAGCATGATAATCGACATACATACGCCAACAACCGTCTTTTTTGCGAACCAACAGAACTGGAGAAGAATATGGACTGGAGGAAGGACGAATCAGTCCCGCTTCTCGTAATTCCTAAACAACTTTTTCAATTTCAGCCTTTTGGAAGTGAGGATAGCGATATGGACGCACATTCACTGGTGAAGAACCATGCACTAAGGAAATATGATGATCATGAGATCGGATAGGTGGAAGAGCTGTTAGGGGACCGCAAATATCTGAAAACTCAGAAATAAGAGCAACAACATTTGATGCTATTGAAGAAGAATCCACTGAACATCCTGAAGAATCAGAAGCTAACTGCCAAAGAACACCTAAATGTTCGTCGAAGACGATGCACTGAAACACTATCCATAAGCATCACAGTTGGTGAATTATCACCCACCAAGGTGAATTCATAGCCATTCATTACAAATTTCATAATCAATTGAGCGAAGTCCCAAGTAATTAAGCCCAATGAATGTAACCACTGTGTGCCCAAAACTACATCACAATCACTAATAGCCAAAAGAAAAAATTCGGCATCGAAAGTATAGTCTTGCAATTTAAGTCGAACATCGGAACACTTACCACGACTATGCAAATATCCACCATCAGCCACCATGACTCGTTAAGGTTGGTCATTTTGAACTGAATAACCACACTGTTTAGCAACAAATGGATGAAGAAAATTATGGGTAGATCCTGAATCAATGAGAACAGTAACAGGTTGACCCTTGAGACTTCTAGTGATGCGCATAGTTTTAGGTCTTGTGAAACCCATAAGAGCATGTAAAGAAATTTTTAAATTAAAAGAGTCAGAACCACCAGCATCAAAAGAATTAGACATTGGTGCAGGTTAAATTTTTTCCATGTCAACTTCAGTCGCCCCATCTAAGAGAGATAGGCGAGGTTTTTGACAAACATGACCAGGTTTATAAGTTTCATCACAATTAAAACAAAGGCCCTTCTCACGTCGTTCCTTCTATTCAACCCAAGAAAGACGTCTAACATTGGAAGGTAAAGTAGGTAATTGTGCAGCAGGTTTTGAAGTAGATGGCATTGATGAAACAAAAGTAGATCTTGAATTTGAAGAACGAGAAAGAGACTTTGTCACATTATGAAGTGTTGTTTCTATAATGGTATCTTCCTGAGTATTCAAAAGCTTCAATAAGACTCACCAGACAAAGTAGACGGACACTAGCCCGTATATCAGCATGGAGGCCAGACAGAAAAATACTAACTTGATGCCATTCAAGCATGCCAAGAACTAAATTGACCAATTTCTCGAACTCAGCAATGAACTCACGAACAGTGCTGATTTGAGAAAATTTGGACAATGAACTGCAATGATCTATATGTTGACGAGAGCCAAAGCGAGCACAGATTGCTCGAGAAAATTGTTGCCAAGTTAACAACCCAATAGATTGTTTAAGCCAACGATACCAAGGAATAACATCCCCTTGAAGGTGGATAGATGCTAATGGAACCATTTGCGCATCTGCAACACCATTAAGTTCCTGATATTGCTCAGCTTGAAACAACCACCCTTCAGGATCAATACCATCAAATCTGGGAAAATCAATTCAGAAAATTCCCTTGAAAAATCGGACCAACCTCCTCGTCACGATGATGACGATCACGGTTAGGCTGTGGTTGTTCAGGATTTACCTGGGTTGCTAGCCGATCCTGAAGCAGAGCATGAATATTATGAAGAATAGTATGATGAGTCTGACGATCATGCAATAATTCTTGAATATTGGTAGACATCTCATCCATTCGAGTAGTAAGAACAACAACATATTCCTCAAGTTCCTTGATCATCATCACAAACTGGAACCTGCTTTGATACCAAATAATAGGATATAGATAGGAATTTGATTCTTAGCAATCCTTTGGTTGGGGATTACCCACCAACAATCCTTTGATTGTGGATTAGCCACCAACAAACTTGGTTTAAATATCAGAAAATTATATATGTCAATAGATTACAACCACTGTCTTTATATAGGATTACAAATAACTGCTATTATAACTACCTAAGAATAGGCTCCTAAATTAGTGACAACCAACTCCCATTACACAATCACTGAATAACATATTACATAACCAAATAGTAGCAGTTTTCTAACATGTTGGCTCTGGAATTTGGATTTCCAAATCTCTAGGTGGAAAGTATCACAAAAATTATAATTGTATGGGTTGTTTGGATACAACAACAATTGTGTAATAACATGGAATAGGATAACTCATATTTTGGTGTTTGGATGTGTGGAATTATGGAATCTAGAATAGGCTTTTGTCCTCCCGAAATAATCACATCGAAGACAAGACCATTCTACAATCATGAAATTCAATTTCTGGATTATTATGAGTGACGGTTTTCTAATGGGGCATTGCAAAATTTCCATTTTCTTGTAGCGATACACATTGGTTGAGGACAAGGTAAGTGTTTCTAGGGCTTGAAAGGGACGATGAAATCCTCGTGAGCAAACCCTAACCTTATTTTTTCTTCTCTTCAATTTCCTGGCGATTCTGAGAGGAAGGGAGAAGATGAATTGTTTTGTTTATTAATTAAATTTTAAGAGGGTTTACTGAGTATAGCCGATGTTTTGGTGGCCGGGGTGATGTGTGAATTTATCACGGATATTAGATGATCATGGTTTTTGTGATGGTTAATTGTATTTAATTTGTGCATATGAACGAAGTAAGGTGAGACGAGATTTATTTGTAACAGATAGTATAAATAAGAGATTTAATTGTAACAAATTGTAACACTAGCTTGTCAATTATCTGAAAGATATTTGTATCTGATTCGGATTCATAAACGAATATATAAAATTATCCAAAATTTGAATATCCAGAGTGCGGGATATGAATACTAGTGTATTTGGTTCGAAAAAAAAAATGAATTGGACACATATTGTAAAACTAAATGTGTTTGTATTATGTATGGCTCATATTTATTATCTGCAATGATTAATTACAATTATGATACTTTAAATAACTATTGTATTTTCAATGTATGATATCTGAAAGTAGGCATCGGCAATGGGTTGGGCCGGGCCGGACTGGCCCGTTGAAACAGGTGCCAGGAACGGGCTTCAGGCCCATTGGCGAGCATGTGGGCCCAGATTTTAAACATCTTATTTCTTTTGATTTTTTAATTTTAAGTTGTTTATTTGTATATAAATGTTAAAATAACACAAAATTAAAAGTATAATGTTGAAAAAAAGTATTTACATCTACGGAATTTTCATAAATAAAAATATTACATGAATTAATTACTTGAAAAATTAAATAACTACATGTACCTATCTAAGTTGACACCTATATAAATGTCAATAAATTGCATAATTCAACCACAATTCAAATAAAAATTACATAAAATTATATGTGACTCATTTATTAATGTATTGGCCCCCACGGGCCTGCCCGAACGGGCCCAGTTCGGGTGGGTCAGTAGCCCAGGCCCTAGAATCAAGCCTGGGCTTGGCCCGCCCTTAAAACAGGCAAACCCGGCCCGGCCTGTGAATGGGGTTGGGCCGGGTTTTGGCCCTACAGGGCCGAGCTTTCAGGCCTTGGGCCTTTTGGGGACCCTTATTTGAAAGAGTTGATGCACTAACATTTTAATTCTCATATCTATCTAATATATCACTTTATCAACCAAATTAGTATTTAAATCTAGACATAATAATTATTCGATATTCAATCCTTATCCAAAGAGATATGAATCCAGAAATTAATGTATGTATTCAAATATTTTAAGACTAGTATTTCCCCATTCACGATGTGCGTGTAAACAATTTTTTTTTTTTTTTTGAAAAAGCTGCCTACAACGAAAATTCTCAATTTTTCTAATATACCATATTATATATACATAAATGATGTAATGAAATTTTTAATAATAATTAAATAAATCATTTGTAAAATTTATTATGAAATCACATAATGAGTTTTTTTTACATATATATACCCCTCAACTATCATTTATAATGAGTTTTACATATTACACAAAATTTATTATAATATCACACATTCGATGTCCAGCCCTTGTCCAACGATATATGTTACAACGGAAAATGAGTTATATATATATATATATATATATATATATATATATATAGTGAACCGATTAGGTGCGGCGAACGGCGGGTGCGGCCGTGACACGGGCCGGCCGATCAGGGGTCCATCGCATCCGACGGTCGATGTGAATCGCATCCGACCGTCGGATGCGGTGGACCAGTGATCGATGGCCCGTGATCGCTGCCGCACCCGCCGTTCGCCGCATGTAATCGGTCCTCTATATATATATCCCTCAACTAATCTTATATTGTAAAAATACCCCATTTGAAAAATCTGAAACCAACAATATCGCTTGAATATATAGATAAAAAATTATGTTTATATACAATTTAAACCCTTTTCAATGATATTATTGCAAATAAAAAATCATCAAATATATTTGGCTAAAATGTGATTTTTATGGGCATATATGAAAAAAAAATTAAGATTTGGTGGATATTGATAATATTATCCCAGTAATAAATTGTTCTTGAATTGTTTTTTAAAATTCATAACTTTTCAAGTATAACTCCAATTGGGGTGATCAAAATCTCGTCAGAAATAACTTTTCGACATATACATATAACGGTGAAACAAATTTTCAAAAATGACTATTTCACAATAAAAAATGAGATCATACGTTAAAACTCATATTTGACCATAAATTAGATATTTATCAAATATATTCCATGATTATCTTCATGTAAATCTAATAAAAATAACAAAAAAATGATGATGTGACACGATTACTATCATTCATTTATATTAAAAAGATAAATTTGATGATTATCTCATATTATCATTTATTTTTATTTTTATTTTTATCCTTAATTCAAAAAATAATTATCATAAAAAATTAAGGGTAAATTTCAAAATGAAAGTATTACAAAGAAATAAAGTTGAAAAACTTAAATACTTTCAGGTAGCATATAGATAGATAATACACACTATTGATATTCAAAATGAAGTATTTGTGACAACCACCAAAAAAATGCCGTGACAAGTGAATTATTTTAAGGAAAATGATATACTCAGTCCAAATTGCAGTCCGGTGCGCAGTCTCCAGCTCAGCAATCCGATGTGGCAGCGATCTGACGTGGCTTTTCTTTGCTTTCTTTATTTCCGGGCGGACGAATTTAAAAATTTGAAATTCAAAACTCTCTGACACTTAATGATCTCTCTCTCTCTTTCTCTCTCTCTCTCTCTCACACACACAACCTCTCTCCAATGCCAAAATCACTTTCATACTCTCTCTCTTCCGTTTCTTTTTTCTCTCAATGGATTTTCTTTTTCTTGTTCTCTCTTCCTCTATCTTCTCTTATATTTCATCCTCAGCCATTTTCATCTTTAATTTTGTATTGTATTACATAAAGAACAAGTTGAAATCACTTCCATACTCTCTCTTTTCTGTTTTTTCTTCTCTCAATGGATTTGCTTCTTCTTGTTCTCTTTTCCTCTATCTTCTCTTCTGTTTCATCCTCAGGCATTTTCATCTTTAGTTTTGTATTGTATTACATAAAGAACAAGTTTCTTTTTGTTGCAGATCATTTTTTTTGTATTAGAAGAAGTGTGGTAAGTAGGTATGATGCTTTCTGTTATGAATCCTATTTTTTTTAGGGGATACAATATTTATAGTATGTATGTTACTGTAATTTTTGTTATGAATCCCTATTTTTTGTGGAATACAATATATGCAATATATATGTTTCTGTAAGAAGAATATTTTTTCCCTGTTTGATGTGTTATTTTATGGTTTATTTTACAATTTGTTTTTGGATTCAATATACAAATTTTGACTTGCATTTTTTTGTTATATGGTTTCTATTGATTGTAGTATATTTCGTAGTTTTTTTTTATAGTTTGTCTTGCATTTTTGGTAGAATTACATTCAGTAGATACACTATTTGAAAATATATTAGTAATATAAACTATTCAAAATATTACTTATTATACACTTTAGGAACATAGTGTATGCATTGCTATGATAGTATATGCTATGATGATAGATTTAATATGATAGCATTATCTGATACACATTGTTCATGTGTAACTTAGTATACACTTTAGTAACATAGTGTATGCGTTGCTATGATAGTATATGCTATGATAGCAGATTTTATATCAAACTGGATTAATTTGATATGTTCTGAGATTTGATTTGACGAGTCTGATATGTTCTGAGATTTTATTTGATGGCTGATAAATGGGGTGCGCCGGGTGGACTGCCACGTGTATGGGTGGGACGTCAACCGATGGGGTAATAAATGATCACGTCAAATCAACTGTCCGTGGCAGTGAAGTATATGCGAGGTTATCGTAGTACATACTTCATTGGTTTCTGAATTTTATATTTTATATAAAAAATTAAATTTCGTAAACCGAAGCGTAATGATTTGCACAGAAGGTCGTATATAAGGAAGTAACCCCAGCACTAATCGATGTAAGTACCATATCGATAGCTTCTTTTCTATGAAAGCTCTTTCCATTTGACTTGGAATATAATAAACTTTCTTCTATTACTTTTGTAGAATTTTCCGGGCAAATCGGCGATTTCAGATAAAGAACACCGGATCATTTTGGATTTCTTCGAGCTTGAAATGAACAAGTCAGTTTAATAATTTGTCCATTGTTTAATATTATCTCTAGCAATAGTCTTCTCATTTTTTTATGCTTTCGTGACATAGCATATACATCTCTAACATAGCGTATACTTTTCTAACATAACGTATACATTTCTAACATAGCGTATACTTTTCTAACATAGCGTACACTTGTCTAACATAGCGTATATTATTCTAACATAGCATATATTAATATGGTAGCATTTTCATGCCTTGTAGTGATGTGGTCTGGAGGCAAGAAGACGTTGACGTTAGAAGGAAGGACCTATTGGCAGTGATTGAAAATGATTGGCTGGGTGAAGAGGTCATTGATGGCCTAGGGTTGATGTACGCCAATAGGGAGCATGTGCATTGCCCTGTGGACAGGACAAAGTGATGTGTGTATATCATTTTAAGATTTGTTATAAGTCAAAACCAGTGGTATATACTATATGATTTTTTAAATGTGGGTATGTTTTAAATACAGCATATGATTATACTTGGGGAGGACCAAGCCCTGAAATTCCTCGGGGACCAATGCTTCAAGCCAGAGGAGCTTGGAGGGGTGGGGAAGGTTGTGTTCCCTCTGTGGCATGATTACCACTGGTTATTACTGGTCCTGGACATGGTAAAGAATACATACAATGTATTTAACTCCACCTGCAACCCTAAGCACTACACATACGCCAAATAAGTGGTATGTGCAACATTTAACTTTCAAATTCTTGAATATTAACATATTATGTCGTCTGAACTCATTTTCCATATTATCTGAACATGTAGGTGGGCTTGCTGAAGCGTTACATTAAGGATACATCAACATTCAAGTTTAACAAGAATCGTTAGTGTCCAAAACAAAAAGGTGGACAAGAACTGTGTGTTTCAACGACGCGAATTCTACCTATCCACCGAGCAAAACATTGATTTTCTACACGCTAAAATCACTTGTTCTTTTTTAGTTGGTGAAGCCGTTTGACTTGTGATTTTGTATGTTGTATGAACATGTGTATTGGGTGGGTAATGTTTTTTTAATGTTTTTGTAATATGAACAATCCCAAAGTTTACATTTACATAATAGCAGATATATAACTAGTTGATGGTTGTAATAAAGATAATTTACATATTCTAGCAGATATCCCAAATGAACGCTGATACATGCAGCCCTTTTTGGAGCACATTTTGCATTATCATATATTATGATAACGCAGTATATACTGCATTATCATAGCGTATGAGTCCTAACATAGTATATGACCGAATTCTTCGGGTGCTGTGGATATCTATTTCCCAATGTTTACATATTAAACGCTATTTTAAGACCCTACACGCTATGTTAAATGAGTACACGCTATGTTAAATGAGTATATGCTATGTTAAATGGGTATACGCTATATTAAATTAGTATACGTTATGTTAAATGAGTATACGCTATATTAAATTAGTATACGCTTTGTTATATGAGTATACACTATATTAAATTAGTTTTATTATGTTAAACTAGTATACAGAAGGTTATTTCGTAATATGATGTATTGTATAATGATACACATTGAATGAATTTTACAATAAACTATGTGTTGTGAAGTCAATGGGATAACTCAACGTGTTTTACCAAACGAAAAACCATTTTGTATTCTGATACAACTTGTAAACCAATTTAATAAAGTACACTTATTTTACATTTTACTGTGTAATGGTCATTGAGGAATTTGAGATTCAAGCCAATGATCAAACTCGCCATCAGCATACGCATCCACGGTGGACCACGTTGATGGCGCACATTGATTGATGCTCTCTTATGTTGATGGTACTTGGCCCTACGTTGGCGTAGAATCTTGTGTTGATTGTACTTTCTTTGTTTGCTGCACAACAGTGGGGGAAATGATCAATAACACATTATGTCCTAACATAAGAAGTATGTGTTATACTAAGGAAATTCCGACAGTCTCTTTCTGTGAATAGAAGTTGATCATATCCTCCTCTTTCCACAGCTAAGACATCAAATGTCTTGCATGGTGGAACCCCAGCAGCATCATTTATTGTCAGTTGTTTCATGGCATATGCGGTCAATGTCCGTTGACATTTGTGAAATCGTGAGAGTTTTGGGTCGACCTCGTGATTATGATCAAGGACGAGTAGGTCCAGCACCCACATACCATCTCCATACGTCTTGATTTGCATTCTCGCCTTGCAGTTTGTCTTACAAACTGGTTTATGACGATACACAGGTTTCACTGGGCCGCTCTCGGTTGCCTTCTTCCTCTACTTACCTTACTTGGAACACGCAAATATCACTTTACTTAAATCTCTTTCGATAGTGTATTTCCTTCCCGTTTCAATGATGCCGAACCCACAACGGAAAGCATATTCTTTATCCCCCCGTTTGGATAGCGGAATTGAGTTATTCTGGATAGATAACTATGTCAGTATAGATAACAAATCTACAAGAATAAAAGATTTTCTGTTTGGTTGTATTTTTTTTATTCTCATTGAAAAACGTAAGAATAAAGGTTGAGTTGTTTGTTTGATAAAGAATAAAATATAAATAAAGTGTAAAAAAGTTGATTTGACATTTGATGTATAAGAGGTGTTGATAGGTGATTTGATATGATGAGGTGTAAAAAGTTGATTTGACATGTGGGTCCATGGGAATAGATAAGGTGAGTATAGCTTATCCTAGGGGTTGCTTAGAATTGTTATACTCTCTTATACTCGTTTAAACTGGCTTAGTAATACCAAGTTATACCCTTCAAACAAACAACTATTTTTCTTATCCATTCCTATACCACCCTTATACCGCCCTTATACTCCCTTATTCCGTTACACAAACGGGGGGTATATGAATCGAAAGCTTCATCGATTGACTTGAATTCCTTTCCAATCTTTAGATCGATGTCTACATTTCCTTTGTCTTCCACAATGACATGTGCATCTGTTGTATGTATTTCATCGCACCCCCTGCACAAATCCATGTACTGAAAAAATACACAATCTACTTAGCATGTACTTATTTAAAATAGTATATGATATATTCAAACAGTATATAAAACATTAACTTAGTATATGCTGTGTGTATACGCTGTGTTAAATGTGTACACACTGATGTAACGTAGTATATACTGACATATTTTAGTGGATGCCTTCGCTCGATTATTTTGCCACTCTTTCGTCCTATTCAACGTAAGTGTCATTGTACACACTGAATAAGTCTCATCCACAAAATATCAATTTAAAAATAACTGTTTGAAATTAGTATAGCACGAACCCTTGTTGTACAAATATGAAAAGAAAAAATTATCACATTACTTCACAGAAAGGAAAATGGCAATATTTGTAGATATAAAAAGCTATGTTCACTCGGATCACGTGACAAATGTTACACAAGAAAAAAACTTACTTTCATTTTTCAACTTGATATATTAATGTCGATGCTTCAAATATTGAGCATAAATGCAACAAAAAAAATGAAAACTTACTTTTGACAAGATTCGGCACGAAAACAGGCGTGATGTCCCACTGAAGCAAAAGCCAAAAGTAAAATAAATGAAAAAATGAATTTTGTTTTATTTCTTTTCGTCAAAAGTGGTTTTGGAGGGAAACAAAAATTTAATTTGGAGGGCAAACGAAAGTTTGTGCTGATGTGGCTCACGCTGACGTGGAGGAGAGAGGACGGCATTTTCTTCAAGCTGACGTTGAGACTGTAGGACAGGCTGCAGGAGGGACTGCCTGTATCAATACCCGTATTTTAATAGTGACAAGATAATTATCGCAAACATGCAATAAACACAGTTAACGATGATATTTTCGACTGCCTCAGAAAAATTGGTCATAAAAGACTTTTTTTTTGCATTGAAGTTGGTTCAACTTAGTTGACATACGTCTTAACATCCCCCACGGGCTTATGCTAGTGGTGTACGTGTCGTTAGACATGGCGGCGTTCAATTCTTGCAGATGGCGAGAATGAAAATCCAGCTTTATGAGTTGTGTTGTTGTCGGGCTTCAGGCTCACTGTTGTTCTCAGTTAGAGTAGGGCTCTAGCCCACTGTTGAGTATTGTTCTTTGTTGTGTTGGGGGATATTGTCATCATTGTTCGGGCCTCTTTGTACTTAAAAAAAAAGAAGAAAAATAACTTATAGGGGGTAGTAGTTAATTAGGATTTTTATGGACAAAATGCCTGTGCATGAATTTGTAAATCTTTTGTTATTCATTAAGGACATTGGTTTATGGATAAAAAATCCAGCATTATTCAATTGAGACATTATTTCATGGACAAAAAGTCTAGCATTATTCAATTGAGACATAATTTCATGGACATAAAGTCCATTGTATTCGATTGAGACATTATTTCATGGACAAATAGTCTACTGTTATTCGATCGAGACATTATTTCGTGGATAAACAGTCCAGTGTTATTCATTATTTCGTAAATAAAAATTCCAGCGTCATTCGATTGAGACTCACTGAGACTTTTCATAGTACATATTTTGTCATGTGTTATTCAATTTAAATAGGATTTGTGAAGACTTTCATAAGTCATGGATTTTTGTAGATTTTTTTTGTGGACTTTAGAGGGAGAAATTAAAAGGAAAAAGTCATTTTAAAATCCCACCCAAATGTGTGGGATTCTCATGTATTTTTATTCTAGCATTGTGAATATCTCTTCTTTTTTTCTTTTAACAAAACTCTTTTCTTTTATGGATGATGGTTATCTCATGCCTTTCATATGTTTATTATTGTATCAGTCTTTACTCAGACCAAGTACCATCCTTTTAAAATACAACTTTACACAAATAACACCCTCAAAAACCAAAATTCCTGCAACCGATGAAATTTTCACAACATATACTACAATTGTATAGTAATTTTTACTTTGTCCTGAACTACAACATTATAATAATTCATTCACAATCACTATGAACTTAGATCACCCATATATGTCATACAAAACTATGCAATGGTCATATGTCGACAACATTCCAACAACAGGATTATTCACTAGACTCCAATCAAAATGCATTCATGACTGAGGTATTTGAAAACATGTTTGAACAATAGCTTTTCACTTAAAGCTACCTTTAAAATTAAATTACCAATAATATACTTTTGTTATATCTAAGAAAATCTCAATTTTCCATGTTCATAGATAAAAAGTTGTTTTTTTTATTCTTTTTTACCTTATAAAATTCAGGATCGTTTGGGGCATTTGGAAACATGTTTAAATTATATATGATTCCTACAGTATAATCATCTAAATATATGTTCAAACACTACCTTTGGAAATGGGTGTTTTTTACCATGACATTCTAGCAATATGCATTTCAGATATACGAAGATCAATATTTATTATATTAAATTACATTTTATGTTGGGTATGAATAATTCATGTTGAATATGAATATTTGAGTTTTTATTTGTTATTTTAAAAATACAAAAACAAGTATACAAGAATCAATAGAAATCCACTTGTGAAAATCTATAAAGTATGTGAAAGTCTATGAAAGTCCACGAGAGTCAATCCGTGAAAATCTACAAATGTTCATAAAAATCTGCAAAGTCTGTGAAAGTCTATAAAGTTTGTGAAAGTCTGCGAAGTATATAAAAGTCTGTATTGACTACCCCCATTAGTCGACAGATGACCAATGAGTTGGGCAGGGAGGATCATGGTATTTTAGTCGTAAGGTCAAATTGCAAGATCTCTAATCTACTTTTCAAAGAGTGATTTTTCTTTTGCAAGTCTGAATTTTTCTCTTAGTCTCATAAATAGGATAAGGTTTAATGCTAATTTGAAAATTTGATTGTCTAACGCGTTTATGACCGTTAGTTCTTATCATCTCAAGATAACATATTAAAAGTCGTTACATGTGATTACCCTTTAAATAAAATAATTTAATAATCAAATATCTCAAATCACAGTATCTATTGATACGTCTATTTTAATATAATAAGATCTGATGATCATGAATGTATTGAAAAATTAAATTATCCTACTAGTATTGGACCGAAACCCATTCCCTCGTAAACACGTGTCCTTTGGTGTGATTGACTGATCGATAATCGTGTGTGCATGTGATTACTTGTGATTGAAAAATTTATTTTACATGCCATTGGAAACCTTATCTTCTTGTTCTCAAATTAATTGCTAAATTTCGTGATTACATTTTTTTCCATTCTTAATTTCCTTTGTCTTTTTATTTTTATTATTCCAAAAATATTAAAAACAATATATTTTTTCCAAATTTTACGTATGCATCAAGACAGCTGAACCCACTGTTAGCACAAGAATCAGCAATCTGTTTTCATTTTGACTCGTACTAATTGACTCCCATTTAGTCAATATCAATGTCAAAATTAATTTTATTTTCGTACCAAATATTGCACTTGAGTTCCCAGAAGACACGAATTGGGTTATTTGAAATTGGAAAAAAGAAGAAATTAATGTATAGCCGCCTCATGTCATGAGATAAGAGCGGTGAAAAAACGAAAATAATAAAAAGAGTGGTGAGCGTTTGATGCATGTGAAACTTATAAATAAAAAGGAAAGGTGATGGTGGTGCAATTCATCTTCGCTTCAATTAATGCTCCCATGGCTCTCGATCTCCCTCCACCTTTCAAAATCAAACTAACCCAGTATAGACATCTCTCTCCCTCTCCCTCTCCCTCTCCCTCTCTTATTAGAAACTCTGATATACTGAACAGATGGTGGTTGATTGGTGTAACACAGCATAGACAGATCAAGAAATAGAAATCCAGTTATGGACAAAGAGGAGGAAAACTCCTACACAGTATGCCTTCAACAATCTTAAATATCTCCTCTTGAACCTTTCATTACCTATATATGTAAATTATTGTTTGTCTTTGCAGCCATCGAGCTTCGTGGGGCTGGACTACTCACTTGACCACCACCAGGACCAGCTTTTGAGGCCGAGAGCCTCCTCGTTATCTGACCATAACAACAACAACAGCAACAACAACATAGAAATGGTGGACTACATGTTGATGATGAACAACTCCCATGAGCCTCACCCGCGGCCGCCGCAGATGATGATGCCTTCAAACATAGGTCCATCCTCCTTTGACAACCTCAGCTTTGCAGATGTCATGCAGTTTGCAGATTTTGGACCAAAGCTGGCTCTCAACCATCAGTCAAATCTCCACGAAGAGGAAGACGTGGACCCGGTCTACTTCTTGAAGTTCCCGGTGTTGAATGACAAGCCGCAGGAGGAAGTAGTAGTCCCTCATACGGGTCTTGATCAAGGCGGTGGGGATGATCATATAAGGTTTGGTGGAGCGACGATGGAGACGATGATCTCAGAGGGTGAAGAGAGAGCATCATCTATGCAGCTACAAGCTGCAAAGATGACCACAACTACGAGGAGGAAGAGGGCAAGGTCACTGAAGACGAGTGAGGAGGTGGAGAGCCAACGGATGACTCACATCACAGTCGAACGTAACCGTCGCAAGCAGATGAACGAGCACCTACGCGTCTTGAGGTCTCTCATGCCTGGTTCTTACGTGCAAAGGGTAAATAAGTTTGATTTTGAGATGTTGATATTCAATATTTGTAGTATTAACTTATTATCATATAAAATTTATGCGGAATACCTCTTTGAACCCTTCACGGAATCTTCTTCTTTGAATAACAAGCCCTCTCGATCTTTTTCTTCGTCAATAAAAATAAGACTACAAGAGCCTTATATGTTATCCACCCTTCAAATTCAAAAACCCTAGGATGATGGTTTTAAAGACAGTGAATAAAATCAAGAGAGGAGAGATTGAATAATACCATCATCTTTTGGGAGAGAGGCAGAGAGATTTAACGTCTCTCTTTGCGGTTTACAGACGAGATTAGATGGTTTCGTAATAGCCTCCCACTCATTTCTATCCTCTTTTTACAATGTGGACAGGATATTAATCGAGTCAATCCTATCCAATATCCAACATGTAGAGAAATCGAATTATTTATGTTTTTCTATGCGTGCTAGGGAGATCAAGCATCGATAATTGGCGGAGCGATAGAGTTTGTGAGGGAGTTGGAGCAGCTGCTTCAGTGTTTGGAGTCGCAGAAGAGGAGGCGAATCTTCGGTACCGCTGAAGGCTCACTTCCTCTTCAGGGATATCCTCCTCCTCCATCTCTTCCTTTAGCAATGCAGCAACAACAACAACAACAACAAAATGTCTTTCCTTCGCCACCTCCATTTCCTACTGATCATCTTGATTACCATGCTTCGGGTGGTCTATGTGAGGAGACGGCGGAGAACAAGTCTTGCTTGGCGGACATCGAGGTGAAGCTCTTGGGGTTTGATGCATTGATCAAGATACTGTCACAGAGGAGGCCAGGGCAGCTATTGAAGACAATCGCCGCACTTGAAGACCTACAGCTTTCCATTCTTCACACCAACATTACCACCATCGAACAAACAGTTCTCTACTCATTCAATGTTAAGGTTATTGTCACTAGTTCATTTATTTTACATGAAATAATGTATTATGTACGTTGATGAACATTGATTTATATATGTTGGTTCTTATTGTGTGATCAGATCACAGGGGAATCCACGTTTTCTGCAGAAGACATTGCGAACTCGGTTCAACAGATATTCAGCTACATCAATGCAAGCACCTAATAATTATATATGTGATCTGCTCTATTTAATTATACTGGTAACATAGTTGTACGAGTGTTTTTAGTTCCCCCAACAGAACATATATCATCTAGAAATGAAAGAAAGTGATGATAAGATTTTTTTTCTGGTTTTCATGTCGCCCTAACGAGTTTTGCATGTACTATGAAGATGGGGAAGCTCACTGGGGGTCGGGGACATTATGCAGTGCATCGGTGTGTCTTTTTTCGTGGGTTAATGATATGATGAACATGTGTATATATGCATACCTGGGCGCTGTTATACACCGTTCTTTTTAGGGCATTTTACACTGTTAAATTATATGTCTTGTATTATTGTGTTACATGTGTATTATGTCTTGTATATAAAATGTTTTAGTTTCTCTCTAATAAAATTAGGTCACATTATTCTTTTCTTTTTTAAATTTAACATGGTATCAGAGCTACTTCAAAAACCCAACCCTAAAATTTTCTTCTTTGAGATATCTTTCTTTATATTTTATTATTATTATTATTATTATTATTATTATTATTATTATTTTGGATCTCCTTCTTCCTTTGAGATCCAATTTTTCATCGTCTCCATCATCTTCATCGCGCTCATCACGTTGATCTAACCCGTGACGCCCTGAGGATTGTCACGCTCATTTCTACGTCATCGTCAAAAAAAAAGGAGCTTGAAAAAAAATAATTGGTGACGTCTCCCGTAACCCAATAAAGGGGGGGGGGGGGGGGGGGGGCGGGGGTTGTGTTTGGTGGAGTCCACGTAAGAAAAAAAAAGTGCGGTGATGGAAGGTGTCTTATTCGGTATTTATTTATTATTTTTCTTGGTATTTTCTTTCTCCGATCTCTGGATTCATTCTAACTCTGAATATAGTCATCTTGGTACTCATTTTGCTTCATTTTTCATTTTCATTTGACATCTTCTGATCGTGACATTGATGAACCTCCCTGTTAGGCCTGTGTCATTTATAGTTATTTTTTCGATAGAGGTCGCTAAAATTTTAGTTTTTAGTTATCTGCTAGAGTTTGAGGACTCTGATTCAAAATCTAACTGCATATTATGGGTCCTGTTACTGTTTATTGTATCCCACAAAATTTTCATTGAATTCCGAAAACGTTTTTGGAATTATGCAGTTTTGATTGGTATTCGGATTTGATTTTGTTAAAATTTAAGATAAAGAGGTTTAAATCTGATATTATCATGAGTTGTTTAATTTTGAGCTAGCTTTCATAAAAAAGTAGAATTGGATCAACTGGATTCATGTATCAAAAGTTATGGGTATTTTTCCGATTATATCCCGGGGATCTGAAATTCTGGCAGCAGCCCTGTTCGATGTTTAGCTTAGATTTTGGAATAGCTAGAGAGATTATTTGATCTAGCACTATGAAAGTTGTATATAATCTTCTTAATTTTCCAATGACGTTGGAATCATGCAATTCAGAGCCGTATTGGTGAAGTTATAGCCGTTCTAGTGAAGGTTGTCCAGAGTTTTAGTCCGAGGACAGCTTGGACATTCATCCCCACCTTTGCCTATTTAATCCCCCCAAAACTCACGACATTGGGCCTTCTCTTTTCTGATCCAGCCCCTTCTGTGTGTATTGGGTGGAGGAAGTGAAGGAGATGGAGAAGAAGCTCAAGTGTGAGTGCAAAGGTTATGTTGTGAGTTGTTGCTATTAATTGATTGTGTGGTAGTTCTTTCCTTCTCCACTCTCTCTTGCTTCCCCCCACTCATGCTTTTCCCCTCCCCTTTGAATCAGCACCCCAAGTGTTTGTTGAAATGCAAAGGTGAAAGAGAAGGAGAGGAAGTGCAAGTACAAGTCTAGGTATGTGTGTGTTTTTGTTGTTATTGATGATCCCCTCTCTTTCTCCTCCTCTTGCCCTCTCATGGTTTCTCCCATGTTGTTTCCCACCCCCCCTCCTCCTTTGGATCAGTCATGAAGAAGAGATGCAGTGGAGGAGATGGTGGTGGTGGTGGTCGAGGTGGTCGAGGGTGTGCTTACGAGCCCCTACATCTCCCCTTCCCTCCCCTCTCCTTTTGGTGAGCTTTCCCTTTTCTTTAAATTGGTTTTTATGGCTTTAAGGGTGTTTAGGAGGTCTTGCATGCTACATAGATGTGTTGGGGTGTGTGTGGGGGGTTGAGGAGGGGTTATAAGTGGCTGGGCATGCGTGCGGGTATGTCCGCGCACGTGCGCAAGGAGGAGGGCGCTGACGGGCGCGCAGGCATGCGCATGCATGCGGATATCATCTCCGGGTGCTGTCGTGCGCACGGATGCGCGCGGGGCAGCGCATCTGGGGCGCGCGGCAATGCGCCAACGGGCGCGTGCACACGTGCATGCACGTGAATGCGCGTGCGGGGCCATGCGTGTGGTTGCCCGGGGTTTGGGTAGGTGCCGGAACACTCGGATATGTGTGCGTACGCGCGTTCTTGCAATCATGCGAGTCTGTATGCGTGCATATCTAAGTCTTTGGCAATTCTAATAAATTCTAAGTATTTGTATGTGGTTATACTCATCATTTTAGATGTCCTTACCTTGCAGATCTCATCGGATGAGATGTGCGACGACTCGGGTATCGGTGAGTGGTTCGATTCCATCCCTTCAGGGAGCACACGATGCACGCAGTCGTGCTTCGCACTTCCATGGGGCTTTATTTGCACCCTAAATATGCTAGATATCATGCATGCTAGGTTGTTTAGCTCGTATATTGTGTAAAACCCCCTATTCTACCTTATAATTGCCTATATATTGTATAGAATATGGCATGACTTACGTAGTTTTGTTTGAAATACTACCCCTATTATTAGACTTATCAGGCATGTTTAAACTCGGGTTAACAACGGGGTACATGAATAATATTCTTTGATTTAAGACTTGATGGTGTGGTATAGCTGTTGCACCCATCTTGTTGGGGCAAAACTATGACCAGCTCCGAGAGAGGATGATGCATTCCCTCTCTCTCGCCCTCCCTCTTTTCGCGAACTGAGTAAGTAAGTATAGTTCCTACTTGACTCAGGCTTACTTGGAATTATTGACATACACCTATTGATGCGTGAATCGCGCTTAACCCTTCCCTTCTAAGTTGGTGCTATCCAACGTATGTTAGGTTGTATCTTGTGTGTTTGCATGATTGATACCAGGTATCCATGTTTATGTAGGCCATTCTTGGGAAACAATTGTATATTGTATATATATATGCTAGTATTACCATGAACCTTGCCTAATGTGTTTAGACAGGTGTATGACCTCTTATGGGGTCATACCATGGTGTTGTCACTTAGAATAAAATGCCTTGGAGGGAATTCGCGAGAATTCATTGCGCTTTCGGTGTTTTTTTTAAACAAGGTAGACTCAGTCCACCAATCATTTTCATTAGGAAATAGATTAGTACACAGTCTGAATGGGGATGAGAGGAAATAGAGATAAACATAAAATACAGGATTACTAAGCAAAAAGGCCTCGACCGCGGAGGTAGATAGAGCATCTACCCTTCCCGCCGACCTGCACGCCTGGAACGCTACAACACATACTACATGGTGATTGAAATGTCTCCTCCGCGCAGGGTGATCCCCTGGACCCCCACCAGTACCCTCGCCCAGTCTCGGATCAAGGTGGCCGCAAGGACCCACATATTCTCCACGTAAACCCGCTTTCCTTTGAAAATCGCCTCGTTTCTGGTCAGCCATATCGCCCATGCCCCCGCTGGGATGATCAAATGGGCAATCGTCTTCCTTGGGCCCGTCACCATTCTCTTGCCCAACTCCACCCCTGTCTCCCACATCTCGGATAAACCAAGGAAAGGGATCAACGACGTAGCTCGTTCCACCTCTCGCCAAAACGCTCACACGACCTGGCATTGGCAAAATAGGTGGGCCACCGTTTCGGGTGCCTCTCCGCAGAGACCGCAGAGCGCGTTGTCGTCGGTTCTCCACTTGGACCTGAGTACTCTCGTCAGGAGACGCTAGTGCGCGAGGAGCAAAAGGAACACTTTTATCTTCCTCGGGATCTTTGGCTTCCATATGCGAGATGCACGGCCGCACCCCAATGTCACCGCTTGCAGGCCCCTCCGTCTCCAATCATAACAGCTTTTGATCGAGAACCCGGTGGACTGCTTCGGGATCCAGATTGGCCTGTCCAGGGATGCATTAAAATTTCCACCCCATGCCGCAAGGAGATCCAGCAATCCATAGGGATCCATAGGGATTGTATTCGCTTATGATGTTTGATAACCGATGATGACGGATCCATAGGGATCATATTCGCATGTATCGAGTGTTTTTCCCTTCATCGGCTCCAGGTAGAGATTGTCCGGCGTAGTAAAGTCCGACATGGAGCTCACAGGTACTACTCATGGCGTGTATTGGTGAGACCATACGGCCGAGGTAGCGGTCATGGGAGGCTACCCGGTAGAGGCCAGAACCCTGTGAGGTGCTCCCAGGTACTATCCATGACGCTTTTTGGTGTGTCCATATAGAAGAGATAGTGGACGTGGGAGGCTACCAGGTAGTAGAGGCCACACCGAGAGAGACTACCGGATGATGAGCGGTGTAGAACAGTCAACCTCATCCCAAAAGTCCAAGATCACCATGTGAGGTGAGGGTGTTGGTGGGCGTGTGGTGGGCTCGAGTTGATATCGACCCACCAGCTTGAGTAGTTGACTTTTCCATAGGGTTTGCATTGCGAACATGTAGTGGTTCCTCCCAATATCGTCGTATACCGAGGCCCCGACGTTGATGATGTCCTATCAAAAGGCTCCCACTTGTTGGTACTCCTGATGCATTCAGCAGAGGTACTGATCATGGGAGTATACCTGGTAGAGGCTACATGACGGTGGACCACCAGACGATATTACGAGCGTGAATCGTTCTCCCCTTCACAGGATCCGTGTTGTAGCTGCCTAGGTTCGAGCCGCCCTGGGTGGACCCCCACTTGCAGGTACCATCGGCGCGCTCGACAATGTACTGACCACGGGAGGCTCCAGGTAGAGGCAGCCTGGGAGAGTGCTACCGGATGATGAACGGTGTAGAACAGCAAGTTTTGTCCTCTAAGTCCCTAAGTTCACCCCTGTGGGGGCTAGGGTGAGGGCGAGTATGAGTTGAAGTCACGTCGTCACATGACTTTTATACCCATCGAGTATATTCTGGGTATGCTACTCCTAACGCTTGAGGTATCAAAGTATATCTCTACCTCGTAGCGGATGGACTCGTTGTAACTGTTACGTAGTAACACCAAGTGTTATGGTTAACAGTGTTCCTCCCTGTGAGTCCCAAAAGCTCCTTATTGGGAATGAGGGCGAGATCAGGGTATGGTCGAGCCACTGCGTGACCTTGTTACCCGTTGGATTTCTACCCATGCTTTTCCTTGATAGGAATTTGCCTTGGTGTTGAATTCTTGTGTTGGTTTTTGGTTTCTAGCCACTCACTGAGTTTGTAGCTCACCCCTCGCGTACTGTTTCTTTTTACAGGGGCGTTGCTGGGCGTAGAGCTGGAGCTTCCCTATAGCGTGGTCTTGCGTGCGTGGAAGTGTCCTGTCCGATAGATTGGTGAGTGTGAGGCTCTCAGCAGTCCTAGAGTCATGTATTGTAAATCGTGCATGTTGCACATGTTGTATTTTAGGACTAGACTTGGCTCTCACAGTACAGTGATTGTGTATTCGAGTATGTAATAAAATTTTTGGTTTACAGACTTATTGATACTTTATGCTTCCGTATTTCAGTTGAGTTATCAGTTATCATTGCCTGTTAGCCTTGTATATTATTTATTGGAGTCATTGTTGACCTCTTGTACTTGATAGCTGATATTATATTATTGCCACGTCTCAAGGACGGCCGTCCTGGGGCGTGACAAAAGTTGGTATCAGAGCCTGGTACTTTCAGAGCCTAAGTCGAGTCGTATAGATGATTCGTAGATTGTTATTTGAGTACTCTAGTTTTAGAAGTTTTCTTAGGTTGCTAACATGTCTCCTTGCATCCGTGGATGTGGACATGGCCACCCCTGGACCCCCTTCAGTTGTCGACTGGGTCGACTGATCAGGGTCAATGTTGGGTCCCCTGTTGTGGGACTAAGGCTTGGGCAGGAGATTCTAGCCCGATTGTGTTGTATTGATGGACTTGTTGTGATTGATGGTTTGGATCACGTCTCGATTATGGAGCTTTGTTCCCTGATATCGGTATTGCTAGTAACCATGGAGTTAGCATGCGGCACCAGTTTCAAGTTTTGAGGATGTGGCGTATTGTTCATTAATGGGTGATATCTTCTTCCATTTTCCTGCTCATGATTAAAGGGCCTTATGGGGTCATCGTTGTGACCCGGGCTAGGGTGCTCCGTGTTACTTGTTTGGTTATCGGGATATCCAATATCAGGACCCCAAGATGCCCTCCCAAGGGGTTCTTTTCCGCAGTCAAGGAATATATTTGAAACATCTATTTGATGATCGCCTTTCCCTCTCACTTGGAAGGTGCTATAGCGAGTGGTGATGCGTATGATCGGGATTGAATGCGTCCTTTTGCAACTTGGTGGGTGATAGCTTATGGACTAGGGTTCCATAGCCACATCTGGAGTCGCTTCGATATATCATCGTGCGTTGTAGTGGCCTAGTAGAGGCCAGAGTCCTATGAGGTGCTCCCAGGTACTATCCACGACGCTTGTTGGTGTGTCCATATAGCAGAGATAGTGAACGTGGGAGGCTACCAGGTAGAGACCACACCGGCGGAGTGCTACTGGATGATGTCGAGAGCTTGGACTCCCTATGATGAATCTGCCCATTGAATGCATGATGCTAGAGTTCCAATGGTTATAGTTGGGCAACCTGTTGTTGGCAGCATATAAAGCACAGTTTACGCTACTATCGCGTTTTGCCCCCACATGGGTCATAAATGAAGAGACGCGACGCTAAGCGTTCGTGATGGGACTCAACCGCCATTTAAGATGGATGACATCGCACCGACGTTGTCGAAGTTCGATGACCTCCTGTTGCGGTCTTGCGGATTAAGTGCGATCGAGCTGCATACCCAGCGTGTAAGTGACATCATGAGCGCCAGCCATGCTCGAGGAGCAGAATTTGGACTTAATCATTCGAGGAGTTATTTTGATCTTTCCGTGGGGGTTGATGATCAAGTACCCCTTGTCGCGAATTGATGATCTGTTGTGACCAGCTCTGGGAACCAGTGTCTTTCTGTTAATCGATCTTCGCACAGGATACCTTAATTGGAGATCCAGGAGTTGGACATTCCGTAGATGGCCTTTCATGACCGTTTCGGGCACTACGAATTTTGAGTACTGCCGTCAGAGTAGACAAATGTGCCCGATGCCTACAAGGATCTCAAAAATTTTATTGGACCTCCGTGGGCTGTTCTGAGGTAGCCTTCGTTGAGGTTGTTGGTCAGCATGCCCTCAGGTGAAGTTGAGGATCATCGTGTTGGAATGCGTTCGTCCATCGAGATTCCTCAGTGAACGTGGGAGTGAGTTATCATGGATTTTGTTGAGGGGTCGCTAAAGCCACGTTCAGGTCACGACACCGTCTAGGTGATCATTGACCGACTGACGCGGGTATGACGCTTCGACACTTCCCTCCCAGGTACTACTCATGACATGTATTGGTGAGACCATACGGCCGAGGTAGCGGTCATGGGAGGCTACCCGGTAGAGGTCAGAACCCTGTGAGGTGCTACCAGGTACTATCCACGACGCTTGTTGGTGTGTCCACATAGCAGAGATAGTGGACGTGGGATGCTATCAGGTAGTAGAGGCCACACCAGGAGAGACTACCGGATGACGAGCGGTGTAGAACAGTCGACCTCATCCCAAAAGTCCTAGGTCACCCTGTGAGGGTGAGGGTGTTGGCGGGCGTGTGGTTGACTTTTCCATAGGGTTTGCATTGTGAACATATAGTTGTTCCACCCAATATCATCGTATACCGAACCCCGACGTTGAAGCTGCCCTGTCAGAAGGCTCCCACTTCTACGTACTCCCGATGCATTCGGCAAAGGTACTGATCATGGGAGTATACCAGGTAGAGGCTACATGACGGTGGGCCACTGGACGATATTGCGAGCGTGAATCGTTCTCCCCTTCGCGGGACCCGTGTTATAGTTGCCTAGGCTCGAGCCGCCCTTGGTGGATCCCCACCTTTAGGTACCATCGGCGCGCTCGACAGTGTACTAACCATTGGAGGCTCCAGGTAGAGGTTGTCCGGGAGAGTGCTACCGGATGACGAATGGTGTAGAACATCAAATTTTGTCCTCTAAGTCCCTATGTTCACCCCTGTGGGGGCTAGGGTGAGGGCGAGTGTGAGTTGAAGTCACGTCATCACGTAACTTTTATACCCATCGAGTATACTCTAGTTATGCTACTCCTAACGCTTGAGATATCGAAGTATATCTCTACCTCGTAGCGGATGGACTCGTTTAACTGTTACACAATAACACCAAGTGTTATGGTTAATAGTGTTCCTCCCTGTGAGTCCCAAAAGCCTCTCTAATTAGAGTGAGGGCAAGGTCAGAGTATGGTCGTGCCGCCGCGTGACCTTGTTACCCATTGGGTTTCTACCCTTGCTTTTCTTTGATAGAAATTTGCCTTAGTGTTGAATTGTTGTGTTGGTGTTTGGTTTCTAGCCACTCATTGAGCTTGTAGCTCACCCCTCCCGTACTGTTTCTTTTTACAGGGGTGTTGTTGGGTGTGGAGCTAGAGCTTCCCTGTCGCGTGGTCTTGCGTGCGTGAAAGCGTCATGTCCGGCAGATTGGCGAGTGCGAGGCTGTCAGCAATCATAGAGTCATGTATTTGTAAATCGTGCGTGTTGCACATGTTGTATTTTATTTGGACTAGACTTGGCTCTTACAGGACAGTGATTGTGTATTCGAGTTTGTAATAAAAAATTTAGTTTACAGACTTATTGATATTTTATGCTTCCGCATTTCAGTTGAGTTATCAGTTATCATTGCCTATTAGCCTTGTGTATTATTTATTGGAGTCATTGTTGACCTCTTGTACTTGATAGTTGTATTGCCACGTCTCGGAGACGGCCGCCATGGGGCATGACACTACCGCCTTCGGATCCAGTATATCTGGACTCATCATCGAAGATTATATGAGGGTATTCTGGGGGCCACCCCTTATGCAGATTTCTCTCGTTCATGATCTCTTTGCGCCTATTGCAATAAACCAGGTCATCAAATTGTCGACTGTTGGAAACTTCTTCCGGAAAGGCGTCAAATTTTCTATGGTCATAGCCAGCGTTGTCCCACTGCTGCTACAACTATCTCCACAATACCAAGTCAGCCTTCCTCGGACCAATTTGGATTGCTCATTCAGCTCATCAATTGACTTTTACTTCAGCGCCTTGATCAGTTTCCACTTCCACAGCCTACGTCTGCTCCTTCTACTCATTCTACCTTCTCTTCCACAACGGGTGCTTCTGTCTCTTGGATTTTTTATTCTGGTGCATCCCATCATATGACACATGATTGTTCCGTGCTTATTGCCTGCTCACCTGCCCCTTCCCATTTACCTCTGATTCACACTGCTGATGGTTCCTCCTTGGTCATCACACAATGTAGTTCCATCACTACCACATCTGACCCCACTAGTCGTCTCTCCCTTCCCTATGCATTACATGCACCGGATCTCTGCATGAATCTTATGTCTATTAGTCGTCTTTGTGATTCTGGTCTGACAGTTTCTTTCACTTCATCTAATTGTTTTGTGCAGGATCCACGTTCAGTACAGAGGGTTGATGTTGATCGTAGGGTTGGCGGCTTATATTTTATGGATTATTCACATCTTCCCGTTCCAGATCCCTCTGTCTTCTGTGGAAGTGTTACCTCTCATACTGACTTGTGGCATAAAAGATTTGGTCATCTCTCTGAGTCTCATCTTAAAAGTCTCTTTGACTCTAGTGTCTTAGGTTCTGCTTCTTTTTCTCCTTTATTTGTTTGTGAGGGCTGTAAACTGGCCAAACCTGTGGCCTTCCTTTTACTTCTAGTAATAGTCAGTCCACAAGTCCTTTTGAGTTAGTACATTATGATATTTGAGGTTCTACTCCTTAGCAATTTATAATGGTTTTTCTTATTACATTACCTTTTTGATGATTATTCTCGGTTACTTGGGTTTATTTGTTATGTAATTGCTCTGAGATTGCTCACATTTATGAAGTCTTTACCATAATGATACACACTCAGTTTCAGGCTTGCATCAAAACCTTTCGGTTTGATTATGCAAAAAAGTATGTTTCCTCTACCATGCATTTCCTTCTTCAGTCCCATGGTACTCTCTTTCAATAGTCATGTCCTTACACTCATGAGCAAGATGGTGTTGCTGAATGCTAACATCATCACATTCTTGAGACGACTCGTGCTCTCTTACTCTCTTCTTCTGTTCCCCAGTATTTTTGGGCTGAGGCGATTCTTCTTTCTGTTCATCTCATCAATACCACTCCATCTACCGTTCTCTCTGGCATGTCTCCTCACGAGCGTCTTTATTCCTCCCATCCTGATTATAGTCGTCTATGCATTTTTTTGTTGCATATGCTATGTTCTTCTCCCTCCTCATGCTCGCACCAAACTTTTTACTCGGTCTGTTAGATGTGTCTTCTTAGGGATCAGTTTTGAGCATAAATATTATCGTTGTTATGATCCTCTTAGTTGTCTTTTTTGGATTGCTCGACATGTGTCATTTGTAGAAAATGTTCCTTATTTTTCTTCTACATTCACTGAGTCTGGTCCTGAGTATATTTATGTTCGGCCCTCTCCTCTTGAGTCCCTACCTCTTCCTAGACCACCTTTCGTGTCTTCATCCTCTCCTAGTTCTCCCCCTATTAAGTCTTTTCTAATCGAGTGTGATCCTCCGACCTCCTCTCCCATTCCTCCTACAGATACTTCTTCTAGTGATGCTCCACCTTCTACACCTGACGCCCCTATTCCGGATGTGGATCCACCTATCCTCAGCGCGAGCGTCATCCACCTACCCATTTCAGTTTTGATGATGAGGCCCCTAATCGGTTTGGTTTTGCTTCAATGAGCTCCTATTCTCCACAACTTCAGACTTTTCTTGCAGGTATTCATGCTCATCGAGAGCCACAATCCTACCAAGAGGTAGTTCAGCACCCTAAGTGGCAATAAGCAATGAATGAGGAGTTCTAGACATTTTAGGAGACCCATACATGTGATGTTGTTCCTCTTCTTTGTGGTTTATAGTCTATCAGTTGTAAATGGATTTTTAAGGTCAAACATAGGCCTGATGGATCCATTGAGCAACACAAGGCTTGTCTCGTTGTGCGCAATTTCACACAGGAGTACGGGATTGATTATGAGGAAACCTTCGCCCCTATGCCCAGATGACCATTGTTCGTACTCTTCTTGCTGTTGCAGCCACTCGTCATTGGCCTCTTTTTCAGATGGATGTGAAGAATGCCTTCCTTAATAGCGATTTATCAGAAGTTGTCTACAATGGGGATTTATCAAAAATTATCTACATGCAGCGACCTCTTGGTCTTTGTACTCCTCCTCAGCATGTCTATCGTCTTTAGCGTGCTAATTATGGTCTTAAACAGGCACCCCGTGTGTTGTTTGAATGCTTTCGTAGTGTTATTGTGGCGGCTGGTTTTGTTGAGAGTTCTCGGGATCACTCTTTGTTTGTGTGATCTTCCTCAAGGGGCTGAATGATTCTACTTTTGTATGTGGATGATATGATCACGGGTGATGATTCAGCTGGTGTTACTCTTGTAAAGCAACATCTCAATGGTGAATTTCAGATGAATGATCTTGGTACTCTTCGCTACTTTCTTGGACTTGAGATTGCGCAGAGTAAGCTGGGGATTCTTCTCACACAACAGAAGTACACAACATACATTCTTGATCGTGCAGCTATATCCGACACTCACACAGTTGAGACTCCTCTTGAGGTTCATATAAAGCTCCATCCTACTGATGGAGAGCTTCTACCAGACCCTACACGATATAGATAGATTGTGGGTAGGCTTGTGTATCTTTACATCACAAGACCTGATATTGCTTATGCCGTCAGTATTGTTAGTCAATTCGTCTATGTTCCTCGTTTGGTTCACTTTGGTGCTCTCATGAGGATCCTCAAATATTTGCGTGGGACTGTCACTCGATCGCTCTATATGTCATCATCTTTATCTCTTGTTCTTCAAGCTTACACTGATGTTGGCTGGACAAGAGATCCTACTACTTGTCATTCTACTACAGGCTTTTGCATTTTTCTTGGGAACTCATTTTCTATCACATCAAGAAACAAGATGTAGTTTCTCTTTACAACACAGAAGCGGAATATCGAGCGATAGCCATCCATACTAAAGAGATTGTTCATTTTAAACGTCTACTGGTCGATCTTAGAGTTGTTGTTTCTGGTCATACTTTACTTTATTGAGATAATCAGAGCGCTGTTCAGATTGCTAGCAATCTGATTTTTCATGAGAGGACCAAACATATTGAGATTGACTGTCACTTCGTACGTCAGCATTCCCTTGCTCATACACTTACGTTCCCACATATTTCTTTTGTTGAGCAGCTTGCTGACTTCTTTATGAAGTCTCATCCATTCCACGATTGTAGTTTCTTGTCTGCAAATTCGCGTTGTTTAATCCACCCTAAGTTTGAGCGGGGGTGTTAGATTATACATGTCTTGTATTATTGTGTTACACATGTATATTGTTGTGTTACACGTGTATTAGGTCTTATATATAAAAGATTTTAGTTCCTCTCTAATAAAATTAGGTCATAGCATTTTTTTCTTCTCTAAATTTAACATGCACAAATAGCCCCCTCACACCAAATATTTACAAAAATAGGCCCCCAAAAAACTAGCCTCGTTGACCCAATCAGCACTGCCACGTCACTGTTGAACCCCCCCCCCCCTGTTTTTTTACAGAGACGGAGACATGTTATATAACACGTCACCAATGTGTCTCCTATGTGATCGTCCTTTCTCTCTTCTGTTTTTTTAAGGAAAATTAATTAGAGGTCCCCCAACCTATCCCTCATTATTTTTAGGTCCCTGGACCTTTCCGAGACATTTCTAGGTCCCTAACCCCTGATTTAATTATTTCTGGGACCAAACTAACAGTTGTCGTCTGCTTCCTCCGTTAGCACACCCAATATACCCCTTCAACAATTAGTTACTCCCTCCCCTTCTTCTTACCCAACCCTCCGAACACTACATTTAAAACCCTAAGTTGCATTGAACACCCTTCCATGGTTATGATGGCTGAACCACTAAAAATCGGGTCTCCGACACCCTAAATCGCACCTACATATCGATTTACATACTACGGTTGAACCATCCAATCTTCTTCTTCTTCATTGAAAACTCATGACGGCAGTGAAGGAACCATGAGTTACAAATAGGTATGGAGAATCACAATGCTCTAATAAAAGATATTGTAAATAACAATAACATTGCTTTTGGTTCTGAATTATGTTACAGTATAAAATGCAGATTGTGTTAGCATTCATATCAACTGATTTTATTCATATAATTTTGATTGTTATACAGAGATACGATTACGTTGCTCTCAAATAAATTAACAATATACCCAAATAAATTAACAATGTACCAATATCCATTAACAGTGTACTCCGTGTAGAGACTGATTTTTTTTATGTTTAGTTGATATACAGTGTGTATGTGGCATTAATATTGTACGTAATGCATTTCATATTGTTCTTAGACTGAACAAATGATTCTGTCACGCCCCAGAGCGGCCGTCTCCGAGACGTGGCAAATATATAATATCAGCAATCCATACACGAGGTCAACAAAAGACTCTACTCAATCATCAAAGGTACTTAAAGCATTTAACAAGGAGCTGACATGATATATAAACATATGGCGGAAGCTTAAAATGACTTAGTCTGTAATTTAAAGACATATTACAGACCGGAACACATAATCAACTGTCCTGTGAGAGCCAATATACAACAAAGACATCAAACACCAGTACTGTGCTCAAGCACGAGTAGCAATACATACAAGAAAACGGGGGATGCTGATGGCCTCTCTCACTCGCAGACAAAACTCGAACGTTGCTCCGCCACAAGTACCACGCCTTGCGGAACTCCTCCTACAGATCCGACTCCGCAACAACTGGAGAAAACATATGCGAGGGGTGAGCCGCACGCTCAGTGAATGGTACGATCCAAGCATCACAACTCATATTAATCTTTCAAGCAATCAAGTCACAATAACTGAATCAATAGCTTATGCCGGTGGGTCGGGTGTCAACCCAACCCACCACACCATCAGATATATTCTGAGTGATTGGGGTTCCAACAGATGGAACAGTCACTTAAGTCATTGGGTCGGGTCTCAACCCAACCCACTACACCCTCACCCTCACCCTCACCCTCACCCTTAGGTGACATAGGACTATTGGGGAAAAGGGGTCAACTGGTCTACGCCTTTCGTCTTCCGGTAGCCCTCTGCCGAGTAGCCTCGACCTGGTATCCTCCCATGACCTCTACCTCTACCGTATGGGCGCACCACCCGGCGTCATGAATAGTGTCTGGGAGAGCCTAGAAGGACAACTAAACCCGGGTAGCTTCGACACAGAAACGACGAAGGGGAGAGCACTTGACATACGCGGTTTTTATCCTCATGGATCTGTCGTCGATAAGGTTTCGAATTCTCATGAATTCCCACCAGAGCGCATAACTCAGATGCGGGGAAGACAGATGATTCGTAATGTCAATGCCACGGTATGACCCATCGGAGGTCATACGCTTGCTTAATCTTATTAAGCAAGGTTTATGGCCTCTATATATATATAAGATATATAGAGATGAAGTATACAACATATAAATAATTACATAAGGAATTAAATCAAGAAGTATACAATTAATGTTACAACAATATTGTAATATTGTCTAAGGCATGCTTGGGCTCATATGTATAACCCATGGATGTAAAACTCTAGTATACAAGTTTAACATGATAGAAAAATATTTAAGGTCACTACCTTATTCATGCCTTATACTCATGCATACATGTAAATGCTAACACATGAATAACCTAGCATGGGACACAATACATAGACAAGTATGGGTCCCTACACATGGTACTAGGGTGTATGATCCTAACATATTAAGTCTTAGTACGACATGGATGCAACCTAACAAGATAAGTAATAACATGCACACTTAAGAAGGTTAATATGTGGTTACGGTGCCCCAGGGGAGGGCAATGCACGTCTACGTGCATCGAACACCTCCCGACTGGGTTGGATTGACCCACTCACCGTAAACTGGGTCGTCGCGCGACCGCTCGCCAAGATCTGCAAGACAAGGCATCCAAATATGTGAGTATAACTACATAAAAACACCTAAAATTACCCAAAAATGCCAAAGGCTTAGATATGCACGCATACAGGCTCGCACGCATGCGAGTACGCGCGTACGCACGCATATCCGAGCACCCCGACACCTACCCGTGCCCTCGGGCAGCCACACGCGTGGCCCCCGCACACACGCGCACGTGCACGCACGCGTGCAAGCGCCCCCCCCCCCCCCCCCCCCCCCCGCGCCCAGAACCCCTGCCGCGCACCAGCGTGCCAGAACCGCGCGCACTCGCGCGCCTATCGACCCCCGCGCGCGCGCCCGCGCCTGTGCCCGCGCCTGCGCCCGCCAGGACCTTGCGCGCGCCTGCGCGCGCACTCGCGCGGACAGATCTGCACGCGCGCCCAGGGCTCTAAATCCCCCCCCCCCCAGCCCACACACACATCCCAAACCAACTCCTGATCATGCATGACCTCCCCAACAACCCTTAACACATGAAAAACCAAAGAAAATAAGGGTAGGAAAGTTCACCAAGGGAGGGGGAAAGAAAGGGGTGATGCATTCGGGCTCTTGGCGCACCAAGGCCGCCGCAACCGCCACCACCAACACCACCACCTCCTCAACCTCCCTACAGCCTTCTAATGGCTGAAAACAGGGGCAATGGGAGCTTGAGAGGGAGCCAAAGAGAGGGAAACAACAACAACAACAACAACACTCACCTTTTGTGCTTCAACCCTTCTTGATCTTCTTCTTCTCTTTGATTTTTCTCAACAAACACACACACAAACACACACAAAGGGGGCTGGAGAGGGAGTCACGTTGAGGGAGGGAAAGGAAGAGAAAGTGAACACAAAAGCTCACTTTTGGGGGGGTAAACACAAGGGAAAAGGTGGGGGTGAACATAACCCTAACCTCACCCACACACAAACCAAATAACCAATGATTTCTTAACTCTTAAGTAAGAGGGGGGTGAGGTTACCTAGGGTCACCATATGCACATAAATATCCCAACACTATTCCACTTAACGAATCAGTTTCGAAGAAAACCCGGATACGATTCAGAACTGCATAATTTTTCAAACGTTACCGGAATTCATTGAAATGACCCAAATATTATCCATAGGCTAAAAAGTGACACAAATATAACAGATTCATTTTTGCAAAATATTTGAATTTATATATGGATACACTAATCATTTTTTTCCTACAAACACTTTCTGATATTGTAAGTAAATTATGTGAAAGATGAAAGTTCGATGCGCCGAAAGTCATTTTTAAGTACGACATTCCCATTCAAGCAAATATGAGAATGACTCTTATGAACAATGAGGATGTTGAGACTATGTATGACATTCACAAGAGGTGTGGATCCTATTTTATCCAGATTAATGTTTTCATTCATGTGGTTGAACAATATTCATTCATGTGATGGTGGAATATCAACAAACGGTCATTCAAGAGCATCGCGAAGATGGGTGTGTGAGATTACAAGAACTAAGCTTATTGACACCCCATTGTATCAACCCAGAGATACAGTAAAGGACATGTTTAGGGATTATAGAATCCAATTACCATATCACAAGGCTTGGCACAAGAAAGAGGTGGCTTGCAAGGACTTACATGGAGATGAATCCCTCTCATTCAATAATCTTCAGTGGTATGCTGATGCGGTGATGGCTATAAATCCTAGAAGTTATGTGGAGCTTGGATGCACTCCTGATGACCATAGATTTAAACGATTCTTTATATGCTTTGGAGTTTCACCAATTGGTTTTGAAACAGGTTGTAGGCCTTTGTTGTTCCTAGATGGAATATTTCTGAAATCAAAATATCAAGGTATTTTGCTAGCTATCATTGTTAAGATTGTGATAAAGGTTTCTTTCCATTAGCATTTTCAGTTGTGGATCATGAGACTGAAGACAATTGGATGTGGACATTGACATGCCTCAAAAATCATATCTCAAATCAAACGATCACTTTCATTTCTTATAGGGGTAAGGGATTGATGTTAGTTGTCCCTGGAGTCTCCCCTACATCACATCATTCCTATTGTCGATGACACCTAAAGATGAACTTTAGAGAAGTTATCGCTGGCAAGTTCAGTAGAACCATTAGAAAGAAATTGCTTCAACTTTTAGATGCCGCAACTTATGACTTTGGATAAAGACTATACAAGGGTCCTAGCAAACATGCGTGGATACTCTGAACAAGCTGCGAAGTGGGTTAAGAACTCCGATCCAAATCATTGGGCTAATGTATTGTTTTCAGGAGAAAGATATGGGGAATGTACTCCAACTGTGTCGAGTCATTAAATTCATGGATACTTGAAGCCCAAAACCTTCCAAATCCAAATGGTTGATCATATACGCGTTCAAATGATGAAGATGATGTATCACAGGCGCAATGAATCTAGCAAATGACATACTTTTTTGTGCCCATCTATCATGAAAAAAATGTAAAAGATCCTAGCCGATAGTCGTGGGTTGCAGGTATGATGTTCTAAGGAAGAACATTTTGAGGTTTGTGGGAGGTGAAACGAAACAGTAAACCTTATTGAGTGCACCTGTACATGTAGAAGCTGACAGGTATATGGGTTTCCATGTATTCATGCATGTGTTGTGATGTGAAAGATAAATGGCTCTCTACATGAATATTGTTCACACTATTTTCGAACAGATTTGTACCGTCAAGCTTATGCCGCAGCAATCTTACCAGTAGTCAGAGGACGGAGGGGGAAGAAGGCAACACAATCATCAAACCTCCATTAACCAAAATCATACAGAAGAGGAAGAAGAAAAATTGGATCGAGTCACAAGTAGATCCGGACTCAGTTTCATTGTATCATTGTTCGAGATGCAAAGGCATTGGACATAATAGGAAGACATGTAGAAATCATGTTACTTAAAATAGTATTATCCTGCTTTATTTGTATTAAGTATCCTGTTTTATTTGTATTAAGTATCCTGGTTTATTTGTATGAACATTTATTTTATTTATATTAAACCATATGATCCTATGTGCTTAGAAGTATTTGTGCTTAAATTATTAAGTACCCATATGAACTAATAGTGTACTTATAGTAATCAACAGTGTACCTGTTGATTACTGCAGTGTACTGCCTCTATTGGATTTCATTACACAATTTTTATTTTTCCATTCATAACACATATGTCAGTTATAACACTTCTATTCATAACATCAACTAATAACAAAACTATATCATTCACATGGTAAATATTCACAACATTCATTCACAACCCAACTACATCATTCACAACATTTACTTAATAACATTGTTGTTCATTCAAAAAACTTGATGTACATCCAAAACAAATATTCTTGTCCATTCATAGTAGTCTCACTTTGGATCTTCGTAGTATATTGACATCTGAATCTTGGGATGTCGCTCTGATCGAAATTCTACGGCATCCTCTTGATGAGATGTTCACCAAATTTTATCACGAACATGTCGCAGTCCACCCTAAAACATCACACAATTATATAATATCATACTATTAGAGCATTGATGAAGGAAGAATAGAAGTACAATTACTCATTTGTCTGATCAGGGCATTCCTCATCCCTGATGGTGGGTCAGTTGTCAACTTCCATGGAATGATACCTTCTGAAGTACACTTGCAACCACATGACCAGCATAGTTAACATCGTATAAATATACATTATCAATGTACGAATATTAACTAACAAGGTACCCACATTACCTAACAATGTACTACAAAATTATGAGAAGATTTGAACTTACCAAATTATCTGTACTTTCCATAAAATCAGGGATGTTCTTCATGGAGTTATACTCTACGAACTGATGTTGTTTCAAATCAACCTTCAAAAGATGCCAATGATGACACTCTTTAACATTTGAGTGGACTGGCATTAAGATCATGTCAACATCCATTAAAACATCCCTGGTGCATCCTTTGCAAAAAGAAGCAAAATTAGACATATTGTTTGGCTGAACCTTCATCGACGGAGCAAGGGTTTGTGTTGTTCAGGTTTTTCTGTAATATGATAAAAATCACAATTAGAGTATGAACAATGATATCATTCATGTTATCATGAAGGTGTCGGCAATATAAAATTCACCTGAGCCTAGGAGTAGATGTATAACCATTTGGTTTCAACATGCTCCTCTTCTAATATTGCGAACCAAATATCTATTGCCTATCACAAACACAATCAATGTCATAATTCTTATTCATATTTTACATGACTGTATCATCACATGAGTAATAGTAATTACTCACATCATCTTGTAGCTCATCCTTGAAGAGCACTTCACGCAAGCAAACCCTAGTAATAAAAGTTCGTCCAGCCTCACCAATGGAGTCACTGGAAACAAACAACATGCAATTGGTATAATAGGTGCATATTCATATTGTATAAAGATATTTCACCTAACTAAAGTATACCCTGTTATCGGATGTGAAAGGAACTCCTCGATGAGTTCCTTATCTTCACATGAAAGTAACAACTTCCCCTGGTAGTTCCTCCTCTTCTTCAGGTATTGCATAATCAATGAACCAAGATATATATATAATCTACAATTAGGAATTAATAGTATACTATAATACTTTAACAGTGTACCTTAAATGATTAATAGTGTACTTAATATGAGCTAATAGTGTAACCATAAAAATAAACAATGCAGTCATGCAAGCATGTTTACCCGCACTCTCTTCCCTCCCTTTGCTGCCAGCTTCTTGCGCTTTGGTGGTGATGAACAAATAGAAAGAACATCTTCTGTTTATAATAAAATTGTGATGACTGTTTCCTCCATTTACTTAGCCAATTTTTGGCCAAATTACATGTCATGTACGGAGAACGGACGAGGTGAGATATGGTCATCAATCTCCTCTTCACAAGGTCAACGTAGGATGCAAGCTTTGGACCATTCACAATCACTCCTTCAGTGGGATCTTGACTGAAAGACACGATGGACCCGGACACGTCCATTGCCTGAGAGGATGGGAACATCTCCAATGATTGGGAGCATGATTGGGAGCAAAATGGAGCATGCTCATTAAGGATTTTTTTGCTCATCTTCATCCCCGATCTCAAGATCACCAAAAAGATCATAAGTTGCACAGTCATCGTCTTGATCATCATCAAGGCTTCCCTCCTTTTCTTTTTTCTTTTTCTCCTTATTCACCGCTTCCTCGGCCAACAGACGGCCATTCTTAGCCCGAAGTACTCCCACTTCAGCTCTCAGGGCATCCAGAAGGGCATTCTCAGCTTTCAAAGCATCCACCTCTATCTCCAGCCTCTTGCATCTCTTCAGCAATCTCATCTGCTGATATTGTCTAATGAGTGAGAATTTCCTCTTCTTCAAATCGACAGACACATGTTGTGTCAAACTCTTCTTGGGTGCCACCGGGGCAGGTTTATCCTCATCCTTCTCATCACCTTTCTAGTAATTCAATGGAATATTTTTCTGCTTGACTTCTTTCTTGGGACCTCCATAAAGGATCCACCTTTCACCATCATCAGGAGTGAGGCTTCTGACAACCTGTAAAAAATAATATTATACCAATTAACAGTACTCGTAAGATAATAATGTACTATGAATATTTAAAAGTGTACTAGTGAGATATAACAGTGTACTTATTATAAAAACAGTTAGCACAATGAAGTTTGCAAACCAAAAATAAATATGACATATACCTCAAACACTTTCACATTAATGGGGTTGACTTTCTTTTCACCCCTTCTCTTCATCTTCATGACCCATTTAAAGAACCGTGGGAACATATAATGTCCCACGGATTTCCACCGATCACCTTTAACATACTCGCAAAACCAGGCCTATACAAAATTTTATAAATTAATATACAAAGAAATATAATAAACAACTAAATATATATAATAATAATGAAGATAAAGATAAACTTACACATAAAATGACCGTGCATCCAAACAAGTACCCAATTGAACTTTTGAGGTACTTGCCTTCATTGCAGCTCACAATGTTTAGGCACACCTTCCTCACTGATTCCATCAGCTGATCTCTGATGGAAACAGCCCAAGCGTACCTCCACGTTCCCTCCAAATCGTCCAAAGATAGGAGGGGCAGCGGGCAATTGTAGTGGCCGACTGGAAATCTTGCACGTCCTCTTCGTCGTCCGAATTCACAACTCCACCATCTTAACCTTCAATCTGTCCCTTGTGACGTAGGTATCATTGCTGAAATACTTACTCTTCAACCTAGAATCCATTAACTTCGAGTCTATGATTGCCCTCTCCCCAAAGGCAGGCAACCAACCTCCTCAGCCGTCAATGGTAATGTCTTCCACCAATCTTAAAGACATCATCATCAAGACTGTGGTTACTAATAAGTGTCAACTCAGCTTCGAATCCTATCTTGGGGATGTCCATCAAGATGTAAAATGGTGTCTTCTTCAATACATTCTGATGATAGTCTCTCACGGCTATCTCGTCCATCGTCTTCCTATAATAAATAGAAAAATAGTGGTGCTGAATTAACAAAGACTTAGGAATGAAAGGCAACTAGATTGTTTCTGTATACATAAATTAATAGGACAAGCATCAATTATTGAAAAGAATAAATAAATACTACAAACAGAAGTTATTGACACTAACAAAGTACTTATTACAATTAATAATGTACCCATAACAAATAAAAATGTATTGAGAAAAAATGTCTTAAATTAGAGTCCATTCTAACCCATCAAAGTACACTCATTAGTTGAAAAATATATTTTAACACTGTACCCATGACGATTAACAGTGTACCCATATTATATCACAATGCACATAACACATAGAATTAAATCAATAATCTCCATACTCTAATAATCAATAATCTCCATAATGAATTGGTTTACATGCCTATTTATAGAAGAGAATCCTTAATAGATTAGGATCTCAACTGATTATTTAAATGTCTTAATAGATTGGGAGTAACTGTACCAATCCCTCACCTTCACCACCAAAGGGGTTACCCATGCTCTCGGGAAGAGACTAGATCGTTTCTAAACCCTTGGTCCACCGGTAGCCCTTTTCCCGGGTAGCCTCTACCTGACATACTCCCACGATCAGTACACTGTCGACTGCATCGATGATACCTACGGATGGGAGCCCGGTGCCAGGACAACGTTTCCGACGCCGGAAGTTCCTACACGGAACCAACGAATGGGAAAAACAATCTACGCTCGCGAATACGATCCTCTTGGATCTGTCGTCACTGGTCATCAAACACCGATTAAGCGCAACGAATTCTCATGAATTCCCTCCAGGGCGCATAACTCAGATGCGGGGAGACATTTTATTCTAAGTGTCATACACTCGTCTAATCTCATTAGACAAGTCTCATGGCATAACAAGCATATACCTGATATGCAAATAATTACTCAAGGATGGCCTACTTAAACATGCATACATGGTAACAATCAAGCAAGCACACGAGTTACAACCTAACATGCGTTGGATAGCACCAACTTAGAAGGGAAGGGTTAAGCGCGATTTGCGCAACAACAGGTGCATGCCAATAATTCTACGCAAGCCTGAGTCAAGTAGGAACTACATCTACTTACTCAGCTCGCGAAAAGAGGGAGGGCGAGAGAGAGGGAATGCCTCATCCTCTCTTGAAGTGGGTCATAGTTTTGCCCCAACAGATGGGTGCAACAACTATACCACACCCTCAAGTCCTAAATCAGAGGAATATTACGCATGTACCCCATTGTTAACCCAGGTTAAACATGCTTGATAAATAGGGTGGTAGTATCTCAAACAAAACTACCTAAGTCATGCCATATTCTATACAATACATAGGCAAGTACAAGGTAGAATAGGGGTTCTACACAATATACGAGCTATACAACCTAGCATGCATGATATCTAGCATATTTAGGGTGCAATTAAAGCCACATGGAAGCGCGAAGCATGGCTACGTGCATCGAGCGCTCCCGGAAAGATTGGAATCAAACCACTCACCGATACCTGGATTGACGCGCATCCCATCCGACGAGATCTGTAAGTCAAGGGTATCAATAGGGGTGAGTATAAGCACACACAAACACATAGAATTAACTAGGCATGCCTAAGGCTAGACATGCACGCAACCGGGCTCATACACACACAAACATGCACGCACGAACGCGAGCCCGAGCTCTCCGGACACGCACCCAAGCGTGCCGGCCCACAGCACACCCACACTGGACCCCGGGCAGCCTCGCACGCACCCCGGGGAACACCGGGCGCAGCCACGGGCGTCCCATGCGCGTTCCAGGGCAGCCCCCCGCACCCGCTGCGCACAGACGCGCGCAGGCACGCATGCCCAACCCGCGCGCACGTACGCGCGCCCCAGCGCGCCCGCTCCCCGCGCGCCCAATCCGCAAACCCCCTCCCATGGCCCCCACATGCACCCAACACACACACACCCATGCAAGCCCTCTCCAAGCACCTTAACATGCATGAAAACCAATTAAAGAAGAGGGAAACTCACCAAAATAGGAGGGGGAGGGAAGGGAGAGGTGTAGGGGATCGCAAGCACGCCCTTCACCACCTCGACCGCCACCACCGCTACGACCCCTCAGCCTTGGGAGCTCTTCTTCATGCTGAAATCAGAGAGAGGGGGGGAGGGAAAGCCATGAAAACCATAGGGAGGAGTTAGAGGAGGAGGAGAGGAGGAAATGCACACCACCAACACAACTCATGCACACAACAACTCACCTTGACCTCCTCTTCCTTCCACTCCTTCACCATCAGCATTGGGACATTACAACAAACACTTGGGGGGTTGAAATCCAAAGGGGAGGGAAAACAATGAGCGGGAGCAAGAGAGAAGGGGAAACAATCCCAACCACACAACAACAACTCAACATACCTTCTTTCACTCCTTTTTGTGCTCCTCCTCCATCACCATCACTTCCCCCACCCAAACCACACACAACAAAGGTGCTGGACCAGATCCAAAAGAGGGGAAAGACTAGGCCAAAGTCGTGCATTTTGAGGACCTTAAATAGGCAAGGTCGGACTGAATGACCGAGCTGCCCTCGGACTAAAAACTCTGGACAGCCTTCACTTAAACTGCCATAACTTCCTCAATACAGCTCCAAATTGCACGATTCCAACGCCATTGGAAAGCCAAGAAGATTAGCTTTCATGTTTACATCTAGATCAAATAACTTCTCCAGCTATTCCAAAATCTAGGTTAAATATCTTAGAGGGCTGCTACCTGGATTTCTCATCTTCGGGGTATACTCGAAAAAATACCCATAACTTTTGATATACGAATCAAATTGATCCAATTCTACTTCTATATGGAAGCTATCTCAAAACTGAACATCTCATATTAATATCGGATTTTTACCTCTTCATCCTAGATTTTAATAAAATCAAATCCGAATATCAATCCAAAACTGCATAATTCCAAAAACGTTATCGGAATTAAAAGAAAATTTTATGGGTAGTACTAAACAGTACCACGACCCATAATCTGCAGTTATATTTTAAATCAGAGTCCTCAAACCCCTGCAGGTAGCTAAAAACCAAAATTTTAACGACTCTGATGGAAATTAGGACTCTAAATGACACCCAAAGGGAAATTTAGTCCTTGAAATTTAAGGAAACCCAAAGGGAAGACCGAATGTAGATGTGTCACCCATAGAGTCCTCTGGCTCCCGAGTGGTCCGGGCACCAAACTAGTGCTACCAACGCACTTTAACTGAAGGAACAGTCTTGGTGCGGAGCCTCTTCTCACATTGGTCCATGGTCTCGATCAACTGCTCCACGAACGACAAATCCAGCTCGAGGGTGAGCGGCTCGAACGAAATGACGTGAGCAAGATCGTGGACATATTGCCTCAGCTATGAGACAAGGAGGACGTCACAGGCATGAGTCAGCTACGGGGGCAAGGCTTCAAGACAGCCACCTCCCCCAATCCAGTCAAGGATGAAAACCGGTCTGATGAAAGGCCGACTTAGCTCGCCTCGAACGTCAAAACAGAGGATGCCCTTAATCCAGGACACCTCATGATAACACGGTCGCCAAACCCGAAGGTAGGCTCCTGGCGACGATGACCTGCGTAGCCCTTCCGACAGTTCTGGGTGGTGCAGAGGCACACACGAACCATCTCGACCACCGCAAGGTCAATTAAATAACTTATGGCCCCTCCAACTAGCGCGCCTCAATCATCCCAACACAAGGGAGGTATAACACACTGCGTCCGTAGAGTGCCTTTTCCACTTCATCTGGATGCTCGAATGGCAGTCGTCTCATAGGCAGACCCCTACCCAAAGGGTGGTGCCTCATCCAACTGTCCCAGGTCGAGCAGGCAGGCAAATAGCATGTCCTCCAAGGTCTAAATCGTCCTCTTGCCTGGCTGTCTGTGAGCAGTGAAACGCTATACTTAAATGAAGGCTCGCGACAAAGCCTACCAAAGGCTGTGCAAGCACCTCAAAGTAACACACGCGTCTCGATCCGAAATAGCGCCGATCGGAGTGCCATGAGGACGAACAATCACGAAGGCTCAAACCCACGTCGAAGCGTCCAGAGACTCAGTCAGTTGGATAGGGAGGAAAGTGCGGACTTAGTCAATTGGTCAATGATCACCCAGACGGCGTCATGACCACAACGTGACCTTAGCGAGCCCACAACGAAATCCATGATAACTCACTCACACGTCCACTGAGGAATCTCGATGGACGAACGCATTCCAACGCGACGATCCACAACTTCGCCTGAGGGCATGCCAACCAACATCCTCAACGAAGGCTATCACAGAACAGCCCACGGAGGCTCAATAAAATATTTGAGATCATTGTAGGCATCTGGCACATTCGTCTACCCTGACGGCAGTACTCAAAATTCGTAGTGCCCGAAACGGTCACGAAAGGCCAATTAGGGAATGCCCAACTCCCGGATCTCCAATTAGGGTACCTTGTGTGAAGATCGATCAACAGAAAGACACTGGCTCCCATAGCTGGTCAAAACAGATCATCCATTCGTGGCAAGGGGTACTTGATCTTCAACCCCAAAGGGGAGATCAAAATAATTCCTGGGACGATTAAGTCCAAATCCTGCTCCATGGCTGGCGCTCATGATGACCCATACACGCTGGGTAAGCCACTTGACCGCACTTAATCCATAAGACGCGCAACAGGAGGTCGTCGATTCCCGACAACGCCTATGCGATATCATCTACCTGATATGGCGGTTGAGTCCCATCACGAACGCTAGTGTTGCGCCTCCTTATTTACAACCGATGTGGGGCCAAAACGCGACAGTACCGTGAACTGTGCTTCACATGCCGCCACCAATAGGTCGCCCAACTATAACCGTTGGAACTCCAGCATCATGCACTCAATGGGCAGATTCATCACGGGGAGTCCAAGCTCTCGATGTCATCCAGTAGCACTCTCCCGGTGTGGCCACTACCTAATAGCCTCCCAAGTCCACTATCTCTGCTATATGGGCACACCAACAAGCGTCGTGGACAGTACCTGGGAGCACCTCGCAGGACTCTGGCCTCTACCGGGTAGCCTCCCACGTCCACTACCTCGACCGTATGGGCACACTAACACGCGTCATGAGTAGTACCTGAGAGCACCTCACCGGACTCTGCTACACCGGGCAGCTACAATGCACGATGATATATCGAAGCGACTCCAAAAGGGACTATGGATCCCAGTCCATAAGCAATCGCCCACCAAGCTGCAATAGGATGCACCCAATCCCGATCGTATGCATCACCCGCTATCGCACCTTCCAAGTGAGGAAAAATCCATCATCAATTTGATGCTTCAAAGGTATTCCTTGACTGGGATAAGAACCTTGGGAGGGCACCATAAGGTCCCGATATAGGATATCCCGACAACCAAACAAAGAACACGGAGTACCCTAGCCCGGGTCTCAACGCTGACCCTGCAAGGCCCCTTATCCTGAGTAGGAAGATTGGAAGAAGACAACACCCCTTAATGAGCAACACGCCACATCCTCAACACTTGAAACTGGTGCCGCATGCGAACTCCATGGTTACCAACAATATCGATGCACGAGAAAGAAGCTCCATTATCGAGACACAATCCAACCCTTAGAAATTACAACGATCCATCAATACGACACAATCGGGCTGGAAATTCCTTCCTAAGCCTTAGTCAAACAACAAGGAACCCAACACTGACCCTGATCAGTCAACCCAGTCGACAACTTAAGGGAAGTCCAGGGGTGGCCATGTCCACGTCCGCGGATGTGAGGAGGTAAGTCAGCAACCAAAGAAAACTTCTAAACCCAGAGTACTCGGATGACAATCCTACGACTCATCAACACGACTCGACTTAGGCTCTGACAGGACCGGGCTCTGATACCAACTTTTGTCACGCCCCAGGCGTCCCCGAGGCGCGGTAAATATATAAAGTATCAGTTATCGTACAAGAGGTCAAAAAGGACTCCAACAAATAACACACAAGGCTAATGAAGCAATGACAACTGATAACTTAACTGAAATGCGGAAGCATAAAAATACCAACAATGTCTGTAACTCAACAATATTATTACAGACCCGAATACACAATCACTGTCCTGTGAGAGCCAAGTCTAGTCAAATAAAAATACAACAAGTGCCACATGCACGGTTTACAAATAACAAGACTCTAGGACTACTGACAGTCTCGCACTCGCCAATCCACCGGACAAGATGCTTCCACGCACGCAAGACCACGCCACAAGGAAGCTCCAGCTCCACGCCCAACAACGCCCCTGTAAAAGAAACAGTACGCGAGGGGTGAGCTACAGGCTCAGTGAGTGGTCAGAAACCAAACACCAACACAACAGTTCAACACTAAGGCTAATTTCCTTTCCATAAAAAACATGGGTAGAAACCCAATGGTTAACAAGGTCACGCAGCGGCACGACAATACCCCGCCCTCGCCCTCACTCCCAAGGGTGGAGGCTTTTGGGACTCACAGGGAGGAATAGTCGTTAACCACTTGGTGTTACTGTGTAACAATTACAAAGAGTCCATTCGCTTACGAGGTAGAAATATACTTCGACACCTCAAGCGTTAGGAGGTATACCCAGAGTATACTCGATGGGTACAACTCACACTCGCCCTCACCCTAGCCCCCACAGGGGTGAATCTAGGGACTTGAAGGACAAAACTTGTTGTTCTACACCGTTCGTCATCCGGTAGCACTCTCCCGGGCAGCCTCTACCTGGAGCCGGCCACGGTCAGTACACTTCGAGCGCATCGATGGTACCTACAGGTGGGGGCTCCACCTAGGGTGGCTCAAACCTAGGCAGCTTCAACACAGATCCGACGAAGGGGGGCACTATTCACGCTATCAATATCGTCCGATGGCCCACCGTCATGTAGCCTCTACTTGGTATACTCCCATGATCAGTACCTCTACCGAACGCATCGGGAGTACCTACAAGTGGGAGTCCTCTGTCAGGGCAGCTTCAACATCGGAGCCTCGGAATACAAGGATATTAGGAGGAACCACTACATGTTCACAACGTGAACCCACTGGGAAAATCAACAACACAAGCTAGTGGGTCGAGTATCAACTCGAGCCCACCACACTCACACCAACACCCTCACCTCCGAAGGGTGACCTAAGTTGTTAGGAGTAACTGTACCAATCCCTCACCTTCACCCCCAAAAGGGTGACCCATGCTCTTGGGAAGAGACTAGATCGTTTTTAACCCCTTGGTCCACCGGTAGCCCTTTCCCTAGGTAGCCTCTACCATACATACTCCCACGATCAGTACACTGTCGACCGCATCGATGGTACCTATGGATGGGAGCCCGGTGCCATGACAGCGCTTCTGACGCCAGAAAGTTCCTACACGGATCCAACGAAGGGGAAAAACAATCTACACTCGCGAATACAATCCTCTTGGATCCGTTGTCACCGGTGTTACCGTGTCCACGAATTCTCATGAATTCCCTCAAGGGCGCATAACTCAGATGCGGGACGACATTTTATTCTAAGTGTCGACGCCACGGTATGACCCTATAAGAGGTCATACACTCGTCTAATCTCATTAGACAAGGCTCGTGCCCAAACAAGCATATACCTGATATGCAAATAATTACTCAAGGATGGCCTACTTAAACATGCATACATGGTATCAATCAAGCAAGCACACGAGTTACAACCTAACATGCGTTGGATAGCACCAACTTAGAAGGGAAGGGTTAAGCGCGATCCACGCAACAACAGGTGCACGCCAATAATTCTAAGCAAGCCTGAGTCAAGTAAGAACTACATCTACTTACTCAGCTCGCGAAAAGAGGGAGGGCGAGAGAGAGGGAATGCCTCATCCTCTCTTGAAGCGGGTCATAGTTTTGCCCCAACAGATGAGTGCAACAACTATACCACACCCTCAAGTCCTAAATCAGAGGAATATTACGCATGTGCCCCATTGTTAACCCAAGTTAAACATGCTTGATAAATAGGGTGGGAGTATCTCAAATAAAACTACCTAAGTCATGCCATATTCTATACAATACATAAGCAAGTACAAGGTAGAATAGGGGTTCTACACAATATACGAGCTATACAACCTAGCATGCATGATATCTAGCATATTTAGGGTGCAAATAAAGCCCCACGGAAGCGCGAAGCACGGCTACGTGCATCGAGCGCTCCCGGAAGGGTTGGAATCAAACCACTCACTGATACCCGGATCGACGCGCATCCCATCCGACGAGATCTGTAAGTCAAGGGTAACAGTAGGGGTGAGTATGAGCACACACAAACACATAGAATTAACTAGGCATGCCTAAGGCTAGACATGCACATAACCGGGCTCGTATGCACGCAAACATGCACACGAGCCCGAGCTCTCTGGACACGCACCCAAGCGTGCGGCCCACAGCACACCCAAACTGGACCCCGGGCAGCCTCGCACGCACCCCCAGGGAGCACCGGGCGCAGCCCCGGGCGTCCCGTGCGCGTTCCCGGGCAGCCCCGCGCGCCCGCCGCGCGCAGACGCGCACACCCGCGCGCAGGCACGCGCGTCCAACCCGCGCGCAAGCACGCGCACCCCAGCGCGCGCGGACCCGCGCGCCCAAGCCCCAAACCCCCTCCCATGGCCCCCCACATGCACCCAACACACACACACCCATGCAAGCCCTCTCCAAGCACCTTAACATGCATGAAAACCAATTAAAGAAGAAGGAAACTCACCAAAATAGGAGGGGGAGGGAAGGGGGAGGTGTAGGGGCTCGCAAGCACGCCCTTCACCACCTCGACCGCCACCACCGCTACGACCCCTCAGCCTTGGGAGCTCTTCTTCATGCTGAAATCAGAGAGGGGGGGGGGGAGGGAAAGCCATTGAAACTATAGGGAGGAGTTAGAGGAGGAGGAGGAGAGGAGGAAATGCACACCACCAACACAACTCATGCACAAAACAACTCACATTGACCTCCTCTTCCTTCCACTCCTTCACCATCATCATTGGGGCATTACAAGAAACACTTAGGGGGCTGAAATCCAAAGGGGAGGGAAAACAATGAGGGTGAGCAAGAGAGAAGGGGAAACAATCCCAACCACACAACAACAACTCAACATACCTTCTTTCACTCCTTTTTGTGCTCCTCCTCCATCACCATCACTTCCCCCACCCAAACCACACACAACAAAGGGGCTGGACCAGATCCAAAAGAGGGGAAAAATTAGGCCAAAGTCGTGCATTTTGAGGACCTTAAATAGGTAAGGTCGGACTGAATGACTGAGCTGTCCACGGACTAAAAACTCTGGACACCCTTCACTTAAATGGCCATAACTTCCTCAATACAGCTCCGAATGGCACGATTCCAATGTCATTGGAAAGCCAAGAAGATTATCTACAGCTTTTATGCTCATACCTAGATCAAATAACCTATCTAGCTATTCCAAAATCTAGGTTTAACATCTTACAGGGCTGCTGCCTGGATTTCTCATATTCGGGGTATACTCGGAAAAATACCCATAACTTTTGATATACGAATCCAGTTGATCCAATTCTATTTCTATATGGAAGCTATCTCAAAACTGAACATCTCATAATAATATCGGATTTTTACCTCTTCATCCTGGCTTTTAACAAAATCAAATCCTAATACCAATCCAAAACTGCATAATTCCAAAAACGTCATCGGAATTAAATGAAAATTTTATGGGCAGTACTAAACAGTACCAGGACCCATAATATGCAGTTATATTTTCAATCAGAGTCCTCAAACCCCAACAGGTAGCTAAAAACGAAAATTTTAGCGACTCCGATCGAAATTAGGACTCTAAATGACACAAACCTAACATGTGGAGTGCCTTAGCGAGCTTTAGACCAACAAGTAGTGCTTCATACTCCGCTCATAGAAGTGGTGAAAACGAGTCGGACTGACTATTCGAGTCGGGTCCCATCGGGGGTGCGGATGACGAGTCTGGTGTCGTGTCCCCTGGTATTGGAAGAACGGTGCAGGGTCCACCATTCCAAGAAGTCTGGGGGATCGTCGACTTCGGCCACGACCTTCTACAGATCTTCCGCAGGATCAAACTTCAAAAGGAAGTCTATCAGGATCTGTCCCTTCGATGTCCATGGTTGCTAGTCGATGTCGAACGGGGACAATTCAATAGCCCACTTCACGGTCTGTCTATACAAATTCAGTTTGTGAAGAAAAATATGGATGGGGTATGATGTGAGGACCACGATGCAGTGTGCTTAAAAGTAATGCTGCAACTTTCTTTTCATCATGACAAGCATGAGAATTAGCTTCTCGATTAGAGAATACCAGCGTTCCGATTCCGTTAGGGATTTGTTGGTGTAGAACACGGGGCATTGTTGGCCTTGATCTTCGTGGAAGAGCTCCGCGCTCATGGTGGACACCACAAGGTATAAGTAGAGCTCCTCACCCTCGACTGGGACCGAAAGGATCAGCGGCTGGGCGAGGTGCTCCCTGAGCTTCTGGAACGTGGCCTATTGCACTTCTCCCTAAGTCATCCCCTTCTTTGCCATGATGGCCTGGAAGAAAGAACGACAGTGGTCCAAGAAAGCGGCAGATGAACCGACCAAGTGCCACGATACGACCCGTGAGGCGGAGTCGCAGAGCTCTTGTACCTTGGACGGGTTTGCTTCGATCCCCTGTCTATGGACAATGTGCCACAAGAAGAGCCCGGAGGAGACCCCAAATGAGCATTTCATTGGGTTGAGCCTCATGCGGTGCGTCCGAAGGGTGCTGAAGGTTTCGGCCAGATGGGCAAGGTGGTCGTCATGAGTCTGGCTCTTTGTGACCATGTCATCAATGTAAAACTCGACAGTCCGTCCAATAAGGTGATGAAATACCTTGTTGACAAGGTGCTGAAAGGTAGCTCCGGCATATTTCAACCCGAATGACATGACCTTGCAATAAAGTCTGTGTTCGATGATAAACGCCATTTTCTCTTAATCGCGTGGATGCAAGGGAATCTAGTCGTACCTGGAGTAGGTGTCAAGGAACGGGAGGCGCTTATACCCCGCTGTCGCATCTGTAGATACCCCAATTTTGACCGTCTAAAAAGATGAAAATACTTCAAGTAATATTTTTAAATGACCACATTTGGATCAAATAGAAAACTACTTCAGCGAATTAAAGGAACAAGGAGAAATCCTGGCCACAACACTTAAAAAAATTAAAGGAGAGGCGGCTACTTTCAACTAGCCGCCCCTTAATCGCCCCCAACCGCTTCTCTTAGATGGGACATAAAGCAGCATTTAATGCTGATAATTGCGGCGGTTTGTTCCAATTAGCCGCCTCTTCTCTGACGGTTCAACCTTAGTAACCGTCTCAAGCCACCGCTTGTCAGAGATTAGATGTTTGGCAGGTCATCATACCGGTGGCATCTCCTAACTAGCCGCCCCTCAATGGGCGGCTAACTGCAGCTAGCCGTCCCTGCCCGGGCGGCTGAATTAGGATAGCCGGCTGGCATCTGGACTCACCCATAAAGCATAAAGCAACTTTACTTAGGTGTGAAGTTACTTAGCCTCACCCTTTTGTCCAAGCCATGCTATTACCCAATGGACGATAGAGTGCGTCTTTTTGCATTGATGGTTACTTGGCCACACCCTCTTACCCAACCCATGCTATTACCAAAGAATAAACCCATGCACCCTTTTCTACTATAAAAGGAGGGGTAGGGATGAGAACCAAAGTGTGGCTATTTTCATTTCCAAAGTGTGTGTTAGAGAAAGAGAGAAAGAGAGAGAGAGAGAGAAAGAGAGAGGGAGAGAGCCCTAGTTGAGAGAGAAGGAAAGTCATTCCCCACCAAATTCCACTCTCCATAAACTCCCCTCTAAACCATTTTCCTAAACCACTCTTAGCCCTAGCCAAACAAATCCAAATTCTTACCTAGGTGCTGCCCAAATCTAGGAGAGGAAACCACCAACACCACTTTCAATCCTCATTACCACCACCCTAGCCAAAGCCAAAACACTTCCCTACCTAGGTTCTGCCCAAATCCAGAAAACCCAGAACCAGGTACCAGGCGGCTAGTCCCAACCAACCGTCCCCTACCAGGCGGCTAATTCCCACTAGCCGACCCCCTCCTAACCCTTTTTTAGTCCCATATCTCCTCCAGTCAAGCCCCTGAAGAAGAATAGGTTTACCTGTTTTTCACCTCTGTGTACGGTATATCCGTATCCCAGAGAGGATACCCCACAAACTCCCCGCGAGGTGATCAAATCCAACACCAAGTTTTCCTGCTTTTCGAGAAAGCAGGTGGCGATCAAAAATGACAAACCCCGTCTTTTCTGAGAAGCAGTCGGGCGACTTAGGAACGACTCTCCGGGCGGTGATCTGATCAGTCGTGAGACGGACCAGGACCAAGTTCGCAGAAACCCCCAGTTTTACATACCGACAAATTGGCGATCACGGTGGGACTCCCTTATGAAAAACAACAAAAGGTAATCCTCTTCTGCTTCATTCCATAACTTGACTAGAAAGCCATCACCTCTTTAGGAAATCTAGAATTTTCCACCCCCTCGAGTCAGATCCTCCTCTATTATGCATCCCAACACACTTTATTGCTTTAAGCCGCACACAGCTACGCACCCTTTACTGCTTTAATCGCATCTTTTACTGCTTTAAGTCGCACACGGCTGCGCATCCTTTACTTCTTTAAGTCGCACATAGCTGCGCACCCTTTACTGCTTTAATCGCATCTTTTACTGCTTTAAGTCACACACGGCTGCGCATCCTTTACTGCTTTAAGTCGCACATAGCTGTGCACCCTTTACTGCTTTAATCGCATCTTTTACTGCTTTAAGTCACACACGGCTGCGCATCCTTTACTGCTTTAAGCTGCACACAGCTGCGCACCCCTTTGCTGCTTTATTTACTGCTTAAAATCTGCACTCATTCATACCTAGGCCATTCCATATTCACACCATGAAAATCTACACCCATGGGAAAACAGTAGAGGAGAAAGACAACCAGGGAGACCAAAGCACACAGCTCCTTAGCCACCTAGAGGAGAGGATGGCTGCTTTAGGGTACCAATCGGTAGAGGACATGTTCAATGACCTCGCCGACTATCGCCAAACCAAGACCTTGAGGCAGGAAACCCCTGCCAAGACCCCCAAGGCTCATCCCACCCCCAATACCCCACCAACACCCGGTTTCTCAGTTAATCCAAGACCAAACCCTTTTTCTCCCCCCACCTTTTCATTTGCCCCGACTTCCCCTACGAATCCAATATTTCTGACCATTTCTGCCCCATTACCTTACCAGGCTACCTCCAACCCGAGACCGCTAACCTATTCACCCAAGGCCAAAACTCTCGATGACACCATCCGGAGAATCCTCTCTGAGAAAAAAACAATCACCCCCAACCACAGGTCCTTACACCACCTACAACAAATCCCTTCCGTCAGTCTCCCGGTAAATTTTAAAATTCCAAAATATCACTGGTACAATGGCCGCGGAGACCTGGATGTCCACCTAAAAGCTTTTTATCTGGACTCTCGTCCCTTCTTTGATAATGAAGCTCTCCTTGTATACCTATTCCAAAAGTCCTTAGAAGGAGAGGCTATCCAATGATTTTCTACCCTGCCGGTAGGCCATTTGTCCAATTTTTCAGCCGTAAGCGACAAATTCCTAAGTCGCTACGGTTACCAAAGAACTAAGATCCCCTCTATCTCAGACCTCACAGCTGAACGAATGGAGCATGGAGAGGACTTTGAATCCTATGTGTCTAGGTGGCGCACCCTTGTGCACCAACTGGCCTGCAATTAACAGAATGTCAAGAAATTGACATGATGTTACTAAACCTAACCCCAGAACTTCGTACGAGTCTGTCGTACGGAGATTGCACCACCTATCAACTCCTAATAGATAGACACAACCGGATCCAACGCTGTACTGGACCCCCTACCCATTCACTTCCAATAACTGGTCAAGACTCTTTAGGAAAAACCCCTTGACAACCCCCACGGTAGAGGGGATTACAAGACAAGTTTCGAAACTCTACCCGAACGAAGCGCGTATTCTTGATCAAGGACCAGCCCCGAGACAGTATACACCTGGTCCTTCTAGATATATGCTGCCTCAGCAAGCTACTTATTCTAATACTTTTCTCCTCGATCAGTACCCGTTTTCGTGCCATTACAACAGCACTCTATAATCCAAAACCCTATCAAGCCCCTCCCCCCATACACATAACAAATACCTGAGTCCATCTCAATTCATCCCATGGAGGGAGGTCCAATCCGACCATTGAACCATTTCTCCCAGACACAGCCTAGTCAGGCCTATAGTGATAGAGCCAAAGTTCCCTCTGACAATGCCCCTACTCCACAAAGATCACAAACCTTTATTTCCCGGCAACCGCTCCAAAGGCAATACACTGCTATTCCACCCCCATCATCCAATGAGTCTCTGGCACCTGAAATCATAGAATCTATAGAATGCCCCAAGCAAGACTCTGATGATGATGAAAAGTTTTTGGATGGAGAACTATTGGAACTCTTTTACCCTACTCCCACACAACCTGAATCCACCATCCAACCCTTAGACCTGACTGAGGTTGAATATCCATTGTCTATAACTACTCAAGATCCAATCATATCATGGCCTATTCAACCCATCATCTCAGATGACTCGGATTCTGACTCATCACATTTTGAGATTGTCCTAGATCCGGTTCAATCAATTGTGCGTATCATCGAGTCAGAACCATTTATATTTAAAAATGCACAATTTGAGGATGCAGTCAAACCATCCCAATTGCCAGATCCAATCGACTTGCCATCCCATCTGATTGAAGATCTCTCTCCAAATTCCCCCGCCATATCCAAATCAATTATTTCTGATCTGATCCATATGCCCCTAATTGCACCAATTAAGGAGTCTTTACCTCCACCATCATTAGGGTCTCAGCATTATGTTGAACTGTGCTCTCTTGCACCTATTCAGTTAGTAGTCGCCTCCGCGACCTGCTTTTCTATATCCACATCTTTGTTGACTGACCCCTCTATGAGGGATCATTCTCTTTCTGCTGAGGATCTATGACAGATCAAGCGCCACTCGCGCTTTCGACATCATTCAAGCAGTGTTCCTTTGAAACTGCTTCAGTTTGAGCCTCCATAGAGGACTCACCCTGCACCATCATTTTCTGGAGGCCATCCTCCAGCACTGTACACTATTTTCTCTTACAGCATGTTATTTGTTTACTGCTTTCTTTAAATTGAAAATTCAAAAAAAATCGAATATGTTAAAAGCCTAAAAAAAACAAAAAAAAAATTTCCTTTACAAAGTTTGTTTATTTCAGCTATTATGCATGCATTTAAAAGCTTTCATCAAAACAAAAACAAAAAAAGTCTCTTATACATATTTAGTTTATTTCAGTTATGCCCTTCATTTTCAAATTTTCAAAAATATATAAACAAAAAAAAGGGGTACAAGAAAAAGGGGAAGGAAATTTGGGAGATGGTGCCCAAGAAAATCATGCCATCAAGACAACCCCATCCATGGGAAAATTGCAACCAATATGAGAGGGACCTTATGTGATCACTCATGCCTATTCTAAGAATGCTTACCGCTAGGTAAACGCCAACAGGGGTCAGATTTCAGGTCGGTGGAATGCACTTTACCTGAAGTCTATGCATAATTTTTAGGGATTTTTAGTTTTAAGTCCCCGGAAACTATCGCATTTAGCGATCGATCCCTCACTTCTTCATATTTTGGTTTTAGTCCCTGCATTTAAATGATAATTTAGGAATAGGTCCCTGGGAGGGACTTATTCGTAAATTATTAAGTTTGTTTTTTAGTCCCTGGGTGGGACCTATTCCTAAATTATCATTTAAATGCAGGGACTAAAACCAAAATATGAAGAAGTGAGGGATCGATCGCTAAATTTGATAGTTTCCGGGGACTTAAAACTAAAAATCCCTAATTTTTAATATTTGAGAAATTTTACTCTTCCTTACTGTGAATTCCAGCGTTTAGTGCTTGATGACAATATTTAAAAATCCCGAAGATAACCTGCATTTTACTTAGACTCATATCCGCCAATCATGCCACCTCCACTACACGAGTATGATTTAAGGCTTGGTTCACCTGATAAAAGGGAAAATTGCCTGCCCCATGGACTGGGGCAATTGTTAATTTTAATTTTTTTTGGGATTATCTTTCCCTTGTTTTTCTCTTGCTTCATGTCAACTAAGATTTACAAGAAATATACCCCAGACCTAGCATACGTCCCAAAACTGGCTCTGGCACTATACAAACACTTCAAAACAAAAAAAGAAAAAGAAAAAAGAAAAGGGGAAGCATAAAAGAACAGGGGTAAAAAACAGAAACGCCCCCCCCCCCCCCTCAAAAGGCTATGAGAGGTCAAAAGTTACAACCCAAAGTGGGTAACACTCTCTATTTCAAATCTAGAAGCCAAAAATTTAGTACATGCCCGGTGGGCAATACATTCCGTTCAAGAGAAGAAAAAAAAGAATGGGTAAAAAGAAGAAAGCCAGAGGGATCTAGAAAGTAAGATTTATGCTAGGACTGGGGTAATTTTAAAGTGATTCAAAGAAGATATTACTCTCATCCCCATTCACCCACTCTTTTTCCACCAAGATTCAATTAAACCAAGTCTGTGGGCTAGGCGAAATTTCAACCAAGGGTGAACATTTCCTTACATTTACAACAGCACACACTCTCACATGAGTCTATTTAAAGTCTTGCATATCTGAGGGATACTTATTATGTTTGATTCTTGGCACATTCATAGAGTTTTCAGCATGTTTAGAGTAACATGATCAAATATTTAAAAACTACTCCACTTGGAAACTTACCCCTCAAGCTAAACCACTGTCAAATGTCCTGGGTTGGACATGAGTGAATCACGAGACGTTCTCCCTCAAATTAGCGGCATGCCTTGAGTAGAAAGATTAAAATTGCCCCCCTTTCTCACATTAATGCATGATTTGGCATCCATCTTAATACTTGACCATCAAAAATTGTCACCCATGCTCATTTACAAATGGCTACTTTATGCTTCTCAAGAAAAACTGCTTCAACCTCTCTTTTCTTAAACATCACACAACACATTTTACCTTCATACATGTCACAACACGCATTTGCTAAACTCAAATACCACCATGATGAAATGCATGTAAAGTTGTCCTTTTAACTCATATGCTATGCTCCAAACAAATCACATCACATGCATGCAATCCCACCATGACAATACATGCAAACTTTTAAACTCATGTTGTTTCAAATTCTGCCGTGACAGAACACGCATGCAAAAACAATCCTTTCTAAAAATCCACGCTCACATTTACACTCAGAAATATAAAACATGCTTGTTTAAATCCCACCATGATGCATATGCATGCAGGGCATCCTGTTCTATCAAAAATACATGCACTCCCTGCCAGTATCTCAAACAAACTCAAATTCCAAAGTTTCCTACAACCACAGCCATGTCTTGGTTAATTTCAAAATTCTACTTGATTAAAATACGACCCACTTGAAGTCCTATCACATTACCAGTACCATTCAGCTCGAATTTCCTCAGTTTTGGTTCTTTTCCAGAATTTTTATCCTTTGGATGATCCAATTCACCAACTCAATACCTTTACTTGCTTTCTGTCGGCGATATCCCTTCCTTGCTGAGTTTTCCCAAGCACGGGAACAGTAGGCACGAGGAAACTGACGCTGGGCTGCTATGTGCACGATAGCTAAGAACCCCAACCGCGGGTTGGATCACTCACCATTTTACTTTTCCCGCCTTCCACCTGGATCATTTCTTTCGGTTGAAAATTCTAGTCAAGACCTAGCCTCTGACAGTCTAAATCAACTCCCTGAATTGTATTGGTCATGAGACCAAGACTTCTTGAAGGTCGGGCCGGTCAAAATAGGGGTCTCCTTCCTTATCATCGGTCGAAGTCTTTCTCGCTTCGCGCAAAGACTCCGTCCGATGAGGGGCAATTGTAGATACCCCAATTTTGACCGTCTAAAAAGATGAAAATACTTCAAGTAATATTTTTAAATGACTACATTTGGATCAAATAGAAAACTACTTCAGCGAATTAAAGGAACATTGAGAAATCCTGGCCACAACACTTAGAAAAATTAAGTGACCAGAAGCCGGGCGGCTAGTTGAAAGTAGCCGCCCCTCCTTGGACGGCTAGTTTCAACTAGCCGCCCCTTAACCGCCCCCAACCGCTTCTCTTAGATGGGACATAAAGCAACATTTAATGTTGATGATTGTGGCGGTTTGTTCCAATTAGCCGCCCCTTCTCTGACGGTTCAACCTTAGTAACCGCCTCAAGCCACCGCTGGTCAGAGATTAGATGTTTGGCAGGTCATCATACCGGCGGCATCTCCTAACTAGCCGCCCTGCCCGGGCGGCTGAATTAGGGTAGCCGGCTCGCATCTGGACTCACCCATAAAGCATAAAGCAACTTTACTTAGGTGTACCCAAAGAATAAACCCATGCACCCTTTTCTACTATAAAAGGAGGGGTAGGGGTGAGAACCAAAGTGTGGCTATTTTCATTTCCAAAGTGTGTGTTAGAGAAAGAGAGAAAGAGAGAGAGAGAGAGAGAGAGAAAGAGGGAGAGAGCCCTAGTTGAGAGAGAAGGAAAGTCATTCCCCACCAAACTCCACTCTCCATAAACCCCCCTCTAAACCATTGTCCTAAACCACTCTTAGCCCTAGCCAAACAAATCCAAATTCTTACCTAGGTGCTGCCCAAATCTAGGAGAGGAAACCACCAACACCACTTTCAATCCTCATTACCACCACCCTAGCCAAAGCCAAAACACTTCCCTACCTAGGTTCTGCCCAAATCCAGAAAACCCAGAACCAGGTACCAGGCGGCTAGTCCCAATCAACCGTCCCCTACTAGGCGGCTAATTCCCACTAGCCGACCCCCTCCTAACCCTTTTTTAGTCCCATATCTCCTCTAGTCAAGCCCCTGAAGCAGAATAGGTTTACCTGTTTTTCACCTCTGTGTTCGGTATATTCGTATTTTAGAGAGGAGACCCCATAAACTCCCTGCGAGGCGGTCAAATCCAACACCAACTTTTCCTGCTTTTTGAGAAAGCAGGTGGCGATCACAAATGACAAACCCCGTCTTTTCTGAGAAGCAGTCGGGCAGCTCAGGAACGACTCTCCGGGCGGTGATCTGATCAGTCGCGAGACGGACCAGGACCAAGTTCGCAGAAACCCCCAGTTTTACATACCGACAGCATCGACTAGTTGTCAATCTTTAAAAGTGGTTAGTCATCCTTCGGGCATGCCTTGTTTAAGTTGAAGTCAATGCAGACTTGCCATTTACCATTCTTCTTTTCCGCAAGAACCACATTGGAGATCCAGTCTAGATATTGGACTTCTCTAATTAATTTTCCTCCAGGAGTCGGTTGATCTCGTCAGAGATGACCTTGTTGCGTTATGGGATGAAGTGACGCTACTTCTATTTGATAGGAGTTGAGCCGGGACGCACATTAAGCTCATGGACAACGATTGCGGGGTTGAAACGGGCATGTCATTGTGTGTCCAGGCAAAGACATCTCGGTTGGCCCACAGCTAAGCGAGGAGGGACTCCTTATCCTCGAGTGGAAGAAGGCTCCAGACCTGGATGGTCATGTTGGGGACATTGGCATCCGCGGATAAAGAATCGACAGGCTTGAGAGTGGATGGTTCAGTTTTTCTTCTAGTAAAGCTTAGACCCACTTCGGTGGCTAGTCGGCTAAATGTTATGTTGACGAAAGGGGGTCGTCCCGCGAAATCATCCTGGAAGCGATCGCGCAACATTTATTCATGGCAAATTGATCACCGTGGATGTCAATTGTCAAGCGTCAGTCTTTAACAAGGCAGCAAATGACATGATGCAAAGTTGATGGAATGCCTTCCATGTGATGGATCCATTCCCGCCCCATGATGGCGTTGTAGGTCAAGGGGGAATCCACCACAATGAAGTCAACGTCAAGAGTCTGATCGGCCGTGGTGATGAGCAGCGTGATGAACCCGATGGGGTGACTCGCTTCCCATCGAACCTGACTAATGGGGGTTTGAACTTTGGATGATCTCCGAGTCCAAAACCATGCGATTGAACGTGTTGAGGAAGAGGATGTCGGCAGTGCTTCCTTCATTGATCATTATCCTTTGGACCTGGCAATTGCACATAAAAAGAGTAACAACCAACGGATCAGAATGGGGTCGCAATACCTCTTCAAGATCATTCGGGTCGAACTGGATGGCGTGAATCACCTTTGGACAGATGACTTAAGCCCTCGGGTTTGACCACTTGTTTGGCTTGATTGGCTTATCTAGCTCAGGTCTGAGCCCCAGTGGGTCGAGACAGCCGTGTATGGTAGAAACGACCTGAGTCGGTGGGTCCGCAGCCTTTGTAGCAGGGGCATGACCACTAATGCCCCTGCATCAGGGGTGCCTTGACGTAAGACATAATGCGTGAGCCTTCCATTGCGTATCAGTGCTTCAACCTGCGAGCGAATATTGCGGCATTCTTCGATGCAGGCCCCCACTATGTTGTGAAACTCACACCATCGATTTTGATCTGGATTTTCCACGGGCGACTAGATTAGAGCCGGCGCCCAGAAGACCCTTTTTCCTTGTTCTCTCTCTAAAGTTGCTTGATAGGGATGGTGAGGAGAGTACTCTTCACGTTGCCCCCCATTGGGGTCTGCCCCATACTCAGTCCGGGCTCTCTTCTCTTGCGATACCAGTAGAGAATGCTTCTTCGAGGTTGGTCCTCCCTTTTGCACGGGTCCGACATTCACGGCCGTGGTGCTCTTCTGACTGGCGAGGGCGGCATCTTCCTCCAATCAAATGTAGCCTTCATCCTTAGAGAGGATGTCAGTCATGTCAATGGGCGGCTTCTGGACAAGGGATTCGTAAAGGTTCCCTGATTCCAAAAGCCCCAAATAAAAGGCCATTGTCGTGGTCCTTGGGTTGCAACCGTCCACTTGGGTCATCTCAACGCAGAAGCGAGTGAGATAGTCCTTCAATCGCTCGCCCTCGATTTGCTTTATCCCGAACAGGTTTGTGGTATCTATTTTTGGTTTGTAGTGGCAGATGTAATGTCCAATGAACGTCTCGCATAAGCCACCATAATTGGATATGGAACCTGCGGGGAGCTTCCAGAACCAAGCGAGGGTTTGTCCCCCAAGGCTCCGTGAGAACACCTTGGAAAAGAAATAGGTGCTCTGTCAGGTTAGACTACCCTCGTAGAGCTTGAACTTCGAGGGGTGAACTTGTCTTGACACGGTGTACGGAGGATATCCGCAGAGAGTGGGGTGAATTGGATGAGGTCCGCCATTTGGAACATGAGGTCCACAGCCATTCATGGTCTCATGGTACAGAAGCGCTGGTCCATTTGTCCTGACGAGGCCGCTTGGAGGTTGTGGTCGCGTTTGACGAACCAGTGGGTTGCTCAATGGGGACACGACTGGTGGAAGGATCTACGGGGGCCCTATCATCACCCGCGTGTCCGGGATCGTCGTGGTCTAGTTGGTGAATGCCGCCAGGCGACCCCTGCTCCAGAGGGTTATCAAGCAAGTTGCAGAGGCATTCGTTCTCGCGCCGCATTTCGTCCATGGCACAACGGAATGCCTCTGCCTCAGCATGGAACTGTGCTGCCTGAAGCATGGCTTCATCGACGTGGTTTTGCGCGTTGACAACGTCAAGCTACTGATTTGCCACAGGAACGCTCCCAAGATCAGATGAGGCATTCTGTTGTGTAGACCGGGTTACCAGTGACAGAAGGGTCATAAGGTTTTTCTTGGGTGGCATGATCATGAGTCGGGTTTCGTGTTCAACACCCATCCCCGGCGCACCAGCTAGAGGGGAACAAAATAGTGATCCGGGTTCGGGCCGACAGGATCCGTTTGCTCCGCTCCTCCCAACAGGTTTCACTTTATCGCCGGTGATTCTCCTCTTCAAGCACAATCGAAATAGGGTTAGGGTGACCTACAAAAGACCATCCGATGCTAAAATCAGCACAGTGGACAATTTAGGGTTGTTGTCAAAAGAATTTTCACCTTTTTTTCTATAGGCCCTATTTATAGTATTTTGGTGATGCCCTAGAATCCTCTATGGATCTCTCCCCCATCAGGTGGATGGGAGAAGATCCCAGATTTCAGGGAATTGATTATGTGCTATTTGAGGGATTTGTAGAATCTGTTGTCATTATCTTTTATAAATACACATAATTTGTCAGGATTTTGTGTATCAATTGGTGATTTTTCTAAATCCAGGATACATTATTGCGATCTTAGAGAATCAGTTTATTGATAACTCCGAATTTAATATGATTTAGAGAATCAGTAGTTGATGATCCTTAATTTAAAAAATGAATTATGAAATAATGACTTAAATTGGAGCTTGGTCATCAGATATGAAGGGTCCGACAGGATGGATCCACATGTGGTGGGTCATCCAGGTCGTGGGCCCTCGCTAATTAGGTCATGGGCACGTGAGTATAGTTTGTAAGCCCAATTTTTAGCCCCTACAACTGGCGTAAATAAACCCTGATAAGCAATTCCCACACTTCCTTAGATTAGCTATCAGGATTTATCTTATCTTATATAAACATAACTGACAGGATTTAGGGAAAACAAAACAAACACTCAACATAATTTCATATAGGTTATACGTAAAATTATCCTTTCATATAAGATCCGAAGGCAATTCATAATTTCATATGCCGCTGAGCAGGAATAAAGAAATGCAACACTAGAAGAAAGGTTTTTATTGATGAAAGGAAACATGTAATGAAGTATATGGCATTTTTTCAAACATTAATTAATGTCCTTGATTACACTGAAACCGAGTGTGTTTTAATGATGCTTCTTAATGTTTTTCAAGGAGGATCAGAGAAGCATGAATATTACAAAATTATTTTTCTCTAGATGGGATTTCCCCCCAACCAACGGCTAAAGAATGCAAATGCTTCTTTTGGCTTGTATTCAGGAACTGTATGTCCCGCTCCCTGCACAGGCACACTTTGCCAAGTTAAATACACATACACATTACATTTAAACAATGTAAATATCACTCATACAATGTAGGAAAGGCTAAGCACCAATTGAAATGAGAGAATATGAGAGCAAATTTGTGATACAGTGGAAGGCCTGTAAATTTGTTACACAATCCATTTGTAACTATTCCAACAGAGTACATGTGATTAGAAATTAGAATTGTGCCGATAATATATTTCCCTAAATATAGTCAGCTCGTTATTCCAAAACAGTTTACCAAAGATAGTCCATAAATTCATATTGCATGGTAAGCATGCCATTTGTTCCTCTCAGTGATATACCATAAAGATAAAGAAAGAGGATGAAAAGCAATACCTTTATTGTGAGGAATGTAAGATTATGCTCATAGCCTTGTGTGTATCTGCAACAAATTAAGAAGCAAAGAATGACTCAAGCACTATAATGAACAATACCAAAAATATAAATGTTGAGGAATGCCTTCACATGAATTTAGTTAACGGTGTTGCCCTCCTACTATCCAAATTAAGATTAAAAATAAAAAAATAAAAATTTGAATATAATCAAAGTTGTTCACTTTGGCGAAAAAATTATGATGTCATCAACATCACATAATATAAATTATAATTCAACATATTAGCAATTGGTTACCAATGTAAGGATGTTCCTTTATTTATTTATTTATTTTAGTTGGAATGAAGTATGGGGAAAAAAGAGGTAACAAAAACTTAGAAAGTACCCAGCAACTTGTTCGTTCAAGATCCAAGGCCTCCATCCATCGGTGATTTTATAGCCCAATGACCTGGTCCATGCTTCACTCCCAGTATATGGGACACACATGTCATGGTCCCCACTGCCAGAAGAAGGATTACAGGTACCATCAATGGTGATACACATTAAACAACATTTAAAAAATTTCAAAGAAAATCAATCACCATGTATATATGCCCTTGATTAGGTCGTAGAAGTACGATAATAAATTTTTTACTTAATTCGCGTAAATATGTCAGTAACAACATCAGAAGGTTTGAAATTCAAACATACACTCATTTCCATTCTAAACAGAATCATGCAATCCTATATCAGAAACCATTTATGTTCTTCAGTGTAACAAGTATTTTTATGTCAATTCCACTTTTAATATTTGGTAAACAATTTGTTCACGCTTAACTATCCTGATCTTCATGAAATTTTAATTGTAATATAACAGTTTTATGTTTATTAGCTTCACTGTAAACATACTTTCATAGTCGAGCTTCTCATAGAATATGTTGCTCACATCTTTAAATTGTTCTTTAGATATATCTCAAACTATGTTATTGACAAACATGATGGATCTCAAAGCATTAATGTGGAACTTCTTCAAACATTTTCCTAACCAATGTATTAATTTCGTTTTCTAAATAGGGGAAATCATTTGGCCTTTTAAATAAAAAATGTATGATAATTTGTTAGGTGTTCCTTGAACAGCAGTGGAATCTTCTACTCGTGGATTGTTAGTATTAACCAATTTTTCAACGCAGTGATATGTAGGATAATAAGTATAATCTATAGTGACAATTTAAAGTCTCATTATTTGCAACATTCAAATTATATATATTTTTTGAAAGCTGGCCTTCAATGATCATTTTAAAATAGTGGAAATAGAAGACATTTAGAACATTAAATTAAATAGAAATGGGATTCAACATTTGCCAAAGTAGTAATCACATTGAGGCTCAGGTACAAACCAAAAAAATAAATTCAGTTAAGTTATGTTTTTACTATATTGAAGCATGTACAACGAGTTATATGCTCAATTCTTATATCCATATATACTTTATTCAAGCAAATTATGCTAGACAAATATCATACTAATTGACAATTGCATACAGAGTTTTCACAGTGTTGCTCCAAAAATCTACAAAAAAAACGAGTAGCCATTAAAAGAACAAAATATGGAGATTGTTAATGAAAAATTTACCTGAATATAAGAACGCGATAACCCTTGGAAGTTAGGTCCTTGTGATACTTTATCATGCTCCCAGCATCATGCATAAAGTCAATTTTGTCTGTACATAACTCCCATGAACCAATCATATCCAACTGAGTAAAGGGGGTGAAGTTGATGATGATGGCAGGTATGGGAAGGTGGGAGAAAAAAATATTAATTATTTACTGAAATAAATGTAAACAATATTGATTGCAGAAAGAACATTGTGAAGTAAATTCTGTACCGATTGAGAATGAATTGCATTTCTCACTGTTGCATTGTTCAACCATGTTGTTGCAACTTCATCATCCTATAATGTTAAAAGATAATAATGTGGAAATGAATAACAAATATAATAACATAATATGGGCATAAAAGACAAATGTAGAAATAATGATATGATACATTCAGCAAAATAACCACAATATGATTGTTCGGTGACATAGAACATGAAGATGCAGTATATGAAAATAAGGGAGCACATTGTTCGTCCTAAATGCTTAACAAGATATAGATCTTCCTTGTTAATCTCCATGCTCTCATGTGCAAATTTCTTCACGTGAAAATCAAAAAATTTACCTTCTCCTTGGATTTTTTATATATCAATCATATATCAACAATAGAATGCCTCTCTCAATTATTTATACAAACAATTGAAATAATATAGTTGTCAGTGAGGAGATTTAAGCTTTGGTTTTTGCATCATTAAGAGTTTCATGCTGAATGTATCCTAAAACATGTAATAGTCATCTTTATCAATGTTGGAATAATGTTATATTTAATAAAGGCCGAAAGGTCTCTTATATAGATACAAGATGTACAAAACCCTAGAAATAGAAAAAAAACCAAAAAACCCATGAGAAAAATTTGAGTCGGGAGCGCTGTCCCCAAACCCCCATGGGCCCAATCGTTGATTCCCCAGCATGGGCCTATTGGGCCTATTCCTTGCGGCCTTAAGAGGGCACTGCCCTTGATCCCCTGGGCCTCCAGGAATAGGCCCAACAGGCCTGTTTCACTATAATAACTCCAATATGTACATCCCCCCTCTAGCTCTCAGTATTCTAGTATGGACAAAATGGTCTTCCTTCAACTCAAAACCTCCCTAAAATTATCCAAATTCCCTCCTTTTAAGGAAGATTGGATCAAGATAAAGGTATTTAAATGTTCAATCACCATCAATAAAAATATGAAATTTATATATATTGATTTTACATCAGCTTGGCTAGTTCCATCCTGTAGTTTAAAAATAAGATATTTTTGTTTGGCTAGTTTTGTATTGATCATTATAATTTATTGAGTTCACAAGGCATTTTACAACATATTGATTATCTGAATACAGACCATTTTATCAATTCACCTCTTCAATTTATAAAGGCCACGTTGATTGCCAAAATAGTTTTGGAGAGTTCATCAGAAAAATTAAATCAAGTGATTAATGTAAGCAAAATATATTTTTACATCTGTGTTGTGTTGTATAATTCCACTAAGCAGTTTTCATGATTACTGTTTAACTTTTCGGTAGAATATTTTCTTTCTTCAACAACAATGTAACAAAATATTGACTAAAGATAAAAAGATCTTCAAAATTATTCCAGAATAGAATCTCTCTTCACGAAAAGCTAGTACCTATTAGCATGTATTAAAACCAACAATGCTAAAGTTGTCACTTGTATACATACCGTACAGGGAACGTCACTTGAACCAAGAAGTTCTGGCCATGTAGGAACACGTCCATCTTTCACTGGAGCTCTTAAAGGCCATGAACGACCAAACATTCTTTTCCTCACAGGAAAAGGCCTGTCAATCTCCCCAAGCCTCCTGAAACTGTCTGGCAACCTGCTCTTAGAAGACACAATGTTTCTTATGCTGGGGCTATGGTAACAAGGCTCAAGGATATCGTAGATGTTCAGATCGTTTAGTTCCTGAGTGTTAAGTTTTGAGAATTAAACATGTGCTAGAAACATATGAATTGCACAAATCTCTGACCTATAAGACAGAAAGATAGCTCACATAGTCAACTTTGTCTAACAACAAAGCGCATCTTCCATTGGTTGCATTCCAATAGCTCCCTTGACAGGCAGCATCTACATCCTGTCATATGTTATAATAACACATAATGCAGTTTTGATGAATCAATTGATATACTTCAAAGATTAAGAAAGAGAAGCAACCAACATCGGAAAAATGTGGATCAAAAATATAAAATCAACATGTATTATTTTCTAGAGATAAATCTATTATCACCATGTGGGTATATGACAAACCATTCATTAGCCATGTTAGCCTCTTTAAGATAACAAAAAATTAGTAAAACAAGTTCCATGGTTGGCTAATTCGATGCTTGTCCATGATGAGTTACTACCTTATACAGATCATCTGATATCAAGCCCATTCCATGCGCAAATGGCACAAGAGCATTGCCATCAAATATGGTATCAGTGACTCCATTACCCACCATGTACCCCTGTATTAAAGTCAACGTCAATTTAAGGTGGTTCGAGAGTTGCTGAAAAACTTGATACATGATGAGATCTGACCTTCAAGTTGAGAATAGGCTTAGTTCCAACTTCGATCCCTGAGAGGAAAAGTCACCTAGTAAAATACTTATGAAACGGAATGGAAAAGTCTATATCATAAAAAACAAGAAACAGAAAAAGAAATACCTTTGGCAACTTCAGAAGCAAGAGTAGGAACATAAACACCTGCATATGGCTCCCCAGCGATATAAAAGGAGTTGTTGAGGAACTTTGGGTATTGTTCAAACCACTGATCATGCAAGAATTTGAAGAAACAGATTGTTGGAAGCATAGTCAATGAAAAGAAATGAAAATATTTCCAACATATATCGATAACTTTGTTTTTTGAATAAATTTTTGTGATAGTCAGCAATTTTTGAAAATATTTCCAATATTTCCAACATATTTCCAATATTTCCAACAACATATATCGATAGTCAGCAAAAATTTTGGGAAATTATATCGATAACTATCTAAGTTGATGCAGCTCCAGATGATGATTATCTACTGCATTCTATTGAGGATATACCTTCAAGAGAAATGTGTGGGAATCAGAGGCAGTCTTCAGATCCCCAGTCTGGTAATCATCTTTGTTTTTTGAATAAGACAATCCCACACCAGCAGGTGAATCCACATAGATAACACTTGAAACCTAAAGGAAGAAATCTCCTTATACCTCAGTATGTAGAAAATCACATTGGCAGTAATCAATATTATTCGCATTGATTAACTTTCTACGGTAATCAACATAGTTGAACAAATTAAGTAAAATATAGAGGATATTATCCGTTAGTCCTCCAATACCTTAGACCAGCTATAGGGGTTAAGATGTAGTTGTGGCATGTCTCCATATTTTGTCACCCGTTCAAAGTTAAATGGGCCTGTCACCAGAAAGAAAGCAAAAAAACATATGAAGTCCTATCATTCTATGTAACCGGGATTCAAAAAAAAACATCAAAAAATTAAAGTCATCCAAAGTATAATATACTTATTTATTAAACAAGTGTGATTTCTTTCCTTGTCCAAAGAACGAATGCTATTTTTTTAGAGAGAAAAATATATAAAATTACTATCTTTTTTATACAAACTTGTAAATATATTCATGGAAAAAATCAAGAAACCCAACGAGGCTTCCATCACCCAAAACTATAAAAAAAATCCAACATTTTTCAATGAATACTGATGCAAATTGAAATTGTGGTGGAATAAAACACTCAATGAAATGAGAATAACTCTCAAACTGACAGTGAAGTACAAATAACTAAATAAATTGGGAGCTCACAAGATTCACCAATATAAAACACAAAATTGTTCAATCCAAATTTCAAATCTGGATCTTTTTTCAATTGAATGTATAGGTTTCACAAGTAATTGCAAATTTCATATTTTGAGGTGTTGTATGCAAATTTTATGGAGAGATTTGAAAACAATCTGGATGAGTCTCTCAAACAACTGCCTTGTACAAATTTCTCACCAAATCCTTGACTCAATTAAATTTTCAATTTGAATTTAAACTTCATTTAATCTTCTCTGAAATGCATTTCTAGACCATCTAATGGAAGATATTTATTTAAGTCATTCTTACTTGCATCATTCTCTCAATGCTGGAGAGAGTTTGTACTCAAACTTGAACGGTTCGTATCTGCTTGGATCAAACGTGTCAACTTCGTCATCTACAATGTACGTTGAATCCCAATTTGATGCATTCAAGTAGTCTAAATGTTCCTCATCTCATCAACAACTACTGATGTGTAGTTGTCATTGGTGAGTTCTTCCACAGAGGCTTCTTCATATGTGGACTATTCCAATTATTATGAATTAGGAAGTATTATTCCAAATCATTCGCAATATTGGGTTTGGAATATTCCACATATTCTGAGTCATCCTAGACAAACTCATCAATGTATGGAAGCCTTTCAGTCCCAGTTCCAACCGAAAGTCTCAAAATATTCCCACGAGGAATATTTGATTTGAGGAAAAATCTATCCTTGTTTCGCCTTCAAGTCATCGTTGAGAGTTTCTAAGCTTCTCTACTTTCTCTTCAACTGATTGAGAGATAACTTCTCTCGAGATAAATTCAAAGAAATACCAGAATCAAAACCTTTCGATGCAATCAGCAGGTTTGATAGACGGCTCAGCAATGACACGCTAAGAATTAGAAGACAAGCTCTGATATCAGATAATTTAAATCAAAATTGTGGTGGAACAAACACTCAATGAAATGAGAATAAACTCCCAAATTGACCTATATAAATTAGTTCATAACCTTCACCAATACAAAACACAAATTTGTTCAAAACAAATTTCATATCTAGATCCTTTTTGAACTGAATGGGGGGAGATATTTATAGGCCTCACAAGTGGTTGCAAATCACATATTTTGAGGTGTTGGATGCAAATATTGTGTAGAGATTTAGAGAAAAAAAAAAAGAGTGATCACCAAATCCATGCTCTTCAAATTTGAATTTTGAATTTTGAATTTAAATTTTGAATTTTATTTAGCTTATCCTAAATGTTTAAAGGACATAATCACAAACGATTTTAATCTTTTAAAATATTAAAAATATGTGCTTTTTTTCTTTCTTACCCTTGATATAAAATTGGTAAAAAATTGTTGTAGCTCCCTAAAATCCTCTCAAAATCACAAAAAGTCTCTGTAAAATTAGAAAATAGTCGTAGATCCCCGTGTTTTTAAAAAGTTATCAAACAAACCCTTGCCGTGATAAAAAAAATCCCTGAAATCTTCTTAAAATCACAAAAAGCCCCTGTAAAATCACAAAATGTTGGGTCCCTGCGGGGGTTTATTCTATACTTTTTTAAAAACACGGGGATCTATGGCGATTTTCCTATTTTACAAGGACTTTTTGAGATTTTGAGAGGATTTCAAGGAGCTACAACGATTTTTCCCAAAAAGTTTATATACAACTAAGGATAAAATTGGAAATGAAAATGTTACACAAAGAAACGAACTTAAACACTTTCGATTAAAATAATAGATAGATTTGTACAATTGTTTTAAGGATAAAAAAAATGAAAAAGCTGGGTCAGAATCCTATTAATAAGTAAATAGATAGATAATACTAACCCCCCGTTTGGGTAACAGAATAAACGAGTATAAGGGTGGTATAAGAATGGATAGGGAAAATGGTTGTTTGTTTGCAAGGTATAACTTTGTATTACTAAGCCAGTTTAAACGAGTATAAGAGAATATAACAATTCTAAGCAACCCCTAGGTTAAGCTATACTCACTTTATCTATTATCATGGGCCCATTTGTCAAATCAACTTTTTACACCTTATCACATCAAATCACCTATCAACACCTCTTATATATCAAAGAGCCCACATGTCAAATCAACTTTTTTACACTTTATTTATATTTTATTCTTTATCATACAGACAACTCAACCTTTATTCTTATGTTTTTCAATGAGAATAAAAAAAAATACAACCAAACAAAAAATCTCTTATTCTTGTAGATTTGTTATCTATACTGGAATAACTCAATTCCGCTATTTAAACGGGGACAAAAAAGTTTATATACAACTAAAGATAAAATTGGAAATGAAAATATTACACACGAAGGAACAAACTTTAGCACTGTCAGTTAGTTTAATATATAGATTCCTCTAGGCCCATGTGAAAGCTCCTCATCAAGAAATTTTTACTGATTATATAAATAATAAACCAGTCTGCTTCACATATCTGTATATCAGAAAAAGCACTTACCATGCTCATAAACAAAACCATCGAAGCTGGAGCACCCGGGACCCCCATTGAGCCAGAGAACCACCGGGTCCTTTGACGGGTTACCCTCCGAGACCACAAAGTAGTAGTATAGATTCCTCCCACGGTCCTCGTCCACCGTTACATACCTTCAAACGGATGATATTATATGTATAAAATTAATGAAAACATAATTAATAATCAAGAAACTTAAAATTGAAAACATGGTCCAATGAAAAAAAAATAGTATACCCCGCGTAGTGTTTCGAAGGGAAATCTCCATCAAAACCAGGGAGGTGAGTGACAAGAGCACTCTCAGGAGCCGCTTCAGTGACTAACAAAATAAACATCATCAGGAACAAAAGAGAAAGCAGAGTGTGTGGTGGTGAAGTAGCCATGGTTTTTGTGTCTTGGAAACAAAAGAATCAAGGAGAATGAAATGGAGAGTTTGACAAATATATAGAGAAAGTTCACGCAATTGGTGCTTGTGAGTGGAGACGGTTGGAATAATGGGACACTAAAATTGGGGGAGAAAAAGTGGCTAAAAAGAAGAGGTGATTATATTTTGTCAAGGATGGGAAAGGAAAAAGGGGATGTAAAATGAAGAGGTTTCAATTATGAAGCAATAAGGGAATGGATACAAATTTCTGTTGCTGAATAACAGAAAGGGAAAGAGTGCACTACACACGATTGGGGGATGGTTTGTGACGAGGATTCTCTCTCTCTCTCTGTGTTGTTTTTTTTTTTTTTTTTGTGAATTGCTCAAATGCCCCCGGACCAACACCTCCATTATTTTTCTGTCCTAGAACTTTTTTTTATTTTTTCTATCAACCTTTCTTTTTTTTTTTTACCCTTAACTTTCAATAAACCCTGAACTACTCTCTCTTTTAAAACAAACCCTCAAATATGTGTTCATTTTATATGGGGTGTTTTTTAATTTTTTAGTCTATGTAAACTATATGATTCAGTGATCGGTTCCTTATTTCTTTATATTTCAATTTAAGTTCTTAGATTTAAAAGATATGTTTCTTATTAGTCCCTGGAAGGGATCTATCACTAAATTATTTAATTTTCTTTGTAATTCCTACGAGAGATTAAAAAGGAACATATCATTTAAATCTGGGGACTTAAACTGAAATATAAAAAAGTGAGGGATCGATCACTAAATCATAAAATTTATGAGGACTTAAAAATAAAAAACCTTCATATATACATGATTTTAGAGGAAAATATGAGGAGAAATGTAATGACCAATATTATATTAGTACAAAAATGTAATGTTTAATTACAAAAATATAATTACGACTTACAGAAACGTACTTATTAATTCCAAAAACTACATCATTATATAGCCAATGATTATAATTTATAGAACAGAAATGTAATATTATATATAAAATTAAACTAATGACATACAACTTTTTTTTTTTTTTGCTTGGTAAATTTCATCTATCTATTGACTTTCCAAAATGTACAACATTGTACAGTTACACAAAAAATTGAAAGATTAAGGCCTTCATAGGGATTGAAATATCAGTCAGCCCCAAATGATTACAAGCTTCCAATAGGTGGGAGATAATAGGAAGGATGACGAGAATTTTCAACTGATCCGGATTTGTGGAAGACCTTCTTTATCTTCCCAAAGGATCTTCATGAAGTCCTCCCAAAATGAAGATGGGTTGTGGATAGTGGTGCCCATGGGGGATTGATGAGCAGCCAAGTGATCCGCCGCTCGGTTACCCTCCCTATAGATGTGAGTGATGTTCCAATCTTCCAAGACTGAGACTAGAGAAGAGATAATGCGGAGGTCTCTGATAGCAGACCATGGGATGAGACCACGACCAGTCACCCATGCAACCACCATGGTCGAATCCGATTCAAGCCATAACTTTTTCGTGCCAAGAGAAGAGCATAATCTGAGACCAGCCACAAGACCTTTGAGTTCCAAGATATTGATCGACGCAGCCCGGACTCTGGCGGTGAGAGCATGGGAACACACGCCATGCTGGTCCATAATGAGTGCTCCATAAGCATAACGGTCCTCAGCCCTAGAACCATCCGAATTTATCTTCAACCAACCAGTCGGTGGGGGGGTCCAGACCACATTTTTGATGCATTCTGGCTTTACCTCCATAGAAAGATTAAAGACATTACAAAGAACCTTCGAGAGGGGAGAATCCATGTCAACGAAGCGGCGTCCTCTGAGGGCGCTACGAGTTGCTGATATAATGCGATGAACGAGCAAGGACTTGGAGGTGATAGTGCTGTGGAACAGCCTCTGGTTACGTTCTAGCCATATAGACCACATAACTTGAACCAACAAAAAGTGAAAGATCTTCTTCTCCATGTCTGATGAACCAATGGAAGCAAACCAGGAGAAATAACTAACTTCTCCATGTCTGACATACAACTTTATAGAAACATAATACCATTTATGGAATTAAACTAAGCATTTACATATATGTAAATAACATACATTTACATAAATGTAATAATCTTTTATAGATACGTATTGTAAATTACATAAACTTTATTAAGAATTACATAATGTAATAAATTATTTACAAAATCATTCAAATAACAACAATGCGGGAATATAACATTTACATAAATGTAATATCATTTATATTTACATAAATGTATTATAATCTATGAAATTAAACTAATCTTACATATATGTAAATAACAGATAATTTAGACATTTACATAAATGTAATAAACTTTAATATATATGTAATGACCAACTCAGAAACTTTATAAACAATTACAAAAGGGGGCGGTTACACCCACACCATTTTTTTTAGAAACCCACACCATTATCCAATCCACCCCATCCATTTTTGTCAATTACTAAACTCACACCTTACACCATTTGTCAATCCATTTTTAGAATTCCACCCCAAACCATTTCACATTTTATCTTTCTCTCTCCTTTTCTTCTCCCCCACACGTCATTCTTCCCAACCCGTGGTGCCACCACTGTCGTGTCTTCAACCATCATTCTTAGCACTCATGTTTGCCTTCGATTGCTGTCAAGGACATTCATCAATATTGTCAAGGTTGAAAATCACCTCCGATCACTGTCGAGGACACCCATTAAAGTCGTCAAAGCCCTCCATCGTCGTCAAGGACAATCATAAATGTCGTGGAGGCTGAAAATCTACTCTAATTATACTAATTAATTGACTTGCAGTTGTGTTTTTTCTCTTGTTCTTTCAAATTTAAAATTTCTTCTTGTGAAATTTATAGGGTTCAAATTATCCATTCGACTGATTTCAGTCGATCTTAAACTTAGAAGAACGACATACACCAGTCGAACATGGAAGTTTTAGACGAATGCAGACTGTCGAACAAAATTCAGAATTTAATAAAAGTTCTGGAACCATTCGACCAATTCTAGTCGTTCCTCACATTTTATGGACGACAAGCCTATGTCGACCTAGGACGTCTAGGACGACTGAGGACAGTCGAACCAGGTCGATCGAGAGAGAGAGAGTCACTGAACGTCACCGTCGCCACCGGACGTCCTTAACACACCGGATCTCGAAACACCCGCCGCAGGCCGCCGCCCTCTAGAAGAGGGCCTCACTAAACACCACCGTTGCCATGCCGTACCCGACCTTCACTAGGTCACCGTACCCGCAAGCGCCACCGAAGGCATCTCAGGGATCCGACGACGTGTAGTATGTCGCCTTGGCCAGAGACCACTAGTTGAGGGTTTGGTCATTACAGGAGGGTTTGGATCCGATTAGGATAGTTGTGGAGGCGAAGAGGAGGTAGAAATAGGTGTGAAAGGATATGTTTGGGATTTAGAGGATTGTCGAGGGTTTTCTCGGGGAAGACGGGATAGTGTGGGGTGGGTTCTATTTTTTGAAATATCAAATAAAGTGTTTTTTTGTTATTTTATTAGGTGTGGGCTTCTTAGGTTATGGTGTGGGTATATCGGTCCCCTTACAAAATGTAATAAACCATTACAGAAACTTTTTAAAGAATTACAAAAGTTGAGGTGGCACCAATCAAGGGTAAAAAAAAATGAGACCAGATTGTAAGGTTACATTTTTGTGTACATGTCTTTTAGTTCTTGAAATAATTGTAAAAATAATCTAGGAATATATGTATAATCATTCTATGTTTAACCAGATTTGTATACATTGAATGCTCTTTGTAGGTAAACTTAACCATGTGTATCGTATGTATATATAATTATGTATTTATGTAACTTTTTCAGTAAGTACCTATGTTAGCTATTATAACTAGAAAATATATTTAACTATTAATATATAATGTTTCTATAAATTGATAAGAGGAAGTTAGAACTTTGAAATAGTTTTTCTACATTTTCTACAGGTTTGAAACTCCTTGAAAATAACACTTTCAAAACATGGGGTTTTTTTTTCAAAAGAGAGGGTTTGAAACTCACATAGAAATGGACCCTTAAAATTATGTGATAATCCATGATATGCATAACATTATGGAAAACATTGGTGGTCATGCTCCTTCAAACCATACAAGAGGTATTCTGAATCTCTGCTTGAGTATATACTGAAGACTTCTTTATGTATGCATGTATGTATGAGACCATAATTAACAAAATTTGATTATGATCATAATTGGTTATACTTAAACTTCATGTTCAAGGGTAAAAAATCAACCATAAAAGTTATCTTAGGTGTGATTTTATAAAAGAACAGGGAACATATTTAAACTTGGGATCTCTTCAAAATCAAAAACATTAGTTGAAAAAAAATGATGTTTTTCATTGCAAACCCCCTCTCAATCTTGGGGCTGAGTTCCTTGCGGCTCTACGATGGAGAGTGAGCAACGGGGAAAAGATTGGCTTTTGGGAGGACAATTGGTGCCACGAATTCCCCCTGCGGATGCGCTTCCCTCGGCTTTTCAACCTAGCGGAGGTAAAGGATTGCAGGGTCTCCCATTGCTGGGAGATGGCACAAGGTGGGGGCGAATAGTCGCTGCACCTAAGGCGCGGAAGTGGAGGAGGCAGCGCAAATGATGGGGCTGCTCCATGGGGAGTCCATCAATGGTGCGGAAGAGGACACTCTGACGTGGGCACCAAACTAGTCAATCCCTTTCTCGGTTAGAGAAGGATACCGGTGGTGAAGACGTGAGATCGAGCCAGTGCCGCGTATGACTGAGATTATCCGGTGGCTATGGAAGAGGAACATCCCCCTTAAAGTCAAAATCTTCTTATGAATGGCTCTATAGGGAAGACTACTATCAAAAGCTTACAGAGCCAGGTGGCGACTGGACGTACCCACGATGTGCGAGCTATGTATAGCGGCTTCAGAGACAGTGGAGCATCTACTTTGTCAATGCCAGGCGGTGGCTCCCCTTTGGAGCAGGCTTAGTTCCGCGGTGGGCATCAACATCAACTGCCAAAGCAGCGAGGGAGCTATGGACACAGATGAAAAAAAAACCAAACCTGGGCTTTCCCCCACTCAGTCCAAGGTTTTTAAATTGATGATTCCAACGTTTCTCTGGGCTCTCTGGCTTAAAAGAAACAAAAAGATCTTTGCAGGCCAACGCTTCTACATCAACAATGTATGGGAGGACGCCATACAACTTATTGCATCATGGGATCACACACTGGCTGGGGCACGCGCGGTGCGGATGTCGAGCGGGGTGCTGACCATAGACCTAGGCTATATAAACAGGGGCTGCTAGTTGGGAAGGGTTAGATCCCCTTCTCCTGTATCTTTCTTTCTTCTGCTCTGTATTCACCTATATCGATATCGAGGTGGCTGGAGTGTATACCTCTGGTGCGCAAACCCCCACCTCATTCTCTTCTAAACCCCTCTACTTGCTTTAAGGCAAAAAAGACCTCTCAAAGACACTATTCAAAAAGCTATTTTTCCCTCTCTTGATGATTAATAAGACATCATTTCATCATGGATCAAATAAGGCGTTCTTGCTCACTTCTAGCGAGGATGGTTGGGAGAGGCGAGGTGAATGGCGATGGTGCAAAGGTGAATGGCGGATTGGCGAGTGGCGACGGTGTGAATGGCGAATCAACGAGAGACAAGGTGAACCATGACGGTATCGACGACGGATTGCGGCAAGAGCATCGGCATACTAGGAGGCACTCAACTGGGGAAGAAGAAGAAAAAAAGGAAAATATGATTTTATTTTATCTTATACAAGGGGTAGTTATGGTATTATAAAAAAATAGGGGTAAAAATAAAATTGGATAAAGCTACACAGGTATAAAAAAATAAAAATAAAAATGTCTTAGGAGCATAGAAAAAATGAAGGGGTTGGTCCTAGGACATATGGGCAATTCACCTTTTTTTTCTTGAGGAAACTAATTACAGGTCCCTCAGCATACTCTTGTATTAATTATAAGTTCTCGCAGCTTTTCAACTTAACAATAGGTTCTCAAATACCAACAGTCCCTCTGACTAATAGAATCCTAAATAGCCGTTTACTTTTCCTATTCTACCAATGCTAATTGTTCAATGACCCCAAGACCTCCACAATGACAGAAGGAAAAAGAAAAACATTGGATTGATAGAGCAAAGGTATGGCAGATGAAGAGGATCAAAAAAGGGAGGACTAGTACAAACCACTATAGAGAACAGATATAACAAGAAGACAAAAAGGAAGGAGAACTAGTTATTGTGCTTAGTATTGATGTGAGGGAAGTGATCTAATGTCCATGGTTTTTGCTTTGTATTTGTGCATTCGGTGTATGTTAATAACAATTCCACATGTATCAGGAAACCCCCAACTATGTTCTTCTTTAGAAGCATCATGTTCGTGACTAACAAGATTACAAGAGCACTAAAAATGAAAATGTTAACAGTGGACTTAAAAGACAAAGCCAATGAGGTTCAGATATTTAAAAATAAGTTCAAATATTTTAGGGATCTAAAAATTATTCAGGGTCCCTAGAGGACCTGGAACTAATTTTCCCCTTTTTCTTGGTGGATCTTGATCGATTGGAATGTTTTCAGATTTTCTATAGTATCCCAATGGGACAGTGACAGCGAGAAAGTCCTCATGTTGTGCGGTTTTAGGTGGCCGTGAATAGAATATTAATAATGTATGAATTTTCTGTTGCTTTAAGCAACTATTTAATGTTTCATCATTTTCCTTGGGATAGCCGTGTCTTCTTCGATCTCTATTTGAAAAGCATCAGACTAAGGGTGCATTTAGCAATATCTGTTTAGAAGTATTTCTGAACGACTTCTTCTTTTATAGAATGAGAAGTGATCGTGTTTGAGAACTCCGTAACTATCACTTATCCTTCTGTAGAAGGAGAAAGACTCATTTTTCCATAAAGAGAAAATAACTCCTTCTGTGGAAAGAGTTTTTTCACTTCTACATAAGTTTAAAAAAAAATTAATATTTTGACAAAAAAAACCCATATGAAATTTTACAAATTCTCAAAACACTTTTTGTCCATGTTTGGGTAAAATTAAGTTATTCTAAGATTTATGACTATTTTAATATATATATAAATAAAGTGATTTTTTGTTTGGCTGGAATAACTTAATTCCAATGATTAGTTGAAATCCATATATCATTTTATATCAGTTAATTCTAGCATACTGATTCTTATTTATTCCAGTCTTCCAAACACCCATTATAAAACTATTCTTATTTATTTTAGCTATTATCGAACAAAACATGGGTTTTAGGTGCCATATAAAATAGATTTTCTCTCACCTATCTCATTAGGTGATATAGAACAAATCTATGATCTATTTTAAATTTGTTAGTTTAAATTTATTTTAAAAATAAACAATTTTGTTAGTATCTTTTAGTTTTTAAAATAAATTTGTTAGTAATATCTACCTTTTATTCAAAAAAATATTTATTAGTATTTAAATTGTTACGATTTGTTAATTTGATTTTGTAACCAATTATGGTTATAAAAAGTTTGTTAGTATTTGAGATTTATATAGTTGATTATATTATTTTATTTATATTGATCTATTAAGATAATTGTATAACATGGGTGCAAGGGTATTTTAGTGATTTCTATTACAAAAGTACTTTTTGAAAGCATTCATCAATATGTGTTCTCAGCTTTCACTCCAAATACAAGAAGTTCCTTCTCTAGAAATAACTTCTTCGAGAAGGAACTTCTAGTAGAAGTACTTCTAGACAAGTTGTCAAATTATACCTAAAATATCACATTTCATCTTCTTTACAATCTCAAATCGTCTAATAAAATATATATTTTTATAAATATAAAATATATCGATAAATTAAATAATATCATTTACAGAGAATAAGAAATTTTCAATGAGGTTACAATAAATAGAGGAAGTTAATGAGTTATATAAACTACAACAGGGTGCTCTTTTAATTTTTTGTTAAAATATGTATTCGTCTATTGAAATATATAATATTATGAAAAATAAAATATATATCTAAATAAATGAATAAATACTTTTTCATAATAAAAAAAAGACAAATCATTCACTTTATTTCATTTGTCTTGACCCATTCCGCATGTGATACGGGCAACTACTAACGAGGAAACAAGGCAAACGTGTGGGCATGTTTAAGGCTGATTTTAAAAAGTTCGGATGGAATCATCATTACAATCAGTATCAATTTGCATAGTCTATTAATCGAATTGCACACAGCCTATAAATCGAACTAAACAGAGTGGCATTGTATCCAACAATTGACTAGCCAATTCAATTCAGTTTATAGGTTGTGCAGTTCGATACTGATAATACTGATGGTACCCAGGCCTGATTGAATCCAAACTCAATTTGGAAGGCTAGGATACAAGGCCTTGACACACCGTTTGGGAAACGGAATAAGCAAGTATAAGGGTAGGATAAGGGTGGTATAAGAATGGATAGGAAAAATTGTTGTTTATTTGCAGGGTATAACTTGATATTACTAAGCCAATTTAAACGAGTATAAGAGAGTATAACAATTCTAAGTAACCCCTAGGATAATCTATACTTAGTTTATCTATTTTCATGGGTCCACATGTCAAATCAACTTTTTACATTTTATCACATCAAATCACCTATCAACACCTCTTATACATCAAAGGACTCATATGTCAAATCAACTTTTTTACACTTTATTTATATTTTATTATTTATCAACCAAATAACTCAACCTTTATTCTTACGTTTTCTAATGAGAATAAAAAAAAAACACAACCAAACATAAAATCTCTTATTCATGTAGATTTGTTATCTATACTGGCATAGTTATCTATCCAAAATAACTCAATTCCGCTATCCAAACAGGGACTGAAAGATTATATTATATTATATAAATATTGAAGGAATCTATTATCATACACTCATGTTTGACAAGGGAGTGGATTAAATGTTCTATATATCAGCATTAATATGAACTATATGCCTGAAATGCCATTATTTGTAGCATTAGTTAAATTTTGCATAAATTAAATCAAACCATACAAAATGGAAAACATAAGTGTGCTCCCTTTTTAATCTGAAAAAAGAGAAGACGCGTTGCATTTCAAGACTAAAGTAGAGGTAGGAAAGCTGAAAAAAAGTCAATTTTGGGCTGAAAGAGGGATTTTTTCATATTTAAGTTGGGTATCGACCAAACGGCCCAACTTGGAGAAAACCACTTAATTGACACCTTCAACAGGATAAGTACTGAAAATAAGCCGAATCAAACGCAGCCTTAATTAGTGCTTAGAACAACGACACCCATATCCTATCAACGTCAAGGATGTCAAATGTATACGACACAGAGCAAGGCATTTCCAACTCTCAAAACACAAACAATAAGATATATGATATAAAGAATATTCAATAGGTTACTCAACAAATAGTACAACAAAACAAAAGAAAAATAAGGGATAATCTCATCCTAAGCAAGGAAAAACCCTAAAATGTGAGAAAAAAATGACTTACTGAAATACAGGGGGGGAGGGGGGGACACACAAGAATAGCAAATCATACACCGCACACAAAAATCAACCATAATTTCAACATGTCGCATGCACCAAAAGAAGCTACGAACAAAGGCACAAATTCCACAACTCTGAATCTTCTAAAATGCACTCCAATTATCAGATGCTCTCCTTGATGTTTGGCTTTCAGAGGATCTGAATGGCCCTGATGATCCAAAAGGGTCTTTGTCATCAAAAGAAGAAAAACCTCCATTGTGGTCAAAATCTCCGGTACTCCTCATGGAGTCAAACCTCGCAAGGCTTTCACGTTGGCCAAATAATCCACCATCATTCATGTTGAATGATTCAAATCTCTTGAAACTGTCAAAAGTATAGTCTGGTCCATCATTGTACTTCGGGGAAGCACCTGAATTGAAGAGAGGAGTGCTTGGAACAGAATCAAAAGTGAATGGACTCTTCTCCTTTCCAAATACACTAGCTGCACTTGGGGAGTCTGTTCTGATTGGGTTGAGACCAAAATCATTAGATCCAAAAAATGAGTTCTGCTGATTCCTCTCATGATCAAGCTCCTGTATGGTTTTGTATGTAAAATGAAATGAATAAATGATAATGGGGGACAAAATACATAAGATGTTTTCCAATAAAAGGACCCTGGCTTTGAATGTTTACCTTACTGTTGATGGCGTTGAAGCCCCACACTGAATCCACATCATCGTTCAGATCTGAGAAGGTTGCACCCCATGCTTGTTCATCACCAAATTTGTCCCCAGAAATCGTTGATTCAGCACCACCATGATCACTGAGGAAGTGACATTAAAGTATTTCAATTAGTGGAATTATTGCTACAAAAATGATAACCAAGAACTAGTCACATGGCCCATAGAGTGACAAAAACTGTTCATGGACATGCGACCAGTATTCATGCATGTTCAATCCCGTGAAGGGGAAACAGCAGAGATTTGAAATGGACAAGAGTATCAAGCAAACAAGTACAGCAAGACAGCATCATACCTTTGACTTCCTTTAGCTCGAGGTGAAGCATCTACATTATCAAATCGTGGCAGATGAAATTCTTGAGATGGGCTCTCCAAAGTGCTTCTTCCAGGACTCCCAGGAGGACTCTTTACCGAACCATCTTCACTATGAGCAAATATTGATCCATTCTCAGCAACCTGCTCACCTGTACCCGAAGGCTTCTCAGTCTTAGAATCAACATTCAATGATGACATAATAGGGGACACTGCCCCATCTGCTGAAGCTTTATCACTCCAAATGGAAGGCTTAGGTTTCCTCGGAGGAGCAATGACATTTTCCACCTCAATTGTAAGCTCCTTGACAATTGCGAATCCTGGATGTGGAAAAAATGCATCAAACATGTTAAAAACTGTATCATATCTAAATTCACATATTTATAAAAAGAACATATAGTATATTCACTAATTATAAGCTGCCTCTAGATTTGTAGAATAGTAATCACCAAAAAATAATCATCAGAACAAGAAAAGGACCCTTGATGAAAGAAGCAGGTTATTATTATTATTATTATTATTTTTAAAATTGGTGCCACCTGAGTTTGATTCCCTGACCTACTTTTAAAAAACAGGTAATTATTGATATCTGAAATCCAATTAATATTTGAGGAATCACCCAAGTGATATAATTGCAGGTAAAGTTGGTGAAAGGCTGGATGAAGATGGGTCAGGGAAGTATAGTGCATGTAGAGCGGGGTCAATAATAGTGAGACTAGAAGAATCGGTTGGGAAAAGCTAGGAAGAAGTGAATCAAATTACTCAAGAAGATGTTGAAATCGAGAGCAACCTATCGATCCTGGAGAAACTGTAGGGGGTTTCTGTACGTCCAGCAGCGAGGGATTTGGTTGGGGGGAAGCCCAAACCCAGGGAGGGGTTTCTGTTTGCAGTTGTTATGATTGGGGACGTAGAGAGAGGCAGACCACAGTGATCACAGCACAAAAACATACAGAAGTGTGGGGGTACAAGTTCCCCTTCAAGGTGAAGGCTTTTCTTTGGAAAGTGTATATGCGAAAGATTCTGACAAAGTCCTACAAATCCTGATGGGCCCAGGAGTCGGATACTTCAAGCATTCTGAGTAGAGAGGATATTGTGACGGTGGGGAACTTTTTCATCCTTTGCTCAATAATTCGTTCAGTGTGGGGGTGGCTGAGCACCATTATGGACATAAACATCAGTTTCCTGACCTTGGTGGGGATTGTGGGAGGTAGGCAAGAAGATGAGATCATGAGAGGGCATTGTGATAGAAGCATCCGGGCCAAGATCACACAATCCTTTGTCCCAGCTGCGGCTTGGGCTACATGGCTTACCCAGAACCATGCTCTGTTCAGAGGGGTGGTCCCATATGCTGAAATCATTTGGAAATCTGCTTTAAGGATGGGGGAAATTCTGTGCTGGTGCAAGCTCTGTGGCTATTGTGGGGGGATCCCTTGTGATCCAGGTGTAATCTTCCTCTCTTTTTTTTGTGTCCCCTCAGTAGATATCATCTACTGAGGTGCCTAACGATGTGCTTTTCCATCACGATTTATGCTCTTGTATCCCTGCCTAGGGGTTTCTCTCCCATTTTATTATGGACGATTGCCTACCATTTCGTTTAAATTTTTTATACTCAGGTTGGTTGGACAAGGGTGAATGAATCTGTCAAGCTTGGCGATGTTGGAGACAGTAGAGTCAACCTGCATTGTCCAGGGTGGAACCACAGTCAGAATCAGCTGGATGGGACATAATGGAGTTGGGTAAAATGGGGTACAATTGTATCTTCGTGGAAAATTGTATGGTTGGGGGACTGGATAGGTCATCACTTCCTATTATGTTAAGTCTTCCATGGATTGGAGCTAACCAAGCACTCAAAATGGCGATTTACACAAACATGACACTTCAAATGAAAATTTGAATTCATTGTTTAATTAAAGAGAAAAAAAATAGTTTAACAAACAACAATTTAATAATCTTCTGGAATTTGAATATTTGATTTTGCATTTACAGGGAACATTTTAATATCAACAGTTTCAGCTTAAGAAGGCAAGGTCAACTTGGATGCTTGATCCTGTCACCATGTTGGTGAAAGGCAAGGCTTTAATAACCCAAAAGAAAGTTGTATCCATGATAACTAGATACAACTAGAGATCAGTGGCACTTTTCATATATCATACGAACTTACCCTCATCCTCAAATTTGTCCCAATCTTCACTCCAGTCAGCCGCTCCATCCTGGATGCCAGGTTGCCAACCTAAAGAAAAATGGTTCAGCTTAAAAGACTGACATTTGACTGATAGAAGAGAATATTATAAACTAAAAAACAATATAAACTGATATCCTGCAAAAAAATAATGATCATATGATATACAGTCTTGTCCCAGAGGCACATCCACCCCCTGCACTGATCCAGTGTCTGAATAATCAATGTCATACAAGCATCTTTATGAATATGAAATTATGTCAACTTTTAAAAAACTTAAAATTAGTTAGCCCTTTACTTTATTGCTAAACACTTCCATTTTTTAGCAGTGATCAATCTGTAAAAGAATTGAGAAACCTTTTTTAAAAAAAAGAAAATAATGCCCAAATACAAACAAAAACACCCAAGCATCCTATCATATGGCCTAACCCTTATACTGGACTTAAATGACAAAGCCTCCATAAATGACAAAGCCTCCATAAAGAAGCAACCAATAAATAAAGAATTTGACGCTACTAAAAAGTTGAATAATCATACATAAAGCCTGCTTTCAAAATTTCGAAGCAGGACAGATGTTATTGTGAAAATAAGACACTGAAAAAAGCATCTAAAAACACTGGAAATTTCATGCATGTTTTTTCATGTCGCGATCACTTTTTTAACGGTCATCATCGATAGCAATCACAAAATTCACAGTCATGATCAACCGCGATCACTATTTTAATGGTCGAATTCACAAAAATTCACGTTGGCATAAAAAAATCTCGGTTTCAACAAAATGCCTACAGTCGTATAGAATGACAATTTCAAAAAATGTGATCTTATGGAATGACTTATCTTTCTGTGTTGCACTGAAGAGTCTTGCTCAAGATAGCAATAACAACCTTTTAAGAAAGAGCAGTAACACTTAAAAAGGATAAAGAAAAACAAAAGACAAAATTAGAAAGAAAGAGGTACCGAAGGGAAGCTCAATCAATGCCGTTGGCTTAACATGTAAACCATATTGCTTGCAGCGTTCATTCAAACCTTTCACTAGCTCCTCAAGATCAGATTGTATCCGATTGGCACGAACCTGCATGAACCAATAACTTATCCTGGTTTAAACATATTGTGTCTCCAAAAATGAAGTCAGATAACAATTTTTCATTTACCTGAAGCAATCCATCAGCACTTCCACCTTGTTCCATTTTAACAATTGCATTGTACAACTCCAGTTTCCTCTCCTATTAAGCAACCAACAGATAACATGGGTAGAGGTTACAACATACGAAACAATTTTCAGTATTTGAGCTAGATATAGTAATATGGTATAGATGTCCACATGGGGCTGCACGGGGCACCTGAATATCACGAAATGTGGCCTCTTCAACTGTCAGTTTAGAGGCTACATCTCCAGATTGCTTGTACTTCTCCTCATATTTCTTTCCCAGGGACTCAACCTGATAAAAAATGATTGTTACACATCAATCATGGATTAAAATACCTATGCCCACAATTATAATAATAATGCAGCCAATGCAAATTTAAACGATAAATTTGATTTTTTTTTCTGGACCAAACAAACTTGAACATCCCTTGTAAATGGTGGAATTTTTAATTGATTGAACAAAATACCATTCTACAAAAATAAAAACAGGAATAAAACAGGATCCACAACAAGAGAACATTGAACTAATGAAAACAACACAGAAGACACTCAACCAGAACAACTTCATATAAAGATGAGGAATTTTCATCTTGTTTGCTTTTATTTTCTGTTTGGGCTTATGTTTGTTTTTCTGTTTGCTTTTGTTTTCAGCGTGGGCAGTCTATCATGTCATTCTCACATCCATATTATCAATTTGTCAATCATAACTTCATATTCTTAAACTGCAAATAAAAGTGATGCAACACGGATACTGATGTTCAACCAAAAAACCCTGACAGTTCCTTTCTAACCATTGGGTACCCTGGACCACACAACCCAAGTAAGCATATTATTGTTTCCTTCAGGATCCCCACACCGGGAGATGCTCATAATCTTGAAGCTATCAAGCATCCTAGTCGCATAACACCCAGAGTGGCACACATTTTTCTAACTATCGGGCCCCCTAAATGCACCACACCAGGTAACATGCAGACAAGTGCAATCGTTGCACCCCAGCCAGTAATTAAGGTTATTACAGCTGATAATTGAGAGTTATAGATGTTGAATCCCAACCGACCTAGAAGTCAACGTGACTAAGTAAATTGTAAAGATGTTACATGGGATGGCTAGACAAAGGCAATCATTGACCAAACCAACTCAAACTCAAGACAGTTTCTGGGGATTATAACTAACTGATAGATTAATAAAAGTAACCACCGGGCTCAACCAACTCAGCAACAAAGCAGTTTCAGTGTTTGTTATGGGTTAACAGTTCAATATAAGTAATCCTCGGACTTGCTTTACTCATCAATTATCGACCATTATTTCTCCAAATATAGATTGTGACATTCTATCTGCTACAACCAACCTTAAGTCCGTTTGTAGACCCATAAATAGGACCCGTTTGATGATGGAACATACAACCAAGTTAGAAAATATATCTCTATGTTACAAGATCTTATACAACTCCCCCCTCCCCCCAAACTCACAAGCGCATGAATCCACAGCCGATATTGCAAAACACACTCAAGCTATGTGTTGGAGAGTTTCTTTGTTTTTTTTTTTTTTGAGAAATAGATTGGCCATTTACAAGTTTAAAAGGCAGTACATAGCCACAACTCACAAGGAACCAAAAGAAAAATAGGAAGAAAATAGAGAAAAGGGACTATGAAGACAAGCTGTCTACAACATCCCCAATCCCAAGAACAGATGTTTACTACTCAATGACGAGTTAACCCCACTCAAAACGCGTGGAAGAGGACCTCATCCAAAAACGATCCCATTCCGAGATGAATCTTTCACGGAATCCCATGTCTTCTTCATAAAACAAAAGGAGCCCCCATTAAAAACCACATCATTTCTCGCGAGCCATGACACCCCTGCCGTCGCCAGGATAAGGATTTGGGAAATCTTTGCTTTTTTCCTACGATCTTCCTGTTTCTTAAGACTCTTGCACACCCTCCATAGATCCTCTAGCGAGGAGAAGTTGTGCTTTCATTGAATCCACAGCCAATATAGAGAGGCACAAGATATGGTGCGCTACTTTCCAAACCTCACATCTCAGAGATAACTAGGGATTTTATACCTTAAATTATCTACAATAGAACATCTATAAAATTCAAATTAAATTAAAACAAAACCATAACACATAAAACATATCCAGGATCACCATATTCATCCCAAGTTTGGATAATACACATTGTTCCAACTACACTACTGTTAGGACAAAGGATTAAATCACATACATATATGACAACCTATCTCTCTTCCAAAAAAGTTTCATAAAAAAGCCATATCCTCTTTTCAATTCCACAAGATTGACAAGGCAGATTTGTGAGACTCAAGTTAGTTCAAAGTATCTATGAGAAGGCTTTCTCATTTTTCTCTTATTATTTTGCAGTCCAAAATTTTCTAGAAGTTTAATCTGAAGAAAAAAATATCATATCTTTCTTCTTTCATTCTGACACGGATGCCTAATGGACAGAATTAAGATGATATCATCAAAACCCCTCGCACTGTGAAGTCTAAGCAATGTAAACGAATTCCCAACTATGTAATCATAGAGAATATAAAAAACAACATGGATATCTCTATCTATTTATACTAGAAATACAAATAAAATGCATTGTTTAATCTGGAAAACTTAAAAAATGCAAAATGAAATAAAATTTTATAAATACTCTCAATTATAACTTGCATAAAAAATAAAAAATAAAAATACCCTAAACAATAATTTGAGATAACAATCAGTATATGTACTGCATATATACACAGTAACATTGGGATAGATTTAATCTTGGCACCGATCTTAGAACTGAACATTTACGATGCATTTTAGAGCTGAATTATGAGGATCAGTCATATCCAACAACAAGGTCCAGAAAAATAATGTTGATTAAGATTGAGATTCAGATGCGTTCACTTGGTGTATTTGCATAGCAAGACAGTTAAACTATCAAAAATATTGTTGAGCCCCTCTACCATTTAAAGTGTGTTCCGTTGCCTGACCTGATCAAACCCCAATTGCCCCGAATTGATTTCGAAGAATTGATTTCAAATAAGAATGAAAATGTAATGAATGATAACACAGAATAATTTTATCTGCTGTAAGTGAAACAAGAATAGAAGATTATGGCTACAAATCGGATAGCATTTTTCCAACTTAATGCACACTTGATTCTATATAAGTTGGTTGTACAACCCACTAGATATCAAGTAAAATGAAAAAACAACCAACTAGTGGGGGACACCCCCCCACCAAAAAAAAAAGATATCTTTTAAAAAATCTTTATCCTTGGAACAACATTGGGAATAAGATCTTTCCATCTTGTATTACTAAAGCTAATGCAGAAATAAGCTTTCAGAAATTTTAGGGGTAAAAAATTGCACATTAACTTGCAAGTGAAAATACTGCGTAGTCACAATAAACATACAGAAACGCCAAATGGTACTTGCAAGTGAGGTACTACCCTGGCGGGAGCCTCACGGGTAGACTGGGTGAGGGGAAAAATTTGTATTGAGGAATAGTTTGTGTAGTTGTGTGGGCTGGTAGGTAGAGTCCTCTACCGCGGCCTGGTGCTGCCCGTTCAGGGCACTGTTTGCATTTCCCTTCCGGGCTTTGCTTTGAATACATTCTTGGCATATGCCTACCCATTTTCAAAACAAAAAAAAACACTGACAGACTTACAACTGGTTAGTAGGAAAAATGCATGATCAATGTTAAATTTGAAAGAACACTTGCTAAAGATAAAATGAATACCACCATGCACGCTACAAAATTAATGCTGTTGAAAATTAACAATAATAAAATTAGAATTATTATTAGTATAGACAACAAAGAAGGCCTAAATGGAGACTTTTTAAAGAAACGCCTCTCACAATACTTTATGGTGCAGTAAAATTCATTAATCCAATCCAAACATCATGAAACAAGCTTTGGAAAGTTGAGCATTACCGAGAGATGACAATCAACAGATGATCATGAATAAAAAGGAGAATGAGCAACACAAATTGATTTCCTATTGCAACTCATAGATCACCTTCATACACAAAAACTAGAAATAAAAGATCCAAAAACTGCCTACTCAAAACACAGCAGATAAAATATCTCAAAAACCTCTCTCGCACAACGAGATAGAGCCATTTGACATGGGGAAAAAAAAAACATACCTCACGTTTATCTGCAGAAGCCCTCTCAGTAATCTCATTAAGCCTATTATCACATCTGCTTTTGTATAGGACCTATAACAAAGTAGATAATGCATCAGATACATATAAATCTACAAGTAACATGTTCACAGGGTCCTTTTAATTCGATAACTGTTTAGAAACCAGAGTATATCAGGCATTGTGCGAGATATGTAATCCAGACTCTGTGAACGTAGAAAGATGAGAAATAACAACTTAAAAAGCATACAGATATACATGCAAATGATAGCCAAATAGGGCAAGCAAGGAAACATGTACTCTGCATATATTGAATGATTAAGAGAAACTTCATCCTGAAAAATTGAGCCATTATACACTTGACATAGCTGAGAATTAACATGTATAGAAAGAATTATCCTAATAGTAGACCAGAAATGATAGATTTAATGTCTTCCGAGCTATTTATGTATGCAATCAATTATATGGTATAGGACGATACATTTTATAAAACTCCTATTGATCATCTAGCTACAGTACCCTTATATTCCTTCATCAATACATGATGCCCACATCTGAAGGGCACTTGTTTAGAATCACAAAGTACAGGGGAAATATACACAAAAAGAAAATACTCACAAGTTCTTGCATCTTAGAGCGGTAAAACTCAATCTTTTCCTTGGAATCTAATATCTCCTTCTCCAGTTGTTCCACCTTTCATATGAAAAATGAAGATATGTTAGATCTTTCATTCAATAATTTTGGCGACACTTAACCACCACCCAAAATATTACAAACAAAAGATCAAAGAACACAGAAAGAAAAAAGATAAAGAAAGAATGGAACACTTTGATATGGGCTCAAAACATACAAATGTGTAAATTAATAACTCAAACAAAGAAGAATAAATTTCAATTTCAAATAAACAAGTGTTATTTAGCGCTAAAATAAATACGGAAAGGGGAAAAAGGGAAACAAAAATATAGGAGCACGTGGTGAACAAAAGGAAATCCAATGACCCAAACACAAACAACTTTGAAGGTAGACCAGATTGTTGATGCCAGGAAGTTGTAGATAATTGGGGAATAACACATTATTTATGTGCCATTACATGACTTTTTGTTTTTAATTTGGATGTTTTTTGCATTTGTGTTTGGCTTAGGAAAATATCCTGTCCTCTTCAATTTTATCCATTTTGGTGTTACCATCATATTGAATATCATTGAAAAACACCAACTTTTTTTCAAATAGATGACGAGATGCACACAACAAACAATAGCAAGGAAAACATTCCCTCAAAACAAATATTTAAAATTGTTTTCACTCTGTTCCTCATAGAAAAAGAGTAGAATGTTGAAGGTCAGGCACAATACTGCGGTAGAAACAATATAAAAACTTCGGAAACTATTTGGAAAAATAAATATCAGTTGGGGTAAAAAAATGCCTTTTTGTCTGCTTCTGTTGCTTCTTGATACTTAGTGCTTAGTGCACTCTGCTCCTCCTTACTTAGTTGGTTCACAAGATGTTTCTCCAATACTGGAACTCTCTGTCCCTGTTGCTGCAGAGGTTGCGCAGGAACTTCACTCTGAGGAACAGAAACTTGTGCAGACGGCCTCGTGCCGGCTGCAGGCATCGCACCACGTGTTCCAGGAACTCCTTGCTGTGGATAACCTGAAAAGATGAGAACAAGGAGGCTATCAAGAAAACATGAAAGAAATCAGAATAGTACCTATAAAAGAAAACTGATTACAAATACCAAATGTACAGAGCAAGCAAATTGTTAAATTAATGCCTACACATAATTATTAACCAACAATAGGTGCTTGGGAAATACCAGGAGTATGTTGCCATGCTGTATTGCCATATGCAGGTGTGGGTTGACCAGTGATACGCAGTAATGCTTCATCAAATTTAATGCTGTTTGGGAGCTCCGATGGAAGTGGACGCCCTTCTCTGTAGCGTTCCATCAAATAAAGAGCCGTACAGAATTCTCTTATTGTGAGCATGCTATCATTATCCTGATCGGATAAGTCCCACACCTGCTTTAAAACCTCTGATAAATCCAGATAAAAATGCATAATGAGCAAATCATGTATATATACCAGATAGAACTACAATATAAAAAGTTCTGATATTTAATGAAGCACAGCTCACCAAGCTTGTTGAAACACAATATGATGCCTACCTCTGGGAAGTCTCCAACTCAGGAAGAGATTCCGTGCCTGTTCACCTGTAATTCTTCCATCTCTGTCCTTGTCTACCTCAACAAACACCTTGGTGTATTTCTGAATATCAGATGGAGTAAATTTAGGCCATGGTAGCTGGGAATGACTGGAAGCAGGTCCAGTGGCTCCAACTGACACTCCAGCTACAGTCAATGCAGAAGTACTCTGAATTGCATTGCGCTGGTTTTGCTTCACATGTGATTGAGCTTGTTGAAGCTGGCCACTAGCAGGAGGAATCACCGAAGTGTTCTTCACATGATCAAATTGGCTCGACTTTCCTAAGGATTGAGTCCCAGTAGATAACAGACCAACAGAGGATGAGTTAGGTGTACCACTGGCAGTAAACATAGGTGTCGAAACATCTTGCTTGGGCTGAGTAATCGCAGAAAACACATCGCCACCAAAGATGAATTTGAACTAAAACCCTGACCAGAAACACCTAATGCTTTGGAGTCCCTGGCTGCTGGTTGAAGTGACAAAACAGGGTCTGCCACTTTGGGCGAAGTAGAAGGTGCTTGAGAAGATGGGGTTTGTGGTCTTGGTGGAGCTGTGGAAGGCATGACACTAGAAGTTACAAGCCCAAAACCATCTTGATTCAAAGGAGCAATTCCTCTATTTGGTGATACTTGTGAAGTTACTCCTGTTAAGGCCCCACCAAGCCGCACACCAGACAAGTTGTTAGATAATGATACATTAGAGCCTGAAGGGTGAGGACCTGTCACACTGCCTCCCCCAGGAAGCCCCGGAATGACACCCTGAATAGGAAGCGGAGCAGCAGCAGAAGTGGCTTGAGGTGGTCTCATGAACTGATTAGCAGGAGAGGGAAAGAACTGTTGGTTCACACCCGTATTCGGAACTGCCTGGGGGCCCCTAAAACCAAGATTTTGAGATGAATTAGGTGCCATGACACCCATGTGAGGGGTGGGTGTTGCCACGGGATTTAACTGTGGGGAAGGAGGAGCTACAGAATTCAGCTGGGGTGCAGGAGCAGCCACTTGATTTATTTGGGGTGGAGGAATTTTAGATGCAGCAGGACTAAACAAGGCTGCCTTAACAATATCTGGTGTCAACTCTCGGCCACTCTGTGCCACTGTTACAAGTCTGAGTGCATTGTAGAATTCTGCTCGACCAAGAAAACCAGTGCGATTTTGATCAGCGTGCATCCATATCTGCAAAGACCATAAAAATGTCGAAATGTTGCAAAAGGTTAGTTGGTAAAAAGCCCTGGTGAACAAGCATCCATGACATGAAAGGAAATTTTAAAAGATTATTTATAAATGCCTAAACGTAAATATGATCTGTTTTAATTTTTAAACAAGAAGTTGTAAGCTATGCAGTGCGGGGCTTACGACCACCAACCATCTTATGGTGCAAATACACAGTGAAGAAGTGTGGATAAAATAGGATTCTGTTTCTGAAAGAGAGTGAAATTTGACTCCATTCAACAAAAATACATCTCATGCAGCTTGCAGGGTTGGGCAAGAAATAATAAATTTCCAAGGAGAATGAAGCTACATCTAAAATGCTTTGACTTGTATTTTGAATAGCATAAGAGCTTCAGATAAATATATGTTGGGAGCAAACTCTGTAATTTAAATAGGGACGAGATATTCATTAATGACTAGGACGGGGTGTAAATCTTGTGTGAGTTTTTTTTTTTTTTTTTTTGGAGTGCTGGAAAGACAATTGGTCCTCCATTCTCATGGTTGTTTACCATTTTTAATAATATTTTTGGATCCTGCTGTTCAAAAAAAATCATAAAAATACAAATACAGTAATTCCAAATGGCAGACTAATAACAAAAGTTACAAACATGCTTCTAACCTTCCAAATCATTGGTGAATGCTTCTAAATAATCAAAGACAAATTAGATTTTGTGAAATATTTCCGCAGAAACGTTCACCATAAGAGGCAGATGTTCACCATAAAAATCATAAAAATACAAATACAGTAATTCCAAATGGCAGACTAATAACAAAAGTTACAAACATGCTTCTAACCTTCCAAATCATTGGTGAATGCTTCTAAATAATCAAAGACAAATTAGATTTTGAGAAATATTTCTGCAGAAACGTTCACCATAAGAGGCATGATGAGAAAGGCAAAATGGAATAATTCCATAGATAATTTCTTGTTTTGACTCTTTAAATTCTCATAGATGAGGTGTACAGCATACTCATTAAAAATCACAGAAACAAAATCAAGCATAACATCAGGACATGTCATCATGTTCAAAAAATTTCAACAGGCTATATATCAATAATAACACATCACTTGCATTATATCCATCATAAGTAAAAGAAACACATGTTATGCAATGGAGGGTTCTTGACAGTTTGATAAAAATAGCCAAATGTAGGTTCTGGCCATCTGATATTACAGCCTGATTCAACTAATTTCAAATAATTTTATAGGTTGTCAATGATACCCTTTCCCATTATATCAGATCCACTTTGTCAAATCATCCATCATATGTTTAAATTTGTCAAAAATTCAATTCCCAGAATCTACTCACATGCCCACAGAAACATAGACAAGGAATTCACATTGGTTTCTCCAACCAGATATGAGCTCCCAGAGATTCTGGCTGCAAGATAGTACTATGATGCAAACCAGTTTTTGGGAAACACCTTATCAACTCCTCAAAAAAATCCACACATCCTCTCTCCGTTTTCTCTTTGGAGGCAAGGCTTTAACATGCCTTTCCCAAATAGCAGCCTATCTCTATTATTTTAAAAACAAAATTTACAGGTGGTGACCTCTCCATTTTTTCTCAAAAAAATAGGTTTGCTAAAATAATAAAAAAGTTACTTCATAAGATAATCGATACCATATCCAAAAAAGATTACCAATATGTTATTAAACACAATGGGGAGCAAATACTCAATCATAAGATGATAAAACATTGATGAAATGTGTCCAAAACTGTTACATTTTTATGCATAATCTTTTTCCTTTCCTTTTTTTGAGTGAAGGGTGGGATGTCCATGGGGTTTTATTAAATGGAACATCCAATGAAACAGAAGAAGACATCTCCTCAATACAAAATATAGAAAGAACCCTTCACAGAAAGATAACCCTACTGGAATCTTCCCATGTCTATCTCAGAACACAAAAGATTAAATCATAAGTATTCATTTCATATATTAAGAAATAAAAACCAGGATCATATTGCAAATTGAGTCATGTCAATTAGGACACCCACAAATCTTATCAAACAAGTCAAAGATGAACTACATCTGACAAACGCTGCATCCACATAGATTGCTTTTTACTATACATCTCATGAAATGTTGTTGTGTTTCAGTTATCAAAAATATACTAGACAATTAACAAATGGCAGTTTCCTAAACATTACGGATCACCAAAAATTATATTTGACCAAAAGTCCTTCTTCATGACTAATTCCAATCAAAGCCTGGCAATCACAGTAATTACTTATCAACCAAACTAAATGTCCTATCAATAAAAAAAATACAGCTCAGTGCCCTCCACAATTACTTCTTAAGAAAGTGCATGCGCTCAACTGGGGCAAAAAAAAAGTGTTCCACTCATGATCCTCTCTCTGTTTCCTAGTAAAAAAAAAAAAAAAAACCTGCCTCGAGAAGAACATCAACAACAGATTGAAGTCTATACCAAATGCAGCAATTCTTTTGTCTCCAAAGTCATTAGGTGGTCAATGTTACAAATAGCTGGCAATTTTTACAGTATCCAAACCACAGGGGAAATGTTCCAAAGATTTCCACAAGCAGAGTATTTTTGTCTGACATGCATGTGTAAATCCAAATAAACTGACTTTACCTAGAAGACCTTTTGATGTAACTTTATTTCAAAGGTCAACTTGCCTTCTTTTCAGGCGTGATCGTTCCATCCTCATAAATTTTTCGTCTCCCTTCTTCTCTAACCTCAACTTCCCAGTAAGTCTCACGATGAGACAATAATTAACTTGACTAAACCCTATGGTGACATCACTTATGATTAGGCTCTTGCAATTAAAATAGTTCCTACCCCAAACTCAGAGAAAGTTTAATATTCCCCACTATCTCCTAAAGTCAATTCATATTGTCTAGTAACCATAAATCCAAGAGAAACCTGAAGTACATACCATGTCCACAAGCAAATTCAATAATATGCTCAATTAACGGATATCTAACATGACAGGCTCAATTTCTAGCCATTTTTGCAACCTGTCTCCTACAAATTCATAAATCCATCCAAGAATTGATTATAGATCTAAAACTAGACATAAACACTGCCCTCTTCGAACATGCACAAAAAAGAATACACGCAACACATCCATCCAAGTAATATCACGAAATTGAATGAAGTGATCATCGAAAGACGAGATTTTTTTTAATTTGCAGACCTGGGCAAGGACGTGTTTGGGGAGGTTGGAACCCTGGAAGAAAGAGACGGCCTCAGTTCCGCTTATCCGCCCGTCCTTGTCCAAATCGGCCCTCCTAAAGTACCCGTCGAAGACCGCCTCCATGTTCTCCGGCGACTGAGCCATCCTTTCACCTGTCGGATCGCTCCGGACCCTCAGATCCGGTCATGGACCGAGTGAGCCAGGGAATTCAACGGCGGAGATGATCCGGTGAGATCCAGGCGTGAGACGGAGAGATCGAGAGATTTGGATCTCTCTATCTATTGATCCCTGAAGCTGGAGTCGGTGATCGGGAACGAGTGGGGTTATGCGAAAGTGCGATTTGGGTTGTTCTGATGGACCTTTTTTAGCGGAAGACGACGGTGATTGGTTAGTTGTTATGGCGGAACTTGATAGTATTAGTGAAACCGACTGCACAAGAGAATGGGGATGGTTAGATCCACCCCCAGAAGATGCAACCCCACCTGTTAATTTTGTCTCTTCTAATATGAGATTTGCATTTTTAGAAAGAAAATAAAGAAAAATAAAGAAGAAAGAGATAAGAGAAAGGAAGAGAAAGAGGGGGGCGGGAGGGCGATTGAGTTGGGGTAGATGTGGTTGAGGTGGGGTGGATGGAGGTGACAAGGGGAGGGGAGCTGGTGGAGGGTGGGGGAGAAAAATAAAAAGAGAGAAAGAAAGAGAAATGGTCGACCGTCATCCTTCACCACCTGCCACCACAACCTCTATTTCTTTCTCTCTCTCTCTCTTCTTCTTCCTGTTTTTTTTTCTTCTGTTTTTTTTTTTTTGGGTGGGTGGGGGGGGGGGGGGAGGAGCGCTCCACACCCTTTTTTTGTTTTTTCCTTGGGGTGGGGTTTTCACTTCAAGGGTGGCTTTAATTGCCTCCTAAGCTCCCATTTAGGGATAGTAATGGAACGGGTTGGGACTAATTTTATGAAACTAAAACCAAATCCGCTAACAAAATCCATCTCAAACCTGTTATGAGTTTCACTTTTCCATCTCAACAGTAGAGGTGTAAAACGGGTCGTGCCATATCGACCCAACCTGTTAGCGAACCAGGGTACCAGACCGGCAAGGCACGACCCGTTCGTCTTCACGTGTCGTGCCGACACAGCATGGCCAACAGGAGGCCAGCCCAGCACGGCCCTCCATGCCAGCTCGACGTTGTCGGTATGTAAAACTGGGGGTTTTGCGAACTTGGTCCTGGTCCGTCTCGCGATTGATCAGGTCACCGCCCGGAGAGTCGTTCCTGAGCCGCCCGACTACTTCTCAGAAAAGACGAGGTTTGGTTGTGATCACCACCTGCTTTCTTAAAAAGAAGGAAAAGTTGGTGTCGGATTTGATCGTCTCGCGTCTCGTGGGAGGAGTTTGTGGGGTCTCTGCTCTAAGACACGGATATACCGTACACAGAGGTGAAAAACAAGTAATCATATTCTACTTCTGGCTTGGCTAAAGGAGTCTTGGGTCAAGTGGGGTGTAAGTGGGGGCAGCTACTGGGTTTGAGCCGTCAGGTAGGGGGCGGCTAGCTAGGGTTAGCCGTCCAGGGCCTGGGTCAACCTGGGTAGGAAATGGATTTGGTTTTTGGCAGAGGTTAAGCTGGGTTTAACCTGGGTTTTGGAGGGTGGATTGAGAGGGTGATTTTGTGTAGGGAATGGTTTTTTCTCACAAATGGGACTCTCTCTCTCTCTCTCTCTCTCTCTCTCTCTCTCTCTCTCTCTCTCTCTCTCTCTCCAGGAATTTCGAGTAGTGGGTGTGGGAATTGAAGGTTGGGAATGAAGGTGTGTGAATTGGGGATGTGAATTGAAGGTGTGTGAATATGTTGATGTCTTAGAAGGGCTTGGGACCTCCTCTATTTATAGTAAACGCCCCTTTCCAGGGTTTTAGGTTTCTAGGGTTTGGACCAGGGTTTAGGGTTTCTAGGGGCTGTTTGGGTAGAGGGTTAGGGAAGGAATAGGTGAGAATAGGCAGGGAATAGGGAAAAAAAGGTGTTTGTGTGAGGGGAATATGATGGTATTTAGGGTTTAAAGGGGTATAGTAATCCTTCATTTTCAGGAATTAGCATATTCCAACAACAATTAGTGGGTCCCACTGTTTTTTTTCATCATTCATTTCAAATCACCTGTCAACACCTCTTTCTATGGGGCCCACATGTCAATCAACTTTTTACACTTTATTCACATTTTATTCTTCATCAACCAAACACATTCACTTTATTTTGTTTTCCAATGAAAATAATTTAAAACATAACAAACAGAAAATCACTTATTCTACTCATAAAGTCAACAATTCCTAGAATAGGTATAAACCCCAGAATAGCTTATGTCTCTATCCAAACGGGCCCCTAGGGTTTGGACCAGGGTTTAGGGTTTCTAGGGTTTTCTAAGGTTTGTTTTCTATTTGATGCTCAAATGTGGATTATTTCCAGGTGTTACTTGAAGTATTTTCATCTTTTTGGACGGTCAAAATTGGGGTATCTACAGACGTGCCAAACAGGCTAGGCCCATTTACGGGACAACAAGCCAGCTCGTTTAAATGGCCCATTTTTTTTAATTTTGAGGTTAATATTTAATTCCATATTTGCATATTTAATTATTGAAGTTTTATTTATTAGTTTATTTAATTTGAAAAATCATAAAACACATATAAATCATTCAAGAAAATTGAAACTAAAAAGAATTAAGAATACAAATATTCCTTTTATTGAATATTGAATTTCTTGAGTGCATGAACATTAATTAAATAAATAATAAAATGAATAAGAAATAAACAAATAGTACATTGATAAATAAAACTAAATTATACAATTCCTAAAAAAAATATTGACAAATATAAAAAATTAATATAACATAAGAGATGAGAAATAATTGCATCACTATAGTTTTAATACGTCCCAACTAGGTTGACACCTACTAAAACTAACAATCACTTGCAACTCACCTTCCAAAAAAATTAAAAATACAATAATGAGAAGAATCAAATGCTAGATCTTCATTGATCATCATCTATGCTGAATTTTGTAAAATCCACCTCAATCATCTACAAATGCTTGTTCTTTTTCATCAACATCACTCCGACCCTTCACACATAGGGGTGGTAAACGAGCCGAACAGGCCGAGCTTTAACCTGTTGAGGCACGGCTCATTTAGTATCAGGCTCGGCTCGAGATCGAGCTTCAATTCGTGTTCAAGCTTGGCTCTTTGGGCTCGTAAAAATCTCGGTTGAAGCTCGGCTCGGCTCATTTGTTAAACAAGCCAAGCCAAGCCAAAGCTCGAATCAAGGCTCGGTTCGGGCTTGTTTATCTAAAAAAAACATTGGTTAGCATTTGAGAAGTCATACTTCACAAATCACAAAACCTTATACATGTGAAAGTAACATAAGCTCGGGCTTGGGCTCGGCTCATTACCCTTTTTTGTTAAGTAAACAAGCTCGTCTAGGCTCGAGCTCAGTTCGTTTACAAACCGAGCTTTAAAAATTATCAAACTCAGCTCGTTTGTCTAATCGAACGAGCCTGAACGAGCTTTAACAGAGTCGAGACCGAGCTACTCGGCTCATTTACCTGCCCTATTCACACACATAAGAGCTTCCAATGAACTTACTCCCACTCTGGTCCTTCTCTCAGATAATGTTCTTCCATGTATACTAAAAGAAGATTCTGATGGCACTGTAGACGCTGGAGGAGTTAGTAAATCTCTTGCTATTATAAGAAGCACAGAAAATGTCACTTCATGTGCTTTACGCCATTGCAAGATATCAAAATTTTCCATCTCCTTTTCAGTTAAAAGAGTTTTTCAATCATTTTCTAAATATTTATACAATTCATTAAGATGAGAACTATCACTACTAGAATCATGTGAAGTGAGTGAACCTTGTGAAACAAAATCAAAGAAATAATGTTTTTCTTACCTTTACATAATAAACTAATAGGTGAAGTGGAGAATGATGTTCTAGTTCTATTTGCATATTTATTTTCATATTTTTTTATACATTTCAATTAAAGTAAGTTCTACATATATCTTCACCAGCTATAACCATTGAAAATCTAGCATTATCACTTATTCTTTTAATTATAGTTTTAGAATGTCTAATTTAATAGTAATATCCATTACAGGAGTTAAACAAAATAGCATAGGAATATCTTCAAAATATTTTTTAAATTTTTGTTCCATCAAGATAATAGATTGTTGAAATATACTATAATCTCTATATTCTTTAAATGCACAAGAAATGTTAATTAATTATCTAAATATAAGATTTAAAGTAGGATAATAAACACTTGAACAAACAGTAGTAGCATCATAAAAAAAAAATTAAAAATTGCACAAAAATATTTGAAATTTGCCAATCAATAAGAGAAATATCAACACAATTGTTAAATATTTCATTAAATTCAATAATTAAGTTTTCATAACCCTCACAACTTTGCAACATTACATATATAGAATTCCAACGAATATGCATATTAAAAGGAAATTTTCTAGGGGGAACTTGCATGTCACAACAAAATCACTAGATACTGTACAAATAATAAATTTTATTGCTAGTCTAATATTTACTAAAGATTATTCAATACATGTTAATCCATCTTGCAAATTAAAATTAAATTAATAGTATGACATACACATTCCCAATCATAAAATTCAAAATCATGAGGTATCAAAAGAATATTTAAGTTTGAAATAGCACGAACATTATTACTAGCATTATCAAAAGTTATGGACAAAACTTTTTCAGTTATATTATATTATTTAAAATACTCATTATTGCTTAATAAATTACTGTACCGGTGTGTGAAAATATAAGTGGACGAAAAACTAAAATATTCTTTTATTTATTTTTTTTTGTTTGGTAACATTCTTTTATTTAGTATCCAATGAGCATCAATATAATACAAAATAACACAAATATAAGTTAAATCATTCTTTACGGTCCATAAATCAAATGTGCATAAATTTTTTTGAATGTTCATGAATGATTAAATTAAATAATTTTTCATTTCATTATGAACTCTAATCACATCAGTTCTAATAGTATTTGTAGAAATAGCTCTATATTATCAATTAACATACTTTTTTTAAAAACGTTCAAATTTTCTACATTCAACAAATGTAAATGGTTGTTCATCAGATGTTTTATATAAATAGATATTGAGTATAACAAAACGTTGAAATTGTACCTTCACTGCTACCTGTTTGATCGAAACTCCCAATCTGAGACTGCATACCGGGATTCAATTATTGTTGATGTCTTTTCATACATGATTTAGTATATCTCTTAAGATGTCCAATACCATCGGTGCTTGCACAATTAAATTTTTTGTTGCAATATTTACAAACAACTCTATCTTCCATTCTACCTTGGTACTCAAACTTCAGACTTCCTACTTTATTTTTTGTTTTGTTGTTTACCAGTTGGGGAGTAACTAGTGTTATGCCTATGCCATTTGGAGCTTTATTTTTTTCGACCGGAGTTGCTAAAAGCTTTGTCCTTTAGCTACCTGCAGGAGTTGGAGTGCTCTTATTGAAAATCTGACTGTATAATTGTTCTCCTAGTATTGGCATTGGCTTACATGTAAATTTTCGTCGCTATCTGACATCTTTTTAGAAGTTATGCAATTTCGATTGATTTTTGGATTTAATTTTGTTAATATCCAAGATAAAGAGGTTTAAATCTGATTTTATCATGACATGTTTAGTTATAAGTTAGCTTTTATAAAAAAAATAGAATTGGATCATCTGGATTCATATAGCAAAAGTTATATGTGTTTTTCAATTATACCCTGGGGATGAGAAAATCCTGACAGCATCCTTGTTTGATGTTTAGTTCACATTTTAGAATAGCTGGAGGGCTTATTTAATCTGAGCATAAACATAAAAGTTGTATATAATATTCGTGGCTTTCCAATGGATTTTGAATTGCGCAATTCAAGCTATATTGTGGAAGTTATGGCTATTCCAGTGAAGCCCTTCCAGAATTTCTAGTTAGGGACGATTTGGTCCTTTCAACCCCATTAAATCTGATGTATTTAGAGCATCAGAGAGTGGTTTCTCTGGCATTTGGGGGTCCAGCAGAAAAGGAGATTGGGGAGGAGAGGAGAAGAAGACATCGAAGAGATTGTTGTGAGTCCCATGTTTTTCTTTGTTGTCTTTGTTGGCTGTTTTGGCTCTCTCTCTTTTCTTAGCTGTTGTTGCTGCGATTTGGGGCCTGTCATGGCTGCTTCAAGAGGGTTTGGGTGGAGAAGCCAATTGAAGTGAAAGTTTGGTGTTGGCTCAATAGGGGTGAGTGAAATCCAAGTCCTTCCTTAGTATTTCATCTCTTTGTGGTTGTTGTTTGTCTCTCCCTTGATGATTTTTAGATGTTGTATGTTGTGTTCTTGCATATATATTAGTCTTGATTGAGTAGAGAGGGAGAGTGTTGTTATGTATAATTTCTACTGCACATGAGGTGTTTGTGTTTCTGCATGGATGGTGGTGGTTTTGTGTTGTAGTAAGGCAGATTTCTGTTTTATGAAGACTCATGTGAATTTGGTATCCAAAGTCATATGTTGAGGCTCATGTCTTCATGTAATATGATCATCTATGTGTCTAAATATTATATATGAAATTCGGTATCATTATGATATCTGTGTTGTGCGTTAGAACCTGTTTTGCATGAACTGTACAGATTCGTGAGGGAACTGACCAGTTTCTAAAAATATTTTATTTTGAACACATGGAGGCTAAATCAGGTTATGATATCTTCACAGATTATGATCTCAACATGTCAGAGAACACGTATTATTTATTTCATAATTTTTGGATATGTATTTGGTGCTGTGGAGATCAACAATTAGGGCTGGTTGCAACAGATATATCAATTTTGCTTTATTATGTATCAAGGAGTTGTTATTAATGTTGTGAAAACCATTAGGTGTTAGGGTCTTCATGATGCAGGCTTATATGTGTGTCAAGTGGTTGCATATTTTAATTGAGAATCATTGGTTGTGTCTTGCAGATCTCGTAGACTGAACCCGCGACGATCCAAGTATTTGTGAGTGGTTCGATCTAACCCTTCGAGAAGCGCTTAATGCACGTAGTCGTGTATCGTGCATCCATGGGGCTTCTTTGCACCCTAAATATGCTAGATATCTTGCATGTTAGGCTATATAGCTCGTATATTGTGTAGAACCCTCTATTCTACCTTGTACTTGCTTATGTATTGTATTCTACCATGTTTGCATGCGCCCTGCTGTATGGGCATGTATCTCTTTGTATTTATATGAATGTCTAGAATATGGCATGCCTTAAGTAGTCTTGTAGTACTATCCCCTTATGTTAGTAATATCTAACCTGATTAAGCCTGGGTTAATAACTGGGTACATACTTAATATTCCCTGGTCGTAGGATTTGAGGGCGTGGTGTAGTTGTTGCACCCATGTTATTGGGGCAAAACTATGACCAACTTCTAGAGATGATGAGCTCTCTCTCTCTTCATACAAACTGAGTAAGTAGATGTGATTCCTACTTGACTCAGGTTCACTTGGGAATATTGGCATGCACCAGTTAGTGCGTGAGATCACGCTTGACCCTTTCCTTTTAAGTTGGTGATATCCAACGCACGTTAGGGTACATTTGTATGCTTATATGATTAATAGCTTTGCATGCATATTATTTAGGTCACACTGATATGCATGTTGCATATATCTTGTTTATGCTTTTTATCCATGTTAGAGAATACCCCTATAATTAATTATTATGTTATTGTGTATGTGGTTTATGTACATAACTACGGTAGAATTCTCCTATCATGATATTGTGCATGTTAGAATAATCATGCCTACCTATGCTAGGTGTGGGTATGACCCATTGTCGGGTTGTACCTTAGTTAGTTAGAGCGCAAGTGATGTAATCGTCACCCTGCATCCGTGTTATACACTTGTTGGAATTCAGAGAATTCGATGTTGTACCGGTGTTTCAAACCGGTGGTTATGGTATTTAAGCTAGGCTTACCCTTGCTAAGCGGGTGTATGAACCGTCCATTAGGTTATGTATTGGGCTTAGTTTAGGTGTGAGAGCCGAGGTAGCTCTCTGCATCCGAGCAACGCATCTCTGTGTGAGTTCATATGTATTCGATAGCATCGATAGGTGATTACCGAGAGTAGTTATTTTTTTATTGCGTTCGCTTTACGAACATAGAGTATTTTCTCCCAATATCGTCTATGTTAAAGTGGCCCGGGTTGTAGCTGTCTTGACAGAGGGCCCCCACCTGTAGGTACTATCGATGCATGCAGCAAGATGTATTGATCATGGGAGTATACGAGGTACAGGTTACCCGGGAGAGGGCTAACGAATGATATTGCGAGCGTGGAATCATTCTCCCCTTCATCGGATCCATGTCGATGCTGCCTGGCATTGTAGGTGTTCTGACGATGCATGTTGCAAGACGTACTAATCATGAGAGTATATCAGGTAGAGGCTACCTGGGACAGGGTTACCGGATGATGAGGGGTGTAGAGCAAGCAGTTTTATCCCAAAAGTCTCTAGGATCACTCCTGCGGGGGTGAGGGTGAAGGTAAAATTGGGTCATGTAGTCACGTGACTCTTATATCGATCGAATTATACTCTTAGTATGTTACACCTAACGCTCGAGGTATCGTATTGTATCTCTACCTTGTAGCAGATGGACTCATTGTATCTCGTTATCCAGTAACACCATTGTAGATACCCCAATTTTGATTGTCAAGAGAGACAGAAAGACTTCAAGTAACACCCGGAAATATCCCACAGTTGGACATCAAGTAGAGAACCGAAGTTCAGAAAATCGGAAACCCTAAACCCTAGCCCTAACCAGAAACCCTAACCTTAAACCCAAACCCAAACCCTAACCCTAGCCCTAACCGGAAACCCTAACCCTAAACCCAAACCCTGAACCCAAACCCTAACCTAAACCCCAAAACCCTAAACCTAGCCCTAAGCTGAAAACCAGAAACCCAAAAACCCAAATCCCTGGCTAGGGGCGGCTAGACCTAACTAGCCGCCCCATACCAGGCGGCTAGTTAGCACTAGCCGCCCCCCTGGCCGACTTTGGACCAGTCCCCTGGATGGGACATAAAACAGTATTAAATGCTGATCATTGCGGCGGGTGATGACCTTTAGCCGCCCTAACTTGGCCGGATCAACCCAAGTAACCGACCCAAGCCACCGCCTGTCAGAGATGGGACGTTTGGCAGGTTATGATAGGGGCGGCTACCAGGAAGTAGCCGCCCCATCCTGGGCGGCTAGTTAGCACTAGCAGCCCTTCACCTGGTCCTGACAGAAGGACCAGAGAATTAATGAGGGGTCTAATCGAAGCCAACCCACTCCATTACCCCCTGGATATTCCCCTGCCTCTCTTTTACTATAAATAGAGGGGGTCCCAAGCCCAAATAAAACATCCACAACATCAACAAACCAATTCACATCAACAATCCACAACCCACAATTCACATTCCCCACTAGAAATCCCAAGAGAGAGAGTGAGAGAGAGAGCCTCCCTTTTGTGAGAGAAATACCCATATCCGTACATAAAATACCCTCTCATTCCACCCTCCAGAAACCCGAGCTAAACCTAGCTTAGCCTCTGTCCAAAACCAAACTCATTTCCTACCGAAGTTATGCCCAAACCAGACCAGGCCCCGGATGGCTAAACCCTATTAGCCGCCCCTGACCAGACGCCTAAACCCTATTAGCCGCCCCCTATACACACCCCATTTGCACCCCTATGTCCCAAGACTCCTTTAGTCAAGCCCCGGAAGCAGAATATGATTACCTGTTTTTCACCTCTGTGTACGGTATATCCGTGTCTCAGAGCAGAGACCCACAAACTCCCCATGTAGGCGATCAAATCCAACCCAACCCTTTTCCTGCTTTTAGAAAAAGCAGGTGGCGATCACACAAACCCTGGAATCCTCTTGAGCCGCTATCGGGCGCCTCAACCAGGAACAACACCCCCCCACCCTTCTGAGAAGACGATCCAGACCGAGCCCGCCAGGGCACGCATCCAATCCGAATCGCCGAAGAACCCCCACACACGCACGCGCACCCGCGCACCGCCGGGACCCTTTCCGAAAGCACCGACACACAGCCTTCGGAGGCCTTCCCGACGATACCGACAAATCTGGCGATTACGGTGGGACCTCCCTCGTGAAAAACAACAAAAGGTAATCCTCTTCTACCCCCTTTTATAAGCTTGACTAGAATGCTATCAACCCTCTAGGAAGGTTAGAGTTTCCCACCCCTTGAATCAGTTCCTCCTCTAATCACATCACAGCATCATTTACTGCTTTGTAAGCCGCACACCGCTGCGCAATCCTTTACTGCTTTGTAAGCCGCACACCGCTGCGCAATCCTTTACTGCTTTGTAAGCCGCACACCGCTGCGCAATCCTTTACTGCTTTGTAAGCCGCACACCGCTGCACAATCCTTTACCGCTTTATTTACTGCTTTATATCTGCATACGTTCCCTTAAATTTTTCACACCCATCATGGAATCCCGTATAGAGGAGGAGATATTAGAGGAAAGAACCCACCAAGAGGGTCAGGCCACGCAATTCCTGACCCATCTAGAGGAAAAGATGGCCAGTCTAGGATATCAATCCGTAGAGGACATGTTTCATGACCTCGCCGACTACCGCCAGGTCAAAATCCTAAGATAGGAGGCCCCTGTCGAAACCCCTAAGGCCGTTCCCAAAACCCCGTTCACACCCAGTCACTCAGTCAACCCGGGCGTCTTTTCGTTCACCCCCCTTTCCCCCGCAAATCCAATATTCCCAGCCGTTTCCACCCCAGGCCCTTACTGGGCCACCCCAAACCCGGGACCGCTAGGCAGCCCTCCCAAGGGAGAAACACTGGATGAATCCATCCGGAGAATCCTCTCCGAGACTGGTCCCTCAGCCCCCACGCACATGTCTCTACATAACCTGAGACAAATCCCGTCAGTCCACCTACCGGAGGGATTCAAAATCCCCAAATTCCGTCGGTATAACGGTCGTGGAGACCCAGACATTCATTTAACTGCCTTTTATCTAGACGGGCGCCCGTTTCTAGATAATCAACATCTGCTAGTCTTCCTCTTCCAGAAATCTTTGGAAGGAGAAGCACTACAATGGTTCTCCACCCTCCCTATAGATCACTTGTCGAATTTCTCGGCTATAAGCAAGAAATTCTTGGGATGCTATGGTTACCAGAGGATTAGAACCCCCTATATTTCAGATTTAACCGTAGAGAGAATGAGGCCTAGGGAGGAATTCTAACAATACGTGTCTCGGTGGTGCACACTTGTCCACCGAACCGGCCTGCAACTCACAGAATGTCAAGAAATTGACATGATGTTACAGAGCCTAAGTCTAGAGCTCCGTACGAGCCTTTCGTACGGAGACTGTACTACGTATCAACTTCTAATTGACCGCCACAACAGGATTTCCCGTTGTGCAGCCCTAGTAGTCCAAACCCAGTCCTCACCTATCAGTCATAGGGTTGGACAACCGCCTCGTAAGGCACAAACCCCCACGGTAGAGGGGATTATTACACAAGTATCGGCACTCTACCCGAACGGAGCACGAGTTCCTGATCGAGGAACGGCTCTGAGACAGTACACGTTCGGTTCATCCGGATATGCACCGCCTCGGCCAATCAACCAAAACTTCACTACTCGATCAGTACCCGTCCCCGTGCCGATACAACAAAACCCCGCAACCCATGATTCCCCAATCCAGGCCCCCTCAATCCGAAACCAGGACCAAAACAGGAAACCCTTCTATCCTATCCCCCCAAGAACGCAAGGCATAACCCCTGGAGAACCCGCGCGCAGCCCCGGTGATAAGGCTGCACCTTCCTCCTTCTACGGCCCAAGATGGTCAAACAGAAGAGTTAGCTATCCCCCCTTCCAGAAACCCTAGGGAACATCTTCAGAGCCTTATTGAAGGTCAATGACATTTCCTTACCCATGGCTAGACCCTCGCCTATCGGTGCTGACCCCACCCGTTTTTGTCAGTATCATCGACATCACGGCCACACCATCAAACAATGCTCCTCGTTTCGAGACATTGTCTACAACCTTGATGAAGAGAGGCGCTTAGACTGGGCCACCATCAGGGGACTCAAAAACAACCTAGTTACAAAATCCCTAGAAGTTAAGCCAGCCCCAGAAACCCCCAGCCTTATAGAAGCCACAATTCAAGACCCAAGGCCAGCCACGAGGGCTTCCTTGGAGGAACCAGAGAGCCTAAGCTATGAAAGCGTCTACACCATAAAAACCGCTGACCACGAAGAGCCACCCAGATTCCTCCCAGGCGGCTTAATCCTACCAGCCTCTTCCCCCGTCCTACCAGTCCCCTCCCCCATTCTCTCCTAGACACACAAAGCTCCCCCTCCCTAAAAAACTCCGACCATTATCCCCCTCACCGGTTAACGAAGGCCCTATACCTATTGAAGCAAAGCCCCCAAACCACCATTGACGCTCTGAACCATCATACCACTAGAGCAGGCAGAATTTTCAATGCTGTCCCCTCTTATAGACACCCCCTGCCTGAAATAGAAATTGAGGAGCCCCGCACCAGAGATAAGATTGACGTCCTAGACCAACTCCGAAAAATCCCCGCAAAGATTTCCATTTTAGAGCTAATCGAAACCTCAGAATATCACCAGCAAGCTCTGAGAATGTTCCTAGAAAGAATCCAAGTCGACCCACAAATCTCTACCCTAGGCGTACCAATAGCTCTAGCCACCACAGGACTAGGGCCCATCATAACCTTTAGACCTAAAGAAGAGGTTCATGACAAGGTCATTACCACCTCAACCCTATGCATAACAATTAACCTCGAAGGATACTTGGTGGATAAAGTTCTAATTGACACTGGAGCAGGGGTAAACCTCATATCACTACAAACCTTCGAGCACATTGACGGGCGCATAACTACGCTCTTCGAAACAGACACCCGTATATTCGCCTATGACAAAACAGCTCGTCCAGTTCTAGGCTTTAAAGACTTCCGATTAAAAATAGGGCCACTAGAAACTAGCACCAAAGCTTACGTCCTAGAAATGGATTCAGATTATAATATGATTCTAGGACGCAAATGGCTAGCATCAGGAGCGGCAGGAGTCTCTCGAACCGAAGACGCGGCCCTCGCATATATCCCACGGCTCCGAGACGCCGAAGGACGAGAAGCACGGCTGAAGGTGGCCCCAGTGGCCAAGGAAGCTGAGAGAGAATGGTCAGGCTCAAGCGGAAGAAGGTCAAGGTCCGCCTCGGTCATGGAGCCCCCTCCAACCAATTTCCCCCTCATAGTCGCCTCCCAGAGGTGGACCTGCTGCATATCTCTGCCTCTCCTCTCCAATCTCTGTCGGAGGCGACTCTCTGTTGCCCTGGCCCGATCCTCGGCAGATCCCGTGCCCTCAATGCCCTGAGCGCCTCCCGATCCCTATCCCCGGCCGCCTGGAGAGAACGAACCAAGTCCCCCATCAAACCTCCAGGGACGCCCGCTAAAGACTCCAACTCCGACACCCTCATTTGGAGGGAGTCCCTCTCACGGCCTAGGGTAATGAACCCCTCCTCTCTCAAAGCCATCATGGACCTCAGCCGGTCCGTCTCCTCCTCAGCTCGAGAAGCCCTACCCCTCGCCTGGCCCAGCTCCAACCGTATGGCCGTCAATTCACTCCGGGCCGCATCTAGCTCCCTCGTCAGCTCGAGCTCTCGCTCGGAAGCCATGGAAGGAGGAGGGGCGGAAGAAGAAGAAGCGCCATCAGCCCTCGCTCTCGACAGAGCATCCACCTGAGCCTCGAGGACCCGGACCTGGTCCTGCAAGCGTCTCCGTTGCACCCGCAACGCCTCTATCTGCCTGGCCCGCGCTTGGAGGTGCTCATTGGCGGCCTTGAGCCTCTTCTACATCTCATTCAACTCAACCTGCAAAACAAATACCATTCAGAAAATATTCAAGCAAGGGGAGAACGAGGAAAGGAAAAAGGATTTTCAACTTACATAAGCGTCCGGGATCTCCTCCTCCATCGTCCCGAGGATACCCGCATACTCCTGACGATACCAAGCCAGGTATACGTCACTCGAAGTCACCTCAGGACGACGCTCCACCAAGACGCCTTGGCCCATCCATCCCGCCACATACGTAGCGTAATTCCTCGGGAGGTTCGTGTCCCGAGGAATCCCAGCCACCGGAATCGAGGGGTGCCGCGGCAGAGGATCGGACACCCACTGATGATACCCAAGCTGGCGGACGACCTGGCTGATCGCATGAAACACGACCTCATTAGGAGCGGCAGGAGTCTCTCGAACCGAAGACGCGGCCCTCGCATATATCCCACGGCTCCGAGACGCCGAAGGACGAGAAGCACGGCTGAAGGTGGCCCCAGTGGCCAAGGAAGCTGAGAGAGAATGGTCAGGCTCAAGCGGAAGAAGGTCAAGGTCCGCCTCGGTCATGGAGCCCCCTCCAACCAATTTCCCCCTCATAGTCGCCTCCCAGAGGTGGACCTGCTGCATATCTCTGCCTCTCCTCTCCAATCTCTGTCGGAGGCGACTCTCTGTTGCCCTGGCCCGATCCTCGGCAGCCCTCAACCTCTCCTCCAAATCCCGTGCCCTCACCTCTGATGCCCTGAGCGCCTCCCGATCCCTATCCCCGGCCGCCTGGAGAGAACGAACCAAGTCCCCCATCAAACCTCCAGGGACGCCCGCTAAAGACTCCAACTCCGACACCCTCATTTGGAGGGAGTCCCTCTCACGGCCTAGGGTAATGAACCCCTCCTCTCTCAAAGCCATCATGGAGCCGGTCCGTCTCCTCCTCAGCTCCCCTCCTCTCTCAAAGCCCATCATGCCGACAGCTCGAGCTCTCGCTCGGAAGCCATGGAAGGAGGAGGGGCCGCCATCTCGCTCTCGACAGAGCATCTGAGCCTCGAGGACCCGGACCTGGTCCTGCAAGCGTCTCCGTTGCACCCGCAACGCCTCTATCTGCCTGGCCCGCGCGCTCACGCCTCTTCTACATCTCATTCAACTCAACCTGCAAAACAAATACCATTCAGAAAATATTCAAGCAAGGGGAGAACGAGGAAAGGAAAAAGGATTTTCAACTTACATAAGCGTCCGGGATCTCCTCCTCCATCGTCCCGAGGATACCCGCATACTCCTGACGATACCAAGCCAGGTATTCGTCACTCGAAGTCACCTCAGGACGACGCTCCACCAAGACGCCTCGGCCCATCCATCCCGCCACATACGTAGCGTAATTCCTCGGGAGGTTCGTGTCCCGAGGAATCCCAGCCACCGGAATCGAGGGGTGCCGCGGCAGAGGATCGGGCACCCACTGATGATAGCTAAGCTGGAGGACGACCCGGCTGATCGCATGAAACACGACCTCGTTGAAATAGATCAACCAGACGTCTCGCGCCAGAGCCTCGGGAACCTCCTCCGGATAAGGCCTCCACGTCATCTAAAAAACATCAAAGATAGGAAGAGAGCTTAGTTAAAAGAAAACCAAATACAAGCCAAGGAAACTCGAAGAAAAACTTATACCTCTTCCTCCGATAAGGCGCGGAAGGCCTCCCAGAATTGGGCGAGGCGATGCAAGCGGGAAGATCCCCGGGGTTCCCATCTCATAGCCCAAGGGAGGGCATGATCAAACGGAACCGAAGTCGGGCGATCGATGGCGAAATGCTCGTACCCGAAGATCTAGCAAAGCAAGAGGGAAATTATCATGATCAAAGTGAGTTAAACCAAGAAGAAGACACTTACCACTTACACATACCTGAAGAAATGGCGCAAAGCCGCCAAGATTCTTTCCCCCGGCCCTCTTGACCTTCTTCGAGAGCTCCGCAAATAGATGGACAAGCATCGCCGCTCTCCAGGCATATCGTCCCATGCCCTCCAGGTCCCTCATCAGCAAAAGAGAGTGAGAGGAAACCTTATCAGAAGCCGTCGAGAAGAGGATCCGGCTGAAGAAGTAAAGAAAGAACGCCCTCAACTCCCTCCGTGCCCTCTGTGGGCACGCGGCCTCCTCTCTCGCCTCGATCATCGCCCGCCTCCTCTCGAAGCGAGCTGTAGCTTTGCCCTTCTGGCGCTCTATAAAGGAACCGAGGCCGTACTGCCCCGAAAGCCTCCCCAAAGGGATCCAGTTCAGCGTCTGCTCCCGCTTCACGAACTCCCATTCCCCGATCAACTCTCAGAAAAGCCTCCTGTAGTCCGCAAGGGTGGCCGCAATCACTGCCTCCCCCAAGACTGGAAGGCCGGTGATCCGATGGACGTCCTCGAGCGTCGGCATAACAGCGCCAGTAGGGAGAATGAACGTTCAACTCTCCGGGCCCCATCTCTTCGCCAACGCCTCCACATATGGGAGATGGACGTGGAACGGCTCGATAAAAAAGAAGGAGCGGAAGCCCGCCCCATCCACTAAGCTCCTCTCCTCCTGCCCCAAGGCATCATACCACCTCTTCGTCCCGTGCCATAAAGCCCGGATACGATTTGGCCGCTACAAACAAACGAAGAAGAGATGGGTTAGTTAAAAAGGTGATAAAGAGGTAAGAATCCAAAACTCAAAAATCATTTATAGATCATGCTTAGCAAAGTAAAATTCTCATGTCAAATACAAAAACATTCACGTAGAGGTTCACCTCCCACTCCGCATATGATCACGCATGCAAACAAAATATATGTATCAAAACCCACCGTGATCACCACTCATGCTCTTTCTTACATCACAGCCTATCATGCTTATACTTTCCCTAAGACACACCTAAGCATATAGGACTTGGGCCCGTGAAATGCATGCATACACTCCCTCATGCTCTACCACGATCAAACATGTACGAAATCACATACACGTAGAAAAGTATCACATGAAAGCATATTAACTATATCATTTCTCTCTCCTTTATATGCATATAACAAACATGGATATATATATAGAAATTGCCCCCCTCCCTATAAAAACAAACACATATCAGCATGCTTACACATCCCACCGTGATTAACTTATACACAAGCATGCCTATTTAAAACACACATATACGAGTATAATACACATATACAACCTGTTCATACCAACCAAAACACATGCATATACACCAAAATAAAAAGGCTAAGACTAAAAGGTTAGGAGCATACCACGGCCCGTGTGGACCTAGGAGCGTCCACCTCGGCCTCGTCGGGATCGTCCATCCCGTCGTCCTCCTCCTCCTCATCCTCCTCGAACACGGCCTCCTCGGCCTCAGCCCCAACACCAACACCGGCCTCTGCAGCCCCGGTGCCCATACCCTCGGCCTCCCCGGCCTCATCCCTAGCCTCTCCTGTCCCCTCCACCCTCCCAACATCGAAGATAAACTCCGCAAAAGCCCCATTGCCCTACTTTCCTCCTCCTCAGCCCTGACCTCTGTGGCCTCCCTATCCAACATCCCAACGAGGGCATCCAACGACGCCCTCACATCCTCACTAACCCCCTCAGCCCCTGCTCCCTCAATTACACCCTCAACCGATCCCTCGACCCCTGAAACCACCTCCTCGACCACCGCCGGTCGATCCGTACGCCTCCTCTTGCGTATATACCCTATCATGCTACTCCCAACCTCCGGGGCAGTCAGCAAAGACAAGTCTCCAACCTCACCCGCGCCGATATCCACCGGCGGCACCTCCGTACACCCATAGCTTCCCCCCACGACCTCGACCTCCGGCCTATCGCTCTCCGATGATGAAGAGCTCGGGCTACGCTCTCCACGAGCCACCCGTGGTCGTTTCCCCTCGAAGCAATCTCCTTCGACCTCGTCATCTCCTTGATTTGAAAAAGAAAAGGAGAACCCAAACTAGGGTTTCGAAGTCAAGAGAAGGAGAAAGGATTGAGGTCGAAATGGAGGAAGAAAAGGCAAAGGAATCAAGGTTTCTCCGTTTAAAATGAAGAAGAAGAGAGGAGGGAAGAGTAACCGTTTTGAAACGTATGGAGAGAGAGGGTCATTTTTCGGTTATAAGGGACCCAGTCGGGAGGCGGCTGCTACTCGTGAGTAGCCGCCCCCTCTCGGGCGGCTAGGTACAACTAGCCGCCCCTCCCAGTTTTTCTACTTCCACTTAAAACCCCTTTCCAATATCTTTTCAGCCCTAAATTTCAAGGTTTTCCATGCCAAACAGCCATGTATTGGCTTATTTCCAGACACTACTTTATCAAACACGACTTTTCTGAAGTTTTGCCACACTTTCAGTACTGTTCAAATTCGAATTTCTTCAGTTCTGGTTCTTTTCCAGAGTTCTTATCCTTCGGATGATCCAATTCACCAAATCAACATTTACTTGCTTTCTGTCGGTGATATCCCCTCCTTGCTGAGTTTTTCCAAGCACGGGAACGGTAGGCATGAGGAAATCGACGCTTGGATGCTCCGCACACGATAGCTAAGAACCCCGACCGCGGGTTGGATCACTCACCATTTACTTTTCCCCGCCTTCCACTGGATCATCCTTTCGGCTAAAAATTCTAAGTCAAGACCAAGCCTCTGACAGTCTAAATCAACTCCCCGAATAGTACTGTTCGTGTTGGCACAACTTCTTGAAGGTCGGGCCGGCCAAAATAGGGGTCTCTTTCCTTATCATCGTCGAAGTCTTTCCTACTTCGTACAAAGACTCCGTCCGATGAGGGACAATTGTAGATACCCCAATTTTGACCGTCCAGAGAGACAGAAATACTTCAAGTAACACCCAAAAATATCGCACAGTTGGACCAAGTAGAGAACCGAAGTTCGGGAAACCGGAAACCCTAAACCCTAGTCCTAACCGGAAACCCTAACCATAAACCCAAACCCTAACCCTAGCCCTAACCGGAAATCCTAACCCTAAACCCAAACCCTGAACCCAAACCCTAACCTAAACCCCGAAACCCTAAACCTAGCCCTAAGCTGAAAACCAGAAACCCAAAAACCCCAAATCCCTGGCTAGGCGCGGCTAGTTAGGTCTAGCCACCCCCCTGGCCGACTTTGGACCAGTCCCCTGGATGGGACATAAAGCAGTATTAAATGCTGATCATTGCGGCGGGTGATGACCTTTAGCCGCCCTAACTTGGCCGGATCAACCCAAGTAACCGACCCAAGTCACCGCCTGTCAGAGATGGGACGTTTGGCCGGTTATGATAGGGGCGGCTACCAGGAAGTAGCCGCCCCATTCTGGGCGGCTAGTTAGCACTAGCCACCCTTCACCTGGTCGTGACAGAAGGACCAGAGAATTAATGAGGGGTCTAATCAAAGCCAACTCACTCTATTACCCCCTGGATATTCCCCTGCCTCTCTTTTACTATAAATAGAGGAGGTCCCAAGCCCAAATAAAACATCCACAACATCAACAAACCAATTCACATCAACAATTCACAACCCACAATTCACATTCCCCACTAGAAATCCCAAGAGAGAGAGAGAGAGCCTCCCTTTTGTGAGATAAATGCCCATTTTCCTACATAAAATACCCTCTCATTCCACCCTCCAGAAACCCGAGCTAAACCTAGCTTAGCCTCTGTCCAAAACCAAACTCATTTCCTACCGAAGTTATGCCCAAACCAGACCAGGCCCCGGACGGCTAAACCCTATTAGCCGCCCCTGACCAGACGGCTAAACCCTATTAGCCGCCCCCTATACACACGCCATTTGCACCCCTATGTCCCAAGACTCCTTTAGTCAAGCCCTGGAAGCAGAATAGGATTACCTGTTTTTCACCTCTGTGTACGGTATATCCGTGTCTCAGAGCGGAGACCCCACAAACTCCCCACGTAGGCGATCAAATCCAACCCAACCCTTTTCTTGCTTTTAGAAAAAGCAGGTGGCGATCACACAAACCCTGGAATCCTCTTGAGCCGCTATCGGGCGCCTCAACCAGGAACGACACCCCTCACCCTTCCGAGAAGACGATCCAACCTAGCTCGCCAGGACACGCATCCGATCCGAATCCCCGAAGAACCCCCACACACGCACGCGCACCCACGCACCGCCGGGACCCTTTCTGAAAGCACCGACACACAGCCTTCAGAGGCCTTCCCGATGATACCGACAACCATGTGTTATGGTTAACAGTTGTTCCTCCCCGAGAATCCTAAGAGCCTCCCTCCGGGAGTGAGAGTGAGGTATGGTCGCGTTGTCATGTGACCTTGTTATCCTTTGGGTTTCTACTCATGTTTTTCCTTGAAAGGAAATTGTCTTGCATTAAATTATTGTAATGGTGTTTGAATTTCAGCCACTCACTAAGCTTGTAGCTCACCCCTCGCGTATTGCTTCTTTTACAGGGGCGGTGTTGGGCATGGAGCTGGAGCTTTCCTGTGGCGTGGTCTTTCGTGCGTGAAAGCGTCCCGCCTGGCGGTTGGCGATTGCGAGGTTGTCAACAATCCTAATGTCATTTATGTATTTGTAATCGTGCATGTTGCATTGGTTGTACTTCATTGGACTAGACTTGGCTCTTACAGGACAGTGATTGTGTATTCAGGTATGTAATAATTTTTTAAGGTGATAGACCTTGTTGGTAATATATGCTTCCACTATTCAGTTAGCTATCAGTTATCATTGCTTTGCCAGCTTTGTGTGTTATTTATTGGAATTATTGTTGACCTCTTGCATTGATTACTAATATTATATATATTGCCATGTCTCGAGAACGGCCGCCTTGGGGCGTGACAACTAGATAATACATCAACATCACCTCTAACTAATTCATGAGAGTTTGGGATTGGTTTTGGGGTAAATCATGTGGTGGGCAATCTATATTTTCACATTCATCATCAGTATATGAATATTTTTATTTGGGTTGGCCATTTGAAATTTGAAAAGAAAAAATTTATAATTTGAATTTTAAATTTTAAATTTGAATAGTTAAATTTTGAAATTTTAGAAATTTGAAATACACTTTTTTTTTAAATATAGAATTTGAAATCTAAATTTAAAACTTGAAAATTGAAATACACTTTGTAAAATTTGAAATTTCAAATGTATAGAGAGGGGGGAGTGTGAGACTAGAGAGTAGACACTAAAGAGAGAGAGCTTCCCTTAATCCCCTTGGCTTGGACCTTTCCACCTTGGAGAAGAACTTTCCCTTAGATAGAGAGATGAAGAAATGGATATTGGAGAGAGAGAGAGAGAGAGAGAGAGAGAGCTTCCACCACCACTTTAATTTAATTGATGCTTTCACTCGGAGAGAGAGAGCACTTGAACAATAGAGCACTTGGAATTTTAAGTTTCCAACACAAAACAAAAAAAATTTAGTAGATGAAGAGAGTGTAGTAGTGTAGGAGTAGATAGATTTGTGATTGAATTAATGAAGAAATTGATGGATGGGGTGGGGTATTTATAGGTAGAGTTTAGGTAAAAAATTACCCCATATAGCTTAAATTTAGTATTTTTATGGGAGTGGGGTAATTTGGTCCACATGAGGGTATTTTCCGTTCGGACGGGCCAATACTTGCTGTTAGCAGTGGTGTGCCCCACAGCACAAACCGTGTCGTGCTGGCACAATGGGCCAGGCGGCAGGTACAGCCTGCCCTGCCCCCTAAACTGGCCAGCCCATCCCATTTTACACCTCTACCCAACAGGCATGTAAAAAACCTGAACCCACCCCACCCCCATCTTATTTGGGTCGGGTCAGGTTGGGCTAGAACAGGATTGAAAAAATATTATTAATTTCAAATAATACCTAAAATCATAAAAAGGCATAATCACAACAAACATATGTACCAAGAGGGTGATAAATAGATGCACATATTCATCAAAGAACATGAAAAAAAAATTTAATAAAAAAACCAAAATCTAATTATATGTGATACATTTTAAGAAGATAGAATGAAAAAGAACGATAGAATGATCATTACAAAAAAAAAAAGGTTTTTTGCGACGGTCCAAAACCGTCTGTCGGTGTCGAGAAATCCGCGTGTGTGGGGGTTCTTCGGGGATTCGGATCGGATGCGTGCCCTGGCGGGCTCGGTCGGATCGTCTTCTCAGAAGGGGTGAGGGTGTGGTTCCTGGTCGAGGCGCCCGACAGCGGCTCAAGAGGATTCAAGGGGGTTTTGTGATCGCCACCTGCTTTTCTAAAAACAGGAAAGGGTTTGGGTTGGATTTGATCGCCTACGTGTGGAGTTTGTGGGGTCTCCGCTCTGAGACACGAATATACCGTACACAGAGGTGAAAAACAGGTAATCCTATTCTGCTTCCGGGCTTGACTAAAGGAGTTATGGGACAAAGGGATGTTGATATGGGGTGTGGATAGGGGGGCGGCTAGTTGTGTTTAGCCATCGGCCAGGGGGCGGCTAGCTAGGGTTAGCCGTCCAGGGTCTGGGGGAATTTGGGCAGGGCTTTGGTAGGAAAAGGGTGGGGTCTTGGGCAGAGGCTAAGCTAGGTTTAGCCTGGGTTTATGGAGGGTGGGAGAGAGGGTATTTTATGTAGGGAATGGGTGTTTCTCTCACAAAAGGGGCTCTCTCTCTCTCTCTCTTGGGATTTCTAGTGGTGGAAGGGTTTGAAGATGAATTGGTGGTTGTTGTGGATTTTGTTGGGTGTGTTGGATTATGTTGAAGGCTTGGGACCTCATCTATTTATAGTAAAAGAGAGGTAGGAAAATATCCCGAGGGTAATGGAGTGGGTTGGCTTCGATTGGACCTCTCATTAATGCTCTGGTTCTTCTGCCAGAGACTAGGTGAAGGGCGGCTAGTGCTAACTAGCCGCCCGGGATGGGGCGGCTACTTCCTGGTAGCCGCCCCTATCATGATCTGCCAAACGTCCCATCTCTGACAAGCGGTGGCTTGGGTCGGCTACTTGGTTTGATCCGGCCAAGAGAGGGCGGCTAAAGGTCATGACCCGCCGCAATGATCAGCATTTAATATTGCTTTATGTCCCATCCAGGGAACTGGTCCAAAGTCGGCCAGGGGGCGGTTAAAGGGGCGGCTAGTTTACACTAGCCGCCCAGTGAGGGGCGGCTAGTTAGAGATAGCCGCCCCTTTCCAGGGACTTTAGGTTTTTAGGGTTTTGGTTTTTAGGGTAGGTTTAGGTTTAGGTCTGGGATAAGATTTAGGTCAAGGTTTAGGGTTTCCGGTTTAGGTTTAGGTCAAGGTTTAGGGTTTGGGCTAGGGTTTGGGGTTAGGTCAAGGTTTAGGGCTTGGGCTAGGGTTTGGGGTTAGGTCAAGGTTTAGGGCTAGGTCAAGGTTTAGGGTTTCCGGTTTACCGAACCTTTGGTTCTCTATAGGTGTCCACTTGTGGGATATTTCCGTGTGTTACTTGAAGTATTTCTGTCTCTCTGGACGGTCAAAATTGGGGTATCTACAATTGTCCCTCATCGGACGGAGTCTTTGTGCGAAGCAGGAAACACTTCGACCGATGATAAAGAAAGAGACCCCTATTTTGGCCGGCCCGACCTTCAAGGAGTTGTGCCAATACGAGCAGTACTACTCGAGGAGTTGATTTAGACCGTCAGAGGCTAGGTCTTGACTTAGAATTTTTATCCGAGAGGATGATCCAGATGGAAGGCGGGGAAAAGTAAATGGTGAGTGATCCAACCCGCGGTCGGGGTTCTTAGCTATCGTGCACGGAGCAGCCCAGCGTCAGTTTCCTCGTGCCTACCGTTCCCGTGCTTGGGAAAACTCAACAAGGAGGGGATATCGCCGACAGAAAGCAAGTAAAAGTTGATTTGGGTGAATTGGATCATCCGAGGGATAAGAACTCTGGAAAAGAACCAGAACTGAAGAAATTTGAATCTGAATGGTACTGGACGTGTTGCAAAACTTCGGGAGAGTCGTGTTTGATCAAGTAATGTCTGGAAATAAGCCAATACATGGCTGTTTGGTATGGAGAACCTTGAATTTAGGCTGAAAAGATTGGAAAGGGGGGTTTTTAAATGAAAGAGAAAATTGGGAGGGGCGGCTAGTTGTAACTAGCCGCCCGAGAGGCGGGTAGCCGCCCCTCGACTGGGTCCCTTATAACCAAAAAGACCCTCTCTCTCCCCATACATTTTTAAAACGGTTTCTCTTCCCTCTTCTCTTCTTCCCTTCGGTTTCAAACTCGAAAACCCTGATTTCTTTGCCTTTCTTTCCTCCATTTCGACCTCAATCTTTCTCTTTCTCTTGATTTTGAAACCCTAGTTTGGGTTCTCCTTTTTCTTTTCCAGACCGAGGAGATGACGAGGTCGAAGGCGATTGCTTCGAGGGGGAAACGACCGCGGGTGGCTCGTGGAGAGCGTAGCCCGAGCTCTTCATCATCGGAGAGCGATAGGCCGGAGGTCGAGGCCGTGGGGGAGGGCATGGGTACGACGGAGGTGTCACCGGTGGATATTGGCGTGGGTGAGGTCGGGGATTTGCCTTCGGGGGCTGTCCCGGAGGTAGGGGGGAGTGTGATAGGCTATATACGCAAGAGGAGAGCGGGGATCGACCGGTGGTGGCCGAGGAGGTGGTTCCGGGGGTTGGAGAATCGATTGAGGGTGCAACCGAGGGGGTAGGGATCGAGGGAGTTAGCGAGGAGGTGAGGGCGTCGTTGGATGCCCTCGTCGGGATGTTGGATAGGGAGGCCACAGAGGCCAGGGCTGAGGAGGAGGAGAGTAGGGCTATGGGGGCCTTTGCGGAGTTTATCTCCGGCGTGGGGAGGGTGGAGGGGATAGGAGAGGCTAGGGACGGGGCCGGGGAGGCCGAGGGTATGGGCACTGGGGCCGCTGAGGCCGGTGTGGGTGTTGGGGTTGAGGCCGAGGAGGCCGTGTTTGAGGAGGATGAGGAGGAGGATGACGACGGGATGGACGATCCCGACGAGGCCGAGGTGGACGCCCTGGGTCCACACGGGCCGTGGTATGTTCCTAATCCTTTAGTCTTTGCCTTTTATTTTGGTGTATATGCATGTGTTGGTGGTATGAACAGGTTGTATATGTGTATTATACTCGTATATGTGTGTTATTTTTTAAATAGGCATGCTTGTGTATAAGTTTAATCACGGTGGGATGTGTAAGCATGCTGTCATGGGTTTGTTTTTATAGGGAGGGGGGTAATTTCTATATATATATATCCATGTTTGTTATATGCATATAAAGGAGAGAGAAATGATATAGCTAATATGCTTGCATGCGATACTTTTCTATGTGTATGTGATTTCGTACGTGTTTGATCGTGGTAGAGCATGAGGGGTGTATGCATGCATTTCATGGGTTCGAGTTCCATATGGCTGTATTGCTTAGGTGTGTTTGATAGGCTTGATGTAAGAAAGTGTGTGAGTGGTGACCACGGTGGGATGTGTTTGATATTTGTCTAGCATGCGTGATCATATGAGGAGTGTAGTTTCTTACTTTCATTCTTTTAGCATGTGGGAGTCTTGATTTCGCTAAGCATGGTTTAAAATGATTTCGTAGATTTGGACTCTTACCTCTCGCTCGCTTTTAAACTAACCCATGTTCCCTTCGCTTGTTTTGTAGAGGCCGAATCGTATCCGGGCTTTATGGCACGGGACGAAGAGATGGTACGACGCCTTGGGGCAGGAGGAGCGGAGTTTGGTGGATGGAGCGGGCTTCCGTTCCTTTTCTGATCGAGCCATTCCACGTCCACCGTCCATATGTGGAGGCCTTGGCGGAGAGATGGGATCCGGAGAGTTGCACGTTCATCCTCCCTACCGGTGCTGTCATGCCGACGCTCGAGGACGTCTATCGGATCACCGGCCTTCCGGTTCTGGGGGAGGCGGTGATCGCGGCCACCCTAGCTGACTACAGGGGGCTTTTCCGAGAGTTGATCGGGGAATGGGAGTTCGTGGAGCGGGAGCGGACGCTGAACCGGATCCCTTTGGGGCGGCTTTCGGGGCAGTACGGCCTCGGTTCCTTTACAGAGCGCCAGAAGGGCGAAGCTGCAGCTAGCTTCGAGAGGCGGCGGGTGATGATCGAGGCGAGAGAGGCGGCTGCGTGCCCACAGAGGGCACGGAGGGAGTTGAGAGCGTTCTTCCTCTACTTCTTTGGCCGGGTCCTTTTCTCGACGGCCTCTGATAAGGTCTCCTCTCATTCCCTTCTACTGATGCGGGACTTGGAGGGCATGGGGCGCTATGCTTGGGGAGCGGCGATGCTTGCCCACTTGTTTGCGGAGCTCTCGAAGAAAGTCAAGAGGGCTGGAGGAAAGAACCTTGGTGGCTTCGCGCCATTCCTTCAGGTATGTGTAAGTGATGAGTGTCTTCTTCTTGGTTTAGCTTTACTTTGGTCATGATAAATTCCCTCTTGCTTTGTTAGATCTTCGGGTACGAGCACTTCGCCATTGATCGCCCGACTTTGGCTCCGTTCGATCATGCCCTCCCTTGGGCCATGAGATGGGAACCCCGGGGATCTTCCCGCTTGCACCGCCTCGCCCAATTCCGAGAGGCCTTCCGCGTTTTGTCGGAGGAAGAGGTATAGTTTTCTTTGAATCTTTTTGGCTTGTACTTGGTTTTCTTTTGACTAAGCGCTCTTCCTATCTTTCGATGCTTTTTAGATGACGTGGAGGCCTTACTCGGAGGAGGTTCCCGAGGCCCTGGCGCGAGACGTCTGGCTGATCTACTTCAATGAGGTCGTGTTCCATGCGATCAGCCGGGTCGTCCGCCAGCTTGGGTACCATCAGTGGGTGCCCGATCCTCTTCCGCGGCGCCCTTCGATTCCGGTGGCCGGGATTCCTCGGGACACGAATCTCCCGAGGAATTACGCGACGTACGTGGCGGGATGGATGGGTCGAGGCGTCTTGGTAGAGCGTCGTCCTGAGGTGACTTCGAGTGACGAATACCTAGCTTGGTATCGTCGGGAGTATGCGGATATCCTCGGGACGATGGAGGAGGAGATCCCGGACGCTTATGTAAGTTGAAAAATCTCTTTTCTTTCCTCGTTCTCTTTTGTTTGAACATCTTCTGAATGGTATTTCCTTTTGCAGGTTGAGTTGAATGAGATGGAGAAGAGGCTCAAGACCGCCAATGAGCACCTCCAAGCGCGGGCCAGACAGATAGAGGACTTGCGGGCACAGAGAGGACGTTTGTAGGACCAGGTCCGGGTCCTCGAGGCTCAGGTGGATGCTCTGTCGAGAGCGAGGGCCGATGGCGCTTCTTCTTCTTCCGTCCCTCCTTCCGTGGTTTCCGAGCAGGAGCTCGAACTGACGAGGGAATTGGATGTGGCCCGAAGTGAGTTGGCGGCCACAAGGATGGAGTTGGGCCAGGCGAGGGGCAGGGCTTCCGGGCTGAGGAGGAGGCGGACCGGCTGAGGTCCATGATAGCCTCGAGGGAGGAGGGGTTCATTACCCTAGGCCGTGAGAGGGACTCCCTCCAGATGAGGGTGTCGGAGTTGGAGGCTTCGGCGGGTGTTCCCGGAGGTTTGATGGGAGACCTGGTTCGTTCTCTCCAGGCGGCCGGGGATAGGGACAGAGAGGCACTCAGGGCGTCGGAAGCGAGGGCGCGGGAGTTGGAGGAGAGGTTGAGGGTTGCTGAGGATCGGGCCAGAGGGACAGAGAGTCGCCTCCGACAGAGATTGGAGAGGAGAGACAGAGACATGCAGCAGGTCCGTCTCTGGGAGGCCACTATGAGGGGGAAGTTGGTCGGAGGGGGCTCTATGACCGAGGCGGACCTTGATCTTCTTCCACTTGAGCCTGACCATTCTCTCTCGGCTTCCTTGGCTACCGGGGCCACCTTTAGCCGTGCCTCTCGTCCTTCGGCGTCTCGGAGTCGTGGGATATACGCGAGGGCCGCGTCTTCGGTTCGAGAGACTCCTGCTGCTCCCGATGCTCCAGAGGTTCAGTCTTCTCCTCATCCGCCGCTCCCTTCTCAGCCAAGTCAGGACGTTCCTCCTACTCAGCCTCCAGCGGACGACGATACGCCGAGGTATAGCTTTTGTGTCTTGGTTTTAAATAGAAGAATAGTATATATGCGATGAATTCATGCTTTTCTTCTTTTGTTTTGGTTTTAGGTGATATTTCGGTGAGATATAGCTCAAGACTTTCAGATTTTGGAGCGTTTTGAAGGAAGATTCTCTTTTTATGCCCTTTTTTAGGTTTAGAAAAACAGTCTATGCTTGTGGTTTAGGGTGGGACAATTTAATCATTCTCCTTTATATGTATGTGTTTAGAGTAGTTTAGCATGGATGGTTCATGGATATGTATGTTTGTGTAGATGAATCTTGGTTTCATAGGTTTGATTCATGGATGGACATATGATTTTGATATATAATTCGTTTTAGCATGGTATCCATACAGGTTTTGCGTATGAATATGTGTATGAAATGTGTACATGCATGTTTTGAAAAGAATTTGATTGTAATAGGTAAAGAAGTGTTGATTGGATATGGAATGATATAACTGAAAGGGGTGCAGGCAAGGGGCGGCTAGTGTAAACTAGCCGCCCAGTGAGGGGCGGCTAGTTAGATTTAACCGCCCCCTGCCTGGGGTATGCTTACCTGAGACAAAGGGCAGGGGCAGCTAGTACAAACTAGCCGCCCAGTGAGGGGCGGCTAGTTAGGTTTAGCCGCCCCCTGCCTGGGGCAGTTTGGGCCTGCTGCTCCTGTCTGCTGCTACTGCTGAGAGTTTTTGCGGCCGTTCTATTCTTCAATACCTATAAAAACATTCTTTCCATGGACCAAGTGTTAAATCTGTCCAGATTGTGCCCCTGCACTGACTTTCGAGCCCTTCTTGCTTGAATTGTCAAGGGCTACAATCCATCTTAAGGCGGAATGGAAATATAAATGCGAGAAAGTAAAATGCGGGAGACCAGGCTTTAGTGCGCAAGGAAGGGATTCCAAGTGCGTGAGTGAAGAAGAACTTATGTGTAGGAGTTGGGGACAATTTCTTCTTACGCATGTGTGGAAGGGTATGAGGTGAGTGGGGACAATTCTCACATGAGTGGGGATAATTTTGAATTTTGTGGGGACAATTCTCATATGAGTGGGGATAATTTTAAATTCGGGGGGGGGGGGGTTAACTTTAATGTTTCAAGAAAATCAGATGCCAAGGTGTTTTGAGAAGGAAAATGCGAGCTTATGCGTAAGTATAAGTGGCATAAGGGGGCATTTTAGTTCTTCAATGACTTTTTAGGTGAGAGGGCAATGTTCTTGATTTTCATAAGTAAAAGACGCCATCAAGTCCCCGTGGAGGAGCCCTTGTGGTCACTTATGTCCAAACCAGGATTGTATTTGAGAGGTATAAGCCTTAGGCGTCGATTTTCCTAGGTTCATGGTTTCAAATGCTTAATCGTATTATTCTAAACATGCTGAAAAATCCATGAATGTACCAAGAGTCAAGTCAAATAAGCTTCCTTTGGATAGGCAAGTTTCTAAGTGAACTCGCGTGAGTGTGTGTGTAGGTGTAAACCTGGACGTGATCTACCCTTGGTCAAAATTTCGCTTTTCCCAGTGGACATAGCTCAATTTTGAACCCCATTGCAAAAAAAATAAAAAGGGGAGAGGGTGAATGAGGTAAGAGTAATATCTTCCTTTCGGGCAATATTTTAGAATTGTCCCAGTCTAGCACATGTCTTACTTCCTAGGTCCCTCTGGCTTTCTTCTTTTTACCACTTCTTTATTTTTGGGTGGAAAGGTACAGTCCGTTGTTTGGATCTGTACTGGTATAGCCGTTGTTTAGCGTATACCGTGCGTAAAGGCGTGAAAGCCTACTAAATAGAGAGTTTAACCCGTTCACTTGGGTGTTTGGCCTCTCCTTGCCTGATTTTCTCTTTTTGCTTTTTTTTTTGTTTTGATTTGAGGGGGGGGGGGCTCTTCTATTTTTCACCCCGATTCTTTTCATGCTTCCCCTCTAGAAGTGTTTATATAGTGCCAGAGCCAGTTTTTGGGACATATGCTAGGTCCGGGTAACTCCTCATTTTGACCTAGGGTTAATACGAGCGGGGCGGAAATAAGGGACATTTTGCTTTGGGAGTTTTAAATTGTCCCAGTCTACGGGGTAGGCAATTTTTCTTCCATCAGGCAAATCTAGTCCAGTTATACGTGTGTGAAGGGAGTGACATGATTTGGCAGAAACGTGTTCAAATAGATACGAGTTTATCTTTGAGAGTCTTATAATTTTATCCTCAAGTACTAAACGGTGGAAATCGCAGAAAGGAAGAATAATAGTTCTTAAGTATTGAAAGCTTTTCATGCATGGAATTTCTTTAGATAAAGTGCATTCCACGAACCTGGAACCTCGACTCCTTCGGCATCTACCAGGCGGTAGGCATTCCCGGAATAGGCATGGGTGATCACATAGGGTCCCTCCCATGTGGGTTGCAGCTTTCCTCTCGGGTGAGGCTGTCTTGATGGCATGATTTGCTTAAGTACTAATTCCCCGGTTTCGAATTTTCTTTTTATCACCTTCTTTTCAAATGCCCTTGCCACCCTTCTTTGGTAGGCCTGGGCATGGTCTGCCGCTCTTAATCTCTTCTCGTCCAGTAGTTCGAGGCGTAGTAAAGACAAATGTATATTTATGGTTTTGAAAAGGGGCCTGTGTCGGCGAAAAGATATGTTTTTTGGAAAGAAAGGAATGGAGATAAAGTTTGGAAAACGATTTTGTTTTTAGAAGACAGTTTGTAAAAAAGTTTTTGGCGGAAATCATGAAAACACTTGCTTTGTAAAACATTTTTGTTTTGAAGAAACGTAGATTCGAAAAATATTTTTGTTTTGAAGAAGGGTGTGGAAGCGTAGATTTGGAAAATATTTTTGTTTTGAAGAAGGGTGTGAAAATGTAGTTTGTAAATATTTTCGTTGTTTTTAGAAATGATGTAAAGACGGTTAGAAAACATTTTTTGTTTTGAAGAAAGATACTTGGAAACAAGTATGTTCAAGATTGAGAAATGAAAGCTGATTAGCATGTATATTTTTTTGGATTTTTGTTTCTTTTTGGAAGCAGGTAAACAAATATGTATAGGAGTTGAAAGCGAAAGCTAGTAAACAAATATTTTGCCCTTTTGTATTTTTTTTTTTGGAAAAGCTGTAAACAAATATGTACAAGATGATGAAAGACGAAAGCTGGTAAACAAATATTTTGATCTTTTTGACTTTTAGAAAAAGCTGTAAACAAATATGTACAGGGTTTGAAAACTTACCCGGGAGGATCGGTACCTGGTTCTTGAATTTGTATTGCCTTCTCGGGTCGGCTTCTTTTTGATGGCCGGCTGATGTCTGGTGGGGGTCCCCTGTTCCCAAATTCTCCCTCCCTGAGTCTTTTCAAAGGCCTCCCTTGATGGAGTAGTTCTTCGTCTGTGGCGCCTGGTTGCCAACATGCGAGCACCTCTAGCCGGATGCGCATGGCGCAGACGCTCCAATTTCGGGCCTGAGTATTATTAGAGCGCGCCTCTCCCCATATGGATATTACCTTCCCGCGGTACGGGAAGCGAAGACAGTGGTGTCGGGTGGATGAGACGGCTTCGATGCTGTTGAGCCATGTCCTCCCAACAATCAGAGGGTGGGGTGATTGAATGTTCATCACCATGCAGTTAACGATGGTGGAGACTGGGCCGATCTTCAGTGGGAGCGTGACTAGTTCCGCAGGCGTTCTTGCGTGTGCTGTCGAAGGCGTAAATGTATTCGTCTGAAGGGCTCCAATCTGGGAACCTGGCCTTCTAGCTTTTGGTAGGCGGAATATGTAAGGACGTTAGTTTCCGCTCCCGTGTCAATGAGAATGTGACGGAATTTCCTTCCCCCGAGTATGGCGGTGATTGAGAGGGGTGCAGAACGTGCTCTAGCTTTTGCGACTTCATGGGGGAGGAAGGTGATCGAGTTGGGCTCCGCAAGATTGCTTGGTGGACGCTGGGTCCTGGCCGCTTCTTCTGAGGGAGAGTTGTTGTCACAAGGGGACCCAGGTGGGCTACCGCCTTCATTCTCGTTCCTCGGTCGGAGGGCTAAGGTGAACATATTGTGTATGGCCCAATTGTTCTCGTTCTCGTATTGGAGGCGTGCTTCTCCCCAAATTGTTAGTACATGATTCAAGAAGGGCAGTCGAAGGCATTGGTGCCGGGGGGAACAGATAGCTTGGATGCTGTCTAACCATGGTTGCCCCAGCATCAATGGGTACCTCGTGTCGATGTCGGCCACGAAGCAGGCTACTTCGCAGATGAGAGGGCCGACGGATAGCTCGAATGTTCCGGGGCCGCGGAGAGTCTTCCCGGTATGGTTGAAAGCTTGGATAGTATGGTGGGCCGGTTGGACGGGAGGACGGCTTAGTCCGGGTATCTTCTGGTAAGTGGAGCATGTCATTATGTTCATGCCCGATCCTGGGTCTACAAAGATGTTGTTCAGCCACAACATCTGAAGTCGTCCGCGGATGTGTAGGGGGTAGACTCGCAGTCGGGGATCTGGGAGGTCTTGGTCAGTGAATGAAATGGTCATTGGGCGGCGGGGGCCATTGACAGTGTCGGTACTCTTAGAGGACCCGTTGTCGTCCGGATGCAGATCATCCGACGTACATTCCCCTCCTTCGGGTCCTTCGCTAGCTCCTTCGGGGATCTCCTCGAATGGCTCTTCTTCGTCTCCTCCCGGATTTTCTAGTCCACTTTCGTCGGACTCGATGTTGATGACTGCGGGAAGGGCGAGGACTGCGTCTTCTTCTTCGCCATAGAGTATGGCGAGGTCATGGTCGTCGAGGTTCAGTTGGAAGGGCTCGTTCTGCTCTTCCTCCTCGGATTCTTCGGATAGGCTGCCGTCAGTAGCATCTTCCGAGCTGCTTGGTTCTGGCGATGGTTGTCTCCCTCTCCTGATCATGTTGACCGCGTGGGCTCTAGATGTGGAGGCTTGGGTGTGACCTGGCAAGGGGTCAGTCAATATGCCAAGTGGCTTGGGTGCTTGGGGATTTCCCTGGCTCAGATGGCCTTTGATCATGGCCCAGTCAAGGCGCCTGTCATCATTAAGATCATAAACGAAGTCCCGAAAAACAATGCATTGTTCTACGGTATGGCCATATTGTTGATGATACTGACAATAACGCGCCGTGCTGGCCCCGTGTAGTGAAGGTCTGGCGTCGGGAGGGAGATATTATTTGTATCCAACATCACCCTAAAAATCCTAGTTAAAGTTTCTGGGAGGGGAGAGTAAGAGTCCCACTTTCCCATTCGTCTTTGGTCGTAGGATGCGGGAGGTCTAACCTCGTTATAAGAGCTTTGTATGGGCTGCCTAGGGGTTGGATTTTGTGCTCTTGGGGGAGCAGAGTAAAAGGGGGCCCGAGTTTGAGTTTGGCTCTGGATTATAGGGCTTTGGAGTGGGAAATTTTGGACTGTGGGGTTTTGTCGTATTGGCACGGGGACGGGTACTGATCGAGGGGTAAAATTTTGATTTGCTTACCGAGGCGGTGCATATCCGGATGATCCGGGTGTGTACTGTCTCGGAGCTGTTCCTCGGTCAGGAACTCGTGCTCCGTTCGGGTAGAGTGCCGATACTTGGTTAATGATCCCCTCTACCGTGGGGGTTTGCGCCTTACGAGGCGGTTGTCCAACCCTATGGCTGATAGGTGGGGACTGGGTTTGGACTGCTGGGGCTGCACAACGGGAAATCCTGTTGTGGCGGTCAATCAGAAGTTGATACGTAGTGCAGTCTCCGTACGAAAGGCTCGTACGGAGCTCTGGACTCAGGCTCTGTAACATCATGTCAATTTCTTGACATTCTGTGAGTTGCAGGCCGGTTCGGTGGACAAGGGTGCGCCACCGAGACACGTATTGTTCGAATTCCTCCCTAGGCTTCATTCTCTCTACGGTTAAATCCGAAATAGAGGGGGTCCTAATCCTCTGGTAACCGTAGCGGCCCAAGAATTTCTCGCTTACAGCCGAGAAATTCGAGAAGTGATCTACAGGGAGGGTGGAGAACCATTGTAGTGCTTCTCCTTCCAATGATTTCTGGAAGAGGAAGACTAGTAGAGGTTGATTATCTAAAAACGGGCGTGCGTCTAGATAAAAGGCAGTTAAATGAATGTCTGGGTCTCCACGACCGTTGTACCGGCGGAATTTGGGGATTTTGAATCCCTCCGGTAGGTGGACTGACGGGATTTGTCTCAGGTTATGTAGAGACATGTGTTTGGGGGCCGAGGGACCAGTCTCGGAGAGAATTCTCTGGATGGTATCGTCCAGTGTTTCTCCCTAGGGAGGGCTGCCTAGCGGTCCTGGGTTTGGGGTGGTTTGGTAGGGGCCTGGGGTGGAAACAACTGGGAACATTGGATTCGCGGGGGAAAGAGGGGTGAATGAAAAGACACTCGGGTTGACCGAGTGACTGGGTGTGGATGGGGTTTTGGGAGTGGATTTTGGGGTTTCGACAGGGGTTTCCTGTCTCGAGGTTTGGCATGACGGTAGTCAACGAGGTCACGAAACATGTCCTCTACCGTTTGATACCCTAGACTAGCCTTCCTTTCCTCTAGATGGGTCAGGAACTGTGTGGCCTGACCCTCTTGGTGGGTTCTTTCCTCTAGTATCTCCTCTTCTATGTGGGATTCCATGATGTAGAGTGGGGGGATGAATGCAGATTGAAAGCAGTAAATAAAGCAGTAAAGGATTGCGCAGCGGTGTGCGGCTTACAAAGCAGATAAAGGATTGCGCAGCTGTGTGCGGCTTACAAAGCAGTAAAGGATTGCGCAGCTGTGTGCGGCTTACAAAGCAGTAAATGATGCAGTGATGCGAAGTAGAGGAGGATTTGATTCGAGGGGTGGGAAACTCTAACCTTCCTAGAGGGTTGATAGCATTCTAGTCAAGCTTGTAAAAGGGGGCAGAAGAGGATTACCTTTCGTTGTTTTTCACGAGGGAGGTCCCACCGTGATCGCCAGAATTTGTCGGTGTCGAGAAATCCGCGTGTGTGGGGGTTCTTCGGGGATTCGGATCGGATGCGTGCCCTGGCGGGCTCGGTCGGATCGTCTTCTCGGAAGAGGTGAGGGTGTGGTTCCTGGTCGAGGCGCCCGACAGCGGCTCAAGAGGATTCAAGGGGGTTTTGTGATCGCCACCTGCTTTTTCTAAAAACAGGAAAGGGTTTGGGTTGGATTTGATCGCCTACGTGGGGAGTTTGTGGGGTCTCCGCTATGAGACACGGATATACCGTACACAGAGGTGAAAAACAGGTAATCATATTCTGCTTCCGGGCTTGACTAAAGGAGTTATGGGACAAAGGGATGTTGATATGGGGTGTGGATAGGGGGGCGGCTAGTTGTGTTTAGCCGTCGGCCAGGGGGCGGCTAGCTAGGGTTAGCCGTCCAGGGTCTGGGGGAATTTGGGCAGGACTTTGGTAGGAAAAGGGTGGGGTCTTGGGCAGAGGCTAAGCTAGGTTTAGCCTGGGTTTATGGAGGGTGGGATGAGAGGGTATTTTATGTAGGGGATGGGTGTTTCTCTCACAAAAGGGGCTCTTTCTCTCTCTCTCTCTCTTGGGATTTCTAGTGGTGGAAGGGTTTGAAGATGAATTGGTGGTTGTTGTGGATTTTGTTGGGTGTGTTGGATTATGTTGAAGGCTTGGGACCTCCTCTATTTATAGTAAAAGAGAGGTAGGAAAATATCCCGAGGGTAATGGAGTGGGTTGGCTTTGATTGGACCTCTCATTAATGCTCTGGTTCTTCTACCAGAGACCAGGTGAAGGGCGGCTAGTGCTAACTAGCGGCCCGGGATGGGGCGGCTACTTCCTGGTAGCCGCCCCTATCATGACCTGCCAAACGTCCCATCTCTGACAAGCGGTGGCTTGGGTCGGCTACTTGGTTTGATCCGGCCAAGAGAGGGCGGCTAAAGGTCATGACCCGCCGCAATGATCAGCATTTAATATTGCTTTATGTCCCATCCAGGGAACTGGTCCAAAGTCGGCCAGGGGGCGGTTAAAGGGGCGGCTAGTGTAAACTAGCCGCCCAGTGAGGGACGGCTAGTTAGAGATAGCCGCCCCTTTCCAGGGACTTTAGGTTTTTAGGGTTTTGGTTTTTAGGTTAGGTTTAGGTTTAGGTCTGGGATAGGATTTAGGTCAAGGTTTAGGGTTTCCGGTTTAGGTTTAGGTCAAGGTTTAGTGTTTGGGCTAGGGTTTGGGGTTAGGTCAAGGTTTAGGGCTTGGGCTAGGGTTTGGGGTTAGGTCAAGGTTTAGGGCTAGGTCAAGGTTTAGGGTTTCCAGTTTACCGAACCTTTGGTTCTCTATAGGTGTCCACTTGTGGGATATTTCCGTGTGTTACTTGAAGTATTTCTGTCTCTCTGGACGGTCAAAATTAGGGTATCTACACCGTCGAAAAAGGGTTCCCAAACCGTCGCAAATAGTATTTGACAGTTTAGCCACGGTTTCGTAGGGACGCATCAACTCGCAACATAAAACGTTTGCGACGGTTTTGATCCTGCCCCAAAAATGTATTGGCAACGAATTTGTTTAACCGCCACAAAAAGAACTCTTGCGACGGATTCCCTATACCGTAGCAAAAGCTTCTAAAAATTGTTGTATTAGTTTATTTGCGACGGTCCCAAACTGTCGCAACTACTATTTTATTTTAAACAGAGATTTTTTACTCCATTCATTTTAATGAATAACCCTGAAAAAAATTATTGATATTAAAAAATGTAATACTATTCAAATCAACATTTTTTGCAATTCGTTTATAAGATTCAGTCAAATCAATATTCAATTCAATTCATTTGTAATATTCATTTAAATCAATTCATTTGTAACATCCATTTAAATCAATTCCCTTCGAACCTTCTTTGAAATCAACATTCATTCAAATTCAATCCACTGAAAGGCATAAAAAAGTGAACAAGCTTCCAGGAGAGTTTCCCTTAGGGCCTTCCTGTCACGCCACAGGACGGCCGTCCCCGAGACATGGCAATAATATAAAGTATCAATTATCATACAAGAGGTCAACAATAACTCAAACAAATAAATACACAAGGCTAACGAAGCAATGACAACTGATAACTTAACTGAAATGCGAAAGCATAAAAATATCAATATGTCTGTAAATCAAAAATATTATTACAGACCCGAATACACAATCACTGTCCTGTGAGAGCCAAGTCTAGCCAAATAAAATACAACTGGTGCAACACGCCAACCGCCGGATGGAACGCTCCACGCACGCAAGACCACGCCACAGGGAAACACCAACTCCACGCCCAACCACGCCCTTGTAAAAAGAAACAGTACGCGAGAGGTGAGCTACAAGCTCAGTAAGTGGCCAGAAACCAAACAACACAACAATTCGGTACTAAGGCAATTTCCTTTCAAGGAAAAACATGGGTAGAAACCCAACGGATAAACAAGGTCACGCGGCGACGCGACCAACCTCACCTTCATCCTCAATCCAAAAGGGAGGCTCTTGGGACTCTTGGGGAGAAAACAAGGGTTAATCATAACACCTGGTGTTACTGGATAACAAGATACTATGAGTCTAACGGCTACGAGGTAGAGATACACTATCATACCTTAAGCGTTAGGCACAACATACCTAGAATATACTCGATGGGTGCTAGAGCCACGACACCACGTGACTCACTACACACACTCAACCTCACCCTAGCCCCCGCAGGGGTGACTCTAGGGACTTTTGGGATAACTCTGTTGGCTCTACACCCTTGGTCCACCGGTAGCCCTTTCCCTGGGTAGCCTCTACCTGACATACTCCCACGATCAGCACGTCCCGAATGCATCGGTAATACCTACGGATGGGAGCCCGGTGCGAGGACAGCGTTTTCAACGCCGGAAAGTTCCTACACGGATCCAATGAAGGGGGGGGTGACTCTATGTTCTCAATATCATACGGTAGCCCTTTCCCCAGGTAGCCTCTACCTGACATACTCCCACGATCAGTACGTCCCGAATGGTAATACCTACGGATAGGAGCTCGGTACCAGGACAGCGTTTTCGACACTGGGAAGTTCCTACACGGACGATATTGGGAGAAACTCTAACTACATTCGATAATCACACATCGAAGATAACCAATACTCTTGTACTCCCACACGGATGCGTCGCTCGGACGCGAGGGGCTACCTCTGCTCTCGAGCAGAAATAAGCCCAAGGCATTACCCAACAAGCGGTTCATACACACACTTAGCACGGGTAGGCCCAACTTAATGTCGTAACTGTCGGTTTAACAAAACCGATACAACAGAGAATTCTCCTGAATTCTAAACGGATGCATCACTCGGATGCAAAGGGGGCGATTACATCGTTAGCACTTAACTAATGAGGTACAACCCGATAGCGGGTTATACCCACGCCTATCACGGATATGCCTGATAGTTTTAACATGCGCATATATTTTACAGGAGAGTTCTATCACAGTTACAGGTACCACATGCACGATAACATATATAAATTAACTATAGGGGTCCTCTCTAACATGAATACACATAATAAACAACATAACATGAAACATACATATAAGGCATGGCCTAACTACTCATGCATACAAGGCATTAATCATGCAAACACACAAGATGCAATCTAACATGCGTTAGATATCACCAACTTAAAAGGGAAGGGTCAAGCGCGGTCTCGCGCACAAACTGGTGCATGTCGATAATTCCAAGCAAGCCTGAGTCAAGTAGGAACCACATCTACTCACTCAGTTTGCTAAAAGAGGGAGGGCGATAGAGAGGGAATGCCTCATCCTCTCTTGAAGTTGGTCATAGTTTTTCCCCAACAAGATGGACGCAACAACTACACCACGTCCTCCAGTCTTAAACCAAATGAACATCATGCATGTACCCCGTTATTAACTCAGGATTAAACATGCTGGATATTACACATGTAGGGGGGGTGGTATTATAATACTACCTAAGGTATGCATATTCTATACATCCATATAAACACACATCATTCATGCCCATACAAGAGGATGCATGCAAGCATAATAATATACTCTTGAATACGATACATAGACAAGTACATGGTAGAATAGGGGGTTCTATACAATATACGAGCCATACAATCCTAGCATGCAATATCTAACATAATAGGGGTGTAAGGAAGCCCCATGGATGTGCGATGCACGACTACGTGCATCAAGCGCATCCCGAAGGGTTGGATCAAACCACTCATCGATGCCCGGTTTGATGCGCGTCGAGTGGCAGCACGCGAGCAAGGCAAGCGGGGCAGCACGCACGCGGAACAACATGCATGCGGGGTAGGCGGGACAGCACGCACGCAAGACAACACGCACGCACGGGGTAACACCAGGGGTGCGCAGGCAGGGCAGGGCATGCTGGGCATGCCGCCGGGCGCGCTAGGAACAGGCGCCGGGCATGTTGCCGAGCACGCTGGGAATAGGTGCCGGGCACGCTGGGAACAGGTGCTGGGAACGTCGCTGGGCGCGATGGGCACAGACGCTGGGAACGCCGCAGGACGCGCTTGGCAGAGTCGCTTGGCAGAGTACAGGTGCTGGGCATGGCAGGGCATAGGTGCTGGACATGCTGGGGCACAATTGCTGGTGCTGGCAGGGCAGCAGGCAGGGTTGCTGGGGCACAATTGCTAGTGCTGACAGGGCAACAGACATGGGCATGCTGGGCACAGGCAGCACACACAAGGCAGCACGCATGCGGGCACGCTGACACCCCTATACCCAAGCAACTAAGCACACACACACACACAACACAAACATAAATATAAACACATTACATGCACTACCTCCCAACACACTAAATGTGCCAAAAACTAGAAAAAGAAGAGGGGACCGCTTATCAAGAAAGGGGAAGGGAAGGGGGAGGTGTGGGGCTCGCAAACACGCCCACGACTACCTCAACCGCCACCACCACAACCATCATCTCAGCCTGCACATCTCTTCTTCTTGGCTGGAAACAGGGGAGGGGGATCCATGGAATTCAAGTGGGGGAGTTAGAGGAGGAGGAGAGGAGAGGGAGGCCAAACAAGCACAACACATCCACCTCTTCTTGTTCCTTCTTCTTCCTTGATTCCCTCCACTACATCTCCTCCACAAGCACCATCAAAGACACACATAGGACTGGAACAAGAGAGGGTCGTAACATTTGGGGGTAATAAATAGCCAAATGTGGGGTCCAAACGACCAAAACGTCCATGACCCCGAAATTCTGGATATGCTTCACTAGAATAGTCATAACTTCCTTAATACAGCTCCAAATTGCATAATTCCAATGCCATTGGAAAACTAAGAAGATTATCTACAACTTTCATATTTATACCCAGATCAAATAACCTCTCCAGCTATTCCTAAATCTATGCTAAACATGGAACATAGCTGCTGCCAGGATTTTTCATCCTGAAGGTATAATCGGAAAAATACCAATAACTTTTGATACACGAATCCAGTTGATCCAATTCTACTTTTGTGTGAAAGCTAGCTCAAAACTGAACATCTCATGATAATATCGGATTTAAACCTCTTCATCTTGGATTTTAACAAAATCAAATCCGAATTCTAATCAAAACTGCATAATTCTAAAAATGTTATCGGAATTAATGAAAACTTTGTGAGCAGTACTAAACAATACCAGGACCCATAATATGCAGTTAAATTTTCAATCAGAGTCCTCAAACTCTAGTAGGTAGCTAAAAACTAAAATTTTAGCGACCCTAATTGAAAAATAAGACTTTACATGACACAGGCCTAACACTTCTTATCGTAATCTCCGGTGAAAACACAGTTTCAAGGGGACCCTTAAGAAGGAAGAGTTTTAGTAGACCATCAGCCACTTTGCATTTTTTTTTATCAACCTACGATGACCAAGTTTCACAAAGATCAAACATAATATTTTAAAAAAATTTAAAAATCTAAGCAGTGGAATGACTCTTACTGCCATGAGAGACTTAACTTCTCTACAGTCATCATATTAGTTGGGGCACCTGGAAGTGTTACTTACTGTATGATATTGAGAACCCGCTTCACAATAGGGTCATCAATACAACCTATGCAGTATGATATCAGCTTTAAGTCAGCATTAAGTCAGCATAAGGACGATGAGCCAAAGAAAAGATGGAGTGAGCCACAAATTATGGTTGGTATAGAATTTTGGGTAAATATAAGTAAATCAATAAATAAAATCCCATAAATAAGAAACCCTATGGCCTCTAAACATTTCATTGCAAAGATGATGCAGAATCCTGCTGTAAAAATAATAAGCTTCACAAATGTATACCACATTTTAGATAAACTGGAACTAGTCCAGATTGAGCTCAGAAAATAAACCAAGATAATGAGAATGTTAGGATAAGACGAAGATTTTAATAAATTAACATTCCAAAAATCTCGTCTGCCTTTTTTTGTTCCCAATCAGCCATAATAGATGAAGCTACAATGAAACAAAATAACAGAGTCCACACATATCCAAATAGCTGAAACATCTAAAACATTGATCAATTTAGAACCTTATGAATAGAAAGTGGTATCACCTGAAGGAGGGATGATCAGAGGATCACAAAGGAGACGACGGCAGACACAACAGCTAGAGGAGATGGCGGGGATGGGGATTGACCAAAGCTGGGGGAGTATAATAACGAAAACAACACTCACTACAAGAAAAAGTTGCATTTGCAACCATTTTTTGCGATGGAACGAAAAACCGTCGCAAATACTTTTATTTGCGACAGGCTCGTGGTGTCAAACTTAGGGGTCGTGAATGATTGGCCATTTTTTGCTACTGGTGTCGTAAAGACATTATGACAGTAGCTTATTCAACGTCGCAAAGAACATATTATTCGCGGAGGTATTTCCTAACCTATAGCAAACAATACACCATGCACGTACTGTGCACGTGACATTTAACCAATTCACACACTCAAATTGCATTTGGAAACCCAATTAAACCCTAGTTTTCTTCAGTCCTGTCAAACACAAAATGGTTGATCGCCACTTCTTCTCCACTCACATTGACGCATCTTCTCCTCCATTGACGTCGCTTCTCCTCCTCGACTTCGCCTCTCTGAATACATTGACGCCTCTTCTCCTCCATTGACGTCGCTTCTCCTCCTCGGCCGAAGGCTGCTACCGGTCCCTCCAAGGCGACGGGCCGATTCCCTAACATGTTGCCTCCGCTGCTTACGGCAAAGGACGGACTCCGTCTGAGCTTCTCGGCAACATCCAACCGCGCCACGTGAAGGATCAGTCAGAGCTCTCATTCTCTTGTGATTCCTATTTTTTGTCAGTTTTGTTAAGATTTTCTGGATTGAATTGATTCATGTAGGATTGAATTTGGGAGATTTTGCTTCTGCTTTAATGGTTATCTGATGATGTCGGTTCTATTATGGTTTACTTAGATTATCTGTGAGCGCATGTATACATTTGTGGTGTTATATTTTTTATGGTACTAGTTATTCAAGAGGGAAACCCTATAGTGAGATTGCTTGATTGCATCCTTAATTCTCAGGGAGATACATCCAAACTAGTATATAATCCTCAAATACAAGAAATGATAGAAGTGCTTTAAACTTAAATGATAGAGTAAAACAGAGACTCAGGGAGTTCAATGTTTATGTCAAGTCTTCAACCATCTGCCTTTTTTGGCTTTTATCCTTTGTTCTATGATTAGTAAAATAACTCCACTTATTGATCACTGACTATACAAATTTAACCATATAACATGAAGTATTTTGCATTCGAAGGTAATCATAGTGTTCCTAGTTTTTATTATGTTTTATGTTTAGTTTTAGTAAATGATTTATCACTTGATTCTCTCAAGATACTGCAAAGTTGAATTATTTTAATTTATCAACTATTTTTATGTGTAATGGTGCATGATAAATAATTTAAGATTCATCTACACTAGAAAGAGTTTATTTGGATTCTTCAAATTCTGGAATGATGATGTTTCCCCCTTTCATTCCTTAATTTATTTATAAAATATGAGATGAGTTCATAGCATCATATAACCTTGTTTTCAGTCATTGATCACATCTAGTTGATTGAATTCTTTAGAAGTTCATTTACTTATGATAGGCATCTGCCTTTTTCTGTGATGAAGGATCATCATGTAGTTGTAGTTACTCTGTTCTTGAGGTATTTTTTACTGTCTTTTCACTTGGGAAAAGATTGTGTATTCCTTAATTGCTGTTTTATACTCTTTCAGTTTATGTTGTGAAGCAGTTAATGTGGCTCTTCAAATAGCAGTTCCTTTCAGTTCCTCAGTGGAGAAGCCATAGACCTTACCTTTGCGCTCTAGAGGTAGTCACAAGTCCAGAGAAAATTCATCATGGGAAAAGTTACTGCCCATCTTAGCATTTTAGAACACACAGTATGTATTCTAGCACTTCATAACAATTTTGATAACTCACATTCTTTCTCATGTCTGGCTATGTTTGTGCTCATAATTTCTCCATTAATCAGCTGGTAACTTGTTCATTCTTTTCAATTGTTTTCTTTGTTTGTTCATTGGTCGTCCCACATCTCTTTGTTTTTCTTAATGACTGGTTGTTCTTATGGTAAATAGTTACTTGTAAAAAAAAAGAGCATTGAAAAATAAAGCATCATAACAAGGATCTCAGCTTCCTCCAAGAGGATGGGTTGCTCCATCTGCTAGCAGCACTAACACCATCATAACATTATCTCATGTAATGTAAGGTCATAATCAACTTTGATTTTGTATATGTGCACTTTTCATCAAATTTTATCTCTCTTTAATCATGGTTCCCAATTTTGTCTTTGCAGAAGAACTGTTAAAACCCTGACAAGCTTGCTGCCTCTTCAGGTAATTTTTCTTGCTCAGCATTTTTTTCTTTGCTTTACCTGAAGACCTCCACTAATACACTCTCTTTCTCTCTCTATGAATTACACGCCACATGATTCTAACAGAAGCCTTTGTTCACTTCATATCTCATATGAGTGTCTTAAATATCTTTTAATCTCTTGTTCTTACAATATTTTTGAAGGCCAATCAGATAGGTCCTGTGAAATAATCTCGTGAGTGGGCTTCAGATGCATGTAATTTCAGTTGTGTGTGCATTCTAGGTATTCAATTTTCTGTCCCAAAAGCTTCCATAATACGTTCATCTTATATTTTCCTATAATAAGTTCCCTGCATGTTGTTGATTCCATTTGTCATTAATTTGGTTACCATTATTAGATTCTTGCAGGTCTTTTTTTTCTGCTTCTTTCTCTTTACTTTTCGTATTCTTCTTTTGTAAATATACTTTTTATTTTTTTATTTTCCCGAGGTACACGTAAGAAATTTTATTTTATTGTTTTTACAAGTTAAAGAATGTACTTATTGTCTAAATCATCGAGTTCACTTGGGGAAGATTCTAGTTATCAATTTGTGATTGCTTGGAGGATAGTTTGATGTTTTCATTTATATATAAAAACTAATGTTGTATTCATGTTTTTTATTACTTTACAAAATTTTAAAGAACATTGCAAGGACAACTTTGAGTTCAAAAATTCCTGTAGATCGGGACATTTCTCTTTAATCCTTGTATGTTGTTTATTTGTTGTCTTATCCCTCTTGTATTGTATTGTCTTGTTTTATTTTATTTATCTATCTTTCATTTATTGAGGGGGGAAAGTGCTGCTGCTGATGAAGTTGTCATGACAAATTTTGTTGTTGTTACTATTGCTACTTATATTTTCTACTTGGTTTAGAATAATTTCTGCTGCAAATGGAAAACTTAGATATGTTGTTACTCCTGCTGAATTATATGGATCTTCTCATGTTTCAAGGCTATTATATATCATCTAGCAGTTGCTCTTTTTTGAGTGGTTGCAACAATATAATTTACAAATCCTCAATATAATTTCATTTTTATTGTTTTTGTAGGTTCAACAATATACATATATTTATAAGAGTTTGCTTGGAGAAGAATTTCAGTCCTCATTTATGATTGGTTTGGGAGGATAGTTTGATGTTTTTATACATAGTAATTGATGTTTTATTCATCTTTTTATACATAGTAATTGATGTTGTATTCATAATTTTTTTATTACTTTTCAAATTTTTAATGAAATTGAACCATTTGACATTAAATGGAAATTTGAAGTCAGAGGATTGAAATGAGTGATGATTTCGATGGTGAAGTGCTTTAGTATTATTATTTTTCTAATAGGATTGCTTGAATGAGAGATTAGTTTTCTAGATTTTTTTTATAAAAAAATTCTTTGCAACAGCTTAGGGTCGTCGAAAATAAACCAGCTGGCTTCTTTGTTGGACTGTTTGCGATGACAAATGAGACTGTTGCAAAAATGGACTATTTGCGATGGCATCAAAAGGTTGTCGTAAAAGAGTATTTGCGGAGGGTAATAAACCGTTGCATATTATTTGCGACGCGAGCTGATGCACCCCATCAAAACCGTCGCAAATACTTTTGTTTTGGTGACTTTTGGCGATGGATTTGACCCGTCGCAAATACGTGTTTTTCTTGTAGTGACTGGTATGCACATGCCCAGACTTCACGGTCACTGGAACGCTCTGTAACACAATTGTGAACAAACATAATTATGTCATTTTAAACATCATAAACAAAAATTGCATGACATAATGCATGGTAGAGATAATCAAATAGTCCCAAGAAGAATTAAATGACTAAATGAAAAATGAACCTCCACCCTACTTAAACATGGTCAGTTTTTATGCAATTGGATATGATGGATAGAACCCCACATGGAAACAACTTTTTCCTATTGCAACTTGATAATCACTCGGTAAGTGTTTTGTTCCTTCATAATGCATTGACTACCATCACAGATATTCAGAAAAACTTGCACGGGAAGACTAGCAATTGTAACACAAACTTTGGAACCAAAGCTGAAACAAGTCATAAATAGTTGATAGGAAAAAGGATGTGCAGAAACCTCATGAGATGTCATGCATGGGTTGAATTTCACTCTCTTCCTCCAAATCCTCTTAAAGAAATTATATAGTCGTCATTTTCTCCTTTGGCATTGAACAACATTGTGAACAAAAGTAGATGGAAATCAAAAGAAACGACTGTAATTAATTGACCAAGAAAACTATTGATGACAGTTCACATACAATACCTTCTCAACTGAGCTTTTCAACCAACCAATAGAGCCTTTTCAACCAACTGCCCCTGCAACATTCGCCCCTGCAGCTCCGCCTCCTCCTCCACCGATCAGATCAGATCGAGCTTCTTCGGCCAACCTTCTCAACATTCGCACCTATAGCTACAGTGCTTCCTCCTCTTCGGAAGTCTCTTTGTCTTCATCCGGTTCTTCCTCCTTCTCCTGCTTCTCACCTCAGCCTCCACCTCCATCAATCAGATCAGATCCTCCTCCATTGTGATCGGCAGCAATGCCGTCTCGAAGAATCAAGGAGGTCGGCCGGATCTCGGCACTGATCGACAGCGAACCGCCCTTCCCAAGATCCAGATACGCAGCGATGAGCGATTTTTAACGATTGTTGTTCCATTGAGAGAGATCTGAAGGTCGGGGAGAGCTGATGCGGCTCTGGTGAGTGGAGGACCTCCTCTACAATGTCTAAGGTTTTGGAGATATACAGAGAGGCCTATGAGAGAAGAAATTGATGGAGAGAGAAAGAGAGAGAGAGGGAGATGAATAGTATCATAGTTTATTAATAGACGTGTGAGGAACGCGTTGAACAATTAAATTGTCCACAACCTGTTGGACCTAACCCGATCCCTTAAATGAGATGTTTGTTATTTGAGGAGTGCATATAGAATTGCAAATGTGGGTTTATTGTGGCCGATAAATAGTTGTATTTGCGATTATCACACAGTCCCTGCCATAAATAAATTTTCTTAATGACTACTTTTGTAATCGCCGCAAACAGCAATCGTAAATACCATTTCATATGGTGAGTTTTTTGCCCGACACAAATAACTAGTGGCAAATGATAGGTTTTCTTGTAGTGGATGTATGATGTCAATAACATGTAATGTTGGCGATAGGTGGTGGCCGACATGTCTGGGCCTTAGCGATTGCAAATGGGTGCAATTATGTGTGACACCTTTCAAAAAGATGGAATGAAAAGGAATGGAAGAATGATGTATTATGTGAACATATTCATCATACATTTAAAAAAAGAACATGAAAAAAAAAACAGTAGAATGGGTGCACATCTTCATCAAAGACATGGAAAAAAAACAATGGTAGAATGGATGCACGTATTCATCAAAGAAAATAAAATAAAAAAATTTTGATAAAAAAATTAATCCAAAATCCAATTATATGTGATACCTTTCAAGCAAATAGAATGACAAAGAACGGTAGAATAATCTATGATGCCAACAACGCATAATGGTTGGTGGCAGGTGATGGCCGATGTGTCTGCGTCTTTGTGAGTGCAAATGGGGTACAATTATGTGTGATATCTTTCAAGAAGATAGAATAAAAAAGAACAGTAGAATGATGTATTGTTGTCAACAGCGGGTAATGGTCGGCAGCAGGTGGTAGCTGATGTGTCTATGACTTTGCGATTGCAAATGAGAGTGTGGGTGGCAGTCTAGTGGAATTGATGGATGGTGGTGAGGGACAAGAGGGTGAAAGTGTGAAACAGTGGGATATAGGGGGGGGGGGGCTTTTGATTTTGGGGTTGTACAGGTTACTAGGAGATGATTCATTTCTTTTTTATTTTTCTTCCTTTTGGCATACCAAACATTCAACAATGCCCATCACCCGAGTGAATGCCCTTTTTTCATTTCTTTTTGTTTTTGTTTTTAGAACCAAAAGACATACACAAAATATATAATTATTATAATACGCGCGCGCACACACACTCATATAAAATGTGATAAAAGACAAAAGATTTGATCAATTTTTTCTATCTTCTACATACACATTATCATAATTGCGATAAAAAATGTAATGATAAGGTAGAAAGTGTTAGGATAAAAATAAAAAATATTTTGTCAACAAACTCTTAGAAAGTGAGGACAAGGACAAAAAAAATATCCTTCACCCATACAGCTCCCCTAAGACCTTCGCGGACCATGTTCTTTCCTTCATCGACCTCTGCATGTGCTTGCTGCGCTCCAAAGAAAACTTTGAAGATGACTCTCTTCTTCCCTTTATCGACCTCATCTCCTCCAGCCCCTTCACCACGAGAGGCCTCAACAACCTTTCTCTGCCTCATCCTCGATGACCTATATCACAGGAAGATGTTGTCGACGAATATCTCCCCATCGAAGCCATGAGAACCACCATCACCATTTCCTAGTCTTCCATCGAAAATCCCATGTCAGACGGCTACATGTGCTCCAATAATTTCAATGAGATCTGGTATCCAACAATGATCTTGGGTCGGACATTGCCATCATCATCAACTCTAGAGGTCATATCCCGTCATTACTTTCGGTTTTCAAATTTTGAATTTTATTTATCTCTTTTTCACGTTTTATTTTAGAGATTTTTAGTTTTAAGTCCCCATAAACTATAGGATTTAGCTATCGATCCATCACTTCTTCATATTTAGGTTTTAATTCCTACATTTAAATGATATGTTTCTTTTTACTCCCTGGGAGGGACCTATTCTTAAATTATTTAATTTTCTTTTTAGTCCCTGAGGGACCTATTCCTAAATTATCATTTAAACATAGGGACTAAAACCTAAATATGAAGAAGTGAGGGATCAATCACTAAATTCTATAGCTTACGGGGACTTAAAACTAAAAATCATTTATTTTATCCATTATCTAGTTCCATTCCCAAAGAAAGAATTTTTATTTTTGGTTTTGATTTCTAAATTTTTTTTGCTTAATTTTTTAGTTTTTTATTTTGGTTTTTAATTACCAATATTTTTTTTATTCGATTTCTAAAGTCTGACTAGTCAATTGTGACAATGCTAACAAAACTTATATTGTTCACTAAAATGTGTTCATGCGCCCTTCTGTTACTTCATTCTCATGTTGGATGTTTTATCGTTCTCTCATTTGCTCTAGCTATTGTTCATCTCGGGTGGTTTTAAGGTATTAATTTTTCATTTATTTTCTTCAGCTTTGTTTCCTTTTTGCATTTGGTCTCTTAGTTGGTTTTGTTGTGTTCCCTTCTGCATCCTTCTCTCATCCAATTTTAGAGATAAATCATGTTTTTACAAAAGTTGATTATTGATCAGATTGAGATGAATTAAAGTGCTTCATGTACATTCTTCAAAAATTATTAAAATGAGAAAATGGCAAACTTGGTCGTTGTTGATGTCTCTATGGAGGTTTCAACTTTAGAAGCAAAGATTCTTGAAATGTTAAATGGAGATCTTGTATCTTTGGTATCTCTGTGGAAATCCTTTAGAAAAGATTGAAGGTGTAGAATTGGTAATGATAAATGGAGATGAAAGCAGACCGGAAGGAATGGATTTCATATCATGAAAGGTAGGGGTGGTGTGCAAAGTCTTTATTTAGGAAGCAAAGGCAAGGAACGAAGTTCAGCAGAAATTCAGGTCAAATCCTACCTTGTACCAATTGAACGGGAAAGACACTATTTTCTTTTGAGTTAAATTCGTCTGAGTAGGATTTATAATATTCCTGAAATGTTCAAGCACTAATATGAGTCTGGACTAGGCCTAAGAGTCCCAAGAGGCTCATGAATTGGGTGATGGTGAGGGTATAGTCCCACATCGCCTAATGATAAGAGATAGTCTGTGCTTATATGTGAGCACAACGTGTACACACCAAGACACATTTTAAAACCATAAGCCCACTTAGGGGCAAAGTGAACAATTTCTTACTGTATAAGCTTGTGGCATTACAATTGGTATTAGAGCTATATCTTAGATGACTTGTTGAGTTTAGGGTCTAAGCTCAAATAGCCTAAGGAGTTTAGGTTTAGCTACACTATAAAAAATAAATAAACAATATTTTGGTTATCTTATTTAGCATAGAACTTAGGTTTCTAGTTCCTTTAACTTAATTGTCCTATGAAGTTCAGTGTTTAAGTTGATCAACCTAAAGAGATTAAGTTTTGTTGTCCATAAAAATTTGATTGGGCTATTTTGGTTACGTACCCTAGAGTTTTGGTTATGGTGTTTAGGATAATCTTTTATATTTGGTTATCCTATGAGATCTTAAGACGGCCTATAGGAGAATTTCTTTTGAAGCCTCGAATAGGCTTTGTGTTAGGATGCATTGCATATAAGGTTTGCATTCTAACCGTTTGTTTGTTTTGTTATAGCGAAACTTTGGTGGAGCAAGTGCATATTGGGAGCGCGCCAAAGTGGTTATGTTTTGTTTTTAGAGTGTTCGATGTGGCTAAGCAATTGCGACCTTCAAGAATGTGAAAGGCACATAAAAAATTGTGAATGTGCAAGGCGGTAATTAATTTTATTCAACGTGTTAGAAATGTCATTAGTGTTGTCATCATAATTACCCATAAGTTGGACTATTTATGGTATGGAACGTAAATGGACCTAACTTGTACAATTTGGATGAAAATTGTTTGACTTGGTTTTTTTCTTGATATTGTTTGTATGATATAAGTTGAACTACCTCTGGAATAGTACATAGGTATGCCTAACTTATACAAATGATTGTGTATAGTTTATGTGTATTGTCACTCTTATTTGTACTGTATAAGTTAAAACACTTATAGTGTGGGGCATAAGTAGCCTTGACCTATACAATAGTTGTTCTGAATGTCTTGTTATCTTTGTTTGTGAGACATAAGTTAATCCATTTGTCACTATGTATCAGAGAGGCACAGTGGAAGCATTGTGGACCAAACTTATATGATTGTTTGTTGTTATATCATTGTAGGTTGTTTGTTCGATGTAAGTTGAAGCTTCTATGCAAAATATTGGTGATTTGACTTGTACATTAATTGTTTATTTGTGTTGTATAAATTGAGTACTTATACCATTGTTTGTTGTGCTTGGGTGGTATGTGTCAGACGCATGAGCGAATTTATACTGTTGTTGTTTGAATGATTGTTTTGTTGACATTGGATATCATATGTCCTTTATTTTGTATTTTTCCTCAAAATTTGAGAACAAAATTCTTTTAAGGGGGGAATTATGTAACGATTATGATTTTCCTAGTCATTTCATGTTTTGAGGTTAGATTTTGTGTATTGGGTTATGTTCATGTAAGGTTTTGGAGGACTTATAGACCTCCAATTTCATAAGTCAATGTACGATTAGAATCCTTATTCTGTTAGCATTTCAACACATCTTTTGAATTGTGAATCTGATATGTATAGGTTAAGTTATGGCCAAACTGTGTTAAGAGATCGACAGAGGAATAGTGATGACTCAAGGTTGGGCCGACAACTTTTTGACGGATCCAATGAGGCCCGTCGACCTGGAAGCAGTTTCAATTTTGAAAATTTTCAGTTTTAGAAAGGTTTAATGTGTATTATATGATTGATATGATTGGGATATGGTCGGCTTTATTGTCCTCACGTATTAGAGTATATATTACCTATTTCTCTCTTTTTTTCCACCAAAACCCTAAAACCCTCATCTCTCTTCTTTTCTCTTATTTTGGTGCTCGTTTGTGAGGAGTCTGGGAAGGGGATTTGTGTAAGGGAATTTGGTAAGTATTCTTTCTTGATGTATGAAGTGTTTTTTTTTTTATAATGATCCTTTTGGAAGTCTTTCTTATGTACTTTTGGATTTTGAGGTTTTTCAATGAAAAGATTGGTTTTTCTTCATGATTATGAAATTTTTTATATAATCTCATATCTTTATGAAATAGCCATGAAATCATAATGTTTTATGATATTTTACTAAATTTTACATGAAGGTATTAGGTCCCGCAGGTGTATTTTTGGATTTGTTGATTTCTTGAATTTTTCTTCTTGGGTTTTTCATGCATTTTGATGTAGTTTATATAATTTTCAGACCTTTATAGTATAGCTAAAAAATCATGAAGTTTTCAAGATGTTTTATAAATCTTTCATGTCAAAAATAGGATATGTAAATATATCAAGCCTAGGTATAGTTATTAAACATAAAAATCATGTTAAGGATCCTTTAATGTCACGTTTTGACCTAATTTATACATGTTTTGTTATTATTTTATAGAGTTTTGACATAGATACATGTTAGTTGTTTATGCATATGATAATCTAAGGTTTTCGATGATTATTTAATAAGATTTAATTGGTTCTATGTGCATGTTTTGTGAATCATTTTAGATCTAGGGTTTAAAATAGAATGATATCATGCTAAGTATAATAATATGTTATTCCTTGTTATTTTCAAATGGGTTTTATCAAGTATGTTCAGATTTTGGCATTTACCAATTGTATTTATCGTGTAATCGATATTTTAGTCAGTTTTAAATAACTTGTTCTCAAATCAAATCGATTTAATTAATTAGATTTGTTTATTTAAAACAAGTATTCATTTTTGGATGTTTTTAAGTTTATATGTGTGGATTAGAAAGTGAGAAATGTCACTATTATTTTTAGGGACTGGGTGGAGTTTCAGGTTTCTGAACAGCTCGTATATGAGCCGTGGAGGGGTATTCTTGATGGCTAATATAGGAGCCGTCGATTGTGTCATGGATGGCTCATATGTGAACTGTCGAGTTTTGTTCTGCTTTTATTATAGAGTTTTGAGTTTGTGTATTTTGTTTGATGTATGCTCAATATTCATTCTGGTATGATATATTTTTAGGATCTGTAAGTTGTTATAATAACAGTTAACCTTGGATTCGAATTGTAGGACCAGAGGTGAGTAGATTTCTCTATTTATTTTGAAATCATAGTATATATATACTTGTTGGCATCGTGAATATTTTCTAATAGGGTTTTTTAATATTTTAGTCCATGTAAACTATATGATTTAGTAATCGATCGTTCACTTCTTCATATTTCAGTTTGTCTCAAGATTTAAAGGGTGTGCTTCTTATTAGTCCCTGTGAGGGACCGATCACTAAATTATTTGGTTTTCTTTTTAGTCCTTAGGAGGTCTAAAAAGGAATGTATCATTTAAATCTAGGGACTTAAACTGAAATATGAAAAATTGAGGGATCGATCACTAAATCATATCGTTTATGGGAACATGAAAATAAAAAGCCCATTCTAATATTGAAATTTATCTTGTACGAGACATATGAGCATGTCATTATTACATAGGTTGATATTTTCATATGTACCGTATGTATTAGAATCATGAGATTTATAAAACTATCACATGCATATATACTTGAAAGAAAAAAACAGTTTGATAATGAGGGCATCATATTGTCTAGGTGGCCAGCCAAAGTGACTCAGTCTGGGTGACTACAGTTCAAAATGGACCCAAGTCTAGGTAATTGTGTCTAGGTGACACGATTTTTAAAATGAAATCCTTGTGGCTAGGTGTCGTGAAATTTTTGCAGCTAGGTGCCGTGGAAAGCGGGCATGCGTGTTTATTGCATTCATATGCATCATATAGTTTTGAGAAGTGTTGTTATAACATCTTGTATTCCTCAAAGGATAAGTTTTGTATCTGGCATGTTTCAAATAACATCTTTACCATAATATTTCAATATTTATATAACTATTTTGAGTGACATTTTTATAAAGTCATTTGTTTGAAGTATTGTATTATTGAGACATCAATGTCAATTCACTAAGTGGGTGGTAGCTCACCCCTCATTATTTCTCTCTTTTAGATTTAAAGACTTAGATTGGTGGATCTCGTGTAACTGCGATCAAGATCATGATTTTTGGAGCGCGCTAGACTTTGCATAGAAGGTGTTGATTATTCCTTTGGCATGTAAAAGACTTATATGTATGATAGTGTGGTGATATTTAGATTCAATTGCTTTCGATATATATCCAATAATTAAGAACTTGTGTCTTGTTAATTTATGTATTAATTATGGTAATGCATTCTTATGTTCTCTGGATAAAAAAAATTAGAATTATGAGATTTAAGGACTTTAATTAACGCAACGGGATTTCATGCTTTAAAAATAGAGTCGTGTATCCGGGGACGTTACAACTAAAGCATGTAATTCATACATTTTCTTTGGCCCATTGATCATAGATGATTGATAAGCTTAAAGGAGCATTAGATAACCATAGAGGCTGATGAGAAGTTTCTCATTGATCACTATACAACATGATGTATCATTTTCATAAATCATTTTGCTTCCCATATTGCAATAGAATGTCTTCTTCTAAGTCCAAATGTCCAATCATTTGATGGTGAGGATTTGTTAAATTTTCTTATAAACAACCAGGATAATATTATATTCTTAGGTGTACTAAATGAAGCAAGGGTTAATGGTGCGTTTGGCAACCCGATTGGGATGTTTATAGTTTATTTAAAAGCTAAACTCCCCAAACAAGTTACCAAACAAGCCCATTTAATATAAAAACTGCCATCATCAGTACATAAAAAAGGTGTCTAAAAAACAATGTTTATTCCAACAAAATTAGGTTTTGTTATCAGCAATAAACGTGATTCCTTGATTAATTAAAAAGCAGCATTCATCATTACATCATAAAAAAGTGTATAAAGCTTAAAATATTTTTTAAACTGTGTTTCTAAGCACACTCTAAGTTACATTCGCGTTCTATCATGTGCAGATGATCATTCTTTTTTAATTAGGTGTGATGTCTCATTGAGGTAATAATTTCTTTTAATTATTATAAATGAGGAAAAAGACACAATTTGAGGTTACAAAATTATACAGATAGAATGTGTTATTGTCATTATTGGACAGGAGATAGCAAAATGATTAATATTATCAAGATCTCTTCCGTGAGCTTTTTGATATTCTGTTTCTTGGAATACATGAAATTCTATGATACATCATATTAGATGTCAAAGCAACATGTTTGAATTTTTAGTGTGGTTTTTATTTTTTGATATTTATTTATTTAGTATAGTCATAACAATGAGATTTTTTAGTTTGGTTTTGCACTTTCTGAATTTTTTTGCTTAATTTTTAGATTTTTATTATAATGATTTTATTATTAGATATGTCATGTTTTTTATGAATACTTACTTTCACAATCTTCATGCTTTTTGCAAGAAATCCAAAAAATAAGAGGTTTTCATGAATATTGTGTCTCAGGTAATTGATGTTTTAATTATATATATGTCATGCTAAGTAAATTTCCTTTCCTACACACACACACACACACACACACACACACGTGTGTGGAAACACAATTATTTTATGTAGGTTCATTGTCATATTAAAATAGATTGTATGCTATTATTTCATAGTGTGGTTTAGCATGCTTTCTGATTCTTATGCTTGTTTTTGTATGTTATATATCTTACATAAATTTTTAAATGTTATCCAATTGAATAGTTTTTAATGCATACTTTCTATGTTATGTTTAGCTTATCCTTCATTACATTATTGATAAACTTTTATTACATTTTTTGTAATTGTAACAGTTGCTCAATTATTTTTCCTTTAGTTAAAAAATGGAAAAAATAACATATTGCATATGGTGGTATATAAATTTAGATGAGCAGAAAAAGAATCAAAGGAGAGCAAAAAAGAGAGGCATATTACAAAAAGAAGGAAAGAGAGAGAAATATGCAATACAATATAGATAAAAAAAACAATTAAACGATGCCCCATTGTTAATTGTTGGAGAAATAGAGGATCATTTGATGAATTCCATATCTTTGTTGGAGAATCATAATATGATTGATCAATTCATGTTGCACAATCCACACACGACGAAGAGAAAAGAGATGCTTAATGATAAACAAGACATGAAAGAATCATCGCCCCGTGGGACAAAATTGGATGTTGGCATACTACTAAAAGGTGCATTTATTTAAAATAATTTGTCAAAATAATAAGAAAATTGATCATATATTCTCTTTCTATATAGGCAAGCATAAGGCTTATCAAAATGAAAAATTCTTTTAAAATCAGATGATACTAGTGGGGAATTCATTGTTCCAAAAGAACCAAACATTTTACCATTACCATGCAATTATTGTGGAGCAAAAAAATGTGCATGATTTGATGGGATTTTGTTGTTGTGATGGCCATGTAGTTCTTGCAGATACAGTTGTTTAGGAAGCTTTTTTATCGGTTGTTAACCTCCAAAGAAGATAATTGTATTGAATTCAAACAGTATATTTGGACATACAACAATATGTTTGCATTTACATCCTTAGGTGTTAGATATGATAAGGAATTGACTAAATTACAAAGGGCATCTATACATTCAAAGCTCAGGGTCATATCATTACTTCAATCAATTGCTTCCAGATAATGAAAATTCATCATATTTACAGTTGTATTTTTTTTATACTAACCAGGCCATGAGATAGAATACAAAACTTGAAAATCAGAAAAAGTTAATGAAACATTAGTTAGAAGATTGATGCATATTTTAGAGGGAAATTCTTATTCAATATTTTTTTGAAGCTTGAAGGTGTTAATCTATATAAAAGTTGTCAGATTATTGTCAAGTGTGAACCTCAACTTGATGAAAGAGTTTATAAAGATTCAACCACTTCTCAAGTGGCTGCAATATGGACAGAAGAAGATAACACAAACTCGGATGGACAATGTTCAATGTTGGTCTATAGTCACTCTGAACAATCTACATGGTGCAATCTTATTTTGAGTGTTATGATCTTCTGCAATATCCATTATTCTTCCCACATAGAGAAAGTGGTTGGCATCAAGGAACTTAATGAATTAAAAAAAAAGTGCATATTCTCACACGAGGAGATAGAAGAATAACATTTCCAACCAATTGAATATCTACTTTAGATTGAAACATCAAATGTGTTATTTGTAGTAAATTAAACATACACCATGCTTCTCTCTCCCAATATATATATAATGTTATTTTGGTTTTGATTTGTAGATATGAAACAAATTAGAAGAAAAGGAAAAAATGTCAATTGTCATGAATATTATTGTAACAAATTACAAATGAGGACAACTGAGCAGTCAATCTTGCTTTAGAGTGGCTATCTTATACAATAATATATTATTGATATGTATGTCAAATTGAGATGGCACATTTAAATTATTATAGATGGGAACAAAATATTTTACGTGTTGATTTATATTAAGGCATTACATAAAGTATTATTGTTGGTGAGAGATGCGGCTCAAAAATTGGCCAAAAGATTATTCTTCCTACAAGTTTTATTGAAGGGCCTCGAGACATGCAACATAGATATCTTAATGCTATGGCATTGATGCATCGTTTTGAAAAACCAGAAATTTTCTTAACAGTTACATGGAACCCATCATGGCAAAAAAATATGGCATGAATTATTGGATATTGAATAGTCACATAATCCCTCTGATCTCCTTACTTGGGTATTCAAATCGAAGTTAAAAGTCTTGAATAATGATTTATTTAAGAAATGCATATTTGGACATATCGCAACACATGTTTACCTTATAGAATTCCATAGAAGGGGTTTGTTGCATGCACATTTCCTTATTATTCTTGAAAGCAACTAAAAAATACGAACATCTGATTATGATAAATTTGTTAGTGCAGAATTACGAAATAAAGTTAAAAATTAATATTTACATGGATTAGTTGTGAAGTATATGATGCACAGATCTTGTGCAGAATTGAATTAAAATAACTCTTGTATGAAACTAGAAAAATGCAAAAATAATTATCCACGTGCGTTTTCATAGTACACTTCACAAATGATTCATACTCTGTTTATAGGAGACGGGGTACAGGTAAAAAGTGAAAATGTTATTTAAGATTGTTGTTGAGTCATGTACATGGTACATTATCTTCTGAAGATTTTAAACCAACAAATGGAATTCAATTCCACATATACTGTGAGGCAGCAGAACTACATGGCCTGCTAGAATGTGAAAATAGTCTATCAGAGTGTTTGGAAGAGGCCTCACAATTCATTTGTGAGGGATCGATCTGGGGACTAAAACCCAAATGCGAAGAAGTGAGGGATCGATCACTAAATATGATGGTTTGTGGTGACTTAAAAATAAAAAACCCTCTTTTTAATTATCAAAAGTATAACAAAATTTCTCTTTAAGGTAAGGCTTATTAATTTATCTTCGTGGAGAAAGGTTGCAACAAAGGAGGGCATTCTTCCATTAAAACATCATATCATTATCCCAATTTAACTGTTCTCAAAGCCAAAACAAGCACATGTAATTGTAAAAATCTTATTTGTTGGTCTATTATCACATAATTCATTCGCTATCATTATTTTGACATAACAAATTTCTTTATCCAACAACTGCATATTTTTCTTTATCAACAATTGCATTTTTAACAATTCTCATTGATCCACAACTTCCATAATCACAAGATTTTATGAACTGATTGCATTTCTTATATCATTCACCTTAATAGTAACACAATTATATCATGACACAAAAATAACACAAACTTTAAATCTGTTAAGTTTGTGTCATTTTGAAATTTATAATATGTGTATTATTATTATTATTATTATTTTGGGTAATTGGAAATGTTTATTTTATTTTATTTTTGAGTTTTCAGTTCTGATTGATATCTGGATTTTAATTTGTCACTAGTTGGTGGTGGATTAGCTATTGATAATCATAACCCTCTTAGTGTGATAGGGACATCTTGGGTAAGCTTAAGATGTCTCACCTCCCCATTGGTTATTTGTTTTCCTTTTATTGAATGGATGGGTGAGATTAGCTTAATTTCACCCCCCCCCCTTTATTAGTTTCACCACTATATAAACCCTTCTATGACCTTATCTCACTCGAACCCTCATTTTTCTACCACTCTTTCTCTCTCTTTGTGGCTGTCTCAACTGGCCTTGTTGGGTGAGTTTGGTAGGGGAGTTGGTGAAATTTTTGGTGGATCATTGTTGAGGGAAATGTGTGGGTTATTCAGGTATGTGGAATAGCTTGTGTATACTTGTATGATGTTATTCACCCTCCCTAATCCTTTCTCACCCTTTGTTTGCTCTGTTTTGTGTGGACCAGCTGGGTTTAGGTTGAGGAGAAAGCTATTATGGTGATGGAGTCTTGTGTAATACTTAGTGAGGTAAGGCAGATCTGTTTTCTTGAAAACCCTGTAATACTAGTACCTAGAGGCATATTCAGATGTTTGGGTCTTCATGTTCCATGATCATTCTTATGTCCATATTCTACATATGAAATTTGGGATTATAATATTATCTGTGTTGGAAGTTATAAGCTGATTTATAAGGACTGCCCAGATTCGCATAGGAAGTGACCAGCTTTTGAAGTTATTTGGTTTTAGGCATTTAGAGGCTTAATTAGACTCAGATGTCTTCATGGATTATGATCTTCACATATGAATGAATGTGTGTATATTATTTCAGAATTTTTGGACGTGTACTTGGTGCTGGGTGAAGAAAGTTCATGGGTGTTTGGGGTTTGACGAACCAATTTTAGCATGTTTGAGTTTTATGTTTTTATGCATGCTGTGGGTAATATTTGGAGCTGGTGTCTTAATGAAATATGCTTGTATATGTATAAGGAGATAACATATTTAATTTGAGTACCATTAACTATAGGATCTAGAAGTTATCATATTTCTTGCAAGTTGTGTTGTTGTGGGAGTGCATCGTGCTCTTCCTTACCTTCGCTCTGCTCATTGTCCTACATCGACTCCTCGTGGATTGAGTGAGTGACGGTTTGATATTGGTGAGTGGTCCGACCCATGCAATAGAAGTTATAATAGCATGCTTGTTAGGTACTATGATAAATTTTATGCAATGGAATGATACTATAGAGAACTTATTTGGGTTATATTGCTTGTACATGATGATGGATGTGCTATGTAGGATTAAATACTACGTTGTAAGATCATTTGCACATGCTTATTGATATACTCCTTCGAGTTAGCTATAATTTTTACCTCTACTTGTCTTTACATCATGTTTGCATGTTTAGTGAGTGTGGATAAGGAAACAGCTTTTCCCGCGTCCTCGTGATGCACCTATTTGGGAATTCTATGGATTCCAACTAGCTAGTTATCGATTACAGTATGCGTTGATTAATGTGATCCCCGTGAGTGTGGAGCATATCACCCCGGCGTCATCGTGCATTGAAGCTACCCAGCATCAGAGCTACCCTGTAAGGTGCCTCCCCGTGATTGGTACCGTCATGGGAAGGCTTCCAGGGAGAGGGCTACCTGGGAGAGGGCTACCGGATGACGTAGGGTGATTGTGGAGTATTTGTTGATAACTTGTTGTGCATTCGTTTAAGTGTTAACTATGTATTATCTTCATTGTGTGGTGGTTGACTATTCACTGAGCTTTTAGCTCATCCCTCTTTTTCCTTTGTTTCTCTCTAGTGGAGGCAGAGCAGGTCACGAAGACGGAGCTCCCATGAGGTGTTTCTTGGCTACCTGTGTTACGTCCGTCTTTTGAGGTTAGCGAGCGAGGTCGTCAGCAGTCTTGTAGTTTGTATGTATTTCTTTTTGGTGCATGGGCACATGTTGTATGTATTCCCTTTGTTGATCAGACTTGGCTTACACTTGACAGTGATTGTATACCCTCTGTCTGTAATGATATTTTTGGTTACAGACTTGTTTATATTATGCTTCTGTTTCACAGCCTATTCTTTGCTATATCAGTCTTTATATGTGATATCTTGTTAGCCTCATGTATGATATTCTGATATTGCTATTATTGTTACAAACCGGGGACGACCGCTCTGGGATGGGGGCACGGGAGAGCATGCGCGCGTGCATGCACGTGCGTATGCGTGGGGGGGCCACGCGTGTGGCTGCCCGAGGGCTCGGGTAGGTGTCGGGCACTCGGACATGCGCGCGTTCGTGCGTGCGAGCCCGTATGCGTGTATATCTAAGTTTTTGGCATTTCTAGTTAAATTTAAGTATTTTATGTTGTTATACTTACCATTTTTTATGCCCTTGTCGTGCAGATCTTGGCGAACGACCACGTAACGACCCGGATGACGGTGAGTGGGTCAATCCAACCCAGTTGGGAGGCGTTCGATGCACGTAGACATGTATTGCCCTCCCCTGGGGCACCATAACTGCATATTAACTTTACTTGCATGTATATGAAATTTGCTTGTCTTGCTATGTTGCGTCCAGGTCATGTTAGAGATAATATGCTAGGATTATACATGCTAGTGTCATGCATAGAGACCCATGCTTGTTTATGCATCATGTCCATGCTAGCATAACATTGATTCCTACATGCCCCACTTAGCCCAAGCATGTCCTTCGCCTATCTATGAAAAGCATAAGTGTAAGCATGCCTTAGAAATATTATAACTTGTTATTATATTATTACATGCTTCCATGATTAATTCTTTAATTAAATACATATATGTATATTTAATTCCAATTTCCTGCTCGGTATTAAGGGGCCTTGCGAGGTCATCATTGAGACCCGAGCTAGGGTGCTCCGTGTTCCTTGTTTGGTTGTCAGGATATCCTATATCGGGACCTCAAGATGCCCTCCCAAGGGATTCTTTCCCCCGGGCAGGGAATATCTTATACCTATATGAGCCATTAATCTTGTCTAAATGAGTTTGGACAAGTAAATGACCTATTAGAGGGTCATATCATGGCATAGTCACTACGAATGATATGTTTTCCCCGCATCTGAGTTATGCGCCTTGGTGGGAATTCGATACCCCTTTTCGATGTTTATCGATCGACGACGTTGGATCCATGAGGATCGTATTTGCGAGTGTCGAGTGTTCTTCCCTTCGTCGGCTCTGTGTAGAGACTGTTCGGCGTAGTAAAGTCTGGTGGGGTGCTCCCAGACGCTATTCATGACACAGTGGGGCGCCCATGAGGTAGAGATAGCAGTCTTGGAAGGCTAACCGGTAGAGGCCAGAACCCTGAGAGGTGCTCCCAGGTACTATCCACGACGCTTGCTGGTCTGTCCATATAGCAAAGATAGTGGACGTGGGAGGCTACCAAGTAGTAAAGGCCACACTGGGAGAGACTACCGGATGACGAATAGTGCAGGAACAGTCAACCTTATCCCTAAAGTCCTATGTCACCCTGTGGGAGTGAGGGTGCGGGAGTGGTGGGCTCGGACTAATGCTCGACCCACTAGCGTAAGTAGTTGTTTCCATCTGTTGCAACCTAAATTACTTGATATAATTAACATGAGTTGTGTTGCATGGATTATTCCATTCATTGAGCGTGTGGCTCACCCCTCACATATGTTTTCCTCCAGTTGACGCTGAGTCGGATCTGTGGGAGGAGCTCCCCTTGGCGCAATACCTGTAGCAGAGCAGCGTTCGTGTTTTGTGTCTTGCAAGTGTGAGAGGCCATCAGCATCCCCCTTTTTCTTGTATGTATCGTTACTTGTGCTTGTGCACGGTACTTGTATGTTGATGTCTTTTGTTGTATATTAGCTCTCACAGGACAGTTGATTATGTACTTTAGGCTCTCACAGGACTTAGTTGTTTAAGCTTCCGCTACATGTATATATATATATTATGTCAGCCATTGTAATTGCTTTATTGCCTTAGATATTGTGTTAGAATCTTCATTGACCTCGTGTATGGAATTGCTGATATTATATATATTTGCCACGTCTCGGGAACGGCCGCCCTGGGGCGTGACAAAGACGACTTTATATGCATCTGACAGAGGCAGGGGTATGGGTGTAATTTTTCAAAGCTCAAACGGTCATAAAGGCAATTTGGATATTTCAACATAGGCTAAACGGCGTTAATGGAATATTCCTGGCATATTCCACCCCCAACGGACGGAACTAAACTTCAGGGACACAGTTGCAACAGAAAAGAATTTTTCTAGGGGTATAGATGCAATTAGCTTTTTAAGGAGGGTATAACGCAAAATATCATATTTTGCAGGGGTATAAATGCAAATTCCTCTAAATAATATATAAAAAATTGAATTTATACACAAAAAAATCTTGTTCAATTGTTTGGTATACATACTTTTTTTTTTACATAAATAGGACATTTTTCTTGAAAATATCTTATTTATGCTTATAACATTTTTTATTTTTAAACATTGTGTAAGAGGGAAAAATTGGGTGTGGGAGGGAAGAAGAAAAAATGTGGTGAATTTTTTAGGGGTGTTGGTATTTTAAAAAACCTTTATTTTTTTAACCATATCATAATTAATTTATTAAGTTATCTAAAATGTGAGTAATTAATGTGGATTAATTAGTGTCTTGAGGGCACTCGTTAACAAAATCCATTATTAAATTATAAATGTTATTTTAAAGGTGATTACAAGATACACGTCCCATCATTTGGCGGGGTGGACGGTGTGCCTACGTCCCTCCTAGACGCCCCGGGTTCAAACACAGTTAACCATCCTTCGGGGTAGGGCTGCAACTTGGGTCGGGTTGAACCCGAACCCGACGGGTTGAACCCGATTTTTACATGGGTTGGGTTGATCAAATCGGGTTCGGGTTCGGGTTGGCCAAATCGGGTTGGGTCACAAATCGGGTTGGGTTCGGGTTGGCCTCCGACCCAACCCGACCCAACCCGAACCCGTAAATTAATATTTAAAAAAAATCATGGCCATTTATTTTGTAACTTCTAATATGGGTAGTCCAAATTTTAGGTAAACCTAGCTAATCTTATGGGTTGAGTGGGGTTGATTTATTTAATTTACACATCATGTTAGAAATTCGGGTTGGGTCGAGTTGGTTCAATTCGGGTTGAAAATCGGGTTGGGGTCGGGTTGGTCCAATTCGGGTTAAGTCGGGTTGGGTCGGGTTGGTTTATTTAATTTCGGGTTGGGTTCGGGTTGGTCCAATTCGGGTTGAAAATCGGGTTGGGTCGGGTTAGGGTTGGGTCGTTTGGAATTCGGGTTGGGTTCGGGTTGGGGTCAACCCGAACCCAACCCGCCCGAGTTACAGCCCTACTTCGGGGTGTAATATGGGCAAAAAGGTGATTACAAAGTGATGCAAAAAGGAATGCTACTCTCAGTCTCACACGTTGCATGCATGTAGTCATCTTGTGCTCTAAAAACTTGTGATATATTTATCACTGCCCATCTTAATTGGGAAAAGAATATCTTCACAGAAATGGTTGTTTAATTGTCAACATGATATCTTATCTTATCCTCGTATTCAATTCAAACATGAAAATGCGTAATATTAACTATTGCAAAATGCTAATTATCTAAAATACGATATTTTTTAAGTTAAATATAAACTCAACCAGAATTCAATTCAAATAAAATTCGAGACCAACCCAAACCTGAATCATATCTGATGAGTTGGAATTTGATTGAAGTTTTCAAATTTCAAGGTTTGAGACTGTATTTACGATTATAAACTAAATACTGCATTTGAAACTATATGATGTAAGATAAATCGTTTTAAAAAAATTGAATCATGCAATTATGAGTTTCAGTGTAGTATGACTTGGTACCATTAGTATCATCAATATCAAACTACTATTAATTCATCAAACTTCATTAAACACAATAATTAATTACTTCATTAAACCGTTTAATAATATTAATTAACCGTGTAATTCGATAATCATAGGAGAGTACCGTACCGAGGCACTAATCAAACTCCACTTATAATGTGAATATATATATAAACAGGGGGTTTGCTGCAAATGAGATATAAAATTGACGTGACAAGCAGACTCCAGTACAATAAATGCTGGTCTCTCTGTTTTCGAGTCTAGACTAGATAAAGGATAATATAATATTGGTTTTTGTTGTTTTATTTTTACTTCCGTACTAATGTTGTTTTTTTCCTGAGCTTGTCCGTTGTCAGTTTACGTTTTCTTTTTCTTCTCTCCGAGACTTAAAAAGGGTGCGTTTGGTTGCGCGATTGTAAAATTGATTCTGCAGGAATCTGCGATTGCAAACCTGATTTTACAGGAAGCTCATTTTCTTAACTTTTTGTTATCGCAGTTTTTGGGCACTATTTACCTGCAATCGCTGGGTTTAAAACTGCGATTATAAAACTGTTTGGTTGCGCGATTGCAAACGCAGTTTCCTGTAATCGCAATCGTAACGCAATCGCGCAACCAAACACACCCTTTATCATGTAAATATGAGACTTTATCATGTAAATAAATGTGAGACTTTATCAAGAGAAATATGAGACTTTATCATGTAAATAAATGTAAAAATGTTATTATTCAATTAAACTTTCCTCTTTATTGTCTTCAATAAATGTGAAAATGTTATTTTATGTTCAGCCTTTCAGACTTTTATTCGTTTTCTTTTTCTACATCCTTGTCGTTTAGCGGCTCACATAGGATAAATAAATTATTTTTAGTTGATACTTTGAATTATGATCATCCTCTGAAGATTGTAAATTGATTATTAAAAATAAAATCAGATATCAAATATTTATATTTTTTAAAAAAAACTTTGAATTATGATTTATGAACTTTCCGGATGACAGATAATTATTCATTTAATACATAAATAATCCAGTCACTTTTTTTTTACACTTGTCATAAAATAGTCTTTTATATCACATTTTTTTTATAAACATGATAAAATGAGAGGATGAATATTTTTGATAAACTTTTGAAAATATATATTTTAATTTAAAAATAAAAACAAATGATGCTCGAATATGATTACAGAAGGCTCAAAGAGATATCTAGAAAACAAGAAAACAAAAGAAAAGAAAGAAAACATAATGGATGGATGTTATTTTGCTCTTATAAGTCCATGTTAATCTATTTCATGTTTATTAGATAAGAGTTACCTAAATGATTGAGATAAAATATAAATTTATTTTTTTATTTTTAATTGATTGAAACATTAATGAATTTATTTTTAATAAATATAAAAAAATTAAAAAGATATATATCTCATTAAACGATATATATATTTAACTGGATTCTAAACTATGCATATAAAACATATTTCGAACGGTACACGACCTCCGTGAAAAAATGACAACTCAACTTTTCGACACTTCATCCAAAATGATAGATGACATGCCATATGACCATTGATTTAATATATGTTGTTAAAAAATTGATTAATTTTTTGATCACATGATCACCACCCATATTTTTAATAAAGTGAATATATTTGTTATAATGTTAATAAATATAAATAAAAATAAAAATGATAAATGTAAAATTATAATCATAATCCAAATCTTATATCCCTAACTACTACTCGTTTTTTCTCATGAAAACCTCCTTAACTCCTCGTTTAAAATGCCAATAATTTAAGCTTGATATTAAAGAGATTGGGTTCAATCAATTACAACTACAAGAAATATGCTCTTTAGCCGTAAAATATTTCCTTGGTAAAGGCTATTGATTCGTTGGTAAATATTATTCCCAAGGAAATAATTTCGTTGGTAAGTTCGTGGTTAGCAAGCCGTCGTTGATTGTTTATTTCAGTGAAATGATATTTTCATTGCCAAAATAATCCTCAACAAAAACATATTCCTTGGTAAAAAAAAGATTTTGCCAATGAAATATTTTATTGGTAAAAGAGCATATTTAATTAAAAAAACCTAATATATTTACCAACAAAATATTTCCTAGCTAAAATTTTGTTATTCTTATCTACTGTGAATATATATTATCTAGGAATATTTTCCTTGTTAAAGACCAATTTGAAAATAAAATACAATCCATTATAAGAACATTTAATCATGTAGACTGCTTTTGGGGGCACACTCAACAAATAATAACCGAGTAAAACAAGCTGATATTGATTTAAAAGTAAAAACAAGCGTTACAGAAAAAAAAAATGGTTGCTCAACAACCACTCAAGTCATCATCTCTATGCAATGGTGCCACATCAACATCATCAAACAAAACATTCCCATTACCCCCGAATGACAAGTCTTCTTGATAAGCAGCCACATCCCCCATTAATGCTTCATTTTCACATTCCTTATTTTCTTCCTTATTTGTCACAAGAATGTCATAAACATTTCTAGGCTTGATTTTTTGCACTACATGCCAAGGGCTGCCTAATTTAGTGTCTGGTAAATAAAATACTTGTTCAACTTGGCTTGCTAAAATAAATGGATCATCATTATATCACTTGCGGGATAAATTGACACTAGTGAAATGATCGTCAATACTTATTCCAAATTTCTTACTTCCAGTGTCCCACCAATCACATGTGGTGCCTTCCCAAACTTAGTATCTCTAATATTTCTTAGTTGCTCTAACACATCATCCCCAGACAACTCCTTTGGTGGCAATCTATGTTCTTGCCTACCATCAAACATCCTCGTTTTCCTTCTCCAAGTATGGTCAGCTGGCAAAAAACGACGATGACACATGTAACAAATTTTTCTTCCATACTTCAATGATAATGAAGTTGTCTCTACCCCACAAGTTGGATAAAGTGGACATTGCGCATCCCTCAACAATTTATCAAATTTTTCTGGTCCAGCATTACTTGATGGAGGATTGTTACTACTGGATTGTGCTTCAAAGTTATTATTGACAAATGTTCCCCTATACACATCCTGTAGAATTTCTTGCATCTCATCAACATCTTCATCCTCATCATTCAACACAACTAGGTCATCATCGACATCAGTTGTCTCATTTTTTGATTGGAACTCTTCTCCATGATATATCCATTGAGTATAACTCTGATCAATGTCATTTATGAACAAATCATTTTCGACCTTATCTATTGTCTTATAATATACGTTATTGCATGCACGACATGGACATCGAATCCTATTGGCTCCATCTGTCTTACTAGATGCAAAATCAATGAACTCTTTGACCCCTTGCTTATACTCGAGATAAAATCTGTTCTTTGCTTGCATCTAACTCTTATCCATCTCTACAATCACATTAAACATTGAGTTTTAAAATGAAATTGATAAGTTAGATATTCTAAGTTGGAGGTAATGTTAGTTAATCTAAAATGGGTTATATCACCCTCAATTATGGATATGCAATGCATAATGAATCCTATATATTCCAACTACTCTAAAGGGTAATTGGCCCTAAACCTATATAATCCTTAATTTTCATTCATCACCCCACAAAGTCAAAACAATTCTAGAATTGTCATAATTTTTGAAACAACAGTAATAAGCACCCTTTGAAATTCAAAAAAAAAACTCATCTAATCATGACAAAACCAGACAAAAATCAGTTACAAAAAAATTCAAACAGATCATATTGAACTAACATTATTAAATTAGCAATTCATCATTGCATCCATATAATAAAATTTTACAATCAATATGAAAAATAAAAAAACAAATAGAGGGAGAGAGTGGTTGTGGCGGCCCGTGTCCCAAACGCCGACACGTGCACGCCACCAAGGCTCTGATACCAACTGTGACAGCCCGTGTCCCAAAACGCCGATACGAGCGCGCAACGTGCCTAAAAACCCACCATAATATTTTTTTCTAAAACAAAACATCGAAATGTCCACCCTATATAATCACATATGATAACAACCCTGGGATAACAGATAATCGACAAGATATAAATAATCACCTTATATAAACTCACCCAGGAAAGTTTAAGCAGTCAACAGAGCATATAACACACCTCATATACAGTCATCCATATATATATAGCAGTTTAACACATGCCTGGCTCGTAGACCAGTCTCTACCAAAATAATCATATACATATCCAAAACATCAAACTATACACACATATATATACCTATCACCAGCTGGGCGTGGCACCAAAAGAAGACTAAGCCAACGTCCACCAACCCTGCCTCTACTCTGCAAAATAAGAGAAAATAGAATGGAATGAGCGAAATATGCTCAGGAAGTAACCCAGACATTCCACGCACAAGGACAACAAGAATGACATCCAAAGTCAAGCTCAGTAATCTCAATAAACACCAGGTCAAAATATAATGACAAATGGAATCACTGTATAAGCATCAGCGGAGAACAATAACGTCGCTGATATATAAACATAGGAATGAATAGCTCAAACTAACACCTCACAACTGATAAAGCCAATGAATATCATCAAGATGTATCACAATTGGACTGAAAGCAAGTACTCTGAAATTACTCATCGATCAAAAGGATGTTAATTAAATCACTGATGGCCCTGGAAATGTCACAATGCTATAAGAATGATAAGAGAATCACAATTCTGGCCCCCAAATGTCCAAAGCGTAGGATTGACCATCTGCACGACCCCACCATCTCGGCCCCTATGTCCAAGATATCCACATACCTCGCATGTGGCCCTCGGAACGTCCACCGCGGATTCACTACCTGGCCCTCGGAACGTCCAGGCATGGCAGGGTATTCTCAAGTCTCCCTCACTGGACCATACGTACTTATGCGCGCTAGGGAGTCAAACCTCAACCCTCACTGTAAGGTCTATGGTCATCCAACTCCAAGTACACAAGAGGTAATATAGAAGCAACGATGTCAATCACACTACAAGGCTTCATGGTCAAACAACACGAGCATAGAGATCATAGGTTCAGGGCAAGACACTAAGATGGATACATATCATGATCAAAAGAATGTTCACGATACTAACAAGTCAATTATAAGCTCACGAGATATAAATAAGGAAAGTAAGCTGGAATCCAATAAAGAACAACTCCAATATACAAATAAACCAAATATAAAAATATTTTAGAATCTCGAACAATCACAGTCTAACAACAATAATATGTCTCAATAATAGGCTATTTAAATGCAATACTCACAATCGAAATCATCTGGATTATCAAATACAATTGAATAGCCTCAACAACGATAAAATGTGGGGAACGGAATGGAATGAGTAAGTGTCGAATCAACAATACCACGTGGAACAAAATGGAACAAATAATGGAATGGAATGAAATAAGCAAATATCGATCAGTCAGGTTACTTACAACAATACAACGTGGAATGGAATGAACAAACAAAGTCAATCGGGTTACTTACAATAATACAACGTGGAATGGAACGGAACAAGCAAAGTCGATCGGGTTACTTACTTCACAATTCACAATCCCAAGCTGGACTCACCCTATTCCAGCTCCCAAACCACGCAGACAGGAATCCACTGATAAAATTATAACCTCAATCATATACTAAAATATAACCCCATTAATCAAACAATTCTCAAATCCACCAAGACAAACATGACATCCCTACTACAAACCCCAAAATGATACTGTAAAATCAACCATCGAATACCTATTTATTCAGCCCCAAAAACATAATCATATTCCAGCCCCAAATCACAAATTCAATTCAAAACTGAAATAAAACAACCCTAGACGAAGAATAACAATGAAAAGAACAAGAATCTTTACTTAATGTATCGCGAAAAAATACTCCACGAAGCTTTTCCCAATTTTTCTAATTTTTCCCCTGATTTTCCCTTTCGATTTCCACCCAAAAACGCTCGGCCTCTCTCACTCGCGTAATATATATATATATATCCCCAACACCCCCTCCACCGACTCACCATTTATTAAAACTTTAGGTTTCGCCAAATTACCAACATGCACTTCCACTAAAATCTGCGCAACCTTGATTCAAACAGCCATATCTTCTCGTAGGAAAATCCTCTTCATATGAAACAACCTCTGTTAGAAATTTGACGAAAATATCTTCAACTTCTATGTTTGAGCCAAGATCAGAAGAAGCTTCTAACTATATTTAAAATAACGACGAACAGAAGACCTCGCGATTTATTCTTCTAGGGGCAGAAATGGTAAAATAGCCATAACTTTTCTAATATAACTCCAAATAATGCCAAACTAATTTTATATGAAAGGTAATTAAAAAATAAAGACTTCATATGTTGAGCGTGAATCCCAAATATGCCTCAAAGGTGCTTTTAAAAAATTAAACCAAATGCAGGACTTCAAGGAGAATAAACTCCAAAAGTCCAAGAGCATAAACTTATCCTCTACTGCAATCCAAACACGTAAATATTAGCATAAACTGGCATAAGAGGGTACGGGTCGTTACAGTGGTTATCACGTTGGGATGTAGAAGGTAAATCAATCTGAAAATAAAAAAATAAACACAAACAGAGTGAGAGTTTATCTCATCTAGGTGTACAAAGAAATTAAATCAGAAAGAAAAATACAGATAGAGTGAGTGTTTATCTTATGCATCTACAATCACAACATTAAACATGAATCATGAATTTTATATCTCCCAATTCTTCTAAATGTAGGTAGGTGTTATTTACATTAAACATGCATACCACTTCTTTTTCCCCAAAAACGATCAAATCAAACCAAAAAACCTAAAAAACTTCACTCACCTTCCTTCTTGTAGGCAGAGATGGAGGCCGACGATGAAGAGTAGGTGGACGTCGATGATGGTCGGAATCCACTCTTGCACCAGCGGATGTCGATGAAGCGGAGGTGGACGTCTATGGTAGTCGGGATCCGCTTTTGCACCGGCAGATGTCAATGACGACACGGGGGTGGACGTCGATGGAGGTCGGGATCTGCTCTTGCACCAGCGAATGTCGACGGAGATCGAGAATCGCTTTTGTGCCGACGGATGTCAACGACGAAGTGGAGGCAAACGTTCACGGAGATCGGGATCTGCTTTTGCGCCGGCGGATGTCAACGACGAAACCGAGGCAGACATTCATCGAGATTGAGATCTGCTTTTGCACCGGCGAATGTCAACAATGAAGCGGAGGTAGATGTTCACGAAGATCGGGACCTGCGACGAAGATTGGGATTTGCTTTTGCACCGGCGAATGCCGACGGAGATTGGGATCCGCTTTTGCACTGGCGAATGCCAACGGAGATCAGGATCTGGAAGCAGAGGTTGGGACGATGAAGTGGCGCTTAATTGGGTGTAAGGTTTTAGCAGGGACAAAACAGGGGCATTTGGGGTATAAAATTTATATTACAATCCGATTTTTCCTTTATTAAGAAGATAAAAGAGGATTAAGTACTAACAATTGTATTTAGTGTAAGTTTGATAGATTTTTGTAAAAGAACAATATAATACTCGGTAAAAGAACAATCTTCCTTGGCAAGGTGTAGGGGGAATATTTGGCATTTTTTTCAAGGAATATTTTCCTTGGTAGAAATAATTTTAAAAATAAATAAAATATTAATGATTTATTATTAAAGAAATATTTTTATAAAGACTTTTACTGAGGAAACAAAAATCAGAAGTGTATTATTACCAACAAAATATTTTGTTGGTGTAAAAAATACAAGGAATAAAAAAATTCAGAATTTTGTGTTCCCTTTTATCCATGAAATAAAAATTTCTTTGGTATACATGTATAATTACCAATGAAATTATTTTCCTTAATAAATAATTTGTGGTTAAAAAACCTTTATCTTGTAGTGTATTGGTTATCGGTTTATGTTAGTCCCAATCAAGAATTGATTTGTATTTTAATTTTTTAAATCTCATTTCGATGTGATGTGGTGGTGTATCATCATTTACTTTCCACGGGATTCTATCTTGATATTAAAAATACCCAAATTAAGATATTGATACTCATAGAAAATCATCGATGTTATCCATTAAAATGTCACGTAGATACATTAAATCTACAACTCAATTATGGATGGGTCTTTTTTTTTATTGTCATATCTTAACACAAAGCAAAAATATGGGTGGATTTTTTTTATCTATTGTGTTATAGGTAAAAAAATAAATTTTGTAAGTATATATAATAATAATGATGTTTTAGACATTTAAATCAAATTCCTTATCATTTTCACTATATGAACCAAACACTGAAAAATTATAATTATGTTTCATAATTATAGGGTGGTACACAGGAATTATTTAAAGGGAGCTTTATTTCCCTATTCTAAATGACAGACATTTCATTTAGAACATAAAAAAAATCAGTCACTCTTTTTTTCTAAGCAAGATGATTTTTTTTAATATACACTTGTCATAAAATATTTTTTGTCACATGTTTTATAAGGGAAAAATTCAAATAACCCCCTACAAACTGACTGAAATACATATAACCCATTGAAAACATCAAATAAATCCAAATAACCCCTCAATAAAATTTATGTTGATAGATCATGAATATTTTATGAATATTCTGTTTGGTTAGCTCTGACTGAAAACACCATATACTAAAAACCCCCTACAATATAATAAAAATGTGAAAAAATCTATGAAAAAGATGATTTTCTGCATTTTTAACACATTGTAGGTTTTTTTGGTATACTTTGTTTTCATATAGGGTTACCAAACATATATTCACTAAATATTCATCATCTATCAACAAAAAAATTTTCAGGGTTTTTTTGCATTTACTAAATGTTTTCATAGGGTTATTTGGATTTCAAGAAAAATAAAAGAATTATATGGATTTTAGTCCGTTTACAGGGGTTGTACGGATTTTCCCCTTTTTATAAAGATTATAAAATGAGAGGGCAGATGTTATGTTAATATTACAAGTCCATGTTTATTTCATGTTTATTAGATAAATGTTACCTGAATGATTGATGAGATAAAATAGAAATATATTTTAATTTTTAATTGATTGAAACATTAATTGTTATCCTTCATGAAATTGTGAAGCGATAGAGCTCTCTTTTAATTTATAAATATTTTTTTGTGACATTTCAAGCACAAAATTCGGTTAAATATATATATTTGATGAAGGTAATAATTGAGAGAAACTTTATTGAGGAAGTAAACACTCTTATCCTTAAGCAATAACTGAGACCATAAATTAAAAATATTTAGTTCTATAAAAAAAACCTTTGTAATTCATTTTAATCCTTTAGATCTGTTTAGAAATACGTTTGAAAAATAAGATTTTGAATAAAATGACTCAAATAAGCTTTGATTCCTAAAAAACGTATTTTTTGTGTTTCTTTAAAAAATAACTCTTTTACACTAAAAGCTAAAGATAACTTTTAAATTAAGCTATCTTTTTAAAACTTGTTTGATAACGCGTTTAAACTTTTTATTTAATTAAAAATAAAATCACTTCCCCAATTATGCTACCAAACATGATAAAAATAAAGGGTTTTTTTTTTATTTTTAACTCCCCGCAAACGATCATATTTAACGATCGATCCCTTACTTCTTCGTATTTGGGTTTTACTCCTCAGATTTAAAGGATAATTCATTTTTACTTCCTATTAGGACTGAAAAAAAATTAAATAATTTATAGATAGGTCTCTCTCAGGAAGTAAAAATAATTATCTTTTAAATCTGGAGAATAAAACCCAAATACGAAGAAGTGAGAGATCGATCGCTAAATACGATGATACGTGAGGAGTTAAAAATAAAAAATCCAAAATTAAAACATCTGACGTAGAAAACAATTAAATTAAAATATTACATTAACAAAAGTCACGGAAAGAAAATTATCACCCATCTTCTTTAGCGTTGGGAAAAGTGAAAAATTAGATGAGGTACACAATTATTGATTGTACATATATATACATTAATTGATAAGGCTGACTCAATCATCAATGGCATATATTCCTGATTTGTACGCCTTTAATAATGCCAACTGTTTCACTTTGGGTAGTTTTCGTTGCACGATTGTGTAGCATTTGCTGTATTTTTTTTTATGATTTTTTTTTTCTTGATCAAATCTTCTCCTATCAGTAAGTGGTAAGACTCGAATTCAAGACCCCTCACTAAAGAGGGGGTACCTCTCTCATCCTGTCAAAAGGAGATTCGGTGGAAACTGTATTTTATAATCACGTAATCAATAAAAAAAACATTGGAGATATTTTAAATAAATAGTACTTAAATGATGCGTTTTTTAAAAGCTAAATCCCCCCCCCCCCATGTTCATCTTTCCAATTTTTAGATTACCAGTACACCGGACATGCCCACTATATCTCCAACATTAGACACCACGCGCGGAAGGCCCCCTAGTGGGGTGGTCGAGACTCACCCTCCCTGAAGGTTCGGGGAGGTCGCAGGTTCGAATCCGCTACCCCATCAATTATCAAGCACAAAAAAAAAAAAAAAAAACATTAGACACCACTTCTCACATTGATTTTTTTCCCTAATTCCAGTCTCATATACGCTGATGAAAAATTAATGGTGCATATATTCACATTAACAAGGTATATGATTTGATAAAAAATTACATTTTCTATAAATACATTTATCCAATTAATTGGAGTATATGCTTCATTTTTTATATAAATATGGACTCATTAGATGAGGTATACTATTGTTAAAAAATTAAAACACATATAGATTAAAATTAGGATTGAATATGAAACTTTAGGAAACATTATCCAAAAATTTATTATTATGTTTTAAAAAAATATATATTGAAAAAAATTAGTAAACAAAAAATAAAGTATGCCTTATTCATTATAAAATACTCATGTTGATCCTTTTTAACGAATATTATTTTAAAAATAAATTTTACAGAGGCTTAATGTACAAATTCTCTAAGATACACAAATTTATGAATATTATTTTAAAAATAGAATTGTTTATATGAATGAATTTACAGAGGCTCTGTGTAGATTAGTGGACTTTATTAATTATAAGAGGTGTTTATTGACTTGACCAAAGCTCGGTTTACATTAAAATTGATTTTTTAAAATTTAAATTCTTTTTGTCACAAAAAGTTTAAAAGCTAATAAAATATTAAAATCAAATAAAGTGTTTTTTTTTTGGGTAAAATCTAATCTATTAAAGTGTTAAAGATTCCAAAGTAATGACATGTACAAATTCTAATTATACCATTGAATAGATATCGTCAATACGATTCAAATGAGTTTAATATTAAATATAACATACGTTTTGAAAAATTATTTAATAATATTTTTATTTTCATTAACATTAATATTGATTTTATTTAAACTAATTATTATTTGCACTTATATACTAAAATATCATTTGTTCTATATCTGAATACAAAAATTTGCATATGGATTTCAATATTTTGAAATCTGTCCGATGATATCCTGTTAGAACTGTGTCATTTAGAGTCCTAATTTCGATCAGATTCGCTAAAATTTTAATTTTTTTTTTTAACTTCTGGGGTTTAAGGACTCTGATTGAAGATATAACTGCATATTATGGGTCCTAGTACTGTTTAGTACCGCCCATAAAATTTTCGTTTAATTCCGATAACGTTTTTGGAATTATGCAGTTTTGGATTGGTATTCGGATTTGATTTTATTAAAATCCAAGATGATGAGATAAAAATCCGATATTATTAAGAGATGTTAAGTTTGGAGATAGCATCCATATAGAAGTGGAATTGGATCAACTGGATTTGTATATTAAAAGTTATGGGTATTTTTCCATGTATACCCCGAAGTTGAGAAATCCAGGCTGCAGCCGTGTAAGATGTTTAGCCTAAATTTCGAAATAGCTGGAGGGGTTATTTGATCTAGGTGTAAACATGAAAGTTGTAGATAATCGTCTTATCTTTCAAATGCCACTGGAATCGTGCAATTATGAGCTGTATTGAGGAAGTTATGGCTGTTTAAGTGAAGGTTGTGCAGAGGTTTTAAGTCCGAGGATGACTTGGTCATTTACTCGACCTTTGCTTATTTAACCCCAAATGTGCACGACCTTGGGCATATTTTCTTCCCTCTTTTGCTCTGGTCCAGCCCTTGTGTTTGTGTTTGAGAGGAGGAAGTGATGGTGGTGGAGAAGAAGAGCTCCATTGGAGGAGAGCAAGGTGTGTGTGCTTTCATTGTTGGTTGTTGTCTCTTTCCTTTCCCCATCTCCTCTCTCTCAGCCCCTCTAATGGTTTCCCCTCACTTTTTCACTCAGCCCACCATGTGTTTGTGGAAATGCCAATGTGAGGGAGAAGAAGGAGTGTTTGGTTGTTGGTGGAGCAAGAAGTAGAAGTAATCAAGGTTAGTATGTGTGCATGTGAGAGGAGTTGTTGTCCCTTCCCTTCTCCATCCCCTACCCTCTCATGATCTCCCATTTTCCCCCCTATTTTCAGCATGTGGAAGAGCTCCCACGTTGAGGCGGTGGTGGCGGTCGAGGTGGTTGCGGGCGTGCTTGCGAGCCCCCACACCTCCCCCTTCCTTTCCCCTCTTTTGGTGAGTTTTCTCTCCTCCTAAAGTTGGTTTTAAATGCATGTGGGGGTGCTTGGGGAGGGCTTGCATGGGTGTTATGTGTTGTGTATGTGTGCACACTACTTGTTTGTGAGTATGTGTGAGTGAACCATATATATACATATTCTTCTCCTCTTACCAATGGGAGTCCTCATGCATCACCTAAACTTGTGTTTGTGTACTAAAGGAGCGTGGGATTGACGCATTGGTACACTCGAGATCACATAAGAGGTATGCGGAGGCTGCGGGTGCGCGCTCGGCGTGCTCGCATGCGTGCGGAGTGTGCGGGAAGCGTGCATGAGGTGCTCGCATGCGTGCGGAGTGCGCGGGAAGCGTGCATGAGGTGCTCGCATGCGTGCGGAGTGCGCGGGAAGCGTGCATGAGGTGCTCGAGGGTGTGCTTGACGTTGTTCGATGCATGCGGAGTGTGCGGGCAGCGTGCACGAGGTGCTCGAGGGCGTGCTTGGCCTTGCCCAATGCGTGCGGAGTGCGTGGGAAGCATGCACGAGGTGCTCGAGGACGTGCTTGACGTTGTTTAATGCGTGCGGGGTGCATGGGCAGCGTGCACGGGGTACTCGAGGGCGTGCTTGCGGTGCTCAGACGCGTTCGGAGTGCTTCGTGGTGTCGAGCAGCTTGTTATAGCCAAATGCAACCATTGGATGATCCTTGGCGGATTGATTTCAGGCTTCGGATTCAACTCGTCGCTCTCTTCCGTTTCGCGAGCCGTGCGCTCGTTAGGTGAGTGGTTCGATTCCAACCCTTCCGGGAGCGTTCGATGCACGTAGTCGTGCTTCGCGCTTCCATGGGGCTTTATTTGCACCCTAAATATGCTAGATATTATGCATGCTAGGTTGTATAGCTCGTATATTGTGTAGAACCCCTATTCTACCTTATACTTGCCTATGTATTGTATAGAATATGGCATGACTTAGGTAATTTTGATTGAATGACTACCCCTATTTATCATGCATGTCTAAACTTGGGTTAATAACTGGTGTATGCGTAATATTCCTCTGATTTAGGACTCGAGGGTGTGGTATAGTTGTTGCACCCATCTGTTGGGGCAAAACTATGACCAGCTCGAAAGAGGATGAGGCATTTCCTCTCCCTCGCCCTCCTTCTCTTCGCGAACCGAGTGAGTAGATGTAGTTCCTACTTGACTCGGGTTTGCTTGGAATTATTGGCATGCACCTGTTGTTGCGCAGATCGCGCTTAACCCTTCCCTTCTAGGTTGGTGTTATCCAACGTATAATAGGTTGTAATTTGTGTGTGTTTATCTGTTTGATGCCATGTATGCATGTTTAAGTAGGCCATCGTTGGGTAGTTAATTGCATATATATATATATATATGCTGATATGGCCATGATTCTTATCTAATGTGTTAGACAAGTGTATGACCTCTTGTGGGGTCATACCATGGTTTTGACACTTATAATTAAATGTCTTCCCCGCATCTAAGTTATGCGCCCTGGAGGGAATTCATGAGAATTCGTTGCGCTTATCGGTTTTGATAACCGGTGATGACGGATCTGAAAGGATCATATTCGCGAGTTTAGATCGGTTTCCTCCCTTCGTTGGATCCGTGTAGGGACTTCCTGGTTGAGACAGCCGGCCTGACAGAGGGCTCCCATCCGTAGGTGCTGCCGATGTGTGAGGATGTGCTGATCATGGGTGTATACCAGGTAGGGGCTTCCCGGGATAAGGGCTACCGGTGGACCAAGGGTGTAGAAGCAATCTAGATTCCTCCCAAGAGCCTATGTCACCCCGAGGAGGGGGTGAGGGTGAGGGTGTAGTGGATCGGCGCCTGATGACCGATGATGGGGATCCAAGGGGGATCATTTTCACGAGTGTAGTTTGGTTCTTTCCTTCGTTGGATCCGTGTAGGAACTTCTCGGCGTATCATCGCTGTCCTGGCACCGGGCTCCCATCTGTAGGTACCATCGATGCGCTCGACAGTGTACTGATCGTGGGAGTATGTCAGGCAGAGGCTACCCGGGGAAAGGGCTACCGGTGGACCAAGGGCTTATAAACGATCTAGTCTCTTCCCAAGAGACTGGGTCACCCCTTTTGGGGTGAAGGTGAGGGATTGGTACAGTTACTCCCGACAACCTAGGTCACCCTTCGGTGGTGAGGGTGTTGGTGTGAGTTTTGTGGGCTCGAGTTGATACTTGACCCACCAGCTTGAGAGATTGGCTTTCCATAGGGTTCGCGCTGCGAACAAGTAGTGGTTCCTCCCAATATCGTCGTATACCGGGGTCCCGACGTGGAAGCTGCCCTGACAGAGGACTCCCACTTGTAGGTACTCCCGATGCATTCGGCAGATGTACTGATCAGGGGAGTGTACCAGGTGAGGCTACACGAGGGTGGACCACCGGACGATGTTGCGGGCATGAATTATCGTTCTCCCCTTTGCCGGATCCGTGTGGATGCTTCCTAGGTACGAGCCGCCCTGGGTGGACCCCCACCTGTAGGTACCATCGACGCTGTCGACAGTGTACTGACCGTGGCCGGCTCCAGGTAGAGGCTGCCCGGGAGAGCGCTACCGGATGACGAACGGTGTAGAACAGAAAGTTTTGTCCTTCAAGTCCCTAGGCTCACCCCTGTGGGGGCTAGGGCAAGGACGAGGTATGGTTACACCGCCGTGTGACCTTGTTAACCGTTGGGTTTCTACCCATGGTTTCCTTGATAGGTGATTGCCTTAGGATCGAATGTTGTGTTGGTGTTTGGTTTCTGACCACTCACTGAGCTTGTAGCTCACCCCTCGCTTATGTTTTTCCCCAGTTGACGCTGAGTCGGATCCAAGAGAAGAGCTCCCCTGGCGCCATCCGAGTAGGAGACCCGCGTTCGCGTTGGATGTCTTGCGAGTCGGAGGCTATCAGCATTCCCTTTTCATTGTATGTATTATACTTGTGCTTGTGCACGGTATGTAGACTGTTGCTGTCAGTTATTATATATATTGGCTCTCACAGGACAGTTGATTGTGTACTCTAGTCTGTAATATGTCTTTAAATTACAGACTTAGTCATTTGAGCTTCCGCTTTTTGTATATATTTGATGTCAGTTACTTGTGTATTGCCTTTTCTATTGTGGAGTATTTATTTGACCTCGTGTATGGATTACTGATATCATTTATATATTTGCCACGTCTCGGGGACGGCCGCCTGGGGCGTGACATATCCCTTATTCACCTATTCTATATCATTTCAATTTTAAATGTTTTAATATTTTTTAATTATGTGTACTACATAAAAAAAATAAAAATATTATCAATTGAAGTTAAAAAGTAATATATAAAATAAAATAAAAATTGTTGATTGAATTGATAAATGAACTGTGAGATTATAAAAAAAAATTTTAATATATTTTCTTAGTCTTACTTTAATAGTGAGATGCTCTGGAAGTACACGCCCAATTAATGTCTCATGCTTTAAAAAAAAAATTCAATTGTTTTCTAAAATATCCGACATGAAATGATGTAGAGATTAAAGTGATCCCAATCTACAGCCTTTGTAACTCCTAACCTATAGGCTTGGATGCCCTCCACCGCCTATAAATAAGGTGGCCATCCTGCCCTTCCAACTCCCATCTCAATGGGGAAAAAAAAACAGTTTCATTCAATCATGGAGGTGGGTTATTTGTTTTTTGAGAAATTTTAGAAGTTTTGGGTTTATGCTTTTGAGTTCCTAAAGTGGGAGCTTTTCCTCCCCATTGTCCTATGTTGGTCACAATAGATGAGTTTGATAAGTTCAGATAAACTGAAGTCATTTCTCCAGGCGTTGTTGGAGCTTTAATTTTTCTTATGAGGCACCAGTGGAGCGGTCCATTACTGTCCACATCAGCCTCGTTAGCATTATGCGTTATCAACAACTTTATCAACTTCAATTCTCACATCCGTATCAAAAAATATGAGCTATCACACGACATGCGAGGACTAGGAACGGCTCTAAATATACTCCATCGTCCGAGTTTTCGAATTCTTGGATCTCTGATTCATGGACGTCACTGAGATCACTGTAGTCCAACTGCGATCGTTTGGGGGCAAAAACAAATTTCAGATGAAAACTTAAAAAATCTATCTAAAAAATCTTAGAAAAATTGATCTTACTTGATACACAAGCCAGGAACGATAATGTTAAACCTCTTTGTTCAACCCATAAATTGAAAAACCCAACCAATAGTTTTTTTTGTTGAATAATTTTATTTTATAAATGAATTTAGTAAACTCGGGTTTATCAATTAATATTAATTTTGTATATGACAATTGGACTTTCAGTTGTAAGAGCGCAATTTTGATTGGTTAAATTTAATCTGAACCAAACCAAATCAATTTGTTTCTAGGGTTTGGGTTAATAGATTTTTTATTTGATTTGGGTATGGATTGAAAATTTTAAAAATTGATCGACTTTGATTTGAGTTTAGTTTTACTGTACAAAAGAATTAAATTAAACTGAACCAAATTAAATTTAGACCCATGATTATTTAAGTTCAATCAACATTTAAATAATTCTTTTTATATTAAAAACTATATTGCTGTTATACCATTAATATTAATAAAAAAAAGAATACATTAATTTATATATCAATCAGTCTTTCATAAATACATATATATATCTGTGTAGGGGTGGGTCCACATATTGACTGGGATGGGTTGTAACACAACCCAGATCTTGTGAAAAAAAGCCTTAAATGGCAGCCTAAGCCGGTTTTATTAGAAAACCATCAATACAGTTCATCCCATATTTTGTGAAAAAAACCCCAAAATACCAGTCCAGCTCAGATTTTTTTAAAAAACCTCAAAATATACTTGCTATATAACCTCAATTTATCCTAATCAAACCTCTTCATTTTTCTTTTTCTTTTTTCTTTGTCTTTTGCGGCCGTCAATGGTGAATAAATTAACAACCCTTACCAAACATCAACCAACAATATGTAATTAAAATTTGATTTAATTTGTATATTTTTTGTTCTTTCGATTTATTATGTGTTTTTGTAGATGTATTTAGATTTTTTTGCATTTTTTGTTGGTGTGCTTTTGATTTGTGTGGTGGTATGTTTGGACGAAGACTTTAATTGAATTATTTTAATCTATAAACTTTCATATTTTGGAGTTTGAGACGCGGATGATGTGGACGTAAGCGGGCACGCTGATTTTTTTACCGTTTCACCAAGTTAATTCTTTTATTAAGTTTTAAATGAGTGTATCTTGTTGTTGAACATAAAAATAGATTTATCAGGGTTTGTATTTGTTATTTACTTTTATGATTTATTGACATTTATTTTATTTTAAATATATCATGAATTATTTTTTATTATTTTGGTGTCTAATAAAAAAAAAATTTTAATTTTTTAAACTGAGTTTGTATTTGTGATTGTTTTTGTTTTTTTATATAGCATTTTGGGTTTTTTTGGAATATCATTATATGTAATAATACCCAAAAAACTTAATATTTTTATCAAGCAAGCAAAAGTTTTTTTTATGAAAAGATTAATTTAGTCCACCCTACAAGAGCTTTGGATCCGCCCTGACTATAAGAATGTATACATGAAGACTGGGTCTATCAACACCCAACCTCTATTCTCTTTCTGGCCCAAGCCAGTCCATAAAAATTAAGGCCCACTCTCAAATCCAGTAAAGACCTTGTGGTTAAAAAAAAAAAAAAAAAAAAAGATAGCTTACACACAATAAATTACAACAAGAACAAATCAACAGGCCAGCTCGATATGTTTTTAGGCCTAAGACAATTAAATAATATTTATTTTAATTTTAAACTATTAATTTTTTACTTAAATATCATTTTTTTAGTTTTTGAGATGTAAAATTACTACTTAAGTTTTTATATTCAAGTTTTTATTTGATTCAAATAAAAGAAGGTAATGTTATTTGTTGTCCACACCATAGAATTTTTTTTCGTGTTTACAACAAATAGGAAGTCCAGAGAGGTTTTTTTCATAAAAAGAAGAAATGGAGTGTGTTAAGTTATCATTGGTCAATATCTTGTCTAAGTTGCATAATAAAAGAGCCGGCCTTGCAAATTAATTAACATTGAAGATCACATGATCACATAAAATTGGGACTTTATACAAAATTCATCAAACCCAATAGTAACATAATACAAATTGGTTCACTTTCTTTTCACATTGAGACCTTATTTATTTAGTTAAAAACATGGACAATCCAAGATATTCTCCTCAATAAGTTATCTCATTTAATTATCCAACAGTTTAGATATGGTAATTGTTGGCCTGATGGGTTAGGCTTGGATATGTGTCTGGTAGATTCTACGTTTGAAGAATAAAAAAAACTCTCAAATGCAGATCCAAACACATTTTCAGTGTTTAACTTTTTAAACCATTATCTTTCTTTTGAAACTAAAAAAGTTTGCCTAAGAATCTTAACATTTCAATCACACTTTCAAACGCAGCCTAAATGATAATTCATACAATTTTGATACTTCTACTGGCGTGAAAGTTGTGAAACAAATTTTCCTTTAATTTTCTATAACTTTTTTGTCAGCAACTACTTTGGTCTTATCTAACTAATTATTAAATTCAATTCAAACTAATCCTAAAAGTGATGACAACTGCTTTGTTTTTTTTTTGTTAGACCTCTTATAAGTTCAGTTATATAGGTGTAATTGAACCTCATCCAATTTACATCATTCTCCCTGTGTCAGAGAGATTTCGCACTCGAACACCCAACAAACTTAAATATACGCTACCCAAAAAAAAAGAAGTTAAATATATGTTGTTGGTAATCTTTGTGACAAAACTAATAAGAGCCAACGTAAAACGGTTTAATTGTGTTAATGTCATTGATTGAATTTTCGAGCGAGTGTTTTTAATTGTGTTAATGTTTTAAAAGGACATAAAATTATCTAAGCATATTTTAAAATTGATTCTCAAATTTGAATCAAATGGTTTTGAAAGAATCCCATGATTTCACAAAGTCTCTTATAACATATGCATATTTCTAGAAATCTGCAAATGATAAGTCTAGATGATGGGTTTCATCTGAACGACTAGGCGTATGGGTCATTTTTAAAGTTTAATGACAACACACCACGTGTTTACTGTTGGATATATGATCCAAATTATTAAATATTTAATATAAATATAATTGATCATTTAGTGGTTGCATACATTTCATATGTACGCATGAATTACTCATAAATGTATGGATTTCAACAGGCCGGCCCTGATAATTGTATTTTTTAGTGGGGCTCTAGGCAAACTTTTAGAGTGGGGCCCTATATACATTAAGAGAAAAATATTCTTAAATATTATCTTATTTAAGTTACAAATGTTATAAATTACAAATACAACATTGTACAATCATTAAAATTGAAATCTCTTAAACAAAAAAATTCTTGTAACATCAGAAAACACATATATATCCATGTGAAATTATATTCATACTAAAATCAATCAAATGAAAAAGTACAATAACAAAAAAATAATGAATCAAATAAATATTATTTGAAAATTATTCTTCTCACATTTTAACAAAAGTCTTTAGGAAAATTGATATCATTCTCTTTTATAGAACATTTTTCTACTATAATAAGTCTCTTTAATTTTGATCAATGCTTGTCCAATTTCCTGCATTATATATTTTGAAGAAAATTTTCGACATTCTTCAGTCAATTCTTCAGTTTCATAATTTTCTTAACTATTTTTGTTTTCATTTCCATTATTATGTTCTTCATTCATATGCTCTTCAAAATTATGTTCTTCATTCATATTTTCTTCATTTTTATATTTTTTACCATCATTTTCAATCATATTATCTTCATTCATGGATTTTAACGGGGGTGGAGTTTTAGGGATTTTAATGGGGATGGTTGAAGAAAAATTGCTTGGGATGATCCAGTGAAAAAAAACAAAAATACTTGGGAGAGGAACCGATGGGTTGGGTTTTGGGTATTTGGGGTGTATTTTGTTGGGCTTGGGCCTTGGGATGTATGCAAGAGTGAAGAGTCCAACAGCCATGCAATCACCTTAATATTTTTTTTAGTGCTATTACACTCAGTTTACATTACCAACATTTTTATAGACCCCACGTAGGATTGTCCACGTGGAATTTTTTTTAAAATGCCACGTTAACTCATGAAAATAGATCACCAAAAATTCCCCCTCAAAAATTGCCGCCACTTTTTTTGGTTGTAACCCTGTTTTTTTAACATTTTCATTGCCATCCTTTTTTATTTTTATTTATTGTTTATGTTTCTCCTCTCTCTCTCTCTCTCTCATCAATAACAACCACCATAGACCAACCATTGAAGATGGTGATAGAGAGGTACCACTGAAGGGGGTGATGAGAGGTACCACAAGGAGCTCGATCGTGCCGCCCCCACCGCCATCCGTTTCGACGCTCGTCGACATGAAATCTTAGATCCCCTCAACCCCGCAGTCCGATCCAACGATGTTGAGCGTCATCAGACTACTATCCATCGATGAGCTTTTGTTGTAGATAGTGATCACAACTTGTTTGATGAAATGCGTGAGTAGAATTGTCGGTGTTAATGATGCATTTGTTTGTTTTAGGTAGATGTGCAGGCGGCGCTGATTGAGGAGATGGAGAATTTGTTGGACATGGCGGAGACGTTGGTGGTGGAGAAGGAGTTGAGGGTGACGCGATCTCTATTGGAGCTCCCTGTCTAGGGGTCTCTGAGAAACCTCGTCGTTGCTCTAGCTAATGGTGGTGAAGATTGAGGTTATGATGGGTCTTTTGTAGATATGTTGCTGTTTTATTAACAAATGAAGTTAATTTTTTTATCTATGATTGTGATCAGTGTTTGCTTTTTTTTTGCGTGTTAACATTCTTGCTGTTTGAATTTACGTGTGATACATAAGTTTTGTCATTCCATTGGATCTTTTTTGTTATTAGAGGATCTACCTGATCTAAGGAGGTATATACTTATATAAGGAGGTATATAACTCATTGGATGACAAATAAAATACTTGAGAGTTGAAACTATAAAAAGAATTCTATATAAAGTTGTTCTACCTTGTATAAAAAGAATAGCTTGTCATCGATAGTCACACCAGCTATATTTTGTGTTTCGTGATATATACCAGATAACTGGAGTATATACCACATCTGAAAGAGTATGCACAGCTTTTTCAGACTCTACATTGTAGATACCTCAATTTTGACCATCCAGAAAGATGAAAATACTTCAAGTAACACATGGAAATAAGCCACATTTGGACATCAAATAGAAAACAAACTTCAGAAAATCAGAAACTTTAAACCCTGGCCCAAACCCTAGAAACCCTAAACTTTGACCTAAACCTTAGAAACCCTAAGCCTTGGCCCAAACCCTAGAAACCTTAAACCCTGGCCCAAATCCTAGAAACCTTAAACCCTGGCCCAAACCTAAAAAACCCTGGAATGGGGCAGTTAATCAAAACTAGCCGCCCCATACCAGCCGCCCCCCTGGCCGACCCTGAACCGCTTCCCTGGATGGGACATAAAGCAGCATTGAATGCTGATCATTGCGGCGGGTTGTGACCTTTAGCCGCCCCATCTTGGCCAGATCAAACCAAGTAACCGACCCGAGCCACCGCTTGTCAGAGATGGAACGTTTGGCAAGTCATGATGGGGGCGGATACCAGGAAGTAGCCACCCCATCTTGGATGGCTATTTTTCACTAGCCACCCTTCACCTGGTCTCTGACAGAAGAACCAGAGAATTAATGAGGGGTCTAATCAAACACACTATTAACCAAGCCACTCTATTATCCCCTGGATATTCCCCTACCTCTCTTTTACTATAAATAGAGAGGGTTCAAAACATTTCTAGACATCCCCAATCTTGATTCACAAATCCACAATCACCAATACACCCTCAACCCCCCATTCCCAAGCCCATTCCACCACTTGAAATCCCTAGAGAGAGAGAGAGAGCCATTTGTGAGAGAAAAAAATCATTCCCTATACAAAATCATCCTCTCAATCCACCCTCCCAAGACCCAGGTTAAACCCGGCTTAACCTCTGCCAAAAACCAAACCCCTTTCTTACCCAGGTTCTACCCAAGTTCACCCAGGCCCCGGACGGCTAACCCTAGCTAGCCGCCCCCTACCTGACGGCTCAAACCCACTAGCTGTCCCTTATCTGCACCCCACCTGCACCCCTTTGTCCCAAGACTCCTTTAGCCAAGCCCCGAAGCAGAATAGGATTACCTGTTTTTCACCTCTGTGTACGGTATATCCGTGTCTCAGGGCGGAGACCCCACAAACTCCCCTTTGTGAGGTGATCAAATCGAACCCAACTTTTCCTGCTTTTCGAAAAAGCAGGTGGCGATCACACACACACTGGAATCCCCTTGAGCCGCTGTCAGGCGCCTCGATCAGGAACGAGACCCCATCACCCTTTCGAGAGACGATCTGATCGAGCCCGCCAAGGCGCGCACCAGATCCGAATCCCCGAAGAACCCACACACACGCCCTCTCCCCGCGGATTTTCGGTCCCCACACCGACAGAATCCCCGCGACCGAGAGGAAAAGATGGGAGGCCGAACCCTTCCCGACGAAATTCGATACCGACAAATCTGGCGATCACGGTGGGACATCCCTCGTGAAAAACAACAAAAGGTAATAACATTCCCTTGCCCATGGCCGAGCATTCACCTATTGGTGCCAACACCGCCTTTTTTTGCCCTTATCATCAATATCACGGTCACACTATCGAACAGTGCTTCTCATTCCGAGACATCGTTTACGACCTAGATTGGGCCACAATCAGAGGACTTAGGAGCAGCTTGGTTACGCCAAAGGCCCAATCGAATCCACCACCCAGGTAAACCTCAGAAAAATATGGCCCTGTAAAAGCTAAAACACAAAACCCAAAACTAACCACGAAAGTCCTCATAGAAGAGCCAGAAAGCCTAAGCTTCGAAAGCATTTACACCATAAGGGCTGCCAGCCGCGAAGAACCATCCAGGATCATTCCAGGCGGCTTAATTCTCCCAGTCCCTTCTCCCATTCTGTCGGCCCCTTCCCCCATTCTCCCAGTCCCTTCTCCCATTATCCCAAACCAATCCACCAGCTGTCACCCACCTTATCAAACGGCAAGAGCCCAAATCCGTCACAGCCACATCCCCAGAGCATGGTCGACACCTTAAACCATCACACTACTAGGGCAGGAAGAATCTTCAATGCCGTCCCCTCTTATAGGCGTCCCGTACCCGAAACAGAAATTGAGGAGCCCAATGTCGGGGATAGGATCGATATCCTCGACCAACTCCGAAGATTCCCGTGAAAATCTCCATCTTAGAGCTAATCGAAACCTCAGAACATCATCAACGTGCTCTAAGAATGTTTCTGGAAAGGGTCCAAGTTGACCCACAAATCTCAACCCTAAGTGTGCCGATAGCTTTGGCTTCTACGGGATTAGGACCGATGATAACCTTTAGACCCAAAGAAGAAATCCATGATAAGGTCATCAACACCGCTACCCTGTGCATAACAGTTGACCTCGAGGGGTACCCAATAGATAAAGTTCTGATTGACACTAGCACAGGTGTAAACCTCATGTCACTGCACACCTTCAAATACATTGACGGACACATAACCACGCTCCTCAAAACAGACACCCGTATATTTGCCTATGACAAAACGGCACGTCCGATTCTTGGTTTTAAAAGCTTCCAGTTAAGAATAGGACCCCTAGAAACTGTTGGAAAAATAAATCCCGACTGCCAAGATCCGTCGATCAAGGTATAGATCGGATAACAAAAAAAAATTTATTAAATCTTTTTAACGCAAACCCTACAAGGCGGAATTAGGGTTTACCTTCAGAACTCAGATCAGAGTTCTGCCGTAGAAGAAGATCAGATCTGATGGACGATGATGAATCACTCGATCGGAACCTTCAGATCTTCTGTCGTATGTCCTTTCTATGTTGCAGATCCGCGGCGGAGTGTGGTCTCCTTCTTGCTTCGAACGGCAGCCGCGAATCCCTTCGCTCTCCTTCTCTCTTTTCCTCACCTTTTCTGGATCCAGAGATCCTAAAGGGTTTCTAGGGTTAGGGTTTTGATTTCGGCTGAAATCATATGTTCCTTGAGAGAGAGAGGAAGCCACATTTATAGGCTAGGGCAGGGACCTAAAGGAGAAATCAGTAATTGGACTCCTGTTGCTCCCGATGTTCCTGAGGTTCAGTCTTCTCCTCATCCGCCGCTCCCTTCTCAACCAAGTCAGGATGTTCCTCCTACTCAGCCTCCAGCGGATGACGATACGTCGAGGTATAGCTTCTTTGTGTCTTGGTTTTAAGTAGAAGAATAGTATATATGCGATGAATTCAAGCTTTTCTTCTTTTGTTTTTGGTTTTAGGTGATATTTTGGTGAGGTATAGCTCAAGACTTTCAGATTTTGGAGCGTCTCGAAGGAAAAGATTCCCTTTTTTATGCCCTCTCTTAGGTTTAGAAAAACAGTCTATGCTTGTGGTTTTGGGTGGGACAATTTAATCATTCTCCTTTGTATGCATGTCTTTTGGAATAGTTAGTATGGATGTTCATGGATATGTATGTATGTGTAGATAAATCTAGATTTTTGTAGGTTTGATTCATGGATGGGTGTAGGTTTTGATATATAATTCGTTTTAGCATGGTATCTATACAGGTTTTGTGTATGAAATGTGTACATGCAGGTTTTGGAAAGAATTTGATTGTAATAGGTAAAGAAGTGTTAAAGAGTTGATTGGATATGGAATGATATAACTGAAAGGGGTGCAGGCAAGGGGCGGCTAGTGTAAACTAGCCGCCTAGTGAGGGGCGGCTAGTTAGGTTTAGCCGCCCCCTGCCTGGGGCAAACTTACCTGAGACAAAGGGCAGGGGCGGCTAGTCGAGCTTAGCCGCCCCCTGCCTGGGGCAGTTTGGTCCTGCTACTCCTGTCTGCTGCTGCCGCTGAAAGTCTTTGCGACCGTTCTAACCTTCAGTACCTATAAAAACATTCTTTCCATGGACCAAGTGTTAAATCTGTCCAGATTGTGCCCCTGCACTGACTTTCGAGCCCTTCTTGCTTGAAATGTCAAGGGCTACAATCTATCTTAAGGCGGAATGGAAATATAAATGTGAGAAAGTAAAGTGCGGGAGACCAGGCTTTAGTGCGCAAGGAAGGGATTCCAAGTGCGTGAGTGAAGAAGAACTTATGTGTAGGAGGTGGGGACAATTTCTTCTCACGCATGTGCGGAAGGGCATGAGGTGAGTGGGGACAATTCTCATATGAGTGGGGATAATTCTAATATTCGGGGGGGGGGGTTAACTTTAATGTTTCAAGAAAATCGGATGCCAAAGTGCTTTTGGAAAAGGAAAATGCAAGCTTATGCGTAAGTGTAAGTGGCATAAGGGGGCATTTTAGTTCTTCAATGACTTTTTTAGGTGAGAGGGCAATGCTCTCGATTTTCACAAGTAAAAGACACCATCAAGTCCCCGTGGAGGAGCCCTTGTGGTCACTCATGTCCAAACCAGGATTGTATTTGAGAGGTATAAGCCTTAGGCGTCGACTTTCCTGGGTTCATGGTTTTCAAATGCTTAATCGTATTATTCTAAACATGCTGAAAGATCCGTGAATGTACCAAGAGTCAAGTCAAATAAGCTTCCTTTGGATAGGCAACTTTCTAAGTGAACTCGTGTGAGTGTGTGTGTAGGTGTAAACCTGGACGTGATCTACCCTTGGTCAAAATTTCACTTTTTCCGGTGGACATAGCTCAATTTTGAACCCCCATTGCAAAAAAAATAAAAAGAGGAGAGGGTGAATGAGGTAAGAGTAATATCTTCCTTTCGGGCAATATTTTAGAATTATCGCAGACTAGCACATGTCTTACTTCCTAGGTCCCTCTGGCTTTCTTCTTTTTACCACTTCTTTATTTTTGGGTAGAAAGTACAGTCCGTTGTTTGGATCTGTACTGGTATAGCCGTTGTTTAGCGTATACCGTGCGTAAAGGCGTGAAAGTCTGCTAAATAGAGAATTTAACCCGTTCACTTGGGTGTTTGGCCTCTCCTTGCCTGATTTTCTCTTTTTTGCTTTTTTTTTTGATTTGAGGGGGGGGGGGGCTCTTCTGTTTTTCACCCCGATTCTTTTCATGCTTCCCCTCTAGAAGTGTTTATATAGTGCCAGAGCCAGTTTTTGGGACATATGCTAGGCCCGGGTAACTCCTCATTTTGACCTAGGGTTAATACGAGCGGGACGGAAATAAGGGATATTTTGCTTTGGTGAGTTTTTAAATTGTCCCAGTCCACCGGGTAGGCAATTTTTCTTCTATCAAGCAAATCTGGTCCAGTTATACGTGTGTGAAGGGAATGACATGATTTGGCGGAAACGTGTTCAAATAGATACGAGTTTATCTTTGAGAGTTTTACAATTCTATCATCAAGTACTAAACGCTGGAAATCGCAGGAAGGAAGAATAATAGTTCTTATGCATGGAATTTCTTCAGATAAAGTGCATTCCACGAACCTGGAACCTCGACTCCTTCGGCATCTACCAGGCGGTAGGCATTCCCGGAATAGGCATGGGTGATCACATAGGGTCCCTCCCATGTGGGTTGCAGCTTTCCTCTCGGCTGAGGCTGTCTTGATGGCATGATTTGCTTAAGTACTAATTCCCCGATTTCGAATTTTCTTTTTATCACCTTCTTTTCAAATGTCCTTGCCACCCTTCTTTGGTAGGCCTGGGCATGGTCTGCCGCTCTTAATCTCTTCTCGTCCAGTAGTTCGAGGCGTAGTAAAGACAAATGTATACTTATATTTTTGAAAAGGGGCCTGTGTCGGCGAATAGATATATTTTTGGAAAGAGAATGGGGATAAAGTTTGGGAAACGGTTTTGTTTTTATAAGGAAAGTATGGAAAGACAGTTTGTAAAACGTTTTTCGGCGGAAATCATGGAAGTACGGCTTTGTAAAATATTTTGCTTTGAAGAAAGGTGTGGAAGCGCAGATTTGGAAAACATTTTCGTCGTGAAGAAGAGTGTGGAAATGTAGTTTGTAAAAATTTTCGTTGTTTTTGGAAAATATGTAAAGAAAGTTTGGGAAAGTGTTTCATTTTTTGTTGGAAGCACGGAAACACGGTCTTGTAAAACTTTTGTTTTGAAGGAGAGTGTGGAAAACATGTTTTTAGAAAACATTTTTTTTGTTTGGTTTTTAAAGAAGAGTGGAAATAAAGCTAGAAATAAGTATGTTCAGAGTTGGGGAATGAAACTGATCAGCATGTATTTTTTGGATTTTGGTTTCTTTTAGGAACGCAGGTAAACAAATACGTATAGGGTGATGAAAGACGAAAGCTGGTAAACAAATATTTTGATCTTTTGATTTTTTATAAAGAGCTGTAAACAAATATGTACAGGGTGTAACGAAAACGAAAGCTGATAAACAAATATTTTGATCTTTTGATTTTTAAAAAAAGCTGTAAACAAATATGTACAGGGTGTAACGAAAACGAAAGCTGATAAACAAATATTTTGATCTTTTGATTTTTAGAAAAAGCTGTAAACAAATATGTACAGGGTGTGAAAACTTACCCGGGAGGATTGGTACCTGGTTCTTGAATTTGTATTGCCTCCTCGGGTCGCCTTCTTTTTGATGGCCGGCTGATGTTTGGTGGGGGACCCTGTTCCCAAATTCTCCCTCCCTGAGTCTTTTCAAAGGCCTCCCTCGATGGAGCAGTTCTTCGTCTGTGGCGCCTGGTTGCCAACATGCGAGCACCTCTAGCTGGATGCGCATGGCACAGACGCTCCAATTCCGGGCCTGAGTATTATTAGAGCGCGCCTCTCCCCATATGGATATTACTTTCCCGCGGTACGGGAAGCGAAGACATTGGTGTCGGGTGGATGAGACGGCTTCGATGCTGTTGAGCCATGTCCTCCCAACAATCAGAGGGTGGGGCGATTGAATGTTCATCACCATGCAGTTAACGATGGTGGAGACTGGGCCGATCTTCAGTGGGAGCGTGACCAGTCCGCAAGCGTTCTTGCGTGTGCTGTCGAAGGCATAAATGTATTCGTCTGAGGGCTCCAATCTGGGAACCCGGCCTTCTAGCTTTTGGTAGGCGGAATATGTAAGGATTAGTTTCCGCTCCCGTGTCAATGAGAATGTGCCGGAATTCCCTTCCCCCGAGTATGGCGGTGATAGCGAGGGGTGCGGAACGTGCTCCGGCTTTTGCGACTTCATGGGGGAGGAAGGTGATCGAGTTGGGCTCCATAGGATTGCTGGGTGTATGCGGGGTCCTGGCCGTTTCTTCTGAGGGATAGTTGTAAGGGGACCCAGGTGGGCTATCACCTTCGTCCTCGTTCCCCGGTCGTAGGGCTAGTGTGAACATATTATGTATCGCCCAATTGTTCTCGTTCTCATACTGGAGGCGCGCCTCTCCCCAATTGTCAGGATATGACTTAAGAAGGGCAGTCGAAGGCATTGGTGCCGGGGGGAACAGATAGCTTGGATGCTGTCTAACCATGGTCGCCCCAACATCAATGGGTACCTTGTGTCGATGTCGGCCACGAAGCAGGCTACCTCACAGATAAGAGGGCCGACAGATAACTCGAATGTTCCGGGGCCGCGGAGAGTCTTCCCGGTATGGTTGAAAGCTTGAATAGTATGGTGGGCCGGGTGGACGGGAGGACGGCCTAATCCGGGTATCTTTTGGTAGGTGGAGCACGTCATTATGTTCATTCCTGACCCTGGGTCTACAAAGATGTTGTTTAGCCACAACATTTGGAGTCGTCCGCGGATGTGTAGGGGGTAGACTCGCAGTCTAGGATCCGGGAGGTCTTGGTCAGTGAATGAAATGGTCATTGGGCGGCGGGGGCCATTGACAGTGTCGGTACTCTTGGAGGACCCGTTGTCGTCCGGATGCAGATCATCCGACGTACATTCCCCTCCTTCGGGTCCTTCGCTAGCTCCTTCGGGGATCTCTCAAACGGCTCTTCTTCTTCGTCTTCTCCCGGGTTTTCTAGTCCGCTTTCGTCGACTCGATGTTGATGACTGCGGGAAGGGCGACAACTGCGTCTTCTTCTTCGCCATAGAGTATGGCGAGGTCATGGTCGTCGAGGTTCAGCTGGAAGGGCTCGTTCTGCTCTTCCTCCTCGGACTCTTCGGATAGGCTGCCATCAGTAGCATCTTCCGAGCTGCTTGGTTCTGGCGATGGTTGTCTCCCTCTCCTGATCATGTTGACCGCGTGGGCTCTAGATGTGGAGGCTTGGGTGTGACCTGGCAAGGGGTCAGTTAATATGCCAAGTGGCTTGGTGCTTGGGGATTTCCCTGGCTCAGATGGCCTTTGATCATGGCCCAGTCAAGGCGCCTGTCATCATTAAGATCATAAACGAAGTCCCGAAAAACAATGCATTGTTCTACGGTATGGCCATATTGTTGATGATATTGACAGTAACGCGCCGTGCTGGCTCCGGGTAGTGAAGGCCTGGCGTCGGGGAGGGAGATACTATTTGTGTCCAACATCACCCTAAATATCCTAGTTAAAGTTTCTGGGAGGGGGGGTAAGAGTCCCTCTTTCCCATTCGTCTTTGGTCGTAGGATGCGGGAGGTCTAACCTCGTTATAAGAGCTTTGTATGGGCTGCCTAGGGGTTGGATTTTGTGCTCTTGGGGGAGCAGAGTAAAAGGGAGCCCGAGTTTGAGTTTGGCTCTGGATTATAGGGCTCTGGAGTGGGAAATTTTGGACTGTCGGGTTTTATCGTGTCGGCACGGGGACGGGTACTGATCGAGGGGTAAAATTTTGATTCGCTTGCCAAGGCGCTGCATATCCGGATGAACCGGGCGTGTACTGTCTCGGAGCTGTTCCTCGGTCAGGAACTCGCGCTCCGTTCGGGTAGAGTGCCGATACTTGGCTAATGATCCCCTCTACCGTGGGGGTTTGCGCCTTACGAGGCGGTTGTCCAACCCTATGGCTGATAGGTGGGGACTGGGTTTGTACTACTGGGGCTGCACAACGGGAAATCCTGTTGTGGCGGTCAATCAGAAGTTGATATGTAGTGCAGTCTCCGTACAAAAGGCTCGTACGGAGCTCTGGACTCAGGCTCTGTAACATCATGTCAATTTCTTGACATTCTGTGAGTTGCAGACCGGTTCGGTGGACAAGGGTGCGCCACCGAGACACGTATTGTTCGAATTCCTCCCTAGGCCTCATTCTCTCTACGGTTAAATCTGAAATAGAGGGGGTCCTAATCCTCTGGTAACCGTAGCGGCCCAAGAATTTCTCGCTTACAGCCGAGAAATTCGACAAGTGATCTACAGGGAGGGTGGAGAACCATTGTAGTGCTTCTCCTTCCAATGATTTCTGGAAGAGGAAGACTAGTAGAGGTTGATTATCTAGAAACGGGCGTGCGTCTAGATAAAAGGCAGTTAAATGAATGTCTGGGTCTCCACGACCGTTGTACCGGCGGAATTTGGGGACTTTGAATCCCTCCGGTAGGTGGACTGACGGGATTTGTCTCAGGTTATGTAGAGACATGTGTTTGGGGGCCGAGGGACCAGTCTCGGAGAGAATTCTCCGGATGGTATCGTCCAGTGTTTCTCCCCGGGGAGGGCTGCCTAGCGGTCCCGGGTTTGGGGTGGTCTGGTAGGGGCCTGGGGTGGAAATGGCTGGGAACATTGGATTCGCGGGGGGAAGGGGGGTGAACGAAAAGATACTCGGGTTGACCGAGTGACTGGGTGTGGATGGGGTTTTGGGAGTGGATTTAGGGGTTTCGACAGGGGTTTCCTGTCTCGAGGTCTTGGCATGACGGTAGTCAGCGAGGTCATGAAACATGTCCTCTACCGTTTGATACCCTAGACTAGCCATCCTTTCCTCTAGATGGGTCAGGAACTGTGTGGCCTGACCCTCTTGGTGATTCCTTTCCTCTAATACCTCCTCTTCTATGTGGGATTCCATGACGTGGAGTGGGGATGAATGCAGATTGAAAGCAGTAAATAAAGCAGTAAAGGATTGCGCAGCTGTGTGCGACTTACGAAAGCAGTAAAGGATTGCGCAGCTGTGTGCGACTTACGAAAGCAGTAAGGGATTGCGCAGCTGTGTGCGGCTTACAAAGCAATAAAGGATGTTATAATGCACAGTAGAAGAGGATTTAATTCAAGGAGTGAGAAACTCTAACCTTCCTAGAGGGTTGATAGCATTTTAGTCAAGCTTGTAAAAGGGGGCAGAAGAGGATTACCTTTTGTTGTTTTTCACGAGGGAGGTCCCACCGTGATCGCCACATTTTGTCGGTGTTGAAAAATCCGCGTGTGTGGGGGTTCTTCGGGGATTCGGATCGGATGCGTGCCGTGGCGGGCTCGGTCGGATCGTCTTCTCGGAAGGGGTGAGGGTGTCGTTCCTGGTTGAGGCGCCCGACAGCGGCTCAAGAGGATTCAAGGGGTTTTGTGATTGCCACCTGCTTTTTCTAAAAACAGGAAAGGGTTTGGGTCGGATTTGATCGCCTAAGGTGGGGAGTTTGTGGGGTCTCCGCTCTGAGACACGGATATACCGTACACAGAGGTGAAAAACAGGTAATCATATTCTGCTTCCGGGGCTTGACTAAAGGAGTCTTGGGACAAAGGAGTGCAGGTGGGGTGTAGGTATGGGGCGGCTGGGTAGGGTTAGCCGTCCAGGGTCTGGGGGAATTTGGGCAGGACTTTGGTAGGAAATGGGTGGGGTCTTGGGCAGAGGCTAAGCTAGGTTTAGCCTGGGTTTCTGGAGGGTGGGATGAGAGGGTATTTTATGTGGGGAATGGGTGTTTCTCTCACAAAAGGGGCTCTCTCTCTCTCTCTCTTGGGATTCCTAGTGGTGGAAGGGTTTGAACAAGTGGGGATGGTGGATTGGTGGTGTTTTGTGGATTTGTTGATTGAAGGATGTTGTTGTAAGGCTTGGGACCTCCTCTATTTATAGTAAAAGAGAGGCAGGGGAAGATCCAGGGGGTAATGGAGTGGGTGGCTTCGATTGGACCTCTCATTAATTATCTGGTTCTTCTGTCAGAGACCAGGTGAAAGGCGGGTAGTGCTAACTAGCCGCCCGGGATGGGGCGGCTACTTCCTGGTAGCCGCCCCTACCATGAACTGCCAAACGTCCCATCTCTGACAAGCGGTGGCTTGGGTCGGGTACTTGGTTTGATCCGGCCAAGAGAGGGCGGCTAAAGGTCATGACCCGCCGCAATGATCAGCATTTAATATTGCTTTATGTCCTATCCAGGGGACTGGTCCAAAGTCGGTCAGGGGGCGGTTAGGGGGGCGGCTAGTGTAAACTAGCCGCCCAGTGAGGGGCGGTTAGTTAGGGCTAGCCGCCCCTTTCCAGGGACTTAGGTTTTTAGGGTTTTGATTTTTTAGGGTAGGTTTAGGTTTAGGTCCGGGCTAGGGTTTGGTTTAGGGTTAGGGTTTGGGCTAGGGTTTGGGGTTTTGGCTTAGGGTTAGGGTTTAGGTTTTGGTTTAGGTTATGGTTTAGGGTCAAGGCTAGGGTTAGGGTTTAGGGCTAGGTCAAGGTTTAGGGTTTCCGGTTTAGGTTTAGGTCAAGGCTAGGGTTAGGGTTTAGGGCTAGGTCAAGATTTAGGGTTTCCGGTTTAGGTTTAGGTCAAGGCTAGGGTTAGGGTTTCCGGTTTACCGAACCTTTGGTTCTCTATTGGTGTCCACTTGTGGGATATTTCCGTGTGTTACTTGAAGTATTTCTGTCTCTCTGGACGGTCAAAATTGGGGTATCTACACCTCCCAAGACCCAAGTTAAACCCGGCTTAACCTCTGTCAAAAACCAAACCCCTTTCCTACCCAGGTTCTGCCCAAGTTCACCCAGGCCCCGGACGGTTAACCCTAGCTAGCGCCCCCCTACCTGACGGCTCAAACCCACTAGCAGCCCCTTATCTGCACTCCACCTGCACCCCTTTGTCCCAAGACTCCTTTAGCCAAGCCCCGAAGCAGAATAGAATTACCTCTTTTTTACCTCTGTGTACGGTATATCCGTGTCTCAGAGCGGAGACCCCACAAACTTCCCCCCGCGAGGTGATCAAATTCAACCCAACGTTTCCTGCTTTTCGAAAAAGCAGGTGGCGATCACACACACACCGGAATCCCCTTGAGCCGCTGTCGGGTGCTTCGACCGGGAACGAGACCCCATCACCCTTCCGAGAGACGATCCGATCGAGCCCGCCAAGGCGCGCACCGGATCCGAATCCCCGAAGAACCCCCACACACGCCCCCTCCCCGTGGATTTTTGGTCCCCACACCGACAGAATCCCCGCGACCGAGAGGAAAAGACGGGAGGTCGAACCCTTCCCGACGAAATCCGATACCGACACACATATGTGCCTAGAAACATCTACTCAAACCGTCAAATCAATGTCAGTGCTCCATTATTTTATTTTAAAAAATGTTACAATCCTTTAATGCCTGTCAATTCAAGTTAATTGGTGAAGCGTTTTTTATTTAAAAAAAGTTAAAACATTTAATGATTGTCAATCGGTTGTGTTTGTCCACGGTTATTGAGGAATTTTGAAATTCAAAATTCTCAAAATCTAGCCGGGCCCGCCGAATGATTCCACGTCACCCCGCCCTCGCCAAGTCGGATTCTACGTGGGGTCTGAGTTTGGAACTGAGAAATCGATTGAGTGTAACATTTTCTTTTTTTTTTCATGGGCTTACATTGCATGGGTATAGCAGGGTTGGTGGCCCTCCTTGGGTGGGGGCCCTAGGCAGTGGCCTTGGTGGCCTCTACCCTGGGCCGGGCCTGGGTTTCAAATGGGCCTGGCCTCTACCTGGGCCTGGGTTTACCACCAAACGTTTTTTTGAATCAATGTGTGAATTCAATGTACAGGCGTTACTTTTTCCCAACTTCTCCCTATATATTGAATTGTTTGGTATCCAACAAAAGGGGGAATGAATCAAGTTCTTCTCGAAGAATTTTATCCATCAAAATTCCTTTCATGTTTTATAAAAGATCTTAATCAAGCCTTATCTATTTCATTCCGGGCATCGACAATACAAGGATTCGGTTCGAGGACTCCATTTGATCGCACCACGAGGAGTCGGCAGAATCTCGCGGGTCGAGTTGTATGTCGGGAACGTTATGTCGGTGAAACTCCGTACGTATGGAGGACATATTCGTTTCAAGGATATCATCTCCTATGTGCCTCTCGACCAGACGATTCCAATCATTTTTCTCTTGATCTTATTATCTTTATATTATGAATCATATTATATATGAGTTCTTCAAATTAATTACTCTATGAGATACAATATATCTTTATGATTTTTTAGATTACTTCTAACATTTACTATTCATGACTCGATTAACGAGGGTCCACGACCCAAATAGCTCACGATTTGCGAGTCCGGCCCGTCGGTCCACTTGCATCCATACCAATGAATCCCAAGTTAAGATTGGGACCGGATCCAGGGCGCTGATCCCCCAAATCTCCCAAAATCCTCACAAAATTATGTGTAGAACTCTTTTTTCTATAAAACCCTATATTTCTTTTCTGCTAACTTGGGCGTTGGAGAGCCTTTTACAGGTTACCTCCTCCCCATTTCCAACATTCAAGGTCTCGAAGCGCTAGAAACTAGCATCATCCAGTCGAACGAGAGCAGAACGGACAAATTTCACAATTCGGATCTGGCGGTTCATCAATTTTGTACCCTCCGCTAAGGGTTAGGTTTGATTTCAAAATCAATCATCCAGTATTTGTTGGGACTTGGGAGGATGAGGTGATTGTCCAATCTAATAGTTATTTTTATCGAGTTTTAAGAATGATTTGGTCATGGTTTGGATGTTGAAACCATCAAGATCCAATTTATTTGAGATTTCAATCAATAGAAGGGTAATTAGCACTTTTAACCATAGGAAAATGAATATTCATAAAAATAGCCCCAGCCCTCGAATATTAGCAAAAACTAGCCCCGATGAGAGATTATACTGGAAACTGTACATATATAATCCGTCTCTAATGTTTATTTTTTAAAAACAAACGAGTGAGTGGGGGTGGAAAAATACACAGGAGATGGTATATATATATGCCGTTTCTAGGAGACGGCTTATATATGTACTGTTTTCACCTTGTAATTTTTTTCACAATGGATTTGTTTTCCTGTTTTTGTTTAAACACATCATAAATCCTGTTTTAACAAATTAACTGACATTCATATATAATTATCATATATGTTCAATCACTTTATTATTGTTTCACCCCAAAAGAATGAAAACCTTAATCGGCTATTTAAACTGAACCCAAATTTCATTATATCACTGATTTAGTAGTCAAACCCTTTCTGGGTGAACATTTTCCAAAGACTGAATCATTTGAAGTCACGGTGCTCCCGATCGATCAATTTTCTTCTTTTTGTTCCATTTGATCTCGGTCGTACAATATTCCATTTGATCTCGGCCGTCCATATATTGTATGATTTTTATGTCTGCATCAATTTTTCTCAACTTTGATTTCAACATGACCATCTTTTACAAGAAATGACAAAGCAAAGACATTCTCCACCGTCTGTGCAAAGGAGGCTCGATTCAATGTACGACATTATTAAAATGACATTTCTTTTCCTCCTCAAAATTATATATGAATTTCAGTTAAGTTGTTAAAGCAGGATTTATGACGTGTTTAAAAAAAAAGGAAAAAAAATCCATTGTAAAAAAAATTACAAGGTGGAGACGGTACATATATAAGCCATCTCCTAGAAACAGCATAATATATATACCGTTTCCTGTGTATTTTTCCAACCCCACTCACTCGTTTGTTTAAAAAAAAATAAACACCGGAGACGGATTATATATAATCCGTTTTCAGTATAATCTCTCACCGGGGCTAGTTTTTGCTAATATTCAAGGGCTGGAGCTATTTTTGTGAATATTCATTTTCCTGAGATTCAAAGTGCTAATTACCCTTAATAGAATAAAAGATCCATAGGATTGATTTTATCGGAGAAATCATATTTTGTCATACAGATAATCTTGGGGTCGTCCAAGCGATCCAGTTTTGTGATAAGTTTGATAAAGAGCGCTATACACGCAGTCCGTTTTGCAGCCCATTTTGCAGCTCGTTATACTGTGATAAGGTAATATATACTACGTTATCATAGCATATAGGTCCTATCATAGTATATAACTCAATTTTTTTTCATTCTGAAAAAAAAATACACTAATGTATCTTAGCATATACTTCATTTCATATAATAGTATGCACTTCAAAAGGTGAGTATGATTTTTAAAAAATCATGGACTTCAAAACGGGCTGCATTTGGGGTTGTGTATATCGTTTTCCTTTGATAAAATCTATTAAGGTGGTGTTTTAACCAAACCTATAAATAAATATCACAAGTTTGATTCCAGTTTTAGCCATTATAAAATCAGAGTTTTAAAAAGCCTCTTTATCTTATCATGGTGCATTTTCCATCCATGGAAAATAAAATTTTCCTTGATCTTTAAACAAAGAAAATGATATGTCCAATCACCATTACAGTCCAATTTGTAGTCTACATTATTTTTCAATTTTTTTAAAAAATTATACAATCTCTTATAAAGACATTTAACATATTGTTATATAAAATAAAACATATACTAAATTATAATAGTGTATGTTTTTCTTTTTTTTTAAAAAAAAATTTACTCTATACACTCTAATGAAACCCTAGCAAAATATATATTATGATAAAACTCCATATACTAAGAACCCTCATAACATCTATTGTATGAGTCATCCAGTTGAAAAATATGTTCACGTTGAGAAATTGAAAATCAAAGTACAGGTGAAGACGGACTCCTTTCATCCACGGACATTTGGATCAGATTTATTTTATTTAATGAATTAATCTAAATTTTACAATGATTTTAGCTTAACCAAAAAATTTAATTTTTTTTAAAAATCTCTTTGTTTGGTCCAGTTGCATCATAATTTGATTTGAACATGTTCCCAAACACCAATGAAAAGCACAAACCTCCGTTTCCAGCCCCGCATTAATAAGGTGCGTTTGGTTGCGTGATTGCAAAACTGATTTTACAGAAATCTGCGATTGCAAAACTGATTCTGCAAGAAACTCAATTTCTCAGTTTTTTGAAATCGCAGCTTTTAGACACTATTTGCCTGCAATCGCTGAATATAAAACTGCGATTGCAAAACTGTTTGATTGCATGATTGTAAACGCAGCTTCCTACAATTGCAAACGCTGCGCAATCACGCAATCAAACGCAATGTCAGAGAAGATTAATGTGATGATCTTAAAAATCAAGTTTCTGTCTCCCTGAACCTCATTTTTATTGATCGAACATTGAAAACACTGCAACCAGGAATTTAACAAGTCGCTGAAACCAACAAAAAACATAGCAAACCAATCAACCATCCAACAATCTAAACTATATGACACAGAGAGGCAACCATCACACAAATTCATTCAAACACAGATTCTCAACCATTTCAATGCACAACAGAACAAAAGCTAGTCTTAAGGTACACATTTGACATTCCTCAATCTTTTCTATTCTATATATTGATAACTGGCTCCTAGTACCTATGTGGTTTGCACAGGTAATAAGGGGCATGGAAGAACAAAGAACAGCTTCAAAAAGCCCAGTCGTCTATTAAAGGCTATACCCCAACAACTGTATGTGATGCACAAACAAACAAAGGCAGATGTATTTAGGATGACCTTCTGTTTAAGCTATAAGCCATAGCAACCGATGCGACTGCTCCAACTACAGCAATGGCAGCCAGAGTCTCACCATTCTGGAATTTCTCCATCCATGACGAGATACTCTTCAACCCCTTCTTCCAGGATACCTCGTGCTTGTTTTCACCGCTCTCAGCAACGTCACTCACCTCTGTCTTGATCTCCAAGGGTCCAACTTTCTCTTCCACACTCATCTGCCTGCAGCAAGTAAACCCATCAACACCCTGACAACATCCTGACTCGGGGTTTGTTACTTTGTCCACAGAGCCACCATTTTCGATCCCTTCCTTTCCATTCCTGTCGATAGAATCTTTAGTCTCCTGAAGGCTTTCTCCAAATATTTTCTTCTGCTGCTCAACAGACAAACCCATCTGACCCCTGCAAATGAGGAATGCTGATTAAAAAAGTTTATCCCAAAGTGATCGGATAGGAAAACCAAACAATGCAAACAATAATGGAAAAATAAAGCCTTAGATCCATGGGAAAAAAAAGTAGATATACCCAACGAACTGCCAAATAAAATCATATTCAGCTATCTCATAGCCTCCAACCTTTTTCCCAAACTGCTTTGGATAATCAGCTCCTCAAGAAATTAAAACCTCTTACAATTCAAATGGTTCAAGGAAAATGCAACTCAGCAACTCCACACATTTTCAATGAATACCTAATGATCCAGAGAAAAGTACATAAGTTTACGTATACAAACATGTCCCTTTGGTTCATAATCAATATTCTCTATTCAAATTTCCACAAGACTCAAGCTTCCCAGAAAGTGTATTCTGGCCTTAGACTAATACAGCAGTGTGTAGTTCAAAGTGAATCAAGAAAGAAAAAAAATTAGCTCATATTTTTCCTTGAAATGTTTGATATTCATTACATGGAATACAAACATCCTAGAAAACATGCCCTATAAAACTTACAGAATATTTTATTCTCAATGAACAAACTGAAAAGTAGACTAAAACTTCCAGATTCTGAAAATTACAATAAACTACTCTCTCTCAATATGTGCATCATCTTTCAGAAGCAGTTGTAAAGTGCAATCACCGATAAGAGAGAAAAATAGATCCACTACGGAAAAAATAGAGAATAAGCTTTACTTGTAGTACTCCTAACAAGAAGCAGGCTACATCCAAGATGACAGGTTCTCAAACATAATCTTAGAAATATCTGCACTAATAAAATAACCTTTTGCACCATTAAAGAATTGTTAAACACAGATATGGAGTGGATACCAAAAGGTTAATTTATTATGCTATTTTAATATAAGAAACCACACATGGTGATTAAAAAATATCCACGCTATATACATAGTGACCAACTAAATGAAATTTAAGAATTTTTATGTCTACTTGAAGCATTCACGCAGATGGCATAAACTTGTAAAAATTTTCAGATTTCAAATCAAGAAATGAAAATTGTTCTCATGTTCAACATTCATACCTAGTAGTGAAACAAGGATATGTCCAGGTTAATGATCGTCAAGCAAACATTGAACACAGTGGTGCACATGATGGTTCACCAAACACAAAATGCTGCTACTTATTCGAACATGTCCACCATCCCACAAGCAAACATGAGAATTGTTTCAGATTATTTGATAATATAGCTAACCCAAAGGATATCTATGAATGAGGCATTATTATGTACATGATGTGTGCTTTGACACACTGCAAGATGTCCATCATGTTTTGAGAAGCTTGATTTAAATAAGCACACAGTAAAATTTACAAGTTATTATATTCACTTGTATATCGATTTATCAAGAGTAAACTTCTTTCAGATATTCCATTGTCATCAATGCTCTGTAAACCTGTGCTTTCATCTTAGTCCATGCAAATTTCCCCAACTTTAGAAAGGACTGAAAAAACAAAACTTTCAACTCTGTTGGATATAGATGCTCACCAAGATCTATAAATCAATGCACACAATTGACAAAAAGTGAGTTTACATATATTGGAGGAGACTCCCAACATACATATTAGTTAACCATCTTTCTAAAAGAAATCATTTAATTAAATCACAGAGAGACCACAAACCCTCAAAAATCTGGACCTGGAGGCTTCTCACTATGAATTAGCAAATTTATAAGAATAGAGAGACCACAAACCCTCAAGAATCAATTGTGCCAATAATTCTAGAAAGGTAATCTGGCTTCTCAGATCACCAATTATGATTATTTACCTTGATTCAAGCAATCGGCATCTTATTGCATTTCAAATTTTTTGTTAAAAAAAGGGCATCCTATTGCAGTTAAGAAAATGGGGCAGCCAGCAAGAGAAGTCAGCAGACCAATTAAGTGAAAAGTCAGCAAACCAATTAAATGCAAAGTCAGCAGACAGATTAAGTAATCATCTATCATACACCACCTTTCAGACGGACGGTGTTGTATTCTTTCTAATATTGCAAACAAGTCCAAGATTTTAAAAAAACAATATCACATGTCCACTTTACAAATTGAGCAAACCAAAAGAGTACTTTCCTCTTTATTAGGGCACACATAAGTGAGAATAAACATCCCAAAAACAACTCTAATTGTGAACCCATGAGAAAAGAAATCTCAACACATATTAACGAGAAGAAACATTAGAAAAAAGAACATGAACCATCATATAGAAATCTCAACACATATTAACGAGAAGAAACATTAGAAAAAAGAACATGAACCATCATATAAGGCAGACACACAAAAGAGGTAGGTAGTAGGTACCAGATGTTCATTTGAAATTTCAGATCTCCAATCAATAATAGAGGTAAGCATAAGTATTACACTAATTTTTCCAATCTAAATCAAATATGTTTAGCATCAGTCGCACACAAAGAGAAAAAAAATTAAGAATCTCAGAACTGTTCGTCCCCCTTTCTCACACACAGTCTCTGATCTATACATAGTCACTGTGTATGTTTGAGTATGACATATAAAAGATAACATAGCATTCTACAAATAAAAAGGCTCAAAAAATTAAAACTATTATTCATTTACAATTGATATGCTAAACATACAAGACACAGAGAAAATGAAATGCATAACACAAGAGAAGCCAAGAAACAAGTAAGCCGGACTGCAAATAACAAATCAAATAAAAGCAGATGATAAATTAAGCACAAATTAAAAAGAAGAAGAAGAAGACGAAGAAGAAGAAGAACAAAAGAACAACCTCCAAAGCCGATGCACAATCTTCCCCTTCCGAATATGCTCGTTGACCAAAACCGGCACATCATCAGGAGTGACATAACCATACCTACCAAAAAAAGAAAACCAACATAGACATTAAAATTCAAGCCACAACTCCTCCAATTAAAACAAAGAATCCAACACAGTTCGCACCAGTGACCCGCGATTGCAACTCCACCACACGGACCAAAGATGATCAGATTCCCAGCATACTTGTGGCCACCCACATGAGAGCACGCCCTGACATGCACCTCATCATCCATCCCCTCCGCCACGATCTCCTCTTTGAGCCTCTGAACGAGTTCCGGCCCGCAGACGCCGCACCTGACGTCCCTGCTCCCGTGACAGCACACGAACACGTGACACCCCGTTAGCTTCTCCGGCGGCTCACCGGAAAACCACTTCCCCTCCTTCCTCACCATCACCTGGTCCACGAAATCAGCCACGTCACCCACTCCCACTCCACTACAAAAACAAGAAACACAAGAACGATCAATTCCGACACTAGAAAACCTCAAGAGAATCAAAGAATCCAAAAAATTTCACTCACACGTATTTCACCATTTCCGGGAAGATGAGGACCTGTGCATCCGGGCCTTCGCAGAAGGTGAGGCGGATCTTCTTGGGGATGTCGTCCTTGCGAGCTTTGATGGCGGAGGCGAGGCGGCTCGGGAGAGGATCGGCATCGGGGGGTAACTCGATGTGGGAGGGCCATTGCTCGGGGGACCGGTGGCAGAGGAAGATGTGGCGTTCGTAGGGATCGACAGTGCCGGCGAGAGCGAGTGAGTTCATCTCGGGACGAGAGAAGCCATGCTCATGAGAAGGTCCGTCCATGGTGGAAAATAGGGTTTGGGAGAGGCGTAGGAGGAGCTGAAGAGGAGATGAGAGAGGGTTTGCTGTTATTGAATGAAATGTGAGAGACTGTAATAGTTTATTTTTCATTTTTTTATATTTATATTTATATTTAGGGGGTTCGTCATTGTATCGGTGATTGGGAGGGAAAGGGAGGTGTCGTGCGACGCAAGCGGTTGTTGAGATGATGTGCTCTGCTGTTTCGTTGCACCCTCTTTTTGCCTCCCCCATGTGATGGGGAGGACGACCTGGTTTTTTTAGTTTCATTATTATTATTATTAGGAAAAAATCCATATAAGCCCTTCTAATTTATTTGAGTTGGATCAATTGGGTTAAAAAAATTGGATCGGGTTAGACTTAAACTCAATCCGTTTTGATTGTCGGGTCCTTCAGATCGGGTAATTACACCTTTTATCGGATTGGAGTCGGGTCGGGTCCCGACCGATCCGTAATCCGTTGACATACCTACTTGTAAACAGTCTAAAATCCACATAACCCCCTGATTTTTTTAGAAATCCATGTAACTCTCTGAAAACACCTATATAAATTCACACATCTCCTGAGTTAAACTTTTGTTGGCAGATGATGAATATATATGTGAATATTTACCTTGATTGAAAATACAATATGTCAAAACCTCTCAATAATGCATTAAAAAAGCAAAAATTCTCTATAAATGACAATTTTACCTCTCTGAATAGGGTTTTATAATCTATCTGGAGGAGTAAAATTGTTAGAGAATTTTTAACAAATTATTATAAGGGGTTTAGTATACTGTGTTTTCAACTAAAATTAATCAAACAAAATATTTGCATAATATTTTTTATTTTTTATCAAAAAAATATTAATTAGGATTTCTGGGGTTACATGGATATCAAGAATGGTCAATGGATTACTAGGATTTCAGACCATTACAGGGGGTTATTTGATGTTTCTCTTTATTGCGGGTCAACTGGGTTGTTGAGAGGAGCATCATTGGTCACGTCAGTGGAGTAGTCAAATTTCATTCCGTTGAATGACACATTCTTTGGTTTCTTCGAATGACTTAAATGAATGACTGTATACATATTTATTTTTTAAAGATAGATATTGTTTTAGAGGAATCAATACGTCACTGTCAACACTTATTCAGATAGATTGACGAACTTCTTTCGTTTCTGTGAAGTAGATTTTAACTAGGTCCCTGTCGACATTTGTTTAGACTGATCGACGGACCTCTGTAGTACAAGTGAAGAAGATTTTTGACTGGGTGTTGTCGAACTGGGTAGTGAGAAAGGGAGAGAAAAAAAAATGATATTTTTATAATTTTGGGTTCTAGGAAAGATTAAGTTGGATAGTGGGAATAACTTTGCCCAATTTCTTATTATCGATTTTTACATTCTTACATGAAAATTCTGTGAATTTTATTCCTTCTTATACAATTTTCATCTATTTTTCCTTTTTAGGCATTTCTTTATTTTTCCTATCTTATAGATTTCTTTTTATAAAATTTTTATCGATTTTTCCACACAATCTAGGTGAAATATTTTATTTTATTTTTCCTTGTACATTTTATTTTATCGAATTATCACATTTTATACAATTTTTATCAATTTTTTACATAATTACACAAATTTTTTTTATTGATTTCTTTTCTTTTTATACATCTTTTAACTATTTCCCTTCTTACATGAAAATTCCGTTATTCAATTTTTATCAATTTTTCCTCTCTTATAAAATTTTAATATACAAATTATTTTAGTTACATTGAATGATATAATTTATATAGACTCCTTCGTTTCGGAAGTTTTTTTTTTCTCTCTCTTTCTTCCAAAATTTTGTTTTATCAAATTTTTCCTTTTTATATGAAAATATGTTAAATTTTCCCTATTACAATTTTTGCCCCCATGTTGATGCGGAAGAGGACCTAGTTTTTTAGTTGTTATTATAATGGTACATTTTTCATCGAATTATATATCTCTCTAAACAAGGTTTTAATATTTTAAAAAATTAAAACAGATGAGATCTGCATTTTGGACAATAATTTGTTTTATATTGAAATTTTTTATACCAACGATTGGCTGGTAGAGGAGGGGAGACTAGGCCGGTGGGGCAATGAGGTGGAGGTCCGGGGAGATGAAGGTAAAGAGGTGGTGGAAGCCGGCTGGTGGGGCAATGAGGTGGAGGTCCGGGGAGATGAAGGTAAAGAGGTGGTGGAAGCCGGCTGGTGGAGGTCTTGAGAGGAGGGGGACAAATATGAGAGTGAAATAAATGGATGAAGAAATATGAAAGCCTTGTAAGGGCAATTTTATCTTATACATGGATTTATATGTCTTTATGATTATTTATAAATACTAACATGATTACATAATTTCATAGAGATGAAATATTCTAAGGAATATTTTTTTCAATTTGGATGAAAATTTAAATCCTTTAAATCGTGTTTTAATCGTGTTTACGAGGACATGTATGAGATTTTTGATGTGTATAAGGACATAGATGTCTTTAAATCCTTATTACGGGTCAACTAAGTTATTGGAAGAACATCAGTGATCACAATGGAAAATTCAAAATTTCCCTTATCCTAGAAATTCTTTTGGTTTCGTTGACTAACATAATTTACCTGAATTTTTATCTAGGTGTGGATGCAAACCCAGGGTAAATCCCGCCAGGCTTTGGTAGCGTGACACCCTCTCTTCTTGGGAGGCGCCGGATCAAGCTTCCTGAGTGTAGAAAAAAGTGTTGTTCCGCACAGTTCTTATTTCAGTCTCGATTATAGTCTCATATGTGTTAATATAAAATTATCATAGCATATACTCACGCTAATAAGGTATGTGTCTCAATAAAAAATTTCACATTTTTTATAAATGCATCTATGTAATTTATTAGAGTAAATGCTTCATTTTTTTTATAAAAACATATACCCCATTAAATGAAGTATGCTATTTTTAAAAAATTCAAAACACTTGTAGACTGCATTTAGTGTTGAAAAATGGACTTATGTAACGTTATCGGAAAAAAATGATAAAGCCCCCAAGTGAGATTGGTGGTGTTGGGCTTTGGGACTTGATTTCATGGGCCATGATGGCCCCGTCATATATAGTTACGTAAAATCTATTTCACCGTGATCCACACGGGACATAAAGAACTTAAGTTTAAGTTTTATCCAATCATTAAGGTATACATCACTTATTTATTAAAATACATTATATTAAACATTTTTTTTTAAAAAAAAGGTAAAAATAGCTACCACGATTTCATTTTTAATTTCAAAGTACAATTCTGATGGGGTGAGAAGACATTGAGAAAGAAAGAAATACAAAATGGAAGTCCTGATGACCAAAATCCTGGTTAGAAGAGGATTCTAACCCGGACCATAGGCTGTCATCACCATCCAACTACTCCGTGATCGTCATGCGCCCATTTTAAAATTTCACCTCTCTCGCTCCGACCCAAACGCAGCAGCAAAAATGCTTCCACATGTTCTCCTAGTATACTCTAGTACCATTATGTTAAACATGTATCTAAAGACATTGATTTATCCCCAAACAAATATAGCCATAACACGTACAATATCAGTTGAAAAGTGTTCTTGTGCATGCAACCCATTTTACAGCCGTCTACTGTCACTATTGTCTACTATAATGTTACTATAGGATAGGATTCTATCATAGTATATATAATGTGTTATCATAATATATGAGATTGTATTATAGTGTATGAAATAAAAAAAAATCATTTTTTTAAAATACACTATTGTATATCAATATATACTCATTTCCTATAACAATATATATTTTAATGAGTGATTTTTTTTTTTAAAATGTGTACTAGGAATGAGTTTACAAAGAGAGTTTGACAAATCATTTTCCATTTGAAAAAAGAAGAATAAATACTGATTGATCAGACATCATCTTTTCTTAGGATTACACTGAATTTTCCGAGATGAATAAATGTTGAACATATTCGATAATTTATATAAGAATGTGACTTGGTAATACACCATCAAGGGGGTTACATTGCATTTCCTCCGGATTGTATACAATAAATTATCACATGCATGTATCAAGAAACACCACAACATTCATGAACAGCCAAATGAACAAACTTTTCAAGGCAATTGGGTGTGGAAATCCTGTGGGTAAAGAAATCAATGATAATAAAAGTATCAAGGAAAAACAGAGGATCATTGGAATTTATGTACCACTCATGGAATTATCTTAAAAAGACAAAAAAAAAAGTCACCTTGTAAATGGATGAAGAATGCTCATGGTCAAAACTTATGTTCCTTCTCTCCACCAAATGCATGAATCCTACTGCTGAGATTTGAGGATTGGGAATGCAATAACATCTCGTATGCTGGCAGAGTTTGTTATAAGCATCACCAGCCTATCAATTCCAAGTCCCTGAAAAGTATAGAATTAACAGATGACGACGGACCATTTTGGGACAACAATCACCGTTCCACCTCAACCTGCTAACTGTTCTATTCAAATGGAAAATGATATATTCAATCTATTTTATGGTTCAAAACGCGGTCCACCCATGTTTTTATTTTTTCAATAATCATATACCTCATTTAATGAAGTATGTAATTTTATAAAAGATGAAATATATACTCCCATAAATTGAGATATCATTTATAGAAAATGAAAATAATTTCCAACGAGGTATATACCTCGTTATAATGAGTGGAGGGGGCTAAAAAGGTACATGGGATCGCGTCTGGGACTGTAAAAAAAAATTTGAGTGTAACAATGCTCTATTATATTAATGGAAACTACATTTTATACACACATTGAGCCATATGATGAATTCTTAATGAAATATCAAATTACTTAATTATTAGTATTTCACATGCTCAAAGTGTAAAGTTTAACATGGACAAATTAAATACGGATATAGTTAGGATTTGAGCATTCCAATGGTTGAGATAGGATATCTGCACTACCATGATTGAGATACAACATATGCAAATTACAGAAATGCGGAAGGGTGATTGAGCGGGTGTTGACAACCTAGAGCGCACACAGGTGGGGGAATGCAGAAAGGTGTTTTAATGATTTAAATTTCTCAACACAAGGGATGTACATGGGAAAATGAGAAAAAGTCATTTCTCAATACAATAAAAAAATTAATAAAAATAATATATAATGCTTTGGCCTACTGACCAAAAATAAAAGTCGCATAAGTGCATACCCATAACTCAATTATAACAGTCCTCGTCTGACTAAAAATACCAATATGATCAATAAAAAAAAATTCTTTAAAAAACTCAAACTCATAAAACTTAAACTTATAAAACTCAATTATCTAGACTTCTGATAGAACGTCATATCTTCCTATCTGTGTCCCATCAGGGAAACATCCAGATTGTTAAAAAGATCTCTTTGAGATCTTGAAGGCTATTTCATCAATATTTTTTATGTTTTGATTTTTAGAGTGGTATTAGTGTCTAAGTTCCAACTGTTACATTGTATGATTTTGTAGTTTAATTTGCTTTGATTCTCTTTGGGAGTGTTTAGGGTTATGATGATAAAATCAACTGTCGAGATTAAACCTTGTCATTTTAGTTGAATCTCCATTACTTTAAGATTGAAATTGAGTCTAGATTCTTATAACATTAACATAGCATTATATAAGCTGTCATGGGATCGATTATGTTTGCTGGTTTCGCTGACTGGCGACATTATATGTTCATTAGTCCAACTACTTGAGCCTGAAGTTCTTTGGATGTTCTGAGACCTTCATTATCACAACTTCATGAACTTGGGCCTTATGACCATTTAGCCATTCACTTGCCCATTATGAGATACTCAGAACTAGCCAAGGTTATAATGTTTGCTCATAGCTCAAAGTGATTATTCTCTTTTGAGATGGACCTTTAGTCTTCTGGGAAATAACACAAGAGAGTTGTCAAATCTGTATTAACCAGTTCTGTCAAATCCCATTTTTACACTGGCCAGTTGATAGTCAAAGAATATCCATCATTTCATTTTGTTATCACATTTATTATGGTTAGATGCCCCAAATTTCCCAAGTCTGATCATTTTTTGGCCAAGAGAGAGCATATTGTACTATTGTCTAGACTTTATTTCTCACTATTGATAAAAAGTGACCTCACTATCGATAACTAGTCTCAACCTTAAGTATCTGTTAGGGTATTCCAACTTGTCACCTGCCTTTCTAGTGGTCCTATTAGCTATGCTCACCTACAAACACCCTGTAAAAGTAGAGTACCTGAGCAGCCCTACACTGCTAGCCTTTTTTATTCTTTTCCTAATATACCCTTTATCCAAGTCTTTAGTTCCACCCACCTTCCAAATAGGGACAAAATTGGCCTGGACAATCAGCTCAAACTGATGTGGCAATGGAATCCCCTTATGGAAGAGGACTTCAGAGAATGAACAGAGAGAGCCTTCTTGACGGAAGAGCACATACTTCGCATTTTTAGGGCCACAATAGATGAAATACAAAAAATAGTAGGTATTAATGAAGCAAAGGTAGGAAAGAGAGGTAAGCAGGGGTTCTTATTTTAGATGATTCAAGAAAAAATATATTAACCTCCACCGTCCCATTAAAGAGAGAAAAAGAGCTCATTTGAAAGTTGAACCATGAAAAGAGACTGAAAAAAACAATTTTGAGAATAGACTGAGCCAGATACACAACCATGGATGCAATTCATGGTTCACTCTAGGCCACAACAAAGGATGAACCTGGACGGCATCTACTACCTTGATGCCCGTTCGTGCCAGGGAGTTTTTTTTTCATTTTCTTTCCCTTTGTCGTTCTTCCTACTATTTCCTTGATGTTTATACTTCCTGATTCCTATGGTTTGGTTGAAAACCTTCCTTTACCTGTTTTTCTTTCATGTTGGGATTATTAACCCCCTAAGCACAGAGGTAGTTACATCTTCACTGCCTCACTTGCCAGACTATCCCCCCCGTAAGTGTTAGGTTGCATATTTTGTTCATATTCCTTTGAATTTTAATTAAAGACTAGATTGCAAGTTTCTCAACCATTCCTTTGTTCTCTGTTTGATGGAACCATCCGCACAGCAGGGTCAGCCATGTTACAAGTGAAACTCGAACCCAATCACCAAACATCCATAATTTTCCGATGACAATCTTTTGCAGTGGTTTCTTGCTTCCCAAGGTTGAGGTGGCATTCATGAAATCCCTTCTTAGAGTTTTGTACTTTTTGTAGGATGGAAAGTGATTCTCATCCTTTTTGGGAACATTTTTTTGTAGATATCTAGTATAGGCCATGGGCGGAACACAAATAAATTTCTATTTGACTAAGGCCGTTGTGGTGTCTGTCAATACAAACACACTGAAGTCAAAAGCAACCTATTAACAAGAGCACATGTATATTTAAAACATTAGCTCTCCAAAAGTTATCTAGCTCCCACCAATATTCATCACAGGCAATTTTTAGGTTGAATTTATTTGAATCACAATCTTGTGGTTTAAATAACTCAGCTAATCAATTTATGAATTGACTGGATCGATTATGCACAAAGTCAACCAATATACATCTGTGACATACCAATTCTCCTAAAAATTAATATATGAAGATATAAAGGAGCATTTGTTTAATATAACCAATTTACATCTCTAAGGTTCTGGCTAATAGAATCAAAGGGGTTATTAGGTACTTAGTGGATGCATACCAGGGAGACTTCTTCGGGATGGGTTTATGGCGGTTCCTCTGGGGTCCATAAGGATAGGAGAAAGGGGTTGGTTATAAGCTCAACTTTGCTAAGGCCTATGACAGTGTAAGATGGGACTTCCTCTTTCACTTAATACCATCGATTTGAACCAAAGTGGGTGCAGATGATCAAGGCGTGTGTCACAACGGCTAAAACCTCAGTTTTGGTGAATGGAAGCCTATGTGGTTTCTTTCATTTTGGAAAAGGCCTCCATCAAGGTTATCCGCTTTACCCTTTCCTTTTCATTTTGGTGGCAAGGCAAACACTTTTAGTAGAATGATGCGCATGGCAGAGGCTCAAGGTTGGGTGACAGGTCTTAAATGTAAGGAAGGGGGGTCCCCTATTTATCTTGTGCAATACGTGGATGATACAATCATTCTAAGTGAGGCGGAAGAACAGTCGGTGACAGGGATAAAATTTGTATGCAAATGTTTTGAATTGGTCTCGGGCCTTCGAATTAATTTTGGGAAGAGTTCTATTTCAGGCATCAATGTGGAGGAGGCTTTGGTGAATAGGATGGTCGGGATCCTAGGATGTCAAAGAGCAGGTTTCCCTCTCAAACACTTGGGCCTTCTCACTCTGGGGAGACTCCTTAAAACCGAATGGATGCCTTTAATCATCCGCTTCAAGAGGAGATTAGCGGGTTAGTAGAGCAGTTTCTTAAGTCTCGGGGGCAAGATTACTTTGACTCCATCCGTTCTATCGAACCTCCCAATCTACTTCCTATCTTTGTTCAGAGTTCCAAAGGGGATCCTTCGATTGTTGGATGGGATTTGGAGGAGGTTTCTATGGAACAGGGTGAAACAGAACAGCAGGCGGGTTCATCTAGTGGAGTGGGACATGGTGTGTCGGGAGAGGAAGGAAGGGGGGAATGGGATCATGAATATGTTAGACATGAAGAGGGCATTATTGTTGAAATGGTTATGGTGTTGGCTTGACAACCCCTCGGTGATGTGGGGAAGGTTGGTTCATGAAAGATGTAATTGCAGTCAATTTGGGAGTTCCCGATTCCCTCGTGCTGGTTGATATATTTCGGGGATTTGGAAGAGCATCCTGGTTAGTCTCGAGGATTTTGTGCAGGCTACTAGATGGGAGATTGGGTCGGGAGAGAGGATTAGTTTTTGGTCAGATCTTTGGATTGGGGACAGACCGTTACATGAGCGGTATTCTGCGATTTTTTGAATTGCAGTGGAACAAGAGGCACTAGTGTCCCGGTTTTGGCAGGGGAGAGGAGATATTGGGTATTGGGAAGTGTTGGTTAGAAGGAACTTGAATGACAATGAAATTGATGGCTATTTGCAGCTGCTAGAGGATCTTCAAAGGTGCGGGTGGTGGAATCTCGGAGAGATAAGATCATCTAGATGCTTTTCCGTGAAGGGCGGGTATGCTTGACGTCTACGGCCGGTGGTGCCTTTGATTGCTAAGGAATCATAAGCAGGTTTGGGAATGTAAAATTCCTCTCAAGGTGAAGGCATTCATGTGGACTGTGTATCAGGGGGTCTTAACTAAATCCTTTATTTCACGATGGATGCCGGATGGGGACAAGAGGTGTGTGCTATGTGGTGTGGTGGATGAGACTGTTTCCCATCTTTTCATTGGTTGCCCAATGGTGCAGCAGGTTTGGAGGTGGCTTTCGGTGGTTGGAGGATAGAGGGACTCGTTCTCCACATTAGAGAATCTATGGCTGTCGGGGAAGAGCCTTCGCAACCCAGCTGATAGGAGTGTGCGCATGAAGTTCTCTCAAATCCTGTTTCCTGCAGTTGTGTGGTTGACTTGGCTAATCAGGAATCACGCTGCCTCAGAGGGTGCAATCCATATGCTGAGAACATTTGAGACTCAGTGATTAGATTGGTTTTGGATTGGGGAGTGTTCTGTGTTGGCACTCGGTCAGAGGGTTTGGTTGATGGGGTGTTCATTGTACAGGAGTAATTTAGTTTGCTGTTTTGTTGATGCAAAGATGATCACTCCTAATGCAGAGGCCTTCTCTGCGATGGGGGTTGTCTTTGCGTTGTTTTTTCCTTTGCTTTGTAACTTCCCTTTGGGCTTTCTCTTTAATATATTAGAGGGCTAAAGCCTACCATTTTCATCAAAAAGATAAATAAAATATTGCATGATAAAATGATATGATAACAATAGTTTAAATAGAAAAAAAAAGCTCACATACACAAACTAATGATTAGCACGCATAGATAGATTGAAAGTAGAATACCACATCCAACTGTAAAGATGAGACTGATCATACCATTCCTGAAGCAGGAGGCATTCCCTGCTCCAAAGCGTTTAAAAAGTCAACGTCTAAAGATACTTCATAATTGGTGTCATCACTCTCCCTGTTCTCTTCCAAAGCTACATTTTGTGCTCTCCTTTCATTGTGCAATTTGATTTGCTCTTCTAAGCGTGCTCGCTATCACACAAGAAAAAATTAGTATGAATACTGAAAAGTAATAACAGAAGATTACTAGGCTTTAAAGCAAAAGAAAAGGGCATAGCAGATATTCCATAGTGAACTAATAGAAAAGTAAGTCCTTTACTAATAATGAAGATAGGATTAGGTTCAATTCATGTCTATCCATGCATCACTGACACCGTTAAATCACTGATTCAGTTAATAATCACGGACATGTTATGGTAAGCAAAAGCTTAAATGTCATCTGCCATTCCAGAAATTACTCAAATAAGAAATTGGCAAGACTGTTTTCAGTTTAGATGTGATAAATATTTGGCATTGTAACTTATGATCCAGCAAGTCTTTTCCATGCATATCGTAAAAAATAAGAAAATTGTGTAATAGGTTATACTAAAAGGTCAGGATAGAATGCAACAGAGTTTACTAGTAAGCTAACCGTATATAGTAATATGTATACCGGCATTGTAAATAATAATATACACATCTTAAGAACCCAATTTTTGCATTTGCAAAGTTGATTGTACTTCCTACCTTTTAGTTTTGAAATAAACAATTTCGTTTTATAGTTTTCTCCACTTTGAGATTTTCTCAGGTTTTCTGATCTTCCTATAAGTCAGGAAAAGTCCAACTATTCCCAAATTAGAGGGAGGGAGGACCTGCGTGGGGTCCACAGTGGTGTTGTTTGGCACAACATTATGACATGATATTTTAAATGCCTGTTCTATGGATGCCCCATAAGTTTGTTCATTTGGGCAAAGGTGGGACCTGGTGCATCTTCACCAACCCAAAAGCATGTGAGATTGGTTTCGGAGGAGGAGGAAATGAGGTGAGCGAAGCAACAGGGGCAAATTTCAAGGCTCCATCCCTCATGGGGTCTGTTGGGGGATTTGGCTTGCACAGAATAAGCTCATCTTCCAAAGGAAGTGCATCTATGTCGAGAACATTTGGGTGGCTATTACAATTTCTCTACAGACTTGGACAAGCATGCTTCTTGGTGAAGAGTCGGTTAGCTCTATCATGGGTGCAAATTGGAGCAGGTGGTAATATTTTTCATGCTGTACCAAAGTCTATTTGGCGCATATCCAAAAATCCCCCATCTCCTTTGTTTGAGGGGCTTTATAATAATAAAATTGCTCAATCTTTCAGGGAAAAAACTTTTGGAATTTTTATCTCACCGAGCAGCTGGTCACCCAACTGAAGCCACAACACCCTGATCCATAGAGGGTCAAAATCAATTCTGATGGATCTCTCGCACCAAATAAAGCAGGCTTAGATATCTGCAGGAAATTTTCTTATGGGAGTAGCTACTAGATGTGAGCACATCTTGATTAACATCCTGGAATTTTCAGGCCTCTCACAAGGACTGCAGCAAGGCAAGCTACAAGCGCATAGAAGTCTGACTTGAAAAAAGACTCCAAGGTGGTTGTGGACTAAACTAAATCTAGACCTATACCTTGACAAGCATTGACAGGAGTCAGGCACAAATTCAGCATGATCTAGCAACCTTAAAAAGCATTGAAGATTACACTCACCTATAGAGAGGAAAACCAGGCAACTGACCTACTGGCTACTGGCATGATGGGGGAAAAAATACAGGATACTGCACTTATTTATCCAGAGAACATGTGGGCACATCTTCAAGTATCACTGGACAGAGACAGTAGAGGGCATGCTATGCTGGACCTTTTCAATTATACTAATGTTAAGGTCTGTCAAATTGTTTACAGTGTAAGGTAAACAGGAACTTTGTGAGGAATGACAGGGTATGCAATTCTAGGGGTTCCTTCCCTTCCATACCTAACATAGTTTCACCTACCTATATACTCACATGCAGTAACTTTTTTACATTTATGCATATGAATGGAATATACACTGATATTAAAAATAAAAAAAGTTCAGGTCCATTTTTTCCCATTATTTTCCAAAAAGAAATGTTCTTATTCTGTAGAATTCACACTGAACCAGGCCTGGTACAGAGCAAGCTAACACTTCTAGCCAAGGTTATCTACTACACTACTTTGAGGCTGATCTCGTTCTCAAGCAAGGAAGTTGAAGTCAATTGGCACAATCCTATTCAGGCATGCTGAACCATGTATTTTCTCTTTGTAACAAGGAAAAAAAGTAAAAGAAACAGAGACTGACATGACAGATTATACATTGGAATATGCCACAGAAATTTAAGAATGAGCCAGCATGTCAGTTCCTGACAAGCTTCAACCTGTGTAGTATTTTGGTGAATATTTTAATGGGCAAGGGGTCAGTAAGATGACCAATTTGTAGTTTCACTACAGTAAATATTTTGGATATAATTGGCAACTTCTAAAATAAAACCAGTTAACAAAGCCTCAAATGAACCATAGGCACCATTGTAGAGTGGGAAAAAAAAAGTTCAGCAAGCTAATGAGTGCTCAAAATGCCCATCATATGTCTGCAAAGGCATTCACTTTACATTTACAAAACCATTTAAACAACCAGAATGAACTACTTACCTGATCCATAGGATCTGTCAATTCAGAAAAAGCATTTGCCATTTCACGTCCATAAATAAAGAGCTCAAACCTTTCAGTGAAGCCTGCATGACTATAAAACAGGAGAATATATTAACAGTGCACATACCATAGAGGTAACAATCACATTTCTAATGTTGGCAGTGGATCCATATTAGGTTCACTTGCCCGGTCCTGGGACCACGGGAGTGGTGTGCACACATGCTGTGTGTGCATCCACCGCCTACTAAGGGCATCATTGTGGAAGCCACAAATGTTCCAAACCCGTGATAATGGGCAGCATCAAGCCAATACAGATCTGCTTCAGCATGGCATGACAGGAATCATATTATGCAGTTTGATTCAATTTATCAAAAACAATTTCAAATTTTTCAAAAACAATTGTCAGAGTTTACTTTAGCCACCTCAATTCCTAGAGCGCCCCACCCCAACCCCCCAAAAAAAAAAACACACTAAGGGCTGTTTGGAAACCCATTTGAAAAGTATGATTTGTAAAAAGTAACTTAATAAAACTCAATTCCTAAGAAACTCACTTGTTTGCTTTTTAAAAAGCATATTTTTTGTAGTAAAAACTGAAACAAACATTTTAATTACTTTTTCGAAGCCGTTTGGAAACATCTTTGCACTTTTCGATTTATGCATAAGCAAAAGCCCACCCAAACAGGTTTCCAAACAGCCCTAAATGTATCACAATTAAAATGTGTCATGGTGCACATGACGATGACATGGACAAAGGTTCTGATATCAAGCGCATACACAAATTGTGAAATAAAATACTTAAATTGCTTCTACAGTAATATATGGCTCTCAGACAGAACATAGATACAGAGTATCTTACGTATATCTCCTACCCTTGATGACAGGAAAAAGACATTATGTAAGGAAAAAAAAGAAAAACCTCCAGAGTATAATTCTGTCATGATCACAAATGTGTGGATAACAGGAAATTGTTAATGAATCTCAAACATCAATAATTATACCATCAATGAGGAGGAAAAAGAATACATGAAATACTGAAAATTCTCTAAAGATGTGAGGAGGATTTATAAATTTACATTTCAAAAGAAGGATCAGAAAGATTTATCAGAATTCTATACAGCAACAATGACAACATAGCAGGATTGAATTTATTATAAAGCTTAATAGAACAATTTAGTTTTCTAAAATAAATTAGTTTCAACTTTAAAAAACAGAATTATAGTTTAACTATAACAATCTATTTTTTTATTACGGAGATTTATTAGTTTGAGAGGTACATTTGAAACTTATAATAAAACTCAAACATGAAGATAAAAAGGCAATGGGAGCAATGCAAGGTCAAACAAAAAGTTGGATGTTGACAAAATGCAAATAGGGAAAGGAGGGTTGACAAAATGCAAAAAGTTGGAAATTTAAAATAAGTAAATAAATGATATGAGTTGGGGGAGCTTTGAGGAGGGTGAGATCACATTTTCGATTGAAAATAGAACTAAAAGCAAACTACCACAAAAGCATCAACAAACAGATGATAGTAATTTATGAGGATGCTAAAAGTTACCTAATCAAATTTTCAAGTGGATCAAAAAGACAGAATACACATAAAAAAATTGGTAGAGAAAAGGGTTCTATGAGAAGAAAATTCTTCTCTAGATGAGCTATGCAAGAGAAATAGACAGTAGACCAGATAATTAAAAAACAAAATGCATCCTGAAAGGAAAGGCACAACCAAAGCATTCACTGGTGAACTCAGTCAATAAATAAAAAATTGAACATTTTAATACAACGGGAAACACAAAATTCCATCGCAATACAGAATCAGAGACTGATGTGAGAGAGAGAGAGAGGGAGACCACTCACCCCCCCCCCCCCCCCCCCCCCCCCAAAATAAATAAATAAATAACCATCATCAGTATCCCACCAGCAAAAACAAAGGAAAATGCACATCAGTAAATAGAAACACAATTGTTTTAAAATTTGCATGAATTCACTTATCCTCAATATCCTTTGCAGCTAAACATGAAAGATCAGAACAGTGAAATGCAGGTATAAAGTTTATTAAGTTGAAAAGTATTTTACCCTCGATGTGGTTTGGCCAAAGGAGATATTTCAATAGGGTAGTCAAGAACAAATGTAGGTTGCACAAGGGTAGGTTCAACAACAGCCTCAAAAACCTGGATCAGTAATACTTTCAGCAATAGTCAACATCAAGATCAACTTCATAGAAGTTAAGAGTTCATGGAGTAATGTTTCTGGGTGCATGTGAATAGAAGCACCACAAGATAATTAATTCAAACACTTCCATACAAAAGAAAATCAAGTTTCTTCAAATGTAAACTTATTTTAATTTAACTATAAAAGAATGTACACCACGCTGCTCACCAAATATACAGAGGCATACAAAATTAATACCATACAGTACAATTTCAAATTGCATCACATCCAAGTGGAGAAAACAAAAGGTTAATTGAGACAAAAAAAAATTGCATTTCCTTTTTATGTAACACAAATTGTTCAATTAAGATAGATAATAATAGAATCGCATAAATTGCTATCCTTGAAGTTATAACTTTAGCCAATACAGAAAAACTGCTAGGCCACACTTTAATTGAGCTTCACTCTGTTCTCCACAAAGTAGCCTTTTTTTTGCTGCCCTTCTAGGATTCAAATAGATAGCATGGAGTATATTCTGATACCCATTGTTATGACCTTAGCCATTACACAAAAAAAATAAGGTATTAATGATGCAAAAAGAAAGAATCCTAACTGTTTAAGTTCCTCATCCTAGGTTGGACTTGCTTTGGTCTGATACCCAAGAGTCAACTTAATTGAAATTGTTTTAGCCACAGAAACTTGTAAAATGTCAACATTCTAGGTGCTTTTACTCAACAATATCCCATAGAGCGGTAGATAGCCTAAAACATGCTCATGTGCCATGACAACATTAATTGAATAAATTGGTTAACAACAGAAAGAGTTCTGGTAAGAGAGTAAAACCACTAAAATAATTAATATGCCGAAATACCTAAATTCTTTGGGGTTACCTCATTGAGAACATGCCCCACAGAAAGGCAAGGTTGAGCCAAAATTTTATATTTTTCGTCAGAGCCAATACCATGTGCAGCTCTAACAGCTTCTTTAGCTGCCAAGGAATCCCCATTGAACACACTAAAATCAACTCCGGTAACTTCTCGGACCAGATTAAGCATAGTTTCTCTCCTCCAAGGCCGCTCCAAACATATCACAGTACCCTGCAAGCAATGCAATTGCGATGACATGGAATTTCTACACGAACAATATGAACAAACAGTTCCAGACACTCCTACCTGGTAATCAATTCTAAGATTCCCATGGACAGCAAGTGCACATCGAGTAACAATTTCCTCTGCCAGATTCATCATACTTTGATAGTCTGAAAATGCTTCATACATCTAAATGCCAAGCTAAAACAATTGCCAATGAGAGTTCACTCATAAAGTATAATGAATCAACAAAAGAATAAATGTAACTAACATAATGATAAAAAAAAAAAAAAAAAGGATGTAAGAACTTGAAAGAACAAAACAACTGATTTGATAAAGCAACAATAAAATTAGGTAGTAAATATATAGTGATTTGATATTAGACAGTAACATATTTATTGTGGGTGGGGAATATCTCTGATGAAGCACAAAAGAATATAGATTATTATTCAGATAGCATCCTTCTTTGACACATATCTTCCTTCAGAAAATTTCTGACAGAGCTTAAAATGCATTAAAATATAGCATATGGGCATAACCATGATTATAACATATTGATAGAACATGTTACCTCAATAGTGGTAAATTCAGGATTATGGCGAGTAGAAATTCCTTCATTTCTGAATATTCTACCTATCTCATAAACTTTGTAAATACCCCCTACCTGCAGTTCGAATCATACTGACATCATTATAAAATGGCAACAAATAAGTCTGAAAGCAATTAAGAATGACCAGCATGACTTGTGGTTCAACCAGACGCAGTGCAAGCTACGAATGCAATACATGATAGACAATCACAAGAGTAAATAGATGAAACATTCCATGATAAAGAACAACTCAGTCCCCCCTTCTGATCATGCACAAGCACATCAGGAAGGAAACAAACAATTCTGCTTGAGGACATGTAATAGTGAGGCATATTGGGTAGGCTAGCACCGAGTACTAAATTGATGAAATGTTGGATGTCACGGGATGAAGGGCAGCCAGATGAAAGCTCTCTAGAGAACATGTTACAAAAATTTCGCAACGATAGGGTGCAGGAAATTGGGTGTTGGAGTTGGCGGTTGCTCTGTGTCCTCTTTGATTCCTACAAACACAATAGGATCTCCATTTCCCTGATTGCTTTGGTGAATTGTCGGACCATAAGTGGGGTCATCATTGTAGGAGGTTCTCCTAAAGGATGGAGATAACATGTCTTCCTTCAAACACAAAAAAACAGGTATGCTTTCATCAATTGCTATCACCTCGCAGTCCTATTGATATGGTCATCCAAGGAGGTAAATGATGTGCATCCATATGTGATACATACCAATCTAAAACCAGATCTTACATCATTTGGCAACTCGATCTAATCACTTCTTTAGCCATGAAAGGGCATGTGTGGATGTTATCTTTGCAGGAAGCCTCATTTTCTCCACATAAATTGCTAAGGGTGCGTTTGGTTGCGCGATTGCGCTGCGATTGCGATTACAGGAAGCTGCGTTTGAAATCGTGCAACCAAACAGTTTTGTAATCGCAGTTTTAAAACCAGCGATTGCAGGCAAATAGTGCCCAAAAGCTGCGATTTCAAAAAGCTGAGAAAATGAGCTTCCTGCAGAATCAGGTTTGCAATCGCAGATTCCTGCAGAATCAATTTTGCAATCGCGCAACCAAACGCACCCTAAGACAAAGTTCTTGTAGCGCTTCCAAATCCAAGATTGTGTTATCGTTGATGATATAAGTGTTGAAAAGATCACCCCGCAAAGGTATGATGTATCATCATTGCGCTTGGACGACGGAAGGGAGCATTGTGGCACAAGTATTTCCCTGCTTACCATAAATGTATCTTTTTTTACACATTTTAAGTTGTCATGGTCAATATTGATCAATGACTGAGAAATAATGTGTTGGGGCCAATGGCTAGCAGGTGGTGATTGTTGACAGATTCTGACAGGTATCAGTGAGGCAGGCCCCCACCATCTCCTCCTTCAATCAGAGTAGCTCTCTACACTTCAGCAAGTTCTAGGGGAGTTAGTAGATAGTTCAGGAGGTTGAGGTGGGTTAATCATGTATTCCAATGGGATTGACTGTTGGTGGTTGAGTTCAGCCTCCAGTTTCTCTGAGATTGGTTGATCATGTGTTCCAATGAGATTCGTTGCCTGTAAATGCCTAGTCAAACTCAAAGCAATGACTAAGTCAGTGATAGTGTTTGTTGGAATCAAAAGCTAATTGTTGGGCTTATTATCTGTAACTATCATTGTGGTCAATCCTTGATGCAAATAAGGATGATTTAAATAAATAGTCCTCAACAATCCAGACGGTCCAGCAATGTAGTTCAAAGAAGACTAAATACTTCAAAATTTGAATTCAATTATTCAAATTCAAAATTTGAATTCAAATTCAAACAAATTTAAATTTAAATTAGGTCAAGGATTTAGTGAGGATTTGTGCAAAGAAGTTGCTGAAGAGACACATTCAAATTGTTTTCAAATTTCTCCACAATTTATGCATCCAATACCTCAAAACATGTGATTTGAAACCACTTAGGAGCTCCCTATTCATTCCAAGAAGGAGCGAAATTTGAAATTTAGATTGAACAATTTTGTGTTCTGTATAAGTGAAGCTTTTGAGCTGCCAATTTATCTAGTTGTTTGTACTTCAATGTCAGGTTGAGAGATCATTCTCATTTCATTAAGAGTTTTCTTCCCACCATAAACTCAATTTGCATCAATCCTCTAGTTAAGTAGGTGATTGGGATTGTTGGAGCTAACGATTAGATCACTTGATTTGCAAGGTATTCGCAGTGTTTTAAAACACGACCCCACCGCTATGAATTCCGGTTCGGTTTACCCTCAAACCCCAATGTTATAAAAAACTGATAAAAATCCCACTGGTTGAACCGATGGTTTTTGAGAACTGGCCATGAGTAGATTAAGGATTTTTATTCATAGAAATTATGATTAATTACTTGTTAAAATATTAAATCTAATAAAAAAATTAATTTTCTATAATAAAATCATGTTATGATGTCAAGTAAAAGCTTAAAAAATATTAAAATTTAAGAGTTTATAATTATTCAAATATTTTCTAAAATTTTCATATTTTTTACAAATTGATTTATTAAATAATAGTTTATTTCTTTATTGATTATGTTATGATAATGTCAGGGTTCAAATCCGGTTAACCCGACGGGCGAACCACTGACTCTTAACCCATTCAATTTTCCAGTTTAATGAACAGTTCAATTTTAAAAACATTGGGTATTCAACGAATATGGTCCAGCACACACCAACTATAATTAACGTAGTTATAATCTGGGTAAGGTTATTTTAAGTAGATGATGACCAAGACTACTCTTTCAAGTTCATCACAGTGGTTAGGACCAATAACTTATCGACACAATGGTATTTCTAGTTGGTTAGGACCAACTCTCGTGTTCCCTTCTTCTCCAGTCAAGTACTAAGTCAGGGCTAGAATGCATCAATTACCCAGTCATTTCACACTGAATATATAATGTTATGTACTCATGTGTCAATAATTTCCAACATAAAAACCCCCTAGCAACAATAATGAATCAATAGAATTTGCCAAATTTATTCTCTCTTAACAAAAATCATAAAGAACTAACATATAGAGCTAACAATGAATGCCATCCCTTCATTATGATGTGGGTTATGCATATTCAGAACATAAATGGTGCCAAATATTATTAAGCTAGATTTCAGGTTATATTAGTAAAACCGTGGACTTTTACATACTGCAATCATAAAACCTGTTCATCTCTCTCTCTCTCTCAAGAGAACGTCAGTCGAAGTATATAGTCAGCCTTCTATTGTGAGTTATTCTAGTCACAAGTCATTATCAATCAACAAATTCAATAGTTGAGTATAACATATATAACAATGTGCATATGTTCAGCTTCTAGCAAGACAAATATATAACAGATAATTCTGAACATATATAACAATGTGCATATGTAAAAGGTAACTTGTTCAAATAAGCAACGGGTGTAGGAATGATAACGGCCAACGCACCAGGAACCTCTTCAGGTGGAGCTCAGTTGCAATTCTTAGAAAAAGTTTTCTTTCAAGTGAGTTATGATATGTGACAAAGGGTCTAGCCTCCGCACCACCAGCTGCTTCCTGGTTCATTAAATGAGCAAATCTTCATTCGTGCATACAAATATCAGAATTCTGAGTGTACAATCCATTAAGCAAGAATATAGATGCAACATAACGAACACATGCAATGATTAAGAATAGATTAAATGAATAAAATAATTAAAGTTAAATGGTGGCCATTTTCAACTAAGACAGTAGATATCATTATGATCAAACAATTTCTAAATGCAAACAGGAGGAAAACATTACAATTCCAACTCAAAACAATTGACAGAATGTTCCAACGTTCACAAACTAAGCAGCCAGTAGATAATATGTAGATATTACCAGCTGGATTAGGCTAGACATTTAAAACAAGGGGAAACAATTGTTTTAATGAAAATAATATAGCTAAAAGAAGAGATCAAAATGATATGAATTGCCATTTGCCAATAACACAAACTGCAAATGAAAGGACCAAAACTTATGCATAATTACAGCCTCAAAGGAAGCTGAGAATCAGAGAAATAGTTATGCAACCATGCATTAACAGATGAAGAAGCACTTCATAATCCATGAAACAAGTACACTCTTCTCTGTGCCAATTAGGACTGCAACTTGGGTCGGGTCCAACACAAACCCGATGGGTTGAACCAGATTTTCATATGGGTTGGGTTGCAAAATCTGGGTTCGGGTTGATGAATTCGGGTTACTTAACAAATCGGGTTGGGTTTGAGTTAGCATTATAGACCAACCCGACCGAACCCGAACCCGAACACAATACATGACATAATAAAATCTGGACCATTAGATTTGATGCCACTTTCTAATCTCAACCATTAGATTAACCTTTACCCACAATTAAACCCCCTCTTTAACAACAAACCCTAGCTGTCCCTTCCAACCCTCCCTCTCCCTCTCTCTCCTCTTTCTTCCTGTTCGATTAAATCACTTCTACTCTTTCTTCATGTTCAATTAAATCACCTGAAGAACACACATTGATTGCGACGGAGGATCGTGGGTGCTTGACTGAGGGCACTTCATGATCCTTGCGTATTGTTTCTTTCAATAAGATTCTTTTAAGCTTGAATTTTTTTATCTGATCTGTATTTTCAAATATGAACATTCAGACACATTTCAGATTTGGATTTCTATGTTATTGGTGGACTTCAGATTGTTTTCTACTTTTATTGGACTCCAATTGTTTCTATTTTTCATGATCCTTCAATTGGGGGATCATAATTTGTAAAATGTGTCTAATTTTTTGGTAAAAAATTTGATCGCCTGTTCTAAGTTTTTTTTTTGTATGTAAAGTGAAGCTTTAAATCGGGTTCAGGTTGGATTTTTTTTCCATGGGTTGTGTCCAGGTTAGGATTATCAGGATTATCAGGTTGTAAATCAGATTGGATCGGGTTAGAGTTGAATGTTTTGAATTTTGGATTGGGTTCAGGTTGGAATCAACCCGAACCCAACTCGCCCGAGTTGTAGTGGGCTGTCGATGTCCAATATGGTAACACAAAGACATGTTAATGTTTTATCATCATTTTACTGAATACAGTTTCTACGCATCCCTCTGAAACAACATGTCTTCGCCATTGTTATGTAGATGGCAATGTCCGGTTAATGTAACTACCCTATGAAATATATTACCGATCAAATAAATAATAATAATTATAATATAATAAGCCCGTGACCATATGTTCATGCACACACATTATTTTTTAATAATACTATTCTTATATTTTCCATCGTAATTATGTGTTCTTTTTTGTTTTTTAATTTTCAAAGTATGTTTCCCAATTTTATTAAAGAAATGTCAATATTCTAGTATACGTCCTTTTTGTAGAATAAAATTGGTATCCCAATTTTTTTTTAAAGGAAATAAATTGGTATCCCAATTTTTTTAAAAGGAAACTATGGAGAAGTACAAGAGGTAAGAAGTACACGAGGTATAACAAATAAAAAAAATTGGTCAAGAATATCAGGAATCCATCTCTTAACAAAATCCCCTCTCTACAACAAAAGACCCTTCCCAAGGAATAATAATAATAGTCTCCACTATTGATATATAGGCAGAGAAGCTTTTGGGGAGCAAATAATAGGTTCCTCGATATACTATTCCTTCCTGTTGAATATACATTTTTCTTTCAAATTGCAACATATCCGCATTTGTTTATATAGATGTCTAAAATTTTTTTTAATATACCTAAAATAAAGCAATTAAAAGATTAGAGATGTAAAATTAAAGAATTTGATTGTAATATATATCTTTTTAAAACAATTCAAGATCTGTTATAATTTTAAATATTTAAATGACATTTAATAATTTTTGCATTTATTATTCAAAAAATAATTTTATTAATTGTGTTTTCATGTTTTATATTAGTTTCTTTAATATCAATGTTTTCATTAATACCCTAAAATTAAGTATAATAATCAGTCCAGGTGTGTGGACTACTAAATGTGATTGTGTACCTAGGAACCCAACTTCCTAGGAACCCGTAAAACCAAATCCTAGGAACCCAACTTCAACTCTTTTTTTATCACAAGACACTGAATCCGAGTCTTAAGGACCTGCCTTCATGCTTGATTTTTTGAAGAAAAAAAAAGAGCAAATGAAGTTGGATTTGTAGGACCTAGTTTTTAATGAGAAATTAAAAAAAATGGTTGCCTGATGGCCACTTACATGGTGGTCGGATGGTCGTTTTTGTGTTTGTGGTAAAAATGGGTCAAAAGCCACTTTTTTTATTATTTATTTTCTTATGAATATTTTTAAAAAAAGGCCCAAAAGATTTTGTCCAATGCCAACACCAAAAATTAAATTTCCCATGCCAAGTTAAGAGGATTTCAGACCTTTACACCCCGTTTGGATAGTGGGTTAAAGAAGTATAAGGGGAGTATAAGTGTGGTATAAGAATGGATAGAGAAAATGGTTGTTTGTTTGCATAGTATAACTTGGTATTACTAGCCAATTAAAACGAGTATAAGAGAGTATAACAATTCTAGTAACCCCTAAGATAAACTATACTCAATTTATCTATTACCATGGGCCCACATGTCAAATCAACTTTATACACTTTATCACATCAAATCACCTATCAACACCTCTTATACATCAATGAAACCCACATGTTAAATCAACTTTTTACACCTTATTTATATTTTATTCTTTATCAACCAAACAACTCAACCTTTATTCTTACGTTTTCCAATGAGAATAAAAAAAACACAACCAAACAGAAAATCTCTTATTCCGGTAAAATTGTTATCTATATTGGTATAGTTATCTATCCAGAATAACTCAATTCCTTAATCCAAACGAGGGCTTAGTTTATGCCCGGTAATTACAGCAGTCAGCTAGGCCTAGCTACCCTTTTGGATCTAAATCCCTCAAAATTTTGATAGTTTCTTATACCACTAATCAAGATTCGGATTCACAATTGACAAAAAAAAGCTGTTAAAGAAAGAAAGAAATGCAAGAGATAAAAGAGAGAAAAGAAGATAGAGGAATAGTTGCACATGCTTCACAAGAATTGCATGGTAGCTCAGCCCTTTATAATGATTGGGATACTCTTAAAGGGCAAAGGATAAGATATCTAAAACTCACTCATTACAACATTATAGAGGAACAAAAATTTTGTATAACAAAAAAGATGGAAACAGCCCTACATATATTTATCTATAATGTCCGCTTCGGCATTTGATAATCTAGAGTCATACAATTAGAAGTGAGAATCAAGCATGAACAGTATAATGTCAGGAGTTATTTTACAAGTTCAACAGTAAAGTAATGATTAATAATTTGATCAATGTGCTAGCTGAAGCCAGATAAAACAAGCAAAACTATGTAATGTTATAGATTTAAACCCAAAAAAGTGAAGCAAGTTGCAAACCTGTAGAACTGGGGTATCAACTTCCACATAATCCAATGATTCCATTATTTTGCGAATCTCTGAGATCATCTACAGTCATAGGAATGATACACAATTACTCTGTGCATATATACATAGGAGAGAGAATAAAAACACCATAAGAAACACCGGGATAAGTTGAAGTTTATTTTAAAAAGCAGTAAAATCATGGAAGTATCGACCTAGCAGTAAATATTTGGTAAAATTAGCAACAAAAAAGAAGGGTGCTATGACCAATAAAAGACCAAAGTTTTTAATTGGGTATGTGAGAGGGTTAAAAAGAATTTGGTAGACTAAAAGACCACATAGTGACTCAAATTCTCATCCGCTTTGATCAAAATAGGAAGAACGATGGTGGTGGGGACGAGCGGCAAGGGCAAGGAGAAGGTGGTGGAGCATGCAGAAACACACAGGCTGTCAGGGGACGTAGTCCAGGGACCTACAGACCAAGACGGTTGGACGGTGGTCCAACGAAGGGGAGGTGCTAGACAGCCGAGGGAAGTACAACAAGCAGAGAGAAGATTTGGAAAGCGCCCACGTGGAGGTCTCCCGGTGGGGTCATCTCCCAGGAACATTGTTTGCTTCCGTTGTCTCGGAAGTGAGCACTTCGCGAAGGAATGTCGGGATCCGCCGAGATGCTGGGCTTGTAAAGGCGTAGGTCACCGTCGAGTAGTGTGCTCATCCTACGACAAACGGCCGAGCCCCTCCACCCCTCCCTCAGAGGTATGTCGGGTGGAGGTGGATTGGCTGCCGGAAGTGATGGAAAGGGTAAAAAATCTCAGCAGAAGCGTTGTTGTATCTTCGGTGGGTCACGAAGTTCTGACTTGTGACAAGATGCTCCATCTTTTGCGAGGAAGATGGAAAGGAATCCTCTTCCGTCCTTTCTGGAGGATCGGAGAAGGAAAGCTGATTGTCAGAGTCCCTACCTGAGCTGCTCGGGAATTCCTTCTATCTGAAGGTTCTCTTAGGGTTCCTGGGGGTGAATTAAAGATCCAGGGTTGTGACCTCTCCTCGAGAGCAATGGGGGTTAAAGGACAACAATTGGAAGTGCAAAATAAAGGGAATCCCTTTGATGTGGCGTGTGGAAGGGGCGATTCGCAAGATTGTCGAACCATTCGGCTTCCTGATGAACTTCAGGGAAGTTCTGGACAGCCCGGAAGAATTCCCACCGGTGCGGGCCCGTGTCTGGTCTAAGCCGGGGATTATCCCGCCTTCTGTTATTCAAGTTTCATTGAGCGGCTGGGAGGTAAGGGTCAAGGTTGAGGTGGTAGGAGGTGGAGGTTGTATAACCTACGCAGACATGGTGAAGCAGGGCAGAACAAAGCAGGGCCTTCTACCTGACGAAGTGGCCACAGCACACGGCCGCCATCCCAGTGCAGCCAAGGAAAGGAGAACTGCAACCAAGGTGGTGCTCCCGGAGGAGGGTCTGCCGTCCATCGGCGAGTTCCAGGCGGAGGACCCTTCGTCTCCCGGAGAGATCCCTATCCTGACGGCCTCTCCCGAGACTGTACGTCCTGCAACTTCGGCGCCAGATCACGTGGCGTTTTGTCGTTCGGACGTTGTTGGGGCGAGACGTACGCTATCAGCGCCGGATCAGGGGGTACAGACGATAAAGGCGGTGGTGGTTGGTGCTGATGGCAAGGCGAGGTCCATCCAGTCTTCGTCATACAATACCCCTGCAAAAGAAGGTCTCTCTCCTGCTGTGACAGGGACTGATCAGGAAGCGGTAGGTGATAGCGACAGGGAGAGGCCCTCACGGTCTTCGTCTCACATCTCCTATCCTTCGAAAGAGGGTCTCTCTCCTGCTGAGATTGGTGAACAGGTGGCGATCAGCAGACGTCTTTCACCACAGCTGGCGGGACACACCCTAGTGTACTCGAGAAGAAACCGTGGTAATCGGGTAAAGCCCACGCCTCTCACACCCGGCTCGACTTGGTCAAGACATAAGAGGCCCATGGGCCTGACGGTGGCTGACCCGACTCCGACTGGGGCTTCTAGTCCACAGTCTTTTGGGCCTAACTCCTCTACTACCCATAAGAAAGCCCAGGTTATTCATTCTCCCCTCCCTATTCCACCCTCGCAAAAAAAGGGGGTAACATCTCCAGTATCTTCCATTGTTTCCTAGGAGGAAGAATGGATGGAGGAGGAGGAGCTCTCGTCAGAGGTCGGCGCTTCTTCAGCTCACGAAGATCTCGAGGAGTCGACAGCAGAATCCCCTCGGGAAGATCGACTGCTACCGACTGATCTATTGACGGAGGGTGCTTCTGCTTCCGTCGAGCGGGTGGTTGCTCCCATCCCGGCGATTCATAGTCGGTTCAATGGAGGACAGTTCAACCCTTCCGAGGAACGACATGAGGAAGATCTAATCTTTGATGAGGGACCGGATCTGCAAGGCTCCCCGGGCTGCGCTTTGGGGAACGGTGCCGGTATCCTCTTGAGGAGGGGGGGAGCTAGAGGCCAGTTCAAATCCTCTTTGAAGGCAGCATTTGACGCGGAGTCTCCGAGTCCCAGTTTGGGGACTCAGAGAACGCACGAATGCTAGACAACTGCCGAGAGGTGAAGTTGAGAGTTCATCAGTCATGATCCATGTATAAGGCCCTTTGCTGGAACGTCCGGGGACTGAATGACCCGGTTAAAAAAGCGGCGGTTAAAGATATAATCTCGACTCAAGGCATCCAGTTGGTATGTCTGCAGGAAACAAAAATGGAGACCTTCAACCAGGGAGATCTTCGGAGGATTGGTGGGCGCATTCTTTCAGATTTTGTTTTCAAACCCTCAGTTGGGGCATCCGGGGGTATTGTTTTGGCTTGGAATGATAGACGATGGATCCAAAAAGATAGAAGGGAGGGTCGTTACTCTATCTCAGTGAAGCTTGAAGATGTTATCACAAGATGGGAGTGGATGTGGACAAGAGTGTACGGGCCTCATGAAGATGCGGACAGAGAAGCCTTGTGGGCTGAACTCAGCGGTGTGTTTGCAAGCTGGAACCTACCTTGGTGTCTCATGGGAGACTTCAATTGCACCCGTTTCACTGAGGATCGGAACCGCTCCGAAAATCTATCATCAGCCATGATCAGGTTCTCTGACTGGATTTCGACAGAGGGATTGTTGGACATTCCTCTGGCGAATCAGAATTTTACTTGGAGCAATTTGAGGGAGCGGCCCTCCTGTGTGAAATTAGACAGGGTCTTTGTGAACCAAAGTTGGGAAGAGGCTTTCCCCCTCTGCAACCTTATAGCTCTACCCAGGCTCTGCTCTGACCATTCCCCTTTGCTGCTGTCGGGAGGGGAGGAAGCATGCAGATCTTACTCCTTCAAATTTGAAAATTGGTGGCTACAATGTGAGGGATTCAAGGAGGTGGTGACCTCCTCTTGGCGAGATCCAGTTCCTCTCCTTTCAGGGGCCAAGAAAGTGGCCTTCAAACTGAGACGCCTTAAATGGGTCCTAAAGGCTTGGAACAGAGAGCATAAGCTAGCAAGAAGGAGAAGCAAAGCACTGCTGGAAATTGAAGTAGCATATCTGGACAGTATTGAAGAAGCTGCTACCCTCTCCGCAGCCCAGCATTCTCGTCGAAGTGTCAGCAAGGAATAGTGGGACAAAATTATCAGGATGGAAGAAACAGAATGGTGGCAGCGTTTGAGAGAGCTTTGGCTCAAAGATGGGGACAATAACACCAAATTTTTCCACAAGGCAGCCAACCAAAGAAGAAGATATAACAAGATTTGCTGTATTCAGTCTGAAGGCACCCTCTTTGAGGAGCCCGGGGAGATTGAGAGGGCCCTTGTGAACCACTTTTCCCAAGCTTTTAGCAAACACAGGGGCTGGCACCCGGAATGGAGAGATGAAGACCTTGGCAGAGTGGCAGCCGAGCAGTGGGCTAGGTTGGAGGCACCTTTCTCTGAAACAGAAGTCAAACAGGCTATCTTTGGGGCTGATCCGGACAAGTCCCCTGGACCAGACGGTTTCGGGCTGAGATTCTTTCAAGAGTTCTGGACAGTGGTGCTAGAAGATGTTATGGAAATGTTTCGAGACTTCTACTCAGGTGAGCAGGGTGTGGGGGGTTTAAATGCTACCTTCCTAGCATTAATCCCCAAGAAGCCAGGGGCTACAGAGGTTGGGGACTTTCGCCCTATTAGTTTGGTGAACGGATCTTACAAGAAGATTGCAAAGGTCCTTGCAGCCAGACTTAAGAAGGTGATCGGGTCCATGGTGGAGGAAAATCAAACCGCTTTCATTCCAGGTAGACTTCTCCAAGATGGTTTTATGGCGGTGCAAGAGTGTATAACAGCTACGTACAAAGATAAGAGAAAAGGAGTGATCATCAAGCTCGACTTCTCGAAAGCTTTTGACAATCTCAGATGGGAATTCTTGTTCCACCTCTTGCAAAGCCACGGTTTTGAGCCTCCGTGGATTCGGATGATCAAGGATTGTATTTCCTCAGCCAAGGCATCCGTTTTAGTGAATGGTAAACCGTGCGGTTTCTTCCATCTCAAACGGGGCCTCCGCCAAGGGGATCCCTTGTCCCCTCTATTGTTCACAGTGATCATGAATGCATTCAGCCGTATGATGAAAATGGCGGAAGCAGAAGGGTGGGTTAGTGGCCTATCTATTTCTAGGGGCGGCCCAACCCTTTCGCACATTCAGTATGCAGATGACACCATCATTCTATGCCCGGCTAGAGCATCGGTCATCAGAGGTATCAAATTTGTGTGCAAATGCTTCGAGCTCCTTTCGGGTCTCAAGATCAATTTCCACAAAAGCTCGATGCTCGGGATCCATTTGGAGGAGGCAGATCTCTCCGCTCTCGCTCGTTGCTTCGGATGCCAGACACAATCATTCCCATGCCGACATCTCGGCCTCCCACTGCATTGGGAAAACTCCCTAAGGCTGAATGGAATCCTTTAATCAGCAGGTTTGAGCACAAATTAGAGGGATGGAAGGGCAGGTCTTTAAGCTATGGAGGGCGCTTAACTCTCTTGCAGGCAGCCCTTACCAATCTGCCTGTCTACTTCCTCTCCATTTTCAAAATCCCGTCAGGGGTGCTGCAGCAAATAGAGATAATCAGATGACGATTCCTCTGGAAAGGAACAGACAGATTGTAAGAGACCACACTTAGTGAAATGGGATCTTGTCTGTAGCAGAAAAAGCCTAGGAGGGGCAGGGGTTCTGAACCTGTCTGACCTCAACAAAGCACTTCTCAGCAAATGGAGGTGGGGATGGCTTTCTCTAAGGCCCAACACCTGGTGCAATCTGGTGGAAGCCCGCTACAGATGCGGAGGAGATTTCAGGAACAGATTCCCTATCCCTTCTCCAAGAACCTCTCGCTTATGGACAGACATCTTCGCCCTCACAGAGCCTATTTCATTGGCATTCGGCTTGCGGCTTGGAAATGGTGATACAATCCGGTTCTGGCAAGAAATTTGGTTGGGAGATACAACTCTGAAGACCACTTCGAGTGCATATTTCAGCTTTCTCCAAATAAATGGGGCAGGGTGTTAGACTTCTGGTCTGCCCAGGGATCCGGAGGCACATGGGACATTCAGCTTCAACGGAACCTACGAGATGAAGAAACATCGGTGCTGGCAGATCTTCTTCAAGCCCTGCAGGGAGTGGCACCCCGGGAGATGGAAGCTGATGAGGTGACTTGGCGGCCACATCCTCGTCAGGGGTTCTCTGTCAAGGGGGCCTACGACTGGTGGCGTAGAGGCATCCACCCGGTAGAGGCCACTCAACGAAAGGCAACTCAGATTTGGAGGGTGAAGATCCCTCTTAAGGTCAGATTTTTTTCCTGGCTGCTCTACCAAAACAGGCTCCTCACCAAAACATACAGAGCCAAATGGGTGGAGCAGCCAGACAGTACATACCCGATGTGCGGTGATCAAGAAGAAACGACGGAACATCTGATGGTTTCTTGCCCTATAGCTTCGAGAATATGGGGACAGCTCCATGAGGCTACCGGTCTTTCAAACTCATTCACGTCCCTGCAAGGCATGTGGGAAGCGGGAAAGGCAATGGCAGCCCGGGGAGATCGTAGTCACAAAGCGAAGGCATCCCAAACTTTTGTCCCTACTGTGGCTTGGGCCATCTGGCTTACCCGAAATCAGGCGGTCTTCAGGGAGGTGAGAGTCTATGCGGAGAACATTTGGGAAATGTACATTCATTTCATCAAAATGTGGGGTACTACCTTGGCGGGAGCCGCGAGGGTAGATTGTGTGGAAGGAAAATTTGTATTCAGGAGTAATTCATGTATTTTAGTGGGCAGGTAGGTAGAGCCCTCCTCTACTACCGCCCAAAATATTTGTACTTTCCCTTACGGGCAATGCTTTGAATACATTCTAGGCATCTGCCTATCCTTCTCTCAAAAAAAAACATCCAGTTTCATGATGCAGGCAAGAAAATGGACAGCAATATAGATGCTGACAATGAAACAAGCTATTTAGAGGCTTCACTTCAACAGGTCAGAATAGTTCATATCTGAGAATGAAGAAGAGGAAAAAATCGAGTTTGGAACAACAAATCCCTCACCTGAAAGAGGGAATCCACTTAAGTGATTTCTTTTTTTTGGATGTAAAATCCATAAGAGAATTCCTCACTTGACCAAATCAGCAAACAACTAATGGGGGAAACTAATTTCTCTTCAAATTGATGAAGTCCTGGAATCACCATCTTGGGATGTTACAAAAAGATGAAACACTTTAACTTTTTATTCAGATATTGAAGTGCTTCCAAGTCTCTTCAAGATCAAAGTGCCCATTCTTCCATGAAACACGTAGTGTCCTCAGTATTGAAGTGCTGACACCGCCCTGTTCAGAGGGCTTTTTGGGGATGGAGCAACGCTCTCCGACGCGATTTCATTGGAATTGGGTGACGACGCTCGATTCGCTTTTGGGAGGATGTTTGGTGCATGACTGATTCGCTGCAAGTTTGTTTCCCATCCTATACCGTATTGCTTCTCGCAGGGAGGGAGTGGCGAAGGATTTTGATCTCCTTCAGCCAATGAATGGGTGTTAGGCTCCAACAGGTGCTGAGGGAGTGGGAGTCCCCACAGCTCTCTAGCTTCTGTGAGTTGCTTCAAAGGAGAGAGGTCACTGATGGGTCTCATGATCGCGTGCTATGGTGGCCTAGTCTGCACAAGAGCTTCTCCACCAAGCTGGCCTATAGGTGGTGGCGCAGATTGGTTCAACCGTTTCAAGCTACGCAAGGGAAATGCAATGAAATTAGGACTCCGAAAATTCCACTCAAGGTTTTCTTTGGCTTCTTTTTCAAAAGTGATTGGTCATTAAAGCGAGACTCAGGCAATGGGTCCATAATGCGGACACGAGCTGCCCTTTCGGTTACGTTGAACATGAGTCCATAGACCACCTCTTCGGGTCTTGCCACATTGCTTCGCTATTGTGATCCCATTTCCTTGTGGTTTCTCCTCGTTTTGCGGCTGTGGACAATGTGGAGGCACTTTGGCGGTGGAGTCAGAAGTAATTGATCGGAACGATAAGTCTTGCAAAGGGAGCATCCTCCGTTCTAATGTTCCTGCATGTGTGTGGGTGCATTGTCTTACCAGGAACAAGGTGGTGTTAAAGGCACAACGGTTCTACTTCGAGAACTTGTGGCAGTTAGCTTCTCAGTTTATAAGAGAGTGGGGCGTACACCTCGCGGGGGCAAGAGTGGTGCGATTTGAGAGGAACCGACTAGTTTTGGAGGAGTAGCCTTTGGAGCACTGCGTCTTAGGTGGCCTCTTGTCCATCGGGCCAACGACTGGCGCTTCCCTATTCGGGTTGCACCCGTCGCTTCTTTTTACCTCTTTTCCTTCTTTGGTGTTTTGGTCTCTTCTATTCCTCTCACCCCCTTTCAGTCATTATTATTACACATACTTAATGATAATGCCTATGGAAAAAGATACACTAAGCCCCAATTGCAGCCCGTTTTGCAATCCATGATTTTTTTTAAATCATACACTCATCTTTTGAAGTGCATGCTATTATATGAAATGAAGTATATACTAAGATACATTAGTTTATTTTTTTTCATAATGAAAAAAAATAAATTGGGTCATGTACTATGTTAGAACTCATATGCTATGATAACGGAGTATATACTACGTTATCTTAGCGTATGGGGCTGCAAAACGGACTGCGTGTATCAGCGCCCAATGCCTACTTTTCTATAAAAAAATCCACTAATTGGTTTGACATCATTTTTTCAATCTCTCTCCTTGTGCCCCTCATATACACATTTATAATTACAAGTCCATGTTTTGTTATACATTCCTAACAGTGGCATGCATATTTTGTGTTGAAATATAAACATGGGCTTCTTAAAGATTTTAAAGAATTCCTAACTGCTAGCATGCATATTTTAGTAAACATTATTTCTTATAAATTTTAAAGAATTCCTAACTGCTAGCATGCATATTCTAGTAAACATTATTTCTTTCTTATAAAAAAAATATTGCAATAATAGAATGGCAAATTAAACAAGCACAACAAGACCAGCTATTTATCTTCAGATATTACTGTCACCTTAGCTCTTTTCCGGATAACATCAAGAACTTCAGGATTTGCAATCATGTCCAAATGCCTAAAATACAAAAGAAGAAAATGAGAAATATAAAGAAATCAATAATCCTAAACAAAGGCCTAAAGCAATTTCAGTCAAATTTACAAACACAAAAGTCACACATATAGTGGGCTAGCAATTTGAAACATGCTCATTGATCAAGTGGATCTAGTTTAGGATATCTATCGGTAGGCTTAGCAATTGAAAACATGCATTTGTCAGCATCCTACACAGAGAACTGGAACAGGTCTCACCCAAATCATGGCAGGTCTCTCACATGTCCACTAATCAGCCTCCCACAAATTAGGCACAGACAATAAGTGGGCATATAAGGTCAAACAGTTTGCAATATAATCTTGTATGATGATGTATTGTATTTTTGAGGTGGCTCAAGTCCAATAGCACCACATTTTAATGCCATTTTCAAGAGTTAAAAGTACGAATAGGAAAGGAATGCAAAGGATAATTGTGTGAAAAGAACTTTTCTTTTTGGCATTATGAAAGAAGAACATAAGGATTTTCTCAAGGTATAGTGATTGAAAGAGTAACCCGGGTCACTCACGTGTCCACTAATCAGCCCAGATAATGAATCATGCAAGCATCTTAAAAATCCTAAAAACATGTTGACCTTGGGGTCCAAATTGACCCACTCATAACCACGAATATAGGTGCACACAACTCATCCACATCATAACAATTCAGCAAGAACGTCAAAATGTAAAGAACTACTGGATCATAATACTAAAGATGTGGTCTACACTCAAAACACAGAACCAATCTCAATAATTGTTTGTGCCAAGGCCAGGATATAAACCGCCTTAAAGCTCCCTCAAGGAGACACCATATCTAGAAGTCATTGATGGGTTGCCACTATTATCACTATGAAAACATCCAACACCATACCATACAAAGGGACTCACTGCTATGGGTAGGGATATACATTCCAACCCTTTACCAATCAAAGTCATTCGATGCTTAAGTCCTTCCTCCCCGAAGATGAAATACGGTGGGGGGAGGGGGGAATTTCATCCTTCATCATGCATGTCATGGTATTGGATATGATCAAATTATCTCATGTGTACTACTTTGTTTGAACTAGTCCTGGATTAGTCATTATCATTATTAAATAAATGGCAATATCTCATACAAATTCTTATCTTAAAGGCATACACAAAATATTATTCAATTTATTTAAGTTTACAAGTATAAGCATATTAGCATATTCATGCTATCTTAATTACATGCTGACAAGCATAATCATACAGAAAGAAATAAGCATGCTAAGTTATCAATATAAAAACTACCAAAGTTATGCATATTTATTATCAAACTACTGGAAAGACACATTGTTTTTTTGCCGCACAAATGAGACATCGTTGTTTTTTTGCTGCATGGATGAGATATCGATCAGTGAGATCAAATTTGAGGTGAAGTGCTTTTAATTGTTGGCAAAGCACACATCAACAGTTCTAAATGCACCATGTTGGGCTTCTAGGCTTGTTTGGATACTGTGCAAATTAGTGTGGGTTTTCATTTGCATTAGGTCAAACACAATATTTTGTTTGGTTATGATAATTGAATGTAACAAATAAAATTTCCGTGTTTTCATTTGCCCCATTAAATGGGGCAATCAAAATCCCAACTAACCCATGTGTTGTTATTTGTAACAGATTTTATTTTCTCCCTTGTACAAATAAAAGCTTTGGTTGCCATCCTCATCCCCTCGAATGCCAATCCTTTTACAAATAAAACTTCAAAATTCTCTCCTTATAACAGCTATTATTTGGTTATTTTTCACCATCATCATCATCATCTTCTGAAATCACAATCCACTCTTCCTCCACCACCTTCAATTCTTTTACCCCTCCATCAGATCATCCCCTCCGCCTTCCACCACCTCCAATTTTTCTCATCCGCTCCTTCCTCTAACCCTAACGAACCTCGAAAGCCCAACCGTGACTCGCCCCCTTTTCCTACAACGGTAGCGTCGACCCAAACACGCATCAACACCCACTCCATCGCTCCTTCAGTCATCACCATCCCTTCCTCCTCTCGGTTCATCACTCACCACGAGCGAGAGTGATCGCCGCACTCCGGTATCCGAGTATTTATAGTGTTTTCAATTTTTTTTTAATGATTGAATCTGATCTTTTTAGTTTTTCATATGTTTTGGTTCTTTATGGGTTTGTGTTTGAAGGATTGTATTTTTGAAGGGAGTTTCTGACTTTCTATGGGGTTTATGTTTTTGGATTCAAATTCTTAAACAATTTTTTTCCATCTTTCATTTGATTTTAAGATACTAAAAAACAGTGTCGAAGATGTTGAGACACTGAGTGAAACCTTATAAATGTAGCCGTAGTTGTAGATGTATAAAAACCTATCAATCAATCATGTAGTTGTATAAATGAATCCTCTCTCATGAAATACTTTTTTTATACGTGCCCTCCACTGTGCAAACGGTTTCACATATGTGAGACAAATAATTGCAAATAGGAACATATGTGTAAATGATAACACAATATGAAAACAGACAAACATGTGCAAACTATGTGCAAAAGTTTTCCTGCATGTGCAATGTAAAATTTGCATGTGTAAGAAAACAAGTACATATAATCACTACATCCAAACGTGCCATCAATGTCGATTCGTTGACATGGAAAAATGGAGTGGCTAGTCGGGTAGTTCAAGTGCAAGACAGAGGAATTATGAAAAGATACATAGGGTTGCGTTGCATCTGGGGCATTTAACTATGCAAGAAGTTGCATGGGGGAGAGGATAAATAACACCCAGGCTTGCCTATTATCATTGTATTTCCCTCGTCTCCTAATTTTTGGGGGTTTCTTGCAAGGAAATCCCTCGTCTCCTAATTTTCGGGGGTTTCTTGCAATAAGATTTTCCTATACTTTCTCTCAAAAAAAGAAGTGGCTGCCTCTTGACCAACCTTCATCAATTATTGGCCTTTCATTGTTTAGAAGGAGTTCACTTGTATATTTGTTCATTTGGGAGGTTTCTTGTAATTGGCTTGTAATTTTCCTTTTGTCTTCGTTTTGTAAGAAGATACCTCGTGGCCTTGTCTCCATTGTTTGGGATCTTTTATTAATAAAATGTTCAAAAAAGAAAAAGGTTGGATGAGCAAATATCTTAGCATAGGGAGTAAGATTCTCCTTATTTAAGTAATATTGTCAAATTTGCCTTGGTTTTTTCTTTCTCTTTTTAAAGCTCCTAAAGGCATCCTAAACAAAATCGACAGGACGCACATAAGATTTCTTTGGAGAAGTGCCAAAGCAAATGAACGAAAAGTGAACTTGGTGAGATAGGAGATGTGCAATAGTTAAAAGAAGAAAAAAAGAGGTATGGGAATACTTGACTTTGAAGACATGAAAAAGGCACTTCTCATTTATTGGATTTGGGCATGGTTGTCAGATCAGACTGCATTGTGGGGCAGGCTGGTTGAAAGTAGGTCTATGTAGGATGCGAGGCCTGGAAGCAAATTCCCTCAGATATCAAACAAGATGTCTAGGTTGTGGAAGGCCATTGGTGGTCTGATTGTGCGATTCCAGAAGGCCATCAAGTGGAAGGTCCATAGGGGTAAGAAGGTATTGTTTTAGAACAATACGTGGTGGGAATAATGCCCCCTAAGGTGCAAATTCCCAAGACTTTTTAAGATTGCAGTGAACAAAGACGGGCAGTCATTGAGTTCTGGACTGGGGGCAGTAGGCTGTTGGGAAGTTCTCACAAGGAGGACTAATATACTTAGCAGTTAGCATCAGCTTGCTCCAGCAAATAGAGAAATAACAACCCATCATCAGCTATGATTCAATATTTTCTGGTCTTTGTCAGTGGCATCAGCAATTACCATCTCTTGAATAAAAATTGGAAGATCAAAATACTGATTGCCAATCTGACCGTCTGCGGGCAGTTTGGACAAAGAATCAGCTACAGTATTCAGAGTGACTTAAGGTCCGTTTGGAAACACAGATTGAAAAGTAGTTTTTGGAATAAAACTGCTTTTTAATATGACTTTAGACCTTGACTTTTTTGTGATGTTTTTTTTAATTCAGGAATCAATATTTGAAATGAGTTTAATGTTTGGTAAAGAAAGTTGCTTTTCAATTCAAAAAAATCGATTCCGACAAAAAATCATTGTTTTTGAGTTTTTCAAAACACGGATTTCTAGAGAAAAACTAAAAGGAATCCAGCTTCCGATTCTGCAAAAAGCTGCCCCGTTTGGCTGCATGATTTTAGCTTTTCAGCTTTTCAAAAAGTGAAATCCGTTCTAATCGTGCAACCAAACGGGGCCTTAGTGACCAGTTGTCCAATTTACAAATGAGATAAGGATTTCCAAATACTGGAGATAGAAGATCTTATAGCCCATGGAGGATCACATTGCTTATTAATCCACTTTATTGCTAAGGCTCCGTTTGGTTGCGCGTTTGGGGCGATTCCACTTTTTGAAAAGCGGAAAATCCCCAAACACGCAACCAAACGGGGCAGCTTTTAATGAAATCAAAAGCTAGATTCCTTTTAATTTCTCTCTCGAAATCCGTGTTTTTAAAATCTCAAAAACAACAATTTTTTTATCGGAATCGATTTTTTGAATTGAAAAGCAATTTTTTCTACCAAACATTAAACTCCTTCCAAATATTGATTCCTGAATTAAAAAAAAAAAACATCCCAAAAGAGTCAATGTCTAAAATCATCTTAAAAAGCAGCTTTATTCCAAAATCTATTTTTCAATATGTGTTTCCAAATAGAGCCTAAGATAGAATCAGATATTGTGGGGCTGAATAATAACTGTTAGGCCTTTATAAATATAGGTTGATCAATGGCTTGAACTTCCAATATATATATATATATATAGGGAACCGATTACGTGCGGTGTGCGGTCGGTGCGGTGCGCGATCACGGGCCGTCGATCACGGGTCCATCGCATCGGACGGTCGGGTGCGATTCACGTCGACCGTTGGATGCGATGGACCCGCGATCTGACGACCCACGTCGCGCACCGCACCGACCGCACACCGCACCTAATCGTCGGCATATATATATATATATATATATATATATATATATATATATATATATCGCTGATCATTAGATTTGGCAGAAAATACAAGATCCTTGCATGAATAGCCATAACATGAACTCACATCCTCAGCACTAAGACCAAGAGCATGCACGACAAAGATCACTGCTTCACACGCACGCAATTCAAACATCTACAGTGCAAAATCCATTCCCCAAAAAAAATTATTTGAAGCCCATCATCAATAAATTTCACCTTATCCACTTCACCCACTGAAATGAATAGACTATTGACATGCCACTGTTCTACAATGTTTAAGATTTTTAAATGGAAAAAACTTTTAATTTTTTTTTATAAAGAATAACACTTCAATATTATGGCCAAGCTTCTTTGGCATAGTCTGGAAAAAAAAATCTTTATGCAATATAGATCCTGAGCTGGAGAAACTCACCGGTGACGATAACGTTTATTATCATCAGTTAGACCGTGAAATTTGTCCGGTAGCGGGAGAAGTGATTTTGTAAGAATTGTGAAAAATTTAACAAAAACTGAGAGTTCCCCTGGAAAAAAAATTATCCAATCATGTCATGTTTGATTCAGAAAATGGAAAAATGATACACTATATGCAGAAAAAAGCATGTTAATAGTGGAGATCCTAACAGAATTGTCATAAACCAAAGCAACATGCACACATATATTAGAGAAGTGGGCATTCACTGAAGAAAGAGTAACAAGCTATTTATCATAGATATTGGCATACATAAATAACTTTGACTTTTCACCGGTTACATTTCTGGTGAGACATTTTGATTCTCTTTATTTGCATATATACCAATTTAAATGAATTTGATGAAGAAACTCTCTTTCTGAAAGGTACATAAAATCTACTATAGAAGACTATCTAGCATTGGAAAAATCGCTTATCTAATTAATTAATTTATATAAATTGGTAATGTTCTGAGGATCAAACCTTTTTCCGTCCTCTTAATTGAGCCGCTAGCACCTATAATGTCACTAAGATCAATAAACTTCTTCAGTTGTTCAAACTGATCTGCCGGAAGACTTTCCTTCTCAAAGTAAAGCTAGAATAGAAAGACAGCATCAATTCAATCAAGTGTGAAACAAATTTAATATATAAAATTGTTCTTTGGTGTTAGAATTACTTCATGTTAGGCAAATTAAAAATAAAAGAATACAAATCTGTAAAGTTACAAAGTCCTGAAAAATAAATTACATGGGCCCATTAAAACAGGGATCATTAACCAATTAAAAAAAAAAGCAAAAACAATTCTAGGGAAAGGTAGACAGTGCACAAAGGATGGGACTCAAATGCATTTGTAATGATATATCCCAAATGTTTTCATTCATGTGCATTTGTATTCTCTAGAGGGAAGCTCCAGAGCGAGCTACTCATGTTGTCTTGCCCCAAGGGTCTTTTTAATGAGAGTCTACTCCAAGAGGATGACCGGAGTGCTTTCTTTCATCATATATAAAAAACAACTATATTTGAAACTGCTGAATATTGTTTGCATAGCTAATCTAAATGGATAGAGGGGGAGGAGAAAAATGGGGAGAGGAGGAGGAGGAGAAGAGAGGATGGAATCACAAAAATAATAAGCACTACAACTGAGACAATAACAATCTCTAATCCAATATATAAATTCTTAACAATTCCATGCAGATGAATGAAGATAAGACAATAAGATGATGATCAAGAGAGGAAATGAAGATAAGAGGAGGAAGAAGAAGATGTGAAGAAGATTAGACAGAGAAGAAAACAGGATTGGGATTTTGGCTTTAATGCCATTATGGCAGAATGATGAAGGGCAAGGAAGAAAATATAAAGGAGAAAAGGGAGATGGGGAAAAAGAGAGAAGACAACCCCAATCCGAAATGAACCCCTTCACAATAACAACCCCAATCTGAAACGAACCTCTCCATCGATTCCAAATCTTATCAAGCCAAAAAGATTAACCATGAAAAACCAATTGTTTCTCATGAGCCAAATCGCCCAAGGCACCGCTGGGATCAAGATTTGAGAAATCTTGGCCTTCTTGCTATTATTCCCTTTCTTCCTCAAACACTTTCCAGCTTTCCATAACTGCTCAAGGGACGCTTCACAATCTCAGAGGATGAGAGGGGTTGTTGAGTTCGAATGAATAATGTTTTCATTTGCGAGCTGAAAAAAATGAGGGGTCAATTCCCAAAAATCTATTCCGAATAAATATGCAATGGTATAAAAAATTAATCAAAATTGATTCTTCCATGCTAAAACAGTTAACAGATGCAAAATGGGCCTAAGTTTCTCCACTCATTGTGGAGTTTGGGTGTGGCTACGACAGGGATGGAATGCGACTTCTCCAATCTTGATGAGATGTGGGAAGCCGGGAGAAGGTTGAAGGGCCATGGAGACCAAAGTATAAGGGCAAAAATTTCTCAATCTTTTGTCCATTCTGTCATTTGGTCTGTGTGGTATGTCAGGAACCTCGCCTTGTTCAAGGGGTGCACTCTGTATGAGGAGAATATTTGGGAGTCAGGTATTCATTGTCTTCTGGATTGGGGAAGATTTTTTGCAAGTGCTTCCCTGATCCGAATTATGGACAGGCGATTCCAGATCCTAGAGTAGTGGGTGTGGCTCTTTGGTTATTAGCTAAGTAGAGTTCTCCTCTACTGTGCTAGCTGTATCTTTCTCTTATTTTATTTTCCTGCTTTGTATTGTCCTTTGGTCTGTTTCTTTTAATTAATCATAATTGAAGGGTTTAGGCCTACGCTTTCGTAAAAAAATGTTTCCCCACTCATTCTTAATGGGGAACATAATGATTGCACTAGTATAAACTGTAAGACCTTCCCTCAACAACCCCCCCCCCCCCCAAAAAAAAAAAGGGGTATAAGTGGATACATCACCAATATTGAAATATGAACATGAAAACCTTAACCACATTAAAACACAGTATAAATTTTCATTGTTTTTTATAAACATAGTACTCACTGCATCACTAGAGAAAGAGTCCGGCTTTCGCTTAAGATCAAAGAAAAAAAATTATAACAAATGACATTAGTCTTTTCTTCATGTCTAACAGTACACACTGTAATGAAAGTTGAGAAACAGATGACCTTGCAAAACATGGGAGAATGATAGACAGCCACCTCGACAATCGAGGAGAGTTACAGATGAAGAGATCATGAATGACCGATTCAAGGAAGAGAAGAAATGCCATTAAATTCAGTAGCGTCAGAACTCGGATTTAAAAAGATACAAAAGAAGGGGAAAAAAAGACAATCTTTTACAAATCTATAAATGCAGCAAAACAGAAAAGAAAAAGAAAAAGCACCTGAATGTTCCCGGTATCATCACTGAGAGTCAAGAAGACGAGTTTACCGAAAGCCCTACGACCAGTGATCCTCCCAGCAGCGGACACCGAATCCTCCGCGCGCATCTCACCGTTCTCCAAATCCTTATACACGTCCTGCAGTTGGGCCGCGGTGTGAGTCCTCTCCCAACTATATGCGTACGGCTCATATCCTCTGCTCCTCAACTCCTCCACCTTCACCAAACAAACACACAATCAAAAATAGATGAAATTCAATAATGAAATGAGAGGGAGGGGGGTTTTGTTTATACCTTTTTGATACGGATTGCTCGTACGGCCTCTCTGTCAGAGGTGTTGGTGGAGGTGGTGGACTTGCTACGGCGGCCGCGTTGTTGTTGTTGTTGTTGTTGTTGAGCGAAGATGATGCGAGAGCGGGTAATGGCGGAAGGTCTGAAAGAGGAGGGGAAGTGGTGGAGGACGAATTGCTTGAAGGGGAAGGAAGAAGCCCTCCATGTTTTGAGGACCTCCATCACGAAATGCTGTTATACGGTGGTGGCTGTGGTGGGATTGTCGAGAGATTGAGAGAGCGAGAGGAAATGACTAATGATGGGGGTTTTTGAAGTGGTGTCAGCCCGTCAGTGTGTCTCTCTATCCGCTCCACACACGGCCGTGATTAGCTTGGTTCCTCAACAAGGTTGTACTTGTATGGGAAGTCTCGACCGATTTTGTGGCATTTTTTTAAATAAAATAAATAATTACTATTATGAGAAAATAATATATTTATTAAACTAATTCTATGTTTGATAGAGAAATTAGGGGAAAATATGTGTTTAGACGGAATAAATGAGTACTAGTGTACATGCACGCGTTTTCGCGCGAGTAAATTAAAATGTAATATATGAACTCTAAGAAATTTACAGATTATTATATTTGTCTTTTAATCAGAATTATGCATGTTAAAAAATAGGATGAAATCAAATTTCCACAATTTTTTGTAGTAATCTCAAATTCTACTAAGCATATTAAATTAGAATATTATTCTACCTTTTACAAATTAATTAAATTACTATATATATCTCTTCTAAAATAAGTAGTCTCTTCTCTCTTTTTTTTAACCCACCGCTTGCTCCTTTTATTTAACCGATTTAGAAAAATTACTCTAAATATGTATTTAATTATATAATATTTTGTTTTATTTATTTGAATTTGTTAAATATTTATTAAAATATTTATATTTTTTATTTTATGGATAAACATTGAGAAACTATTGCATGAAATTTCATGAATTAGAAGTTTGGGAAATGATATTCTATTGCATGAAATTTCATCAATTTTATATACCTTTTACAAATATGGACGAGGCACATATTTGTAATAAAGATAGGGACCTGGTTAGGAAACTGGCAGAAGCTGGGGACTGATGTGCAAGAAATCCATAAAAAAGATGAAATTGGCCGGTTTTAGCAAGGGGCCTAATTATACACTAATATAACTTGGGGGTTTATTTGCAAATAGCCCAGAAGAGACCAACCGAGGGACCTGGTTGTTATATTAGTAGAAAGTGGGGGGCTTTATGCAAATATCCCACAGGATTTGTCCTCACGTGGTTACACCGTTTTGTCCTCTAGTGATGCTCATTCTTTTAATGTATATAGTATAGATAATTATGATAAAATAGGTGGAAAAAAAAGAAGATATTTGCATTTCAGATTTTCCCCTTACCCCACCCAATCCATTTCACTAGTTTCACTAGTATAAAAGAGTCTCACTATAAATCAATTATCATCATCTCTTATAAATCATGGGATTCACAGGTCAAATTATTTTATCACCTTTTATAAATTTTTATTCACATCTTATCTACATTTTATTCACAAGTTATCAATGATCAATCAAACAACAAAAACTTCATTATTATGTTTCTCTATGATAAGAACTAAAAACACAACTAAACAAAAAATCATTTTCCACTGGTATAATTTTTTTTTCCTAAACATTCATAAACCTCATAATAGCTTCTTTCTCTATCCAAAAGATAACTTAATAAAAGTCACTTAGCCCCTGTTTGTTTCATGGATAAAGCCTTGAATAAACCCAGATAACATGGAATATGGGCAGTGGGGGTGCTCGGAATGCTTGCATAAAAGTGGATAACTTATCCCCGGATAAGGTAGAATAACCGTGGATAGCCATCCCGCCGAGAAGGTGGAATTACTTATCCACACGGTTGACATATGTGGGCCCCACGTTTTAAAAATGAAAAAAAAAATCACGAGGGCATCTCTCTCATCAATCCCATCCGCCCTAGTTTTTCTCTGATCTCTCGTTCGAAAGCATTTGCTTTTCTTGTCCTCCTCTGCAACCCGTGATTCCACCCATACCTTCACCCAGCCTTCAATGGCATGTTAAGAAAGAATCTCTTTCAATTCAAATCTCTGCAGTATCCTCATCGACCTAGAAAAACCCATTTCGAATCTATGCCATGTCCATCACAAGTAACACTCAAATCTATCTCACGCTCCTCTCCATCATCTCCAGAGATATATTAGGGGACCTCATGCTCCACAAAGTGAGCTTGCTCAAAGGGGGACGGACCACTGAGTCATTGAAGACAACGGAAGGTCAGCAAGACGGTGAAAATCTGGAGATCTCTGGGTGTTCTCGTCCAAAACGACGCTTAATCCAACTGGACCGCCCTGTACTGTCGGCCGAGGTAACCCTTTCTCCTCTTTCCCATAATTTTGTTAATTACTTTGTGTATTAAAGAAACAGAGATTGGGTCGTTCATGTATTGTATGAATTAGGGTTCCTCATGAGACAATGCCAAAATGGTCAATTTCAATCTGTTAGTTGTGGCTTAACATGTGCAATATTCACCTTTTGATTAGCATAATGTAGACTGATTTCTATTCCCCTAGGTTGATGATTAACCTATTCCATCTTATCTGGGTTTATCCAAGGATTTCATGATTAGTTCGACAGTTTTATTAATCAAGTGTTCTCTTGAAAATTAAATTAATCTCCCGATCTGTTTCCAACTTTTTTTCCCCTTACACCTGTTTCTGCAATGTCTGTCTCTCCTAACTCAAACAAACTAATGAGATCATTGACTGATTACATTGTATTTCCTCATATGTAAAATAACTGCACTGAATTGTGTTTTTTCTTTGGACATTTATCTTGCTTAGCTTGAATTCATTGTTGTTGTTTTAATCTACTGGAGGGGCTAGAAAAATTCCAAATGTTCAAAGTGGTTGTATTGGTCGATTACATTTTTCATGTTATGCTTTAGTTATTGGAAGTTATTATATAACTATGGTTTGTTTTAAATAGATTAGTGTTGAGATGTCAAAGAATTTGCTTCTTATTGGAAATTATTATATAACCGTATAAAATTCATGTCATTCTATGAAACTTATACAGTCAAATAATGAGGTCTCACCAAGTCATCTTGACCCATGCTTGATATAGGTGATTGATTGACTCATTTTTAGATATTATAACTCACTGAGATGTGAATCAGGAGTGTATTTTATTACATGAAAGTATATAATTTTGGATACATCTGTAGAACCCATTCCATATAGGTAATCATTTTGATGGACTTGTAAGCACAACGACATATATATAGAAGAATCCAAGACTTATCTTCCATGTACCAATAGAAAATACTATTTGGATTGATTCCCGGAATTGTATAACACCAATGATATATTGAACTCATTCATTTCTTCCTTAGCATATATATGGGTCCTATTTGGATGTAGGACAATATGAATATTTGTTATTCCCGATTACTCCAACTAATCAATTTATACATTTCAACAAATATGTCCCGCATTGATTAACATGTGCATAAAAACAGAGACCATTAATGATTATATTGTGATAAATAACCAATTTTAACATGCATGTTCGACCAATATTATTGTTGATTTCCTACAGTCAACCAATATGTCAAGGTGTCCCCCACCCGCTACGAAGCCAAGTGCAGTCAAACTTCGTATCTCCAACTGGACCCATCAAATGGATCAATCCTTTGTTGGGTTCCTTGTGCATCAATATAACCAAGGAAACTGCATCAAGGGCATCTTTCATGCTCAAGCATGGACCAATATTAGTCATGCAATGAACCAGGCATATGGTATTCATCTTGACGTCAAAAACTGTAAGAACTGTTATAAAGTATTGAAGGGGACGTACCATCTATACCATAGTTTGGCTACTCAAACCGGTTGGGAATGGGATGATAACACTAAAATGGCAGTGCCTGGTGATCCTGTGGATTGGGAACGTGTTATTAAGGTACTTTACTTTATTGAATAATAATGAAGAATATAAAGTAAACCCATTAATTGTTACCCGAATTGTATTTTAACAGTGTTCTCCAATTCTAATTTCAGGAAAACAAAAAATATGGATCATGCCGAGGCAAGCCCTTCATATTTTACAAAGACCTCTCCATGCTTTGTGGGACTCACACGGTTTTTGGTTCACACGCTGAGAACGTTGCGAATACCACAGATGATGGTCCTCTCAGCAAGACTCAATCACCCCAGCAATTCGACGAAGAACAACATGTACCGGAGGAGGTCCCAACACACGGGGGAACATGGCAAAGTTATACTAACCCAAATTTTGAGGACAACCCATGGATGAGTGAGTGCGAGAGGACGTTCAAAATAGGGAATCACCTATTGTTGAAGGAGAGGGGACTTCTAGATTCAGGAACCCGAGTAAACGTCAATTTCAACCCCCCCCCCCCTTTGGCTCCTATGGAAGAGCCCACAGTCGGAAACAAGAAAGGCTCAAGTTCTGGAAAAAGGAAGAGAAATGTCAAGGAAGGGCTTGTAATTGCAGAGGAGTTGGCAGAAATTGGGAGGCAAAGGGTTGATGCCCTTAACAGAATCGCTGATAATGGAAGGACTGGTCAGACTGAGCAGTTAAGGGAGTGCCTGAGAATTATAAACAGCTACGATGATATTGATGACATGCATTAAATCTATGCTGGTCGTCTGGTACATGATGAGAAGAATCAAGTTATCTTTCTAGAGTTTCCTGATCGGATTAGGAGGGTTTGGATCAACTCATTAGGCCCCTGATTTATTCCCTACTTTTGGGATCCCATAGGCATGTTCAATGCTGTTAAGACTATTTTTTTTAAGTATGCGTCCACACCATTTTCATAAAACCATTTTATGGTTTTGAGGTGTGAGTTCTCGATAACTAGTAGGCTGATGATTATATACTATATGTGTATTGAACATGTTTGCTTATTGACTAATCATATGTATGTGTTATTTTTTATTACTTTCATTGCTCAGTGGATGGTATACATGTCAATTTATTATGTATTACAAAATTGGATTTGACATGTGGTATTGAATTTCATTTGTGTAGGTGGTGGTATTAGTTTGACTTGATCAGAAGGAGGTTTGAGGTTAATAATCCAACTCTGAAGAGGTATGCAGGGTGTGTAATCTTCGCATAATTTTAGAACTATTGGTAATATTATTACAGTACATTTCATAACATAAAATGCAGTTCTCCCAGGATTCCCCCACTATTAATTAAACTATGCCCGTTGGTTTAACCCATTGCCTGATCATGTTAATGTGGATTTTAGGGAATTTCATGACTTGTTTAGAGTGTGTAATCTTCAATTGTATACCATGTCAGCTACAAGAGCCTATATATGGTTCGAGCAAATAATTGATATCAAATATATAGACATGAAATAAGTAAAAACATATATAGGCTCTTCCATGCTCAAGCATGGACCAGTATTAGTCAAACAATGAACCATTCTCCATTGCTGATGTAGATGATGGTCTATAATAGGTTTCTTATTCTCTCTGACTCTCATATACCAATGTTCTTCAAATTGGCATAGCTTACTATGTTGTTATAGTTCATATAGGTACTTAAAAAAACATTATTGTATTTATAGATCCTCGGCATGATAGAGAAGCCCAAATCAGAGATATAATTTATTCTACCCCTTCTGAACTTGTAAAGCCAGCCATGTATTCCCCGAAATGTCTGTCGTACGGGTGCACTATAAGGAAATGCTTTCATCCATGAGCTGCTATCAGAAAATGAAGTTAGATCATACGAGAACTTCAGAGTGACACCCCCAAATATTCTTATTGCTTCGTGATGCCCTTACTAGTAGGGGATTGTTGAATGACACACGGGGACTAAGCAGCACTGAGCAACTGAACTACCAAATCGGTCTTAGCTGAGAGATTCCAGCATTCTGGAGAAACAATCAGCAAACATTTCAACAATGTTTTAGTGGCAATTACAACGTTACATAGTGAGCTCATCCAATTGCCACAAGGGAATGTTCGGGTACATCCGCACGTGAGGTCGAATAGGAATTTCTACCCCCTTTTCAAGGTAAGAGCTTAATGTTCCATACTTCTTTACATATGACGTGTGCCACTCTTCATTAAAGTAACTATTTTGTGTTTCATCCCTTAATTTAGAACGCGCTTGGTGCGATTGATGAAACCCATGTCCCCGCATTGGTGAAGAAATCCAAGGCTACTAGATACAGGAATAGGAAAGGTTGGATCTCACAAAATGTGATGACAGTCTGTTCCTTTGATCTTACATTTCAATATGTAGCTGTCGGTTGGGAGGGTTCAGTTGCGGATATGAGAGTACTACGATGGGCATTACATAGGGGTTCTTTTTCAGTCCCGGAAGGTAGATTTACTTATGAATTTTACTCTCATTAATGAATGCAAGTTAAATATACAACCCCGTTCATTTCATAAAATTAATGTTTCGTTTCAAGGAAATATTACTTAGTTGACTCAGGATATGCGAACACCCACCAATTTGTAGAACCATATAGGGGAAATAGATATCACTTGTCTGAGTTTGAGAATCAAAGAAATCGACGATATGCGGGTCCAAGTGAATTATTTAATCTTAGGCATGCAGAGTTGCGCAATGTGGTCGGGCGTGCCTTTGGGGTCTTAAAAATGAGATTCAAATGTTTGTGTTGTACACCCCACTACCCCTTTCCAACTCAAGTCCAAATCGGCATTGCATGTTGTGTCATCCACAATTTTATTCGGCGCCAACAAGGTAATGACATGTTCTTCAACATGTCCCAAGATGACATAGAAGAAGTTGGAGATGATGATGTTGACGAGGACATTCCATCGACCATCGAAGATCTTCGTCAGGGGGATGAATTGCGCGGTCTAATTGTCGGACAACTTTGGGTAGTTCAGCAAGTATGATCCAAATCTAACTAGCAGTTATGGATTCAACTTGTTTTAGAAACTTGCGTAAGTAAATAACAAGTTATTGGATGTTCATATAATAGCATCGGAGGTGAACCAGATTTTTTGGGCATCGGATGGATTGGGATACATGTAAGTACCAAATATACCTTATATATGATTGTTTTGGAACCTTATGAATTTTTTTATAGTTGGAGTTGTAATATTAACAATAAATTTGTACGGATATAAATATCTCAATGTGAAAGCCAACATAACATATGATGTGTGTGAATGATGTAAGTAATATGATTTTGTTACTGTTTAATGGTCATTTTTGTATCTCAATTGACTTGAAATGCAATAAAACATTGTGCAATTCCACGATTTCCACTATATGCCATGGCAAGAGGTAGACGCCCAGGATTGTATTCATCTTGGAAAGAATGTGAAGCTCAAGTGAAAGGCTTCAGTGCGACTTATGCCGGAATGCATAGCATTGACGACGCTGATAGATACTTTCAAGAACATGGAGTAGGACCCCTTTCCGCTGTTGAGAATGCGAACACCTCCGATCTACATCAAGCACAAGGTAATGAATCTGTCATCCCAGCCCCGGCTCTGCCGTATGCACCTCCTACGAATGAGCTAGCTACCGCACCATTCATAATGCAAACCCCACACTTGGTTAATATTGTGGTGTACCGTATCCTTATATATTGTTTGGTATGCTCCTTATTATTGTACTAGTAGTTTGTGTTCTCATGGTTAACATAAAACAACTCTTTCACTTCTTTTAAACTTTTTTTTATGTAAGTGTGCTATGGACACCAGTCTTATGATGGTTGTAATGCAGTATGTTTATGTAATTTGGACAAATATTTGATGGACTAGGCTGAAATTGTTATCCTTTGTTTACTCTGGTTGTTTACGTATGTTTATGTAACTTAACATAAGTATTTTATCCTTTGTTTGACAAGCAACTAGAAAAAAAATCAAGTAGCCAAGTAGTCTACCACTACTTTGTGCAGGATGTATGTTAGGTAGCCTGAGCCTTTTTTTTTCACTGCTAACAGGTACTTCAATTTACATTAATATATTGCCCGAAAGAATATATTTACACATATCACACAGGATGTTAACCCCGTTTGTTAGGCCCCTTTTTTTTCGACTCTTCATATGATTAGTTCTACTACATAATGTAATTTATACTGATTAGTTGATGCACATTTGATTGACAAAGCTATGTTAAATAAAGAGTTCATCTCACTGATAATTACATCAATAAATAAACGTCCATTTTAATAAAATAGTTAATCATCACATTATCCAAACTTTATTCACATATAACCCATTATCTCCCAAACACCACACTTCTTATTCTAACATTTTCCAATGAGAATAACTGCAAATTTATCCAAACACAAAATCTATTTATCCACCTTTATACCAAGTTATACCGGCATCAATCTATCCACATGCATAAGTCCTATTCCACATCCAAACGTGGGCTTAGTTTTCATTTCTATTTTTATCTATATAACAACTATTGGACCAAGAGATCAAGAGTAAAATAAGCCCAATATGGAGTGAGGGTGAGGTGAGCAAATCCCAAGGTTAAGTCTCAAGTTGTCTAAAAAAGGATGTGTAATACTTATGTGTGAGTACTAGGGGTGTAAAATGGGTCGGGCCTGCCGTTAGCTAACCATACTAACTGGCTATCGGGCCGTGTCATGTTGTGCCAGCATGACACGATCGGTAGGAGGGCAGCCCAGCACGGCCATCCGTGCCAGCCCGACAGTCTGCCGTGCTGTGCTAGCCCGGCGCAGCAAACGGGTCAGACCCATTTTCAGCCCAACAGGCCGGCCCGTTTAAATGGCTTATTTGTTTTTTTTTAAATTTAATATTTAATTCTATATTTACATATTTTATTGTTAAAATTTGATTTAATAGTTTCTTTAAGTTGAAAATTGTAAAATACACATAAATTATTCATGAAAATTGAAAACCAAAATGAATAAAGAATACAAATATCCTTTTATTGAATATTGAATTTCTTGAATACATTGCATGAACATTAATTAAATAAATGATAAAATGAATAAGAAAAACCAAATAATACATTGATGAATAAAAATAACATAAAAGGTGAGAGATAATTGTATCACTATAGTTTTAATACATCCCAACTAGGTTGGCACCTACTAAAATTATCAATCACTCGCAACTCACCTTCCAAAAAATTAAAAAAATACAACAATGAGAAGATTTAAATGTTAGATCTTCATTGATCATCATCTATGCTGAATTTTGTAAAACCCACCTCAAGATTATCTATGTTGTGAACTTGCTCTCGGCCTGGTCTTCTTCTCATATAATGTTCTCCCACCTGCACTAAAAGAAGATTATGATGCCACTGTAGACATTGAAAGAGTTAATAAATCTCTTGCCATTATAGAAAGCACAAGAAATATAATTTCATGTGTTTTTCACAATTGCAAGAGATCAAAATTTTTCATATTTTTTTCAGTTAAAAGAGATTTTCAATCATTTTCTAAATATTTAAACAGTTCATTAAGATGAGATCATGAGAACTATCACTACCAAAATCATGTGGAGTGTGTGAACCTTGTGAAACAGAATCACATAAATAATTTTTTTTTCTTACCTTTGCTAAACTAACAAATGAAGTGGAGGATGACGTTCTAGTTCTATTTGCATATTTATTTTCATATTTTTTTTATGCATTTCAGTTAAAGCAAGTTCTGTATCTTCTTCAGTTACAACCATTGAAAATCTAACATTATTACTTATTCTTTTAATTATATTATTAAAAGTGTCTAATTTAATAGTAATATCCATTACAACAACTAAACAAAAAAAAAAACGTAAGAATATCTTCAAAATATTTTTTATTTTTTTTGTTCCATCACAATAATAGATTGCTGAAGTATAGTATAATCTCTATATTCTTTAAATGCACAAGAAATGTTAAATAATTTTCTAAGTATAAGATTTGAAGTATGATAATAAACACCTGAACAAGCAGTAGTAGCATAATAAAAAACACCTAAAAATTGCACAAACACTTTTGAAATTTGCCAATCAAGAGGAGAAATATTAACACGATTGTTAAACATTTTATTAAATTCAATAATTAAGTTTTCATAACCCTCACAACTTTGCAACATGATATATGCAGAACTCCAACAAATATACACATCAAGAGAAATTTTCTACGAGAAATTGCATTTCGTACAAAAATCAGCAACGTTTGTACTCTAGAAGTTGTACAAGTAATAAATTTTATTGCTAATCTAATATTTACTAAGACTCTTCAATATGGGTCAATCCATTTTGCACAATTAAATTAATAATATGACATACACATTTACAATCATAAAATATAAAATCATAAGGCAAACACAAAGAAGATTTAAATTTTGAAATAACATTAACATTATTTCTTGCATTATCAAAAGTTACGGACAAATTTTGAAATTTATTGCTTGATAAACTACTATGCTGGTGTGTGGAAATGTAAGTGGATGAAAAACTAACATTCTTTTATTTAACGTTTAATGAGAATCAATATAATGTAAAGTAACACAAATATCTAAATCATTTTTACATGTCCATAAATCAAATGTGCATGAAATTTTTTGAATGTTCATCAATGATTTAATTAAAGCATTTTTCATTTCATTATAAATTCTAATTACATCACTTCTAATAGTATTTCGAGAAACATATCTATATTATGGATTAACATATATTTTTTGAAAACGTTCAAATATTCTACTTTCAGCAAATGTAAATGGTTGTTCATCAGATGCTATATATATAGATAAACTCATGCTAGATTGAGTATAAAAGAATGTTGAACTTGTACCTTCAGTATTAACTGTTTGATCGAAACTCCCAATTTGAGACTACGTATCGGGATTCAATTGTTGTTGATGCTTTTTTCAGACATAATTCTGCATGTCTCTTGAGATGTCCAGCACCACCCGTGTTTGCACAACTAAAAATTTTGTAGCAATATTTACAAATAGCTCCATCTTCCATTCTTCCTTGGTGTTTAATATTTTGTATTGTGTAGTGGTCCCAAACATCAGACTTCCTATTTTTTTGGGTTTTTTTTATGTTTACCAATGGAGGGGTGACTAGATGATGCACCAGCATCACCTCCAACTGATTCAAGGGGGGTTTGGATTGATTATAGGGTGAATCATGTGGTCGGCTATCTATATTTTCAAATTCATCATCATTGTTTGAATATTCTATTTTTGAGTTGGTCATTTGAAATTTAAAATTTAAATTTAAAATTTGATTTTAAATTTTAAAATTTAAAATTTAAATAAGTAAATTTTAAAATTTTAGAAATTTAAAATTTAAAATTAAAATACACTTGTTTTTGAAATATAGAATTAATTTGAATTTTAAACTTGAAATACACTTTGTAAAATTTGAAATTTTATATGTGTAGAGAGTAGAGAGTAGAGATTAGAGAGGGAGAGTGATTATTAGGGCTGATTTGACAATGGGATAAGTGTTGGGATAAAGAATAATTATGAAGATAAATGAGTAAGAGGAAGAGTGTAATGACAAATATATTAAATATAAAATCAATGTAACTTTTAATAAATTGTAATTTAATCAATATTTAATCATAGTTATTTTAAAGGAAAATTAATAGTTATTTTCAGGTCTTTGTAACCGCTTTGTTCAGTTATAATATATATATATGTTCCTGCTTCAAAAAAAAAGAAGTTATTTTAAAGGAAAATTAATGTCGAGGACCTCCATATTATTTTTAGGTCCCCACAATGTTTGGAGTTTTTGTTAAGTCCTTGGGTTAAAGTGTATATATTCTTTCTGAGTCTTCCCATTTTATCATTTGCCATCTATTTGTTGTCATTTGATTTGTGTTCCCGTATTACACATAGTTCATTTTATAATATTAAATGCAATTTTATATCTTATTAGCTATCGAAAGAGGTATATATCTCGTTAATTTTTTTTACATTTGTCAAAAATAGATCTATTCAATTTAAAATAAAATAATATATACTCTTTCATTAAAACATATAATGATATTTACTATTTTTAAAAATTTAACATATGCAAATTACATTTGAGACTATATGTCTATACCTAACATTATCCAACTATTTTATACAAAATCATATTTTTCAAACGGGTTTTAAATGACACCACTCATTTAGGAGGAGGGTGTGGAAAAAATTCCTCTTCAAATACCAACTTTTGAAACTCTAATGGGAAACAAACAAGAGCGCTCAATCTATTTTACAGTCTGTTTTGCAACCCTATACATTATCATAGCGTAATATATAATGCAGTATCATAGTGTACGGTGCAAAAAAAGTTATCATTTTTTTAATAAAAAAAACCACTAATGTAACTTAGTATATACTTCATTTCATATAACAACATGTATTTCAATAGGAGAGAGTGTTTTTTTTAAAAAAAAATCAGTGTGGACTGTAATTAGAGCTATACAAAGGGTTGAACATATCATTTTCCAACAAACAAATACATTATTGCACTAAAACATAGATTTTCCAAAAGCCCCTATCTCATCACAAAATTTAGTTTTCGAGAAATACGTAGGGCCCGTTTGAAGACGGATTTAAGTAGTTTCTGGGTTTACAAGAAGCACTTTTCCAAACCTGTTTCCAAACTATAAAAAAATTGGGTAAGTTGCAAACAGAATTTTGTGTAAAAGTGCTCAAAACCTAAGTTTTTCAAAAATTATGGAGAGGTAGCTTCCTGCAAAATCAGTTTTAAATCCAACTTTTACCTAAAATCAATTTTGCAATCATACTGATTCATTGATGTCCGGCAAGGCTAAAGCAACGTTTGATTGCACAATTGGACAACTTTTATATTTGCAGGAAGTTGTTTTTGTAATCGTGCAACCAAACAGTTTTACTATAACAGATTCTTATAACCAAATTTCAGGCAATAGTATCCAAAAGTTACGATTTTCAAAAACTGGGGGGGGGGGGGGGGCAGTTTCCAGCATAATCAATTTTAAACCCAGCGTTTGTGGAAAATCAGTTTTACAATTCCGCTACCAAATGCTGCATTAGTTAACCTCCCTTTAGCATTGAAGGCTTATTTGAGTAATATATAAAACTGTTTTACAAAAGTACAAAACCAAAAAAAGTCATTTATGAAATGAAAGCATGATAAGATGGGATAAATGTGGAGAATTGATTTCTTCTGAATTCTGAAATTACTGGAGGACACTGAGTCCATAAATTTGGTTATTGTGAATGCACCCTGAGAGACTCTGGGATTCCTTAAACACAAGACAGCATGATACTTGGTTGGGAGATAGCTCTTTGAAATAAAGGTTCCCATATATCTATGATCCATCCCTTAGCAAAGAGAAGTAGGTGGAACATTTCCAGGCCCAAGGGGAGGGGAGGACATTGGGACTTGTGAATGAAGAGGAACATGCACGATGAAGAGGTGGATCTCTTTTCAGCACTTTTGTTAGAACTGCAGGTGAGATTACATCACGATGCAGTGGACATAATGATATGGAGACCACAACCGCAACAAGGATTCTTGGTCCATCATTTCTATGATTGGTGGATAAGGGATAGGGTCCAAATGGAGGCCATAGCTTCGTAGGTAAACGAGATTGGGTGCCCAAAGCTGCCACTGAATGTTAAAGCTTTTCATTGGCTGATGTATCAAGAGAGATTACTCACAAAGACCAATAGGGTGAAACGGTCAAATGGTGAAAATCTCACTTGCCCAATGTGAAATAAATATCCCAAGACCACCGAACACCTAATGATATCTTGTTTAGTTGCAAGACAAGTGTGGGAAGCAGGGAAAAAGCAGAACCAAGGGGAGATAGGAGTGAGAGGGCCAAAGTCTCACAGTCACTTGTCCTAGCAGTTGTCTGGGATTTATGGCTTTCGCAGAACCACCTCATTTTTAGAGCACGAGGGTATACAAGAAAATGTTTGGAAAATGGTAATCCACTTTATTAAAGTATGGGGAATTTCATGTGCGAGAGCTTGCAATGTGATGCTCTCAAGGTGTAAAATTATCATTGAGGAGTAGGCTTATAAGTATGTTCCAAGTATGTAAAATTATCATTGAGGGGTAGGCTTATAAAATTTTTCATGGCCTTTCTGTTGAGAAATTCCTTTTAAAACAAGGGCAATGCCAAAAACCTAGTAAAGCCACAGATTCAAACAAATATGAAAACACAGCAAAATATTCTGTAAACAATTAAGAGAGGATTAGAAAACATATCAGTTTGGTGGAAGCGAGTAGAGACGCTCTGTCCTCGGTGAATAAGGCCCCCTCACGCACAGGGTTGACGGCTCCTACCACTGAGAGATACGACCACCAGGGTTATGCCTCCTCGGGGTGCGAGCTTCGAGGAGACCACAGTGAACGGCCGCGATCCTTTCAAATGCTCAGATCAGACAGGGAGAAAGAAGAGGGATGTAGACCAGCCTTCTGTAATGGAAAAACCAGAACAGAAGAAGAACAGAAAAGGAACAAAAGAAGAAGACTCGCTGTAGGTGGCTCTGGACTTGTGAGTTTCGCTGATGATGAATGGAGACTCATACGACCCCTTTATATAGGCAGTCCAGCAACGTTCGAAAACGTTTAAAAGGAAAACCGACGAATTAAACACGCCCATTAAAATTGTCGACCAATTAATTGCGCGCATTAAAATTGTAGCCGACCACTTAATCGCGCTTATTAATTAAATTAATTCACGCAACCGACCAATTAATTGGAGCTGTTTTGGAAACGTTTTTGGACGGTTCTGGAAACTTGTTGGTTTTAGAAACATTTTGAATTTTGAATTTGAAATTCAAAATTAGGAGTGACAAAAAGAAACTCACACGCATGCGGGCCAAGCCCGAGCCCGCGGAAGGGGCCCAGTTGGCCCGTGGAGAGGGATTTCCACCCCCCCCCTGCGCGCGCATGCGGGCGCGCCCATGTGTGGCCCGCAGCCCGACCCGGCCCGGCCCGCCTCGTGCGCAGGCGCGACGTGCGAGCGCGCACGCCCGGTTAACTAGTTTTTCCACCAGAAATCCAAGCCCACGGGTTAATGGGCTGGGCCTCGTGTGCGCGCGCGTAGGGGTGAGGCCCAACAAGTCTCAATAAAGGATTGGTGTGTCCCAATGTATAAGGTGAAAGAAAAAGTGGATATAACCGATGTGGGACTAAATTGTTGGAAAGGGAAATGGGTATACCCAATTTTTGGTCAACCAAGGAATGGGCCATATAAATGGGCCCAATACTAACAATCCCCCCTTGACAAAAAATTGTAGGATAAAGAAATATGAATATGATCTGAGCATCTTATACCATGTAATAGGTGAAGGTACCTTTTGGGTTTGAACATTCACTTAGTGTAAACTAGATCCAACTGAGAAGCCTGAATAGACCATGTCCTTGAATTCGACCCCTTTAGCCAGAATTCACTAGTCACACACACGGTACAGGATATGGGTCCTGTTCTGCGGGGTAGCACGTTACGGCCATGTGCTCGTATCCTTTCTTGAGTGCCTTAGAGACTTAGCCCAAATCTCAAAGAACGCGGCCCCACGTCCATGCACTCATATAGGTGAGTTCTCCAGGGTGCCTGTGCGGGTCACACCCTGTCCGAAAAGGACTTGAACCCATTAAGAGCGTAAGCTCAACCTACTTCCGCTACAGTATAGTACTGTTATCATAGGGATGAGTTAGAGGAGTTTTTCCTCTACAGTACTCACAAGTTTACCAATACAGCTTCGTTAACCCCTTGAAAACCATCTTCATGGGATCTCCAATCACAATGGTAGGGAGCCCGCTGCAGGTAATTATATAATGGGCTGAAGCCCCATCCCCCTCGATGTCTCATGGACTAGTCGTTTGACAAGTCCTTTTGTGAAATGATCTGCGAGATTTCTCTCGGATCTCACAAACTCTAGAGTAATTATCCCCTGAGAAATCAGGTGTCGAATCGATTTATATCGCAAGCGCAAGTGTCTAGACATTTTCTCATTATCATTATTTTGTAATGATTTTGCAATTACAACTTTGTTGTCACATCTTATGGAAATTGCTGGAATAGGCCTTCCCATCAATGGAATCTCACTCAACAGATTCCTTAGCCATTCTGCCTCTGAGGCTGCAATATCCAACGCAATAAGCTCTGATTCCATTGTGGAACGAGCGATCACTGTCTGTTTGACAGACCTCCATGCTATTGCTGCACCACCTATCAAAAACACAAAGCCACTGGTTGATTTAATATCAACTGAATCAGAGATCCAGTTGGCGTCAGTATAACCCTCAAGTACAGGGGGAAAACCAGTATAATGCAATGAAAGAGAAATAGATCCTCGCAGGTATCTAAATACACGTGTGAGTGCAGTCCAATGCTCTTTATTAGGGTTGCTTGTGTATCTACTCAGCCTACAAACAGCATATGCAATATCAGGACGAGTGCAATTCATTAGATACATTAAACTTCCAATCATTTGTGCATATAATTCCTGTCCAACAGGTTCTCCCAAATTCTTTTTCAATTTAATTGATGAATCATATGGTGTATGCACAGGTGAATACTCATACATTTTAAATTTCTTGAGTATCTTCTCAATGTAGTGTGATTGTGAAAGTGTAATGCCAGATGAAGTTTTGACTAACTTTATTCCCAAAATTACACTAGCATGACCAAGGTCTTTCATATCGAAATTTTTAGAAAGAAAATTTTTGGTTTCTCCAATAATGTCCTGATTAGTCCCAAAAATTAAAATGTCATCAACATATAGGCAAAGTATAACACAAGTATCAGATTTCACTTTCATATAAAGACATCTGTCATACTCATTATTTTTAAAACCAAAAGAAGAGATGACCCTATCAAATTTTTCATACCACTGTTTAGGAGCTTGTTTGAGTCCGTACAGTGATTTCACAAGTTTACACACTTTCTGTTCTTGTCCAGGAACCACAAATCCTTCAGGCTGGTCCATATAGATCTCCTCATCGAGATCTCCATGTAAAAATGCGGTTTTGACATCCATCTGATGGATTTCAAGACCATGAATTGATGCTAATGCGACCAGTATCCGAATAGTGGTAATTCTAGTGACAGGGGAATATGTATCAAAATAATCCACACCATGTTTTTGTTTAAAACCCTTTGCAACTAGCCTAGCCTTGTATTTTTCAATAGAGCCATCTGGACGAAATTTTCTTTTGAAGATCCATTTACACCCAATAGTTCTACTGCCTTGAGGGAGAGCAGTAAGAACCCAAGTATTATTGTGCAAAATGGAATCAAATTCACTATTAATTGCTTCTCTCCAAAAAGGTGCATCTGGAGATGACATAGCTTCATTGAAGGTTAAGGGATCATCTTCAATGAGAAAAGTGAGGAAGTCATCTCCAAATGTTTTTTCTATTCTAGGTCTCTTACTTCTTCTTAATTCAGGTTCATTCTCAAGAGATGGAACAATGAAAGAAGAAGAAGCCCCTAGATCAGCAGATGATTTAACTTCAGAAGCTTTAGAGATAGTGGTTTTCATGGGAAAAGTATCTTCAAAAAAGACAACATCTCTAGACTCAATAATCGAGTTGGTACTGATCTCAAGGATTCCAGATTGTATGACTAAAAACCTATATGCAGCACTATGATATGCATAGCCCACAAATGCACAGTCAACTGTTTTTGGTCCTAACTTCTTCCTTTTGGGAGGAGGAATACTCACTTTTGCCAAACATCCCCAGACTTTGATGCAATTAAGGTTGGGTTTCCTACCTTTCCATAGTTCATATGGGGTTTTATCACAATCTCTAAGGGGAACCCTATTGAGAATATGACAGGCAGAATAAATGGCCTCTCCCCAAAGATTTTCAGATAAACCAGAACTTGATAACATGGAATTAACCATGTCACACAAGGTCCGATTTTTTCGTTCTGCCACACCATTGGATTGGGGTGAATAGGGAGCGGTGGTCTGATGGATGATGCCACTATCTTCACACACAATTTAGAAAATTCATTCGATGTATATTCACCTCCTCGATCAGACCTAATCACCTTGATTTTTCTATCTAATTGATTTTCTACTTCTGCCTTATAAATTTTGAAATACTCTAAAGCCTCATCTTTTGTACGCAACAGATACACATAGCAAAATTTTGAAAAATCATCAATAAATGTAATGAAATATCTTTTTCCTCCTCGAGTAAGCATACCATTCATTTCACATATGTCACTATGTACTAAGCCTAACAGTTCAGAAATCCTATCAACAGATTTAAAAGGTTTTCTAGGCTGTTTCGCTTGCACACATGTATGACATTTAGAGGTTTCATTAAAATGAGATTTGGGAATCAAATCAAGAAACATCATTCTTTTTATGGTACTTACATTTATATGTCCTAAACGGGCATGCCACATATTATGAGATTCAACATTCAAAGCAGTAGTAGATAAAGGGGAAGAACATTCAAACATAATGTTTAATTTAAACAAACCATCACACACATAACCTTTTCCAACAAAGTTTTCAAATCTAGTGATTACAACTTTATTTGCTTCAAAAACAAGTTTATAACCTTGCTGTATCAACAGCGACCCACTAACTAAGTTTTTCCTCAAATCAGGAACGTGTTGCACGTTTTGAAGTGATAGGACATTTCCGGACGTGAAGAGTAGATCAACACGTCCTTCTCCAACGATACGTGCAGCAGAGTTGTTACCCATTTTCACATATCCATCAATGGCCTGATAGGAAGTAAACAAGGATCTATCAGAACAAAGGTGTATGTTTGCTCCAGTGTCTATCCACCAATCAGTAGATTGACAAGCTAAGTTTAACTCAGGATGGACAGTGACAAACCTAATTTGGGAGGAAGAGGGTGCAGGGTCATGAATCACCACATTCGCTTGGACTTTATTCTCTGAGTCCTTCTGGGTAGGATGGTTGCTCTTATTATTCAGATTTTGAGGAAGGGTCTTTCGTTTGTAGCAACTTCTTGCAATATGCCCTTTCTTCCCACACACGTAGCAACCAGCTTCATCATTGGTTTTCTTTTTAAACTGTGGCTTTACATGACCCTTAGCAGCCCCATTCTTTTTAAAAGGTTTGGACTTGGGTTTAAAACCTTCGGCTATGTGGGCTTTGGCAGAAAACTCTTTAGGAAGTTTAGACACCTTATCTTGAAGCCTATGCTCATCCTCTATCCTAATAGTGGTCAAAATATCATTCAACACAGGTATACCTCTATGATGTTTTAAGTTTGACAGCAAAATTGGACCAGGAGGGAGGCAATTTTTTAATAATGGAGTATGCAAGAAAAGTGTCATCAAGAACCATCCCATATTTCCTAATCTCATGGATAATAGTTTTCAGGTCTACGATTTGTTTCATGATAGACAGATTATCAACCATGTTAAACTTTAAAAATTTTCCAACGGCATATTTTTCTAACCCGGCATCTTCAAGACTATATTTTTTCTCGAGTTCTGTCCATAGTTCGAAAGTGCCTTTTGTTGTACAAAAAATATCATATAACTCAGGGGTTAAGACACTCAAGATTTGACCATAGCACAAGAAATCTTTTTCTTCCCAGGCACCGTCTGATTCAACAGTTTTTCCTTTCGGATCTGCTGTTTTATCAGTATCGGTATCCTTGGGACTGTCGGACTTAGTAAGGTCAATAGAAGTGGACTCTTTTTCAGAAAGGACTTGGTTTCACCTAAAGCAGTTCTTAAAACAGAAATTAACCCTAGGGTGGTGAGCCAGTACCTACACTGTTGCTGCCATCTCTTAAAATTAGTACCATCAAACAAAGCCGGTTTTGCAGATAAATCCTCTACAAGACCCATTTTTAAAACAGAATGAGGTTTGAAAAAAGGTTTAGGTTAAAAGCAACTTATTCACCGAGATTGTTGAAAAAATTCCTTTTAAAACAAGGGCAATGCCAAAACCTAGTAAAGCCACAGATTCAAACCAATATGAAAACACAGCAAAATATTCTGCAAACAATTAAGAGAGGATTAGAAAAACATATCAGTTTGGTGGAAGCGAGCAGAGACGCTCTGTCCTCGGTGAATAAGGCCCCCTCACGCACAGGGTTGACGGCTCCTACCACTGAGAGATACGACCACCAGGGTTATGCCTCCTCGGGGTGCGAGCTTCGAGGAGACCACAGTGAACGGCCGCGATCCTTTCAAATGCTCAGATCAGACAGGGAAAAGAAAAGGGATGTAGACCAGCCTTCTGTAATGGAAAAACCAGAACAGAAGAAGAACAGAAAAGGAACAAGAGAAGAAGACTCGCTGTAGGTGGCTCTGGACTTGTGAGTTTCGCTGATGATGAATGGAGACTCATACGACCTCTTTATATAGGCAGTCCAGCAACGTTCGAAAACGTTTAAAAGGAAAACCGACGAATTAAACACGCCCATTAAAATTGTCGACCAATTAATTGCGCGCATTAAAATTGTAGCCGACCACTTAATCGCGCTTATTAATTAAATTAATTCACGCAACCGACCAATTAATTGGAGCTGTTTTGGAAACGTTTTTGGACGGTTCTGGAAATTTGTTGGTTTTAGAAACATTTTAAATTTTGAATTTGAAATTCAAAATTAGGAGTGACAAAAAGAAACTCACACGCATGCGGGCCAAGTCCGAGCCCGCGGAAGGGGCCCAGTTGGCCCGTGGAGAGGGATTTCCACCCCCCCCCCTCGCGCGCATGCGGGCGCGCCCATGTGTGGCCCGCAGCCCGACCCGGCCCGGCCCGCCTCGTGCGCAGGCGCGACGTGCGGTTAACTAGTTTTTCCACTAGAAATCCAAGCCCACGTGTTAATGTGCTGGGCCTCGTGTGCGCGCGCGTAGGGGTGAGGCCCAACAAGTCTCAATAAAGGATTGGTGTGTCCCAATGTATAAGGTGAAAGAAAAAAGTGGATATAACCGATGTGGGACTAAATTGTTGGAAAGGGAAATGGGTATACCCAATTTTTGGTCAACCAAGGAATGGGCCATATAAATGGGCCCAATACTAACACTTTCCGTTGTGCTGCTGTAAGCATTGGCATTTGCTTTGATTAATATAACAAAGCTGATGCCTACCTTATTACAAAAGAATAAGCTTCATTTATTGATGGCACATCATTGCTACTACAATGCTAAAAGCAGAATGACATATATTCAGTTGTGATAGAAGTGTTCAATGAAAATTTTCAATCTACTAGTTGTAAACTTTTACATCCCATTGAGATACAAAGATGTATTTCTTCTTCCAGCAAGAGAGAAATTATACTAAGGGAATTTCATCTTGATTGGAAAGTCAATACCTCCTTCAATATATTAAACATGTGATGATAATTTAATTTTATTGAATACATCTCTTAAGTGCTTCAAACTGGAACACAATCAATCTTTCTCACAGATTCTTTGAGCAAAAATCACCCTATGATTGATCGTTTAATTAGAGACACAACTTAATAACAAGCCGGAGGCATAAATAAAACTTTTCAGGAATTTTCTGTCTCCTTTTCAATAAACTAGGTGGAAATAATTTTTTTATTTCCACGATGCTCAAACATCTTTCTAACACAAGTTTCTTTAGTTGTTCGGACAAGATTTTACCCTACATTTAAAACATGACTCCCTATATGCTTTTTTTTAAAATTAAATTAAATAAGCACTAGGATCTGAATACATGACTTCCTAGTTGCAATTTTGTTGTCGTCATTGAATTGTGTTGACTTTCTATGATTCCTTCAGAAGAAAGCTCATTTTCACTCGTAGAATTTGACTTTTAAAGATTTATTTTTAGCAAAATACTAAGCTCACCAGAAACTTAGTGGAGGATTTCATACTTCAAAATTTGCCTAACTATTCAATGCTTCTCTTTTTCTCTCCCTCATTCGGACAGTGTCTATTTGATTTTCATTGGAAGATATACAAGCTTACCATTTTGCTCAAAAAAAAAAACTCTTCAATACATTATTCGTGATAAACACATGGTGCAAAATTTCTTAGAATGACTTCACATCCCTAAATGTAGTTCCAGAAAAACAAGTGAAAGTTATTTTTCCACATTGATCCGATGAGAGGAGCTTGATTTGACTCCCAAAGACTTTCAACTTATGTTCCTTGAACTTTAAAAGAGACTTAAGAGTCCTGATATATGAGGTGTAGATTACGGGATCTCAAATAGTTGAGTACTCATAATCAACTCTCACTTGGTCATTCAACAAATTGAGTAAAATAACTCAAACAAACAACTTCATTTCAGTCCCCTATGTAACTCCGAGTTGTAAAACTTTGCAATCCAACACTTCACCAACCCCACAATTAGATGAGGGCACTTAACCAGCTAACTAAATTCAGTTAACTACTATAATTAAAAGAACTTCATTCATACAGAGTACCTTCGCTTCTTCTGTAAATGGTTCCATACAATGATGATTGTCCATGAGACCATTGGTATATATCTTGATTGACAAATAAAAAATGGCCACTGGAGAACGACCATCACTAGTGATAAGGTAACTGAAACGAGATGATCGATTTCTCTTATTTGAAGGTGATAATGTAGCTGTGATAAGTCGGGATCCCAAATTTGGCCAACTGGTCTAAGGGCCTTCTCCACAACCACTTTCCCAACATCGCTTTCGTCTGCCAACTATCTAGTATATGAAAAGAGGTAGTAGACAACAGATTTTCAAAGGCAGCATAAGAAAGGACAATCCTACCACCATATGAGACCTATTGCTTCCTTGGGTGAATGAGGAAGGACTTCAAATGAATGAAAGATGAGAAATTCCTTGCACGTAAATTTCATTCACATGGAAATTGTTTATAATTGAATTCTATAGAGCCCTAGGCCATCTGGCAAATGAAAATTCTTAAAATTATTGAAAAATAACTGAGATTTAAAATTTTAAGGAAATTCGTTTCTGAAAGTCTACCAGAAGATCATGTGTTCATCATTATTAATTAGACTAATGAGTGAGTTTGATCATTTGGTAAATTGAATACCTCATTTGTTCCTATTGGCAAACATTTTTTTATCATACATGATCCCAAATTCTAATGTATCATTCAAAAAGGTTAAAATAGCAAATTCCCATCACGTATGACCTATGACATTTTTGGAAATAGATGGATGATAGAAAGTAGAATGAACATATGTGCTCCATCACCAATATCTAAATTTGCACGGTATGACTGAAGATATTGTATGGCCTGCTCAAATGAATGCTCTTATTAGTTATTAGAGGACGTGTCTAGTTCAATTTTCCAAACAAAGGAGAGCATTTTTTACTTTATAACTCCATCTAAAGCACAATGCATAAGCCTCTCATAAAATAAAGTTGAACACACGTTCAGAATGAAAAATAGAGAAAATAAGTTTAGTTTTAATATGGAGGGAATTATGTCATAAGATGCACCAAATGATTTGTATTACCCTTCTAATTGGCATTTAAGGAGTGTGTTTAGAAATCAATAGACATTCAATTCATTACGAATCACCCAAATTTACAAATCTTATTTCCCAAAAAAAAAAACCCCTAGACACCTTTTTGAAGGAAATTTTAATTCATTCCATCATAACCATATTAAAATCAAATTTATGTATAAGGGGAGGAAGCAGCAGACTGTAGCAAAATATTCCTAAAATGATGAATCTTATTTGTCTGTCAGATCAGTAGATTGTATGAAAAGGAATGAGGAGGCTCCTACAGGTTTTTTTTTTTTTTTTTTTGTAGGGGGGTGGGGTTGATATTTCTTTGAAAAATATGTATTAATGCCACATTTCCTGTTCAGTCCACTGTCACCTGCATTATATGTTTATATCGTGCATTAAAACCATTATTTCTAAAAACTTCCACAAAAAGCTTAACTGACTTCTTTCAATGACCGCAAAAAATTTAAAAGAATCTCAGATAGGCTTATTAAAATCTTTTTATTTTAGACTGCTAAGCATGATATCTATGTTTCCAACTAAATCTAATGAACAATTATTCAAAATCTTATGATATAAAATCTAGGATCCAGCCAATCATCCAGCTCAAAACAGCTTTCAAATAGCTAAAATGCCAGGTCTGAGCCTGGTTCAGGCCAGGCCAAGATCCCATGCATAGCTCTAGTCGATTTCAAACGCACACGGGGGAAGATCCATAAAGGAAAGAATCATAATCTTCATCACTATAAAAATTTGTTAAATTTGTAGAGTTTTTGCATTGGTGGTTTCCACCAAACTAAAACTAATTGCAAGGCATGGCGAGTCCCTGCATTGACTATTTAAGATCAATGTATATCTTGATGGATGGAGAGATGGGATATAGAATGATTATGGGGAAGATTAAGAGGCTAGATTTAGCAGTGTGTCTCTCTAGTTGATAAATGAAATCTGAAAGCCTATTTAAAAAAAAATGCTTCTGCAGAATTATATGAGACAAGGTTGTTTACTGTAAAACAAGAACAATGCTAGCTAAGTATAAATTGTCATTCAAGAATGAATGTTATTCTCTCTGGATACAAGGAGATCCTGGCATAGAAAAAATTTAAGGCTCGTGCTAATGAAAATACAGGTGCAATTCACAGGTAATTACTCTATTAACAACTTCCTTCTGGTGGGTAGAGTTGAAAGCTGTGATTTAAAAATTAGATATATCCCATGAATCCAAGGTAAACATTGCAACATACCTAAGATAAAAATTTGGATAAAACAAATTGGTGATACAAGAGTAAAAAGAAACATATTAGGGAGATTACATTACATAAGTTTCAAAAGCCAGATTTGTCTCACCAAACGATGGTACTCAGCAACATAAGAATGCCACAGCTAATTGATAAATCATTTGATTCAAATCGATCATGCAGAAAAATATTGATAAACCATACCTTTGAGCACCCTTCATTCACCGAATAATGGTTTCACAGGGGGAAAAACTTCATGATCAAGAAAAATGTTGGATGTCAAAAATTCATGTCGAACAGAGTAAAAATACAAGAAATAGCAGCATGAGATTGGAAGGTATCAAGATATATTGTTTATTGTGTTCATGAGAAAAGCCATTTACCTTGTGGAAACAAAACCATACTAAAAATGTGTAGTATAAATGCATGAAACATTTGAATTTTTCTTACATGTCTATCCCAAAACATGAATCGCTTTAGCTCTAATTCCCCATAATGACAATAGATCAGGAATAAAATAAACCCTTTGAATGGAAAAAAAAAAAGATACATGAAGAGGCAATGATAGTGAAGAACTATATGCTTATAGTTTGGTAAGCTTGAAATATTAATGATCAGTGGGTGTCACTTCCTGCCTTGCAAGAACATATGAAAACTCTATCTAAAAAACAAGCCATACCTATCAGTTAGCTGGCTATTCTTTCTTTGGATCATCCTCCAATCTTGACTCTTCAGCCTCTGATCCCTTTTCAGTCGGCCCTCGCCGTCGCAGTTCAAAACCTTCCCCATCCACCGAAGCATCCATGGTCACATTATCAGATTCCTCTGCAACGACTTCAGCCTCTGGTGAAGTGTCCAACTCCAAATCCTTCTCAGCCGTTTTCTCCTCAGAATCACTTCCATCGGAGCTACTGTCATTTTGAAGAGCTAGAGGCAGATCACCTTCTTCCTCGGCATCCATTTTGGCATCTTCCTCCGTCATGGCAATCTCTGGCTCAGCAGGCCGCTGTTGAATGGGAACCGCATCGCTGATTATAATTTCCGCCTTCAGTTTTTCTCTGTATTCCACCATTTCACTTCTGTACCTTTCCTTATCCTTCACACCTTTCTCCTGATAAACCTGGAACAAAACCACACACGTTATGTTATTTATGCTGAAAAACTATCAACCATGAAGCAAGATATCATTGTCAGAAGAGCAAAGAAGGAATTTGAATTCATGGATGGAGTACTATAATATTTGTACAAGAGAACTTTTCTTAAAGTTTTTAAGACTTGTTTGAATATGTGGACGGAATGTTGGCCTCATTGAAATCACAGTGGTCAAGGAAAATGGCCATGTTCCATCAATGTCCAGATATTTGAAATTTCTCAGTCTCAGTTTGTTCGTGTCATGATGAAGACAAAGTTACAAGTGCTACATGCAATTCAATGCCTCAAATTGTGCAGAATGTACGAATTTTTTCCCCTTACAGCTTTCTCAGTCTCTGTCAGTTTGTTCCATAGATCACCGATCATCTTGCTAATTTCTCTATCCTTTCCTGGATGAAGGGGCTTCAACCTGGCATGTTGCTCTGCAAAGAAGAAGTTGTATCCACTTCGGTTTGGCTTTGGATGGCTGGGGTCCCTCTTTCTCATCTCGGACTTTTTTCTTCTACGCCGTCGCAAGCGAATGCCCATATTTAAAGGATCGCGTGTATTGTTATTGATGATGCTTCCTGAACCCCGTGGCACTTGTGGCGACACACTATCTGGAGTGTGATATAGGACTCCCTTTAATTTTTCTTGGCCCACGTTAACAGTTACTAAATAGCCATGTTCAAATTTCCCGTCAATCACTCCAATCACAGGATAGTTTGTTGTTGGACCACTGGCTGCAGTAAGGTCAAGAAGCTAATCAGAGATTGCTACAAATCATGCTTGCACTTGATATATGATAATGAAATAAATCTAAGCACTATTCACTCAGCAATAGCACTTTGACTTAAAGCCCAGCTGGGTCCTTCCATGCACACAAAAAGTCTCCTTGTAAAATGAATCCACAGATTATTTCTTAAATCATAAAGGCTAAAACAACTCCAATGCAAATTTCCCAGTTGAATGCTTACGTCGCTTATTGGCAGATGAAGTATCCATACGCAGAAATGAAGATTCAATGGTCCGCTTGCTAGAATTTGGAGTGAGAGATGAAGGTTGCGAAGAAGCTGCACAAAGAATGATGAATAGAAAAAAAAATCTATTGCCTGTAAAAAAAAAAAATACAATAAAATAACTGCTAGGTATCTCATGAACAAACCAGTGGCAGAAGGCAAATTCCATCCTTGAGCTCCAAAGAAGTAAATTTTCTCATAATGATGCAACAAGGAAAAGTAATACTTGCGGAGCACAAAAGAAGCATTAGTGGCCGTTGATGGGAAGTTAAAAACTGCAGTGACCTCCTTCCATCTCCTGTCATTAATTATCTGCAAAGAATGATGAATAAGAGTGCATTCAAATACAATAGTTAAGAGAACTGATTGTAAGAATAGTGCACCAAAAAATAATGTGTTCCACAAAGAGTAGGGGAACCCCTGACTTTAAATTACTGGTAATTTATATTGAAAAAATGGGCAATTTTATGAAGAATCTGATGCACAAAGGATATTTCAACAATGAATTTGACATGAATGATCCTTTTCACATGCATTCAACATGAATAGGCTTCTCGAACTGGAAGATACGTAATGGATTTCATTTCAGAGATTGTACATACTATTACTAGTGGTAACCTCATCACCCTCCCTCAGGGTAACCACATCCTTATAATATTTATTTTGGAAGAAGAATGGTGTTCATCATTTTTATTGATAATGTAAACATTTAAGCATAATACATAGCAAAGGTAAAAAAGGAAACATGGCATAAATAGCTATGCATATGGTTCTACATTTATTGAAAGAAATTGATAATTGAGAAGTTGGAAAACTGAACGGAAAAAAATTTCACATAACTATCACATTAATTATAACAAAGAGGAGAAATGCTGACTAAAAGAGATTGCAATTGAATTAACCATATGAAATTTCAAAATGAGTATGTTATACTGTCTTTCAGAGGCATGTCACATACAACAGCTAGGTCAACTGGATATACAAATATATTACCCCACTTATGTACAACATTAAAATAATTATGGAAAAGCATATCCACTCACATAGTTGAAATTTATGCAAGTATAGTGGATAACAGAATAAAATATAAGAAGACACGTTTACCATCCTGAAACTAGAACAAAATAAAAATGATGGGCTGCAGAAGTTTTGTCGAGAGACAATTTCCCGTTAGCCAAATTTAGGAAGATACTAAATTGATACTGGGTTTGGGTTTGCCTCAGTTTGTCTCATCGGCGGATGAGACTATATATCAAAATAAAGACAGAGAAAATCTCTAGTTTTAATTCTCGTTACGGATGGCACTGTAGAATATACTACTTTACCATGAATCCCAAAATGGTTACCAACATGACGTAATATACAGTACCAAAGAATGATGGTGTTTATCATAATTTTTGGTAATGCATCATGTGGTACCATATTGTATCATGTGATCTACTGCGAAATAGAGTAACAGAATTGACTTGATTTGTATTATGTCAAACCAAACATATGGGTTTCCATCATCTTTTTTTATTATCATGATCACTTTTCCAGTTTCCTAACCAACTACGTGCCCAACCACAAACACTAAGCAAAGATATATCCTTCAAAGATTTTCATCACCCAGGTTTTCATCATTGGATACAATGCTTCCAACTGTTAATATTGATATTCCAAGTAAACTATAAACTATAGGTCTCCAAAATTGTGATTCAATACGCTGAGCGCCTTTGATCAAGTGTCAAGCTCACCAAATCCAACATCTATCGAGATGATTCCATTGCTTCAAACTTAATGGGTGGAACCTATGGGCATCTTCTCTTTTGAAACAATAGTTCTCAACTTTGATTTTTTAATTCTTGACTTTAGTTGAAGCATGAGCTCATTTCATTCTAAAAATTCATTTTGGAGGGGCCTTCGCATAGATTCATTATGGGAGACAGTTGGGGAAGAGGATAGTTTTATTATCTTGGCTTATCTTAGTATCTTTTTCCTTTTTTATAAGTTGTAAGGAGATCCCTTGTCTCCTTTTTTTGAGGGTTTCTTGGAATAAGATTCACCTATATTTTTTTTAAAAAAAATGCTTATTACAAATACAGGGCTTGAACCTGTAGCTTAATGGTTGACAATGAAATTTGCAATCAGGAGGTCATGGATTAGTCTCACCATTTACCTAACAAAAAATGTTTATTCCACTACAGTGATATATCAGCCATTTGAAAACTTTAGATGTTACTACTATACATTCTATAAAAGAAAACAATTATCAACACCAACCTTATCAACACCAGCCAATCAGTTCATTCTATAAATTAACAAAATAAATGATAATCTTCTTATCAGAATTAGCTTCTTTAAAACATACTCATTTGGAAAGGCATGCATATAAATTGCAGTAGAGATGTGAATTAGGATATATGATTGTAAATGAACAAAGCAAAGCAAAAAAAATTTAATGAAAAAAAGAGACAGTAATATAATGCACCCAAGGAACTTAAGGAACCCTGATCACTCCTTGTAGTAATGTAATAATGTTAGATACATTAAGAGAAAATCTCCTTGTAAAATAATGATAGTTGTGATGCACCTACCTTATCAACACCACCTCGTGAAGTGACCTCAACGAACAACCTGTGGAGGTCCAGTTCTTTTCCTCCTATGATAGGCACCCTACAAACGGAAGATCCTTGCATAAAAAATGAAGAAGATAAAGAATGCTAATAAGAACAAAACCGAACTGCCATTAAAATATCACTATAGTAGAATCCTGATACTAATGATAAAATGAATGTTAAAACATTTACTGTGACACTACAGGGCTAGTTAACATATACACTTTGTGTTGTTGTCACCAAATACCACCCTTCTCCTGTCCCTGATGCCTTCATAATTGCAGAAACAGAGGCTATCAGTTGGAGCTCATCCATCATTGGCTCATCTATTCTGCCCAATAACATCTCCTCTTCTTCTCCAAGCTATATTCACTCATTAACTCTCTTGTTTGAACTCTGGTTAATACATTTGTCACATGATTCTTTAAATTTAAATTCTTTCTTTGACCTCAAGTGTATCAGCTCTTTGTCAAATCCTCTCTGGTCTCATGCTTCTCAATACCTTCTGATTTGTATTTGGAATTCATTTCACACTTCTGTCCCTTTTTCTTGCTCTTCTGCATCTTGAACTTCTGCTTATCATTTTCTTATCTTTCTTCAATTTGTTTGGCAATTTACAGTAAATTAAACACAACCAACACAATGGGATTCTGCTTTTGCCAAAAATCTACTTTGCCCTTAAAATGTATAGGCCGCTGACAAACAACACCCTTACAGGCTTACAGCTTGCCAGTCCCCCTTGCTTCCTTCCAACCCTTCTAATTTTCAAGTCTCTAAAATATATTCTATCTGCCAATCTCGCTTGTTTATTGCTTCTTTCTAATTGTTAAAGAAGTTGAAAAATAAGACAATTTGGCATCTGATGGGAACTTATTTTGTCTGCATGAGTAATATAATGTGCCCTTGAAGCTGTTCACCAAAGTCCCATCCATTGGACCAATGACACCTGTTTGGCTTTTCCTAGTGAACTTTTGTAATGATTGAGAGTTACATTATTAATGGTTTGTTTATTTTTCTCAAAACTACTTGGGAGTTGAGGAGCTTTTATTAAATTATTTGTTAGAAATTTATTGGGCATTCCCATAAAAGAAACAGAGAGCGGCCCTTACCATCCCGTTCTCTTTAAAGATAAAGCAATCAAATAAAATAGCAAGTTGTGCGAGTGGCTTCAAAACGCGGATTGGGCATGAAAAGAGTTAGTGAATGATGACCTTGGTTGTCTCAGCGCCCCCCAAACCCCCCCCCCCCCCCCCCCCCCCCACAACATGGATCAAATCAAACTACTCCCACATCAACATGAACTGAACAATGAAGACACATGCTTAGGCCTGTTTTATCTTTTACCCATCTACTAAGTTGCTAACAAAGGAAAAAATTTCAAAGGAATGCCGTCACAAATGCCATTGCATGATAAGGAAAAAAGCATAAATCCCATTTCCAGATATAAGCAGTTTCCTGGTCAGCCAAAGAAACTACTCAGTTCCTCTACAAACCTCTACAACACAAACTACCTTAAAAAAAAAAGATCCATGTGATAAAACTAACCCTAGAAATGCAAAAACTGCAAAAGATATTTTCCAAAGCATACATTAGCCAGCAAAACTTTTTCCCCCATCCATTAAACAAAACAAAATAAATCTTACATGAACTTGGTGCCCATCGTGGAGTGCAATTTCTCGAGCGTCTCCTTAAACAACTTCGGGTTTGTGACCACCTCCTCATATTTCGCTAGCGGTGGCGGATATGGGTGATACTGAGAAACCGTAGGAGATGAAACAACACCAGAAGATCTCCTCTCCGACATAACTTGGCTGAGAAGATTTAAAAAAGATAAAATAAAAAACAACAAAACCAAAAAGAAAACACAGTATAAAAGCAAAACCCACCAAAAGACTGGAAGAAACCACTCCAAAAAAATGGAGCAGAGAATTCATTGATGATGGAGTTAATGTGAAAATATTCATCCGTACAGATAAGATTCAGATACTCAAGAAAACCTATTCTGGTGTCTCCGGCCATATATATACATAGAGAGAGAGAGAGAGTGCAGTCTCGTAAGAAAAGAAGAAGAAGAGCAATCACAACCAAAACACAATTAAAAGATTTTAGTGTATGATGAATCCTACGGAGTCTAGACATCAATTAATACACATCACAGCTGTTTTAAGATATTCTGTTCTCTTTTTTTTTTATTATAATATATTATTCTCTTCATCACTGTTTGTGTATCAGATTACATTCACATTCTCTCCAAACATTAGTTTATTGAAACTTGTCAATACAATAGTAATAAATGAAAAAAAACAGGGTTACACCGTACAAAACTTATACGGTGGGAGCATATATAACATCTTTAATGGAGTACTGATTATAAACTATAGATCTAGATTTGAATATAAAATAAGCCAAACAGAAGCACCGGTTTTGGAAGAGAGAAAATGAGAGGAGGACAAGAGACAAAAGTAGAAATAATTAAAAAAAAAGATTTAGATACCAACCTCTTTGAGATGCCTTCCTTGCCCTTTCTCCGTTTTGATTTGTCTGTGTGTTTAATATATGTTTTAATTTCGGTGATGACGATGAAAAAACGGGGAAGTGGTGGTGGTGGACACCACAAATGACAACAAACCCTTTATATTAGAAGCTTTGATATCAGGAGAAGAAAGAGAATATATTATATGGAAAGATATGTATAAAAATTATTGATGATTTGGTGGTTACTAAAAATGAAAGATATGGCTTTTGGAAATAATTTTAATTTATGAGGCTGTGAATGAGAGGAGTACTAAAGGGGGTGTCGTTGGAGGAAAAAACGTGTCACTATGGCACAAATTTGAGATAAACATTGATGGGAGACGTGGTCTGTAACAGCTTTCACTTGTCTCTTATTATCGCATTTATACCTTTCATTAGACTTGGTCTTCATTTCCTAACCACCACACCCTTCTTTTTCTCTTCCTCTTTAAATTCTTCACATATTAATATCATTACTTTTTTTTTTATCTTTCCTTTTCTTTTTGGAAAACAAAAAAGTAAAGTAGGCTAAAGGAACGGATTTTAATGAATACAGCCTTGATGATGGTGGCAGTATGCATCAATTCATCAATTGTTAAAAAAGAGGTGTACATTATATTTGTTTTTAAATTAAACCAAGGTTAGCTACATTACACTTGTGGCATGCATATATTACACCTGGTGGGTGAGACATCTTGTGAGGCTTACCAAATCTTGTTATGGAGGAAGCCCGGCGCTAAGGTCGAACGTGTGGGCTTTAAGGGCCTAAAAGCCTGTTTGACCAAACATTGCATTTTGTTTCACTTCATTTTTAATCAGTTATCTTGGTCTCTTCACATCAATTAATTGAATAGAAATAATGGAAATTTTTGAAAATAACCTGTTAAATTTTTTTTTCAAAATTAACCCATTGACCAAAGTATTTGTAAAACTGGCCTTGAGGTCAATTTTGACCAGTCAACGCCTACGTGACATGCTGACTGGACTAAAAAATGCCACGACAAAGACGTGATTGTGAATCACGTCTTCGCCGACCCCCGCGCGCAGCCCACAGCATGCGCGGGACGCGCGCGGGGACCGAGACGTGATTATGCATCACGTCTCCAATTCATGCATGCATGCATGGTTTGTTTGTATTTTTTATTTTTTTTTCTTTTTACTAATATTTGCATGGATTTTATTTACATGAATAGTTTTTTTTTTTTTGTTTATTTATTCCAATAAATAATGTTATATAAAGTTTCATTTTCAACCCCACAATTCCAGTCTATGTATGTGTTAAATTTTTTAAAAATAATATACCTTATATGTTTATATGTTTAAGTACATATTTTTATAAAAAATAAAGCCTTTAATATAATAAATTATATATATATATTAAAAAAATTAATCTTTTTTTTAACTTTTTTTTTCTACGTGAGGAATTTTCTTTTTTTGCATTGGTTTTGGCTTTTTTTTTTTACTAATGTTTGCATGTATCGGTTTTATTTTTATTTGTTATCTAGTTATAGAGTTGTCATATTTGAAAATAATTGTTAAATTGATTCTATTTGTAAAAGCGTATTTTCACATAATCAGTTTCAAATGTGAGTTTTTATTTTTAGTTTTTTGTTTCAAATTTTATTTTTTATATAATAAGATTAACAAAAAAATACTTGATTTATGATTTTTCTAAATAAAATAAAGTCATATTTATTATAAAATACAACATATAGATAATAAAATTGAAATATTGATGAAGTGTATTATTTCATTTTTTGTGTGTGTATATATGATGCAAACATCACTTAAAAAAAGCAAAACCCATGCATGCCCCTAAACCAAAAACCAAGCAAAAAAAAAATTCTCCCGCAGAAGAAAGATCTTAAAAAAAAGATTAATTTTTTCATAAATACATATATGCAATTTATTATATTACATGCTTTATTTTTTATAAAAATATGTACTTAAATATATAAGGTATATTATTTTTAAAAAATTTAACACACACATAGACTGAAATTGTGGGGTTGAAAATGAAACTCTATATAACATTATTTATTGGAATAAAGAAACAAAAAAAAACTAATGTAAACCAAATCCATGCAAATATTAATATAAAAAAAACCATGCATGTATGCATGCATGGATTGGAGACGTGATTGTGCATCACGTCTCCCATTGAGATGCATAATCAAGTCTCAACCCCCACGCGCGACCCGCGCACGCTGCGGGCTGCGCGCAGTGGTCGATGGAGACGTGATTGTCACATCTCCGCCGTAGCATATTTTAGCCCGGTCAGCACGCCATGTGGGTGCGCTGACCGATCAAAATTGACTACAGGGCCAGTTTTGCAAATACTTTGATCAGGGGGTCAATTTAAAATTCTTTTTTTTAGTAAGGGTATTTTAAAAATTTCCTTGGAAATAAAATCATCATTTTGTCTTTGTCCCACGTCATATTGTTCTGTTGGGGACCTCCAAAGACTCACCCATGCATGCAGGCGGAAATGGGCCAAAGGAGAAGGCCCATGTTTGCGTGTGCATGGGCTAAATGAGAAGGTCCATATTTGCATGCATGCACCCCCTCACGTCAAATCTTGTTTGTTTTTCCATCCTATGTGAACACTGAGTATTCACCGTCTGAATTAATCAACGTGTGGGGACCGCACACTGTTTAGTTGGTTATCCAGTCTTCAATCCATTTTTTATTTTACCAAACTTTGAGATTGTTTAGCACACATTATTTACATCAAGTCTATAACAAATTTTCTTACTCCTCTCCACTATAAATACCAACACCTTCTCATCCGAATTTCATTAATAACATCCATTTCTAGACACAAACAGAGAGTGAAACAGTGGAAAACGCAGAGAGTGCAACACATCCATTTCAACTTTCGGTTCTCTCCTTTCAACCGAGCCGAACTCGTCCGCATTGCAACCATTATGTTCTTCTTCCTGCTTCGATTTGGGTGTAAGTTCAATAGTCTATTTGACATGGTTCTTTCGTAGCTTGCACTCTAAAAGGACATATCCATGATTGTATCTCTCGGTGGCTTAATCCACTTACCTGATATGCATTTTTAACTCAGATTTATTTTTTGTTTCAGATTATATACATGCTACCCTTTTTTAGAGTTAGTTTTTGAAAGAATTAATGGCTTTATGTTTTTGCTAGCAAAAGTGTTAAGTCTAGTAAACCTCGCATTTTCACCTAACAATCTGAGTGAATTAATTACACATTTTCTAGCCCATATACTGTTTTGAAAAACCTATTTGCTGTGTTTCCAGAACTGCTTTTGAAAATGGGGTTTGTGGAAGACTTATCAACCAAACCTGCCCTTTTCGATGGTTCAAATTTCAAAAGTTGACAACAACAATGTAGGTATTGGTTAATTATCTTTGGCCTTTTATCTGTCTCGCGTATTTCCTTAGGAGAAATCTAATAAGTCTCCGGTTACTGATAAAACTGCAGATCTGAAAGGAAAAGTTGTTCAATCAAACACATACTGGGAAGAAAAAGACTTCCTTTGCCATAGTAGAATCCTTAGTGCCATGTCCCCAGAGTTGTATGATATATTTTGTACAATGAAGAATGCATACGAATTGTGGATAGAGCTCGAGCAAAAATATGAGCTTGAAGACACTAGATTAAAAATACTCTGTATGCAAATTCCTAAAATTTATCATGCTTGATGATGTGTCCATTACGAAACAAATAGTTGACTTAAAAACTATTGTTCATGAAATAAAAAATATGGTGTGGTTTTAAGTGTCCATTACGAAACAAATAGTTGACTTAAAAACTATTGTTCATGAAATAAAAAATATGGTGTGGTTTTAGATGACGCCTTCCTAGCCTACTCGATTATCAAAAAATCATCTCATTCCTGGTCAGAGTTTGGAGTGAAATTCAAACACCGTTGGGGTATACCAGTGCTAAATGACCTCCTCACCACCCTTAAAATAGAAGACGAACACCGGTTCCAAGATAGATTGTCCAAACCGCCTAAGGAGTTTGCAACTAAAGCTTGTATAGCTGAAGGGATCAAACTTAAGCCTAAATCGTTCAAGAAAAAGGGGGGGATGAGCCACAAAGGTCACACTAAGCCATATAATCAAAAGAAAACTAATGATGAGGGTTTCAATGTGTGCTGGAAGAAGGGACATCTGTCAAGAAATTGCTACAAGCGAAACACTCTGCCTCAAAATCAGAAGTCTATGAATCATTTTGATGCTCTTAAGACTTCTGTACATAGCTTAGGCTAACGTGGTGACTTAAGAGGCTGCATCCTCTTCCTCTCAAACTAGGTTTGTCTCTTACCATCCCAAATTAAATCTGGTATGTCATTCTACTAATTGGTGGATAGATACAGGCGCACACATACACCTGTGTTCTGATTTATTATTGTTTGCTTCCTATTAGGTCAGCGATGGATATGTGACCATGTGAAATAATTCTACTCCACGTGTGATAGGCATATGACGAGTTGAACTGAAGTGTTCACTTCTAGAAAAGTCATCTCCCTCCATAAATGCTCTTGAATTTAGGAAAAACCTAGTTAGTGGGTTGTTGTTGATACAACAAGATTTTAAATTAGTGTCTGAATCCAATAAAGTTATAATAACCAAACTTGAGTCCTTTATTAGAAAGGGTTATGTTTGTGGTGACTTATTTAAGCGGAATATTTTGAACGAATGCTCTTCTGTTTTATCATCTTATGCTTTGAATATTGAATCTCATGATTTGTGGCATGATAGTTTAGGACATCCAAATGTAGGGACCATTAAGAGAATGATGCACTTAAATCCCTAAATCTATTATAAATTAATCTAAATGCCAAATTTGTGTTCAAGGTAAACAACCCAATGTAACAACTGTGACTTTTAATAGGGTCAGGCAGTGCCTGACGGATCTTATAGGTGCCGTCGGGTACATGGGCAACGGGTTATATGGGCGACGGATCCATGAGAAGCCATCGGGTTATATGGGCGACGGATCCTCGAGGAGTCGTTGGATGCGTGAGCGACGGGCTCAATAAGAGCCGTCGATTTGGGCGGAAACTGAATTCGAATTTGGTTTATTTTTGGTAGGAACAAACGCATTGATTGGCATTAATTAACTTTAATGGTGTCGCGATAATTGTCCCCACGTGCGTGCGAGTTTATTAAACCTCTCTTTCTCTCTCTCTCTCTTTTCTTTGGCATTGAAACCCTAGAAACTAAAAACCCTAAAATATTATTTTCTTCTTCTTGTTTTCGGCCACCTTGGTGGAGGAGCTCGGGAAGGGTTAGATCTAAGGCTTTGGTGAGTATTTTCTCGGGTTTATGAAGAGTTTTGAATAGTAGTGAGTCTCTTTGGTCGTTATTTTTATATGATCTCATTTTTAAGGGTTTTCAAACAAAAAGAATAAGTTTTATTCTTGTTTCCTTTAGGTCTTGATATGATTTCGGATTTATTATATTATAATTATGTTACGATGATGATTTATGATGTTTTACGAGTTCTTTGGCTTTGTTATTGAGTCTCACGTACATACGATCGCAACTTTCAATTTTCTTAAGCTTTCTTGTTGGGTTTCTTTTATTCCATGATTTTTAATATAAGATTTTTGATGATTTTCGGATCTGATGTTATGACTAGAGTATCATGATATTTTCAGATGTTTTACGAGCCTTTCATGTAAAAGAGATATTTTTAAATACGTATATATCATGTTTAAGGTTATTGATAGAATCATATTGTTGATCCCTAAAGCATTACTTTAAAACTCATATGTTTAAATCCAAACCAGTGATGTGTTCTTTATGATATTGAAGGTTTGAATGTAAATCCATGTCATATGTATACCCAAGATAGATTTAGGGTTTTTCGAATACGTTTTTGATAAGTTTTGATTGATTTAATTGGATTTCGTACGTAGGATTTGATTTAGATATCGACCCCTTCTGTTTATCAAATGTTTTTAAAAGATTCATGATCTGTTTTCATTAATAAAAGATTTAAATGATTTTTTTACAAAATAGAAATTAGCGTTTTGTGTTCTGTCTCGGGACGGCTCTCATAGGAGCCGTCGGACAGATTTGGGAGGGCTCCCAGAGGAGCCGTCGGGCTGGTAAGCGACGGTTCCAGTAGGAACCGTCGGGTGTGCTTCGGACAGTCCTTACAGGATCCGTCGGGTAGGTCAGTGACGGCCCCTGTGGGAGCCGTCGGGTTCTGTGTGTACGGGTACATTGGAGTTCCATATGGGTTGTGCGTATTTTGATCGATTTATATCATTTCTTGTCATATTAGAGTTTTTGTAAGGCTTGGCTTTGTTTTGCGAATCATTGGACCAAAGGTAAGTGGGTCTAGTCTCTATGTAGATTTTGAAACTATTTATATTTATATTATGACCACATCATGCCTATGTTATGAATACAACTATTATTTTGTGTATAGAGCATATGAGCATCTAATGCCCCACATTTACCTAACCGCTTATCAGACGGTAAACGGGTCGCTACTAAACTTAATCCAATTACAAGACCAAAATTTGCTGCTTTTTTTTTATACCAATGATAATACCAATATAATATAAATATAATAAAATCAATAATAATAAAATAATTAATACCAACGGTTTTAAATCACTAATGACTTTACAATATATCAGAGTTTTTGCGGAGACAAGATACTGAAAAGAAAATACATAACAAACCACCCATGTGTGAGCCATCTAAACTAAAGTAAACATAAATAGTCGATCACAACTATAATTTACTCTCGAACCGCTACCTCGGAGCAATTTTTGAAAGATGCAAAAAGTTCAAACTTCATCTTAATCCTCAGAATACGGAATACCTAGTTATGAAACAACCAGCCCATATCGAATAGGGTGAGCAATTAACTCAGTGAATAAGCCAAGTGACAAATTACCTCATATGACAGTTACATATAAAAATAAGGTTTTATGAAAATCAATTTCATTTAATAAATCTTTTATTTTATTAAATCAATTTAAAATCATGAACTTTTTTTAAAAAAATATTTTAATGTACACGTGGCCCAATCCTTGGCCCACATCACAGAAATCATGAGAGTTAAATGATAAAATTATATATATATATATAGAGTCGTGATATTATACGGTCGTGCGGTCGTGCGGTCGCGATTCACGGGCCGTCGATCACGGGTCCATCGCATCGGACGGTCGGGTGCGATTCACGTCGACCGTTGGATGCGATGGACCCGCGATCGGACGACGCACGTCGAATCCGCACGACCGCACCGACCGCATATTATCGGAAATATATATATATATATATATATATATATATATATATATATATATATATATATATATATAATATTAAAAACAAGAATTTTCTTTAATAAATCAATTTAAATTCATGAGCTTAATAAAAAAAATATATTTTAATGCAATCACGTGGCCCAATCCTTTGTCCACGTCATAGAAATCATGCAGTTTAAATGATATGACCGGGTAGGGTTCTCAATCGATAGAACCGTTCCCCAAAACAGGTGTGCCAAGTCCCAAGCGACTAAATCGCTCAAAAAGCTCCCTCGAGGAGACGTCGGATCTAGAAGATGCTGATGGGTCGCCGCTGCCATCACTACGAGAACATCAGCACAGGATGCCCCGGTTGTTGCAGACTCCAAACAAAGGAATCTGCCGCTGTAAGGAATGTTTTACCACACCCCTCACCGATCTTGGGACTCTTCGAGTCCTAGACCTTCCTCCCCAAAGGCGCAATACTACGGGGGGATTTATTCCAGAAAATGTGTCATGATATGCATCTTGATAAAATCTCCTAGGACTAGGTTATCTCCACTAGTCCTAAATTTTTCAAAAAGTCTCAAAATGAAAATCTTTAATCCAAACGTTATTTCAAAAACATAAGCATAAAAAATGTATTATGTTAATTCTTGAAACATGAATAGCATAATTCATGCTATTTTAAATGACAAGACGAAATAATTAAATCATGCAACTTTATTCAGTAAGAGATGCAATTTGATCAATATGTAATATATCAAAATCATGCAAAATAATAATAATATAAATGCGTGGATATCACATAATATCATACAAATATAATGAACACGTGAAATTCAACGATGTAGAGAAAAACTCACATAAAATAAATCAATAGGTCTACTCACCTCGAATGGAACCTAGGTCCGTAGAATGAAGCCTGCAACAACAATTACAACCTAGATGAACCAAATAAATTATTAATTAAAACCTATAATTTAACCCTAAGCCCAAGACCTAATTACCTATTCATAATTATTAGGTATAAATTTTTATACCCAACAATAAAAAACCCATCCATATATACCACAACAAAAGAAGAAGATTAAAAACTTATTTACAATAAAACCAGAAACTAAAAGACGAAACTAGAAAAGACAAAACAGAAAAGACCAAAATCCAGAAATTCAAAATAATAATAAAATAATGTAAAAATACATATATTTTTTTTCAATAAAAATAAACTATTAGTTAATAAAAATTGAAAATAAATAAAACTTATTATGGTGCGTTTGGTTGCACGATTGCGCTGCGATTGCGATTACAGGAAGCTGCGTTTGCAATCGCACAACCAAACAATTTTGTAATCGCAGTTTTAAACCCAACGATTGCAGGCAAATAGTGCCCAAAAGCTGCGATTTCGAAAAGCTGAGAAAGTGAGCTTCCTGCAGAATCAGGTTTGTAATCGCAGATTCCTGCAGAATCAGTTTTGCAATCGCGCAACCAAACGCACCCTTAAGTATAGGTATAAAACATAACCTTAGCATTATTAAAAACTTATATTTTAGAAATCTAAACATAGATCTAATCTTTAAAATAAATTATAAATTGAAACCCTAAGTTTATGAAGACTCAAAAATTCAAAAACCTAACATAGATCTATAAATAATATATCAAAACCCTAGTTTTTATAAAAACTTAGAAATCCAATAACATGAACATATATATATATCTATCAAAACTCTAATTTTATTAAAAACTCAAAATCTCATAACATAAAAATAAATTTAATCTTTAAAATAAATAATAAATCAAAACTCTATTTTTATTAAATACTTAAAAATCCAAATACCTAAACATGGATCTAATTAATAAAAAGAAAATAAAAGGATAAAAAGAAAATATTAAATACCTTATTTTTTTCTTCTCTCTCTCTCGGTTTCTGTCGAACCGACGAGACCCACCGCACATCTGTATACTTAAATACCTAAATCTAACGAAAATGATAAAACGACCCCCAGTTTGTTTCATATTTACAAATAGGTCCCTATACGAATTACATATAGATCCCTATAATATAATAAAATTTCAAGATTTAAAACTAGGTCCCTGAAAATCAATAACAATAAAAATTCAAAATTTAATCTTTTGAGATCAAAAGTTTATAAAATTGTAACCATTTAAGATCTTAAAAATCTTTGAAAGAAAATATATAAAATCTTTAACATTAACAAATAGTGTTTAAAATTGTAAATTGAAATGAGTCCATGAGGATACACTAAATGGACCAAAAATTAAAAACACACAAAATACATTAATTCTAATTCAAATATCTTATTTATGTATTTAAATCAAATATATAAATAAGAGAAAATGCACAGGTGTTACAGAGCATGTCATCATGATATATATGAGGTGGTTAATTTTGTATGTCGTAAATGTTTTATGGATATTATGTTATATTGTATTGTATGCGGAAGCAATTGGTGTGTTGGTAGTTGTTCTTGCATGCATATCATTCGTCTATGTGACATTGTTTGTATGACGAGGGTTTGCGTGACTCAGTCCAGTGGGACTGTGTCTGCGTGACACCCGTCTGCGTGATCAAGCTCTAGTTGAAGCACTTTCGGTTGCGTGCCATACAGGCATGCGTGTTCGTTGCATCATATGCATCATGTAGATAGTATGAGATGGTGACTATTTCCTCTAATGAGGTGCATTCCGTTTTATTACAATATTTATGAAAATTTATATTCTGTTGGTTCGGATATTTTGGAATTTATTATAAAGTTTTAATATTATTATTATTATTATTATTATTATTATTATTATTATTATTATTATTATTATTATTATTATTATTGGGACGCTAAGGTCCATTCACTGAGCGTGTAGTAGCTCACCCCTCATTTTTTCAACCTTTCAGAGTAGCCGTTGGCGATCGTCGTTCGTGGTGGGCGTTAGCGATCTAGTTCTCGTTTATTCCATTGCATTCATAGGTGTTTGAATAAGTCTTCTTCTTGGCATGTAGTAGACGTCTTTAGCTTTATCAGCAAAACCAGAGAATATTTAGTTATTAGTAAATAAAATACTTGTGTGTAATCATTCGCTTGGGAATGAATTATTGAGATCCTAGATTGGTTTATGTTTTAAAAACTTCTGTGCTTTGAATTATTATGTTAATCTATTGCATTGGAAAAAAAATTGAGGTTGACGTGACGCACTGTATCGTATGTCTTAATAGAGGATAATGGGTATGGGGGCGTTACACTCAGAAAACCTTTTAGATCTATGGGTAGAACATCTGAATTGTTAGGACTGATACAGAGTGACATGTGAAATGAATGGTGTTCCAATTAGAGGAGGAAAAAGATATTTCATAACACTCATACATGATTTTTTAAAATTCTGTTATGTATTTTTATTGCGAACGAAAGATGAGGCTTTTCATTTTTTTTAAAAAAAATCTATAAAGCTGAAATAAAGAATCAATTGGATTAAAAATTATTATGTCTAATCACGAAGGTGAATACACATCTAATGAATTTTCTGCATTTTGTGAAGATTATGGCATCATTCATTAGACCACTGCCCCTTATGCTCCCTAGTTAATTGAATAGAAATAAAACCATCATTTTGTCTTTGTCCCACATCATATTGACATGTTGAGGACCTCTCAAGACTCACCCATCCACGCAAGTTGAGATGGGCTGAAGGAGAAGGCCCATGTTTGCAGGCATGCACCCTCTCACGTCAAGCCCATGTGTGAAGACCAAGTATTAAAATGTGAATTAATCAACGCGCGTGTATGGACCGCGTACTGATCAGTTGGTTATCCAGTCTTTAGTCCATTTTTTTATTTGACCAAACTTTGAGATTGTTTAGCACACGTTATTTACATCAAGTCTATAATAGAATTTTTTTCTCCTTTCCATTATAAACACCAATACCTTCTCTTCCAAATATCATTAACAACATTCATTTCTAGAGACACAAATAGAGAGTGAAACAATGGAAAAAACATAGTGTGATAGTAAAAAAATAGAGAGTGCAACACATCCATTTCAGCTTTTGGTTCTCCCCTTTCAATCGAGTCAAACATCTGCTTCACAACCATTATGTTCTTCTTCCTGCTTTGATCTGGGCATTTGAAAGGTCGAAAGTCTATTCGACGTGGTTCTTTTGTAGCTCGTACCATGTAAGGACATCCGTGGTCGTATCTGTCAGTGTAGAAGTGTCTTCATCCATGTGCATATAGGGGACCTAATTCACTGAGAATAGAGCTTCGTTCGCTTCCACTTACCTAATGTGTCTATAACTCCGATTTATTTTTATTTTCATATTATATACATGTTATCCTTTTTGCGGAGTTAGTTTTCAAAAGAATTAGTGGCTTTAGCGTTTTCGCTAGAAAAATTGTAAGCCCTAGTTAACTTCCCATTTTCACCCAACAGAATGTTGCGCATCGAAAGGTTTGAAACAAACGAGGTTGAGGAGGGATGAAGACAGGCCAGAGGAGGACTTCATGAAGGTTTGCCGCGACAGTGGGTTGAGAGTGAACGCCGACGAGGAGGAGGGGTTGTGGCGAAGGTGGTGTTTATGAAAGTTGTGGAGGGGAGGGTGGGTTGGTGGTGGTGGGTATTGGGTACTAATCATCTTGGAGCATGAATTTGAGGGTGGAGAAGACCGTGTCGTGTTGCGGAAAACCTCCCCAAATAGATCTAGGTTTGAGGGTTTGAGAGAGAAGAAGAACAAATCAAACAAGCAATCACACAGAAGACAAGGAATTTACGTGGTTCGGCAAATTGCCTACATCCACGGGCGGCGGTGATGATTTTATTGAGAAGAATTGTCTATGTGCCTCTTACATATTTTGTTTTCCTCAAGAACTTATATAGAGGAAACAAAAAGCCTAAAGAAGAAACAAAATACATTTAGAAATAAACAGATTTAGAAGTCTCAAGAATCTTAGAGACAGATTTCGCAATCTCCAGAATCTTAGAAATATATTTTGCAATCTTAAAATATATTTCATAATCTCTAAATATATTTCTCAATCTCTAAATATATTTCCACTATGACTTCAACTTTGGGCCATAGAAACTACAAATCTCCACCTGGCACTAAGTTCCGAAGTCATACTCAGCTTCCTCTTTCACATCATCTCCTCATCACCACATCACCGCCGCCGCCGCCTGCTTATCCGTGTAGAACATTGATCAAGTTCAAGCAATGCTCGAACTTGACCCCTGGAACCGCCTTAGTCATCATATCAGCTGGATTGTCCTTTGTACTGATCTTTTTCAAAGAAATAACTCCATCTTCGATCACTCCACGTACAAAGTGATATCGTATGTCAATGTGCTTGGTGCGGGCATGGTGTACTGGGTTTTTCGCTAAATGAATAGCACTTTGACTATCACAGTAGACGTCAACAATCTCTTGAGAGATACCCAAATCACCAACTAGGCCTCGTAACCACAAAGCCTCCTTCACCGCCTCTGTCACAGCCATATACTCTGCCTCCGTGGTAGAAAGCGCAACTGTAGGCTGCAACATAGATCTCCAGCTCACCGGTCCTCCCGATAGTGTAAACACATATCCTGTCATAGACCGTCGCTTGTCCAAGTCACCTGCATAGTCCGAATCCACATATCCACTGATTTGAAATTCACTAGTCCTGCGGAACTCCAGTCCTACATCCAAGGTACCCCGAATATACCTCATGATCCATTTCACTGCCTGCCAGTGCTCCTTTCCAGGATTCGCCATGTATTTGCTCACCACACTGACTGCCTGTGAAATATCGGGCCGAGTGCATACCATTGCATACATCAGGCTACCAACGGCACTCGCATAAGGAACATGAGCCATGTACTCATGCTCCTCATCTGTCGATGGAGACATATTGCCCGAGAGACGAAAGTGTGCGGCCAGTGGTATACTTACCTCCTTAGAAGTTTTCATACCGTATCTTGAAAGAACCTTCTCAAGATAACTCTTTTGCGCTAAGCGTAACTGACCTTTCTGTCTCTCCCTATGTATCTCCATCCCTAGGATCTTTCTTGCAGAACCAAGATCCTTCATCTCAAACTCCTGACTGAGTTGAGACTTCAGCTTGTTGATCTCCACCATGCTCGAAGCAGCAATGAGCATATCATCAACATATAAGAGCAAATAAATGAATGAACCAACCTCGAGTCTTCTGAAGTAGACGCAGCTGTCGTACTCGCTCCTCGTGTATCCTTGGTTCATCATAAACGTGTCAAACCTCTTGTACCACTGCCTTGGCGATTGCTTCAGTCCGTACAATGACTTCTTCAGTTTGCACACTAGGTTCTCCTTTCCAGCAACTATAAACCCCTCGGGCTGATTCATGAAGATTTCCTCATCCAGATCACCGTGTAGAAACGCCGTTTTGACATCGAGTTGTTCAAGCTCCAAGTCAAACTGTACCACAATGCCTAACAAAACACGGATGGAAGTATGTTTAACAACAGGTGAAAATACCTCATTGTAGTCTATCCCTTCCTTTTGAGCGTAGCCCTTGGCTACCAACCGCGCCTTGTACCTTGTGCCGCTACACTCTGGAGAGCCTTCCTTCTTCTTGTACACCCACTTGCACCCTATGGCTCGCTTCCCCTTGGGTAGTTCTGCAAGTACCCAAGTCTGGTTCTTGTGAAGAGACTCCATCTCCTCCGCCATGGCTGTCTTCCATTCCCTGCAAAAGGAATCTTTTGCTGCTTCTCTGAATGAAGACGGTTCATCACCATCGATGGTTAGTGCGTACGCCACCATGTCCTCAAACCCATATCGAACCGGTGCTCGGTGTGTCCTTCTGGATCTGCCTTCCACTAAGGACTGCTGCTGTGGTTGTTGCTGTTCCTGAACCTCTTCGTCAACCTCCGCTGACGGGCCTGTGGGAGTTTCCAACTCAACCTCAATAGCATCATCCATCATCCCTCCTAGAGAATCACTCTGCTTACTAGAAGTTTGTAAAGCAGACTCGTCGAATGTAACATCTCTGCTGATCACGATCTTGCGTTCCTCAGGACACCATAGCCGGTATCCCTTAACGCCCTCTGCGTAGCCTAAGAAGATTGACTTCTTTGCCCTTGGATCAATCTTACTTTCTCTGATGTGAAAGTAAGCGGGACATCCAAAGACCCTCAACGCACTGTAATCTGCAGGCTTCCCCGACCACTTCTCAATAGGAGTCTTGCACTCTATAGCTGTCGATGGAGATCTATTCACAAGATAGCATGCCGTGTTGACCGCTTCAGCCCAAAGCTCTCTACCCAAACTTGCGTTGGATAACATGCATCTTGCCCTTTCAAGTAGGGTCCTGTTCATCCGCTCTGCCACTCCATTCTGTTGGGGTGTGTTCTTCACCGTGAAATGCCTGGCAATACCGTTGACCTTACAAAACTCCAAGAAAGGTCCATAGGTGTATTCTCCACCATTGTCGGTCCTCAACCGCCTGACCTTCCTTCCCGTTTGATTTTCCAACAGCGCCTTCCACTTCTTGAAGATCTCAAACACCTCATCCTTACCCTTCATCATATAAATCCATACATAACGAGAATAATCATCAATAAAAGTGACAAAGTACCTTGCTCCGCCTTTCGATGGAACCTTCGATGGACCCCATACATCCGAATGGATGTAATCTAGAGTGCCCTTGGCCGTGTGAATTGATGTGCTGAATTTGACTCTACATTGCTTGCCGAAGACGCAATGTTCACAGAAGTCAATCTTCCCAGCCTTCACACCCTTCAACAAGCCTTGCTTGCTTAGCTCCGACATCCCTCTCTCGCTCATATGCCCAAGGCGCATATGCCACAACTGTGTAAGCGAGAGGCCACTGTCGCGTGATGTAGACACCGCAGCTCCACCAGTCACAGTACTCCCTGAGAGAATATATAAGTTGCCAATCCGGTTGGCTTTCATCACCACCAAGGCGCCACGAACCACCTTCAAGACTCCACCATAGGCTGAGAATTTATACCCATTAGAGTCTAAGGTGCCAAGGGAAATAAGGTTCTTCTTCAGCTCTGGAACATGCCGCACCTCTGTCAATGTTCTCACGACCCCATCATGCATCTTCACCTTGATCGAACCCCTGCCGACTGTTTTACAGGCCATGTTGTTGCCCATCAAAACAGAACCACCATCGACCTCTTGATAAGAGATGAACCAGTCCCGATTGGGACACATGTGGTAGGAGCACCCCGAGTCTAGGATCCATGCATCTTTGGACTGTGTTTCAGAAACAACTGACAAGACGTTCTCCGCATCATCAGAACCAGATTCAGCTATACTAGCCTCCTCAATCGCCTTTCCCTTATTGTCCCGATTTAATTCAGGACAATTCTTTCTCATGTGCCCTTTCTTCTGACACTTATAGCATCTGATCTCCCGCTTCCTGGACTTGGATCTGGATTTATTCCTTCCAGATTCCCTCTCATCCGTTCTTCCTCTCACAAACAGACCATCCGCCTGTGAGTCACTATCAGAATCCTTCTTTCTTATCTCATGCGATAAAAGCGCCGCTGTGACGGTCTCCAATTCAATAGTGTCCTTCCCATAGAGCAACGTCGTCACGAGATGCTCAAGGGAATTAGGAAGAGAACATAAGAGCATTAGAGCTTGATCTTCATCAGACATCTTTTCATCTATTTTTCCTAGTTCAGAAACTAGTCTACTAAATAAATTAAGATGTTCTGCAATAGACATACCTTCCTTCATCCGCAGTGTATAGAGTTGTCTCTTCAAGTACAGACGACCAGTCAAGGACTTCGTCATGTACAGACTCTCCAGCTTCAACCAGATCGCCGCCGCAGACTTCTCCGTCGATACGTTGTGTAAGATATCCTTTGCCAGACACAAACGAATGGTACTACACGCCTGAAGGTCAAAGTCATCCCAATCATCATCCTTTATCGAACTCGGCTTTTTCTCCTTCCCGTCTAACGCCTTGTGAAGACCTTGTTGGATCAAGACATCCTTAACTTGGACTTGCCAGAGTCCGAAGTTAATCTTTCCGTCGAACTTCTCAACATCGAACCTCGCGTTCGAAACCCTCGCCATCTTTGAATTTTTCTTGAATGAACAAAACCCTAGAATTTGAAAATTCTAGATCCACTCAAAAAAAATCCTAGATCTAAGCAATGGAACCTCAGATCTAATCAAAGAACTTCTAGATCTCACCAAGGGAAAACCCTAGGGTTCAGAAACCCTAGGCTCTGATACCAATTTGTTATGAAAAACCTCCCCAAATAGATCTAGGTTTGAGGGTTTGAGAGAGAAGAAGAACAAATCAAACAAGCAATCACACAGAAGACAAGGAATTTACGTGGTTCGGCAAATTGCCTACATCCACGGGCGGCGGTGATGATTTTATTGAGAAGAATTGTCTATGTGCCTCTTACATATTTTGTTTTCCTCAAGAACTTATATAGAGGAAACAAAAAGCCTAAAGAGAAAACAAAATACATTTAGAAATAAAAAGATTTAGAAGTCTCAAGAATCTTAGAGACAGATTTCGCAATCTCCAGAATCTTATAAATATATTTTGCAATCTCAAAATATATTTCATAATCTCTAAATATATTTCTCAATCTCTAAATATATTTCCACCATGACTTCAACTTTGGGCCATAGAAACAACAAATCCACTGTTGGGAAGGCAATCTGCGGAAGCCACCAACAAACACGAGATCGAACACAAGAACGTAACATCATATCACACGAAGAAGACAAGATATACGTGGTTCGGCCTAAGCCTACATCCACGGGGCAAAAAACAGAGAATCCACTTTGGTAGTTGAGATACATTAAGAGACTCACAAACTCTCCCATGGAGTTACCCTCTCTTAAAACCTCTCAACCTTCCCTTAGGATCTCTACATTGTATACATTGCTATTTCTTCCCATGAAACCCTAGAAGATATTTATAGAGATAAATAACTTCTTCCCCAAGTAATCTCTCAATTAATAAACAAATATTGTTTCCATTAATTAGGAGATATTCACTCTCCTAATTAACAAGCAAATATTGTTCCCATTAATTAAGAGATATTTACTCTCCTAATTAACAAACAATATTGTTTCCTATTTTAGGAGATTCACTTTAAATATTAATTAAGATCAAATCTTAAATAATATTTTACTCATTAGGTGCCCAACCAAATATGGTTTCATCATGGCCATCCGATGTGATACACCGGATCGAGACATAATCCCAACAAATCTCCACCTTGGCTCGTATACGGTACGCTCGGACTTCCTCAAACCCCTTAGAAGATTTCCGTTGATGTCTCCACTTTGCTCCATGTCGTCCTTGAAGCACGATCACGCGAGCAACCATGCACCTCCACCTGCAATCAAGTGGTCTTCGACTTCCTTGAGCTTCACCAGTCTTCAAGTCGCTATCACGAGTCTTTTTGTGCACTAGACCCGCTCCGCAGAACTCCACCTTGAATGGATTTTAGGAATTTCTTCCCCCGGACGTCTGCACCGCCCAATCTTGTTGGATCCACAAGCCTGCGCTCGCCTTATCATGGATCAACCCCTGAGTCAGACTCAGTAATCACGCATCCTCAAGTCAATGCCATGACTTGATTTCACATGCAGCACGCTCCTCGTCGATTTTCGAAGAAGATCTGGATCTTACCTCCACCTTGAACATGCCACACCGCGCTAGCGAGATGACTGGACTCGCTCTTTTAACCGAACCATATGGGGCCGTTCCTCCCATACCCGGTTCAGAACGCCTTAAATTGTGTTGCACTGTTCCATCTTCTTCTGTACGAACTCTGCACCCACGCTTCACGTGATTTGCCCACGTGCCTCCGCGTGTCACTGCGAACTTTGCACCCCGAGCGTCTCTGCACGTCTGCTTCTCGGTGGATCTTGGATCCGCAACAAATTGGTATCATCATTGCACACCTAATTAGATGTGCCACTTCCACCACCGAGAGCTCCATGCAACCTTGCATGATTTTTTTTTTCTCCTTCTTCGCGTGAAACCATGTACGACACACTGTTGTTGGAATTTCCAACAATACATTCGTCGATGGTATGAATTCATCGACCCGTGTCGTCATTGATCCTCGTTCTTCAATTCTCGTCCTCCTAGGTCAAAACCTGGAGCTCTGATACCACTGTTGGGAAGGCAATCTGCGGAAGCCACCAACAAACACGAGATCGAACACAAGAACGTAACATCACATCACACGAAGAAGACAAGATATACGTGGTTCGGCCTAAGCCTACATCCACGGGGTAAAAAACAGAGAATCCACTTTGATAGTTGAGATACATTAAGAGACTCACAAACTCTCCCATGGAGTTACCCTCTCTTAAAACCTCTCAACCTTCCCTTAGGATCTCTACATTGTATACATTGCTATTTCTTGCCATGAAACCCTAGAAGATATTTATAGAGATAAATAACTTCTTCCCCAAGTAATCTCCCAATTAATAAACAAATATTGTTTCCATTAATTAGGAGATATTCACTCTCCTAATTAACAAACAAATATTATTCCCATTAATTAAGAGATATTTACTCTCCTAATTAACAAACAAATATTGTTTCCTATTTTAGGAGATTCACTTTAAATATTAATTAAGATCAAATCTTAAATAATATTTTACTCATTAGGTGCCCAACCTAATATGGTTTCATCATGGCCATCCGATGTGATACACCGGATCGAGACATAATCCCAACATGTCGTCCTTATGTTGGATTTCAACCATCATTGATAGAACTTCGTTGATGATAGTGGTGGTGGTGGTCCAAGAGAGAGATGAGTCATCATCATGTGTTGTTATTTTTGCCGCTGCTACATCATCCATCCAAATGATGCCATGCGTTGGTTCTTTTGGACTTCTAAACAAAGAAGAATAGCAGTGGTGGTTTTCCCTCTCTCCCTCTATTTCTCTCACTCTCTCTCTCTAACCCACCACCACCTCCAAGCCCTGATGCCCTCCTCTCTCTTTCTTTCTCTTTTTGGCCTCCCTTTCCCCTCCTCTCCCAAGTTTTTAAGCCAACCTATGACTCCCCAGGCTTACACAATAAGATATTATCTACTTTACCCCTAGGTGGGATCATGGCTTTAAAGTGCGCCTTTGTGTGTAAGAATTGTACTCACATATAAACATAGACTATCTGCATCTATTGGGACTAAACACCTCACGTACCCTCACACATTCCATGAGCCTCCCCCCCCCCCCTCTAAATGGGCCACATGTCATCTTGTGGGGTCATGCTCACCATTGTGTAATGGACATGTTTTTATACCATTCTGTAATGCCAGGCTTACACAACAAGATATTGTTTTTTTTACCCCTAATGCGTCTTTGTGTGTAAGTGTTGTGCTCACATATAAACACAGATTATCATCTCTCATTAGGTGAAGTGGGACTAAACACCTCATCCTCACCCAATCCATGAGCATCGTAAGCTTTCCCATGCGTCTTCTGGATCAAGAAACAAATGTATATTGATCAAGTTATGAGTCAATCTTATGGGAGTGTTAGGCTGTTTGTCCAAGGATGACTCTGTACCTGTGTCGTCGCCCAGACAAGACCGTGAAATTGGGGCGTCGCACAGAGACAACCCAATTGAAGGGTCATCGATAATTCTCATGTTTTGGGCTACAGTTAAGTAAATTTTACCTCGACAATCCCAAAATTGGGTCCTTGAATATGGATGACACCTGTAAAGGCCCGTCAATCTATCCATTAATTCAAATTCGAATTTTGAGTTTTTAATTAGCGTTTAATGCATGATTAGATTGCTGATTCACCACGGATTTGTCATCCACTGTGCCCTTGTGCATGAATGCTTATATTGACCCTCTCTCCTCTCTTTTCCCATACAAACTCTAAAAGCCCTAAGGTCCCGTTAGATTCGGGTTTTTTTTTGGGTTTTATTTTTTTATTTTTTAGTCCCTATAAACTATATGATTTAGTGATCGATTTCTCACTTTTTCATATTTCAATTTTAATCCCTATATTTAAAGGGTATATTTCTTATTAGTCCCTGAGAGAGACCTATTACTACATTATTTGGTTTTGTTTTTAGAGGGACTAAAAAGAATATATCCTTTAAATGTAGGGACTTAAACTAAAATATGAAGTGATAAATCGATCGCTAAATCATGTAATTTATGGGGACTTAAAAATAAAAATTCCTTTTTTTTATGAATTTACTTTACTAGGTATCAGTTTTTCAGGAATTAATTTATTAGGAATTCAAATTCCATCAAACTGTTTGATTTGCTAGTGGATTTCTATAAAAAAAATAATTTTTCAGTGTTTGGTTCACACATGAAAAATGATAAAGAATTTGATTTAAATTTCTAAAATACATTTACTATTATATATATACTTGCAAATTTTATTTGTTTACCCATATCACAATAATAAAAAAGGAGTAATTTTTTATGAATATTTAAATATAAGTCCATCTGTAAAAATAAAAAATGAATTAAAAAACATAAATCAGTATGTAATCCACAGTTAAGAGTTCGATACCACATATATAAATTATAATAGAGTTTTTTAATTATAATGAACCCAATATATCCAATATATGGCGGTGGGTAAAAAAAGAAAAAAGAAAACGCTATTCATTTTAGAAGGTATATAGACTGTAATTTGATTAATTTGTAAATTGTAGAATGGTCATTTAATTTAAGATTCTTGATAGAATTTGAGATTATCACAAAAAAGGGTGAAAATTTAATTTTACCATATTTTCCCACATGCCTTGATTTTAATTCCTGTATGACCCACAATTACCATAAAGATTTTCACTAACTAAATACTAGATTTTACACACTTTCTTGGTAATCTCACATGAAATTAAATTCTATCCCGGAATGACACGAACCAAACGGGGCCTAAAAGTCTCGCTCTTTCCTCTCACTTCTATTGATGGGTGTTTGTGGAGATCCAAAAAGGTAGTTTGATTAAGGTTCAAATTTTATTCAATATTATGCATATGATTAAGGTTCATTGTATATACTTTTGGATCTCTGATTGAAAAGTTAGGGTTTTTATGGAGTTCTTCATTGTTTTCTTTAGATCTAGGGTTTATTCACTCATATTTTATGATTTTTAATTATGTTGTGTTGTTTTATCTATGATTTATGAACTTTTATATAGTCTTCATATGATTCAAGCTAGTGTTTTATGAGATTTATATGTATTTTGATAAATCTAGGATACCAAAAATCGATTTCTTTTGCAAAGTTTATTCAATCGAATAAAATTCTGATTTTGATTTATTTAGATATGGTTAGAAACTATTTTGTAAACATTTATAATGCATATCATGTATGGGGGAGGGAGAGGATGCAATGTTGCGTCCTACGAAGACCATATTGCATGGGATGCAGCCTAATTGACGACCCTTGGTCGGGCAGGTTTCTGGACAACTTCTTTTGAAGGTCATCGAGAAGGTTTAGGATGACCCACGGAATGGTCGTTTCTGGTCGGTTCTGGAAGACCCAAATGATAGGTTGTCTTTCTGTTTGTGGATGACCCATTTAGGTGTTGTCAATTTCTAGAACCCCAAAATTTGTCAAATTTTAGGTTCCGTTTGATTGCTTTAAGTTGGTGCATTTTATGATTTAGGCTATCATGTTTCAAAATTAGTAGATTCAATATGGTACCATTTAACTTTGATTTGCGTTTCATAATAGACTTGAGTCTCATATTTATTTTTCAAAGGAATTATATTATATAATCATGCTAGTATCATCTTATTTTGTGGAATATAGCTGCTACTTTTGTTATAAAAATGTGAGCATGCTTTCGTTGATATATGTATCTTTATGATGTATATAGTTCGTATGTTGAAATTTTGCATGCTCTGCTCTATTATGATTTAAAGGATAGTTTAGATTATCGTACTCATGCATCCTTATCTGCGTGACCCATCTGTGTGACATCATCTAGGTGGCTCGATCTTAGTGGTCAACGTTTAGGTGGGCATAGTTTACTTGGCCAGGTCCAAGAACGTAAGACCTAAGTTTTTGTGGCTATGTCTACGTGGTCATACCTGTGAAAGCCCTGTGTGTGACTATGAAAACGGACATGCGTGGCTGTGGTAATGCATGCATCATGTTGGGTAGGATGTTGGATATGTTTTATTGTATGTCTTGGTGGCATTTTTTTTGTATAATTCCTCTCTTGATATATTACATTTGCGTGGGCATACTGTGATTACGGTATTTTGAATAAAACTATACTAACAGGAGAATGATGGTTCAGTCACTGAGCATGTTGAAGCTCACCCCCTCTATTTTTTCTTTCCAAATTTGAGGATCGTGTATTGGTGTTGTGGATCTCGAGGCAATTAGTGAGATCGAGTTTGGATCATCATCCTTCATCGTCTAGTTTTGCTTCTGTTAGGGTGAATAAAGCCTTCTTTCTTTTGACATGTTGTGGCTATTATCCTTAGGCATAGCTGCGCAACTATAGAGGTTGAACTGAATTAATAATGTGTGTATCATCCAACTTTGAAATATTTTATTTGATTGTAGTTATGTTTTAAGATTATGTATTTGAGTTTAGTTTATCTTTTATTATGTGAATTATTTAATGATAAAGACCCTATTATACTAAGGATATGACATAACCCATCGGATTTTGTGCTTGAACACGGGTCATGGGTCTAGGGCATTACACAATCACCCGAATTTTTCTTTTTGGGTGGTGGGTTTGAAAAATTGGTTGGGGGGATGAGTTGCTCCCATCTTTTTATTGTTTATCTCCTTGGACGATGATGCTATTCAAACTTAAGTAACCTATATGCATCACCCCTCGCTTGGCGAGGTGGTTGAGATGCACCCCCCATGTTGGGAGGTCGCGGGTTCGAACTCGACTAAACCCCTTGTGGGTGTACTAACCCTCCTGAGCCTTGGTTTGTGAGCCTTGAGCCCCATTGTTGTATCCGCCCCTTGTGGGCCTTTCAACCAAAAAAAAAAACCCCTCAAGTAACCTATATGGCATCATGCACTCAACAAAACGAGTTATATAGCCTGAGTGACGCATATAAATAGGATAAATATCAATACATTGTTTTACTTATTTTATAGTATGAAACATGTAAACTTCACATAAAAAATTAAATATACATATGTTTTTCATATACCTCTTACAAAAAAGTTTGTATACTTTCCATATAATGAATCATATATTTTACTATGATTTTTATATATCTCAAATTTATTTAAAACCAAAGCGAAACATGCTCAAAACAGTAAAAGATAGTAGAGGAGTGTACTAGAGAAACAACAAAACCTACAACTCAATCACTATTTTTCTCTCGATATTCAAAACTTTATTTGCCTCAGTACAAGCAATTCCCCAATATTTGATGAATTATATATTTGTTAGCTAAATGATATTACACGTGGGCTTACATGTAAGGATTGCATGTTAAACACAAATATATATAAGTTTTTTTTTTAGATGTGAACCCATTATTTATGGTTACAAAGTTGTTTTTGAACATTGAGTGTCCAACCCCTCACATCAATTACTTTTCTATTAAAGGAAGAGTGGCCAACCACCCATATTCTTCATTTCCATTTTTATCCTCTCATAAATTTAGCAATTACTTATTTTATATTTATTCAAAATTTAAGATTTCAAATTAGATTTATATCAATTATAATTATATTTTAAGATTTATAAAATCAGGTTACACACAAATCATATCAATATATTCATATTTTAATTCAAAATTAAAGATATTCACTAAATCTAAAAAAATCAAAATTTCATATTAATTTTTATGTTCTTAGATCAAATTTTAAATAAGAATAATGCATTTTAAGATTATATTACTATACTAAATCGATAAACCCTCCTATAAACATAGCTAAATTGGTTTTAGTCTCCATAAAATAAAAAAATCACGTCCTAGAAAATATATATTATGAACGGATTTAGTTCTTGAATCAAATTGCCAGTAGTTTACAAGGAATATTATAAGAATATTCCCTTTACTACATGGAGCTCCAATGAGTAACATTCAAATACGTCCATACAAAATATAAAAAAAATCCAATTTGATACTTTTGATGATAAAAATGCTTTTGCCTTTTCCTAAAATAATCTCCTATCCTATACTCACCAAAGGAAAAAAAATCGATGTAACTCATTGAAAACTTCTAAAAATAAGAAAAAGGTACTATAAATCAGTAAATTCCCTTAAAGTCTATCTTTTGTCTTTGTTAACAGTTTTAGTCCCTGAATCAACGTTCCGTCAATGCAAGGAGCATATTCCAGATTTTTTTTTTTCAAATTTAGTGAGATTCGATTGGAGTTATCACAAAATGGTTGGTTATACCAGTTTTTATAAGTTTTCAAGGGAGTCTTACTGATTTTTCTCAAGAAAGAAAGTAAATTTTAGGCTATTACAATAACTTATCATGATTAAAGTCAACCATAGATCTGGTTAATTTCGATTATGGTATGGAGTAAAAAAAGTATTGTCTACTAAGATGGGGACCTGAAAGGCCGGTTTACTAATTTTACAAGGATCTTTTCCAATTTTCTGTTTCTAGGGGGCAATATCGATTTTCTCCTATATTAAAATAATTTAAAATATTAAATTTTCTAACTGATTAAAGATTTTAGGGACATTACTCAAAAAAATAATTCAAATTAGCCATTTTTAAAAATTTTACCAAAAAAAGTCTTATAGGTACAATTTTAGAAAGTAAGATGACTTGACTACCTTTATGTTATATACTATTTAAACATCATCACATATATTTAATTATTTAACTGCCCAATTAAAGAACATTAATAAATGATGAAATATTATTTTTATTTGTGCATGAAGTTTATTATTATTTTTGCATATCTAAATACACCACTAAGAGTTAAATTGAAAAACGTTGAATTTGTTTTGTTATAATATATGTATTAGATATTTCTAAACTTTATAAAATCTTTCTGGGCAATTATACATGTTTACTATTATATAAAAAATCCTTATGCAGTACATTTATAAGATATAAATAACAAAAGATATAAAAAAACTTTTAAAAGTTAGGAAAAATCACAAAAAAATCTGGTTAATTAAGAATGACAATTTACCAAAGCTAACATTTTTTATAGCGTACTTAGAAATTTTTAAAAATTGTAAAATCACTCTCAAATAAAAATGATTTCTCATAATGATATTATTTTTCATTTAAACGATGGTGTGAAAAGTTTTAAATATGATGAGAGAGTTTAAAAATTCAATAATGATTTTTGGAGTCTAATTAGTAAACCCAATCCCAAGCTGGCAAGATTGAATTACCCACTTAACCCTTCCTATCTAAATGGAGAAATTTTTTCCATAACTGATCCCTTAAATCTTGAGGTGGTTACGATTTGAGATATTCTCTCTCTTTTTGAATCAATCAAATTCAATTGGATGCAAAAAAAAAATAAATCAAAATTTACATTTTTTTATCCAGATTGATATGTGGAAACGAAAACAAATATCGATTTCAGTTTTGGTGGGGATTCGAGAAGATTACAATTACTAGAGTAATTTTTTTTTATTTGTGACCTGATTGTGAAAATAATGACAATCCATTCATGTTAGTCTTTTTTATCGGAATAAAATATATTGTTCTGATTTTACATTTATCTTTGAATCATCATATACATTTTTTAGATTGGATTTAATTTAAATTTAGATACATTGTTACTGTATCTGGATTTTTAGCCTTACATGAACATTATTCAGTACGATTTTTGAGATCTGAATAAGTAAGATTTGTATAATCATTTTTGTTATTGTGTATGTGTAAATTTATGCACATTGAGTCATTCAGTATATTTTTAATCTTGCATGATCATTACTCAACTCATTCAGATACAAGATACACGTGTATCTGAATAATTTACCCAGCCTGATTTGATGTTTGTTATTTTTGTTTGATGGATTTGATTAATCTGTATCTGAATAATATTTAATTTTTTTTATCATCTCTATTTAAAAACTTTTATTAATCATCTATGTAATGCCTCATTAGCATGTAAACCATAATTGTTTCATTTTTAAAGTCATTTAGATTCCAGATACACTTGTATCTAATATAAAGTTGTTAATTCAGATTCCAAATACACGTGTATCTAAATAATTTATCCAACTAATTTGCTATTTGTTATGTTTGTTCCGATGGATTTGATTAATGTGTGTCTGAATAATATTTAATTGTTTTTGTCATGTATATTTAAATATTTTTATTAATCATCTAAGCAATGCCTCATTAGCATGTAGACCATAATTGTTTCATATGAATTTCAGATTATTATTGTATCTGAAATATGTATAAATTTTTCAGATAGATGTGTATCTGAAAAAACTAATGTAGGACTGTATCCAAATCTGTATATGTATCTGAAAAAACTATTATACTCATCTGTATCTGAAATTCTAATATATTCAAATGTTTTTATAGTTGTATCTGGAAAAAAATGAAGGTAGGGGTCAGAAGAGGTGGAAGTTGGAGGATGGCTCAAAAAGTAATTGATCTACCTCTCATATGATAAGGGTGACGAGAGTAATCCAATGGTGGTGATGCCGGTCGCCGGAGATGAGGAGGCCGGCCGTAATGAATTTTTGAAGTGGCAGATGACTTGTGAAGGTAAAAAAGAAATTTTTCAAAGAGAGAGTGCTAGAAGCGGTGCTATTGTTTTTGCTTTTTTTATTTTTTTTAAGTGAACCAATCAGGTAATGACACTTATTGGGGCTTGACTTAAATTTTGAAGACCTTTAAAAATTATAAGAGACAAGGTGATTTGCGTCATTTTATATTATGAGATTATTAATTGAGATTTTTTTAGTAGATTTTTAAAAGTATCAGTTTAGAAGACATTTTTTGGGTTTTTTTCTAAGATTTTTTATTCCATACATAGAATGATTTTTTAATTAATAAAATATTGTTAATTCTTTTAAATATACATGTCATCCATCCAAGCAAAGTCACGCATTTATTTATTTTCATTTTTTTGGAAAAAATTGTAGAGAGTGCCACCTTTGATAAGTAATTAGGTTGCATGTCTGAAGTGTGTGCGACTGTGTGAGAGGAAAGAGAATTACAAAACAGAAGCGACGAAAATGGGACAATTAAACAAAAGGAGTCATCCGGGCTGGAAAGAAGAGGTATAGAAAAAATTTCATATAAATTGACCAAGAAGGAATCTTTTTTGGCAAATCTTTATTTCAATCAAAGTCATGGAGAAAACATTCACAACAAAAGCAAACTAATCAATAAGGATATGTCTCAATAACAGATTGCAAAGCAGAGATGTTCTTAATAGAGTAACCAGCAAACCCAGCAGCATAGATGAGTTCCTTCCATTCCTCCTCAGTCCTCTCCTTTCCACCTGTGTTTATCATCATATCCAAATCCATGTTCATCCTCACTTTATTGAACGGGTGCTTGGATCCCATCTCCAACACCACGTCCACAATGATCACCTTTCCATCTCGAGGCACTGCTTCTTTGCACTTCTTTAATATCTCAATGCATTCCTTGTCGTCCCAGTCATGAAGAATGCACTGTAATTGTTCATGCATGCAAACAAGTTTCAATTGCTCTGTTAAGAGAATAACAATCTACATGTCAATTGCCTTTTATATATAAATTGACAATTTGTAAAAATAACTTAGTTTTTGGGTTTAATGGTAAAAAAATAACATCACCCCAATTGTCAGCATTGACATGACAATATTGATTGAATTTTTTATTTTATTTTAATATATCACACCTCATTTTGAAAGGACCATGTATCCACAACAGTTTTGTATGAAATTTTCTTCCATCTCGCATGTTTTTTAATATATAATATCCACATCAATATCTTTGTTATCTATTAGATTAAATTTAAAACTAAAATAAAATTAGATAATATAACTTTTTTTAAATATTTAATAGTGTCTCAGTGGATATGATTATTTTAAAATTTTAATTATATATATTAAATTTTAAAATTTAGATAAAATATTAATAGAAAATCTAAAATTTGAATTATAAATCTACCGAAGATAACATTTAAATTTTAAATGCAACTCAATCTTAACTATATATATATATATATATATATGAAAATTATTATGTGCGGCGAACGGTAGGTGCGGCCGCGACGTGGGCCGTCCGATCGCGGGTCCATCGCATCCAACGGTCGACGTGAATCGCACCCGACCGTCCGATGCGATGGACCCGTGATCGACGGCCCGTGATCGCTGTCACACCCGCCGTTCGCCGCACGTAATCACATCCCTCTATATATATATATATATATATATATATATATATATATATATATATCAAATATCAAATGTTACTTTTTACAAATATTGTAGGGGTGAAGTCATTTATAAAATTATTTTGGTTGCGTTTGAAAACGCGTTGAAAAAGAATGATGTTGTATAAAATAACTTAAATGAACTCGAATCTCGCTTTAAGCTATTTTTAAAAAAGCATATTTTTTATACTTAAAAATTATAAATAACTTTCAAATAATTAAATTTGTTTTTGGAAAAACATTTGTGAACACACTTGTGTTTTTTGCTTTTTTTTAAAAAGCCAAAACGAGTTCAAACGTGTTACCAACAATCAATTAATTTGCATACCTTCATCAAGACGGCATCGGCAGGTGGAATGGACTCGAACATGTTACCGTGCGCGCGCTCGATCTCGGGGTACGCGGGCGATTCCGCGATGACGTGCGGAAGATCATAAACAGTGCATCTAACGTGCGGGAATGCCCGTGCTATGGCCCTCAACGCGGTCCCCGTACCCCCTCCAACATCCACAAGCGAACCAATCCCGCCGAACATCCCCTCGCAGTCCCGAATCAAAGCGGAGGTCAGCAACCTCGTGTCGGCTGCCATGGCCTCGTTGAACATCCTGCTCTTCTCCGGCTTCTCCGACAAGTACTCCCATATGCCCTTCCCCATGGCCTTCTCGAAAGCCGTGCTCTTGCCGTCAAGGCCGTCGATGAGGTGGTACCAGGGGGAGAGGAAATCGGGGTCAGTCACCATCAGAATTGCGGGCAACATGCACCTCTCGTGGTGGCTTAGTAGGAGCTCTGACGCGGGGGTTAGACCGTACTTGGGCTCTTCGTCTAAGCCTGTTATGCGTGTTATGCGTTAACAGGATATATATATTTTTCAGACAATTGATATGTTAAAATATACTCACTGATATGAAACAATTAAATGAATTATTGGAGAGATACATATGAGAATTATAAATTGATATTTTAAAGTTTATTTTACCTTTCAGATATCAAAAAATTAATTATAATATAAAATATCACGAATATGAATAATTATACAATATGACAAATATGAAAAATATATAATGGAAATATATAGAATTTTATAATATATGTCGAATTCTTTATCCGTGCACTCTGGAATATTTTAGATACGAATTTAGAGCGGATACGGATTGTAATTTTCAAATAATTGCCAGGCTTACTCTCATGCATGGTGAAGATCTTGATTTGTACGAGGTAACGCATCAGACGGTGAAGGTGGTCCACGCTGAGGGGGAGGTTTGAAGCGGCTAATTCATGGAGCGTGATGGGCTCGCCGTGGCGGTGGATGGCGTCGGCGATCTTTAGCTCCGTGGCACAGTGGAGGGCGAGGGTGTCCGCGTACGCGTACATGTGGTTCCATATCTTGGTCTCCCCTGAAGGGTCGTCGTGCTGCTTCTTTGGGATGTCCATCTTTTCCTGGATTTTATCTGTATGAAAAGTTTTGGTTTTGGGGTTGGTGTATTTTTAGCATAATGTTTACATGTATATACAAGAAGGGAATCCCACGTGCTATGAGCCTTCAGAGCGAGAAACTCGTGGGTTCTTGGGGGATTTGATTTTTGTTGGTGCCAATAGTGATTCACAACTTGACCTTCCCATTATCTTTGACAATACCACTAACGCATCCCCTGTCCTGTTTGTGGTGCGGAATATCTATTTTAAGGATACGCCGCCGGAATTGCTTATAAAGCATTATTTATACCGATAAGTAAAATAGGATTTTTTTATTTTTAAGTCACCGTAAGCTATTTGATTTAGTGATCGATCCCTCACTTCTTCATATTTAGGTTTTAATCCCCAGATTTAAATGATATGTTCCTTTTTAATCCCCCCAGGGATTAAAAAAAATCAAATAATTTAAGGATATATCCCTCCCAGAGACTAAAAATGAACATATTTTTTAAATCATATATCATATACCTTCTTAAACTGGTATATGCTTAGATTAGGCTGGTATATACTCCTTACGGATTATTCGTTCAGGGCTGATTTCCTTTTTTCTGTTGTTATTTATTTATATTTAATGTGCACGAAATTTGATATTGATCTGACAGCGTGTATGTCATTCTCGATGCGGGTATACGCGTCGCCATCATTGCAGTGACAATGATACCGGCGAGAGCATTTTCGTCCTTCCCATTGTGATCTTTTCACATACTTCTGTAATGACGTATATGCCCCTCCAAATATTGAAAAGGCAGGGGCGATATAGTAAATCAAATAGAATCCAGACAGTTAGTCAAGTCCCACCATCTCCCTCTTTGTAGCACCACTATCTGCACTTTTTAGCCCCACTCTATCTCCTCTTTCAACCCCACCGTGTCCTCCTTCAACCCCATCTTCTACTAAATTCTTCTGTTTCTCCGGACCATCGCCTGTGATTCTTGATGTTCATTTATTTCGCCATTCCTTCTTAATTAGAATTTTCCTGGAAAGGAAAAATGCACCCCAAAGCAGAGAGCTCTGGTAGAAAAATTCTTAGAGAATCCGGTAATGGATGATTCTCCAACACAATAAGAAAATTGACATTTAGCGACGGACTATAGGATTTTGGCGACGGCAATAGCCGTCCCAAGGCCGTCGCTGTTGAGGGTGTCGCTAAACGTTATGAGACGGATTATGTCCGTCGCCATTGACCCATCTGCGACGAATTTTGTCTGTCGCCACCCGTTCAGCGACCAATGAAAATTTATTGACGCCTTATATCCGTCTCAATAGAGTAATTTAATGCTTTCTTTTGACCTATAGTGACAGTCTATAGCCGTCACTATAGATGACTAGCAACAAAATAATTGCAAAATGCATTTCCTTTTTTTTTTAGAAAAAGGTGCACATTTAATGATTTCATAAATAAAACCTTTATATACATTCAACATCCATTTTAATTTCAATCAACTCAATACAATAAACAAATTAAATATTAAATATCAAAGTAAGCTCCAACAAATACATTTATTTATGTAACAAATGTTCATCCTTTCTACACCTAAAAATGAGATGACAATGATATTTGACTAATTCATATAGGAATTGCTCCGACAATGACAATGACAATGACAATGACAATGACAATGACAATACTTTCTTGTAAAATTTATCCAGCTGTAGCTTTGTTTATGATTTCTTCTTTTTGCCTTTGCTAATCGCCAAGTGGTGTTTTTATACATTCTCAAGCAAAATACTAAATAGCATGCACATGAAAAAATAGATTATAAATCAGAGTTTGAGACATATATAAATTATATAATAATGGTATCTCTTAAGAAATTATCTGAAAGAATAAATGATTACAGGGCACTATAATCATGACGACAATAAGCACATTTCACCCATCAAACATGAACAATATTATAGTTTTTTGAGCTGACATGGAAACTAAAATCAATGAAATTAAAAAGATTTAGTAGATGACGTATTTTCAGGAAAGCTAAAACATGAAACTACTTGTATGGATGCAAGTGATCAGTTAAACAAGTATCTAAGAGGGAATGAATGCACTATTTTAAAAAATATCGTATATAAAATTGTGTTCATTGCATGAAAACATGCAGGTACATGTAACCATTAAATAAACATCAGTTGAATCTTATATCAGAGATCAAACTAAAATTAGAAAACAAAAATCTAAAAAAAAAAAGATATCAAAATGTAATCTATGTAGATAAGCATCACACAGGCAGACAAGATAAAATTCTAATTTTGAAATACTAGTATACTTACAGAAAGACAAGTACACGGTAAAAAACTTCATGTTCAAGTGAGTTGTTTTTCGTTGTCCATCTGCTCCCTGCCTCCCACCAAGTCAAAATATTGTAGATATCTTGATCGTTAGCAAGTGAACAACCTTTTTTAGGGTAACAAAAGTAATAACTCACCTGAAAATATGGATGCAATGCTTGGCGAGGTGGCGGGAAAGCATGTTGTATGCTGTGGGACATCTATGCAGTGGACGCCCAGATACAACCATGGTGCAGAACGTGGCGGAGGTAGGTCTCAAGCAGTATAAAGTGTCATCCCTTATTCTGTGCCACTCCTCGCAAGTCCCCTCCTGACATCCCCTCATTCCCAAACTGTGCTATGATATGAATGAACAAGTTAATCAATGAATGAAAAATCAAGAACCACCCACATCCCCATTAACAAATATAAAAAGCATATCAACATCCACACTCATGTATATATCTATATAAACCTAAAAGCACCTTGGGAAGAAGGGGTTCTCTGTCTATTATTTCTACTCAGTGACTTTTATGCATGAGAAATGGAGATTGAATAGATGATATACGGTTTAAATAGATCTGGGAAATCAAATCTCAAGTATTTAGGTATAAGGTTCACCTTAACATATAATTAGAGTTAAAAAATGCATACAACTCTCATTAATGATTATAAGGTTCTTTTACGGAAGTATATATTGTCCATCTTTGTTTAGTCTGGCTTTTTTTCACAAAAAACTCTGACCCATCTCTTCAGTGCACCCCGATAAAACCTACCAATCATGCTCCATTATAAAACAAAGGCATTGAAAAGGAAGCCTTACCCAGCACTTTCAGACAAAATCTATTGTAAATTGACCTGGGATGATCTACTTTGAACCCCATCTCCTCAAACATCTTTAACTGCAAAAAATGAAAATGTTATCTCTATTATATAACAGTTTTTCATGAAACCAAACAGCAGTCCCTTCGGAATAACAAATTCACTGCTTTCCGGTAATGATTCAAGATCATTTGCAAGATATGTCAAGTCAAAAGGGAATAAAGAAGAATGAAAGAAATCTCCAACTTAACTTTTCTCACCCATAACAACCTTCTTGAGATCTCCGTTATGCCGTAATGATGGCTACACTGCAACAGAAAAGCACCCAAAAATATTAGTAGAAATCAAAGGCATCCATAAAGCCAAAAGTTGTAACTCTAGGTATTTTATACAGAGACTGATTTTTTAAATTCAAAAAATTTAAGCTTTTAAATTAACTATGACAATGAGAGGAACAAACATTGATAAGCAAACTACAGAATTCCAACAAAAAAAAACAATTATCAAAACTCTCCAACTCCACCAAACAATACGAAAAACAAAATCCATATCTTCAAAAATCAACCCCTCATATTCACACACGCCAAAGTAGAACACCTAAAAAATAAACATTAACCACAATTTTAAAAAAATAAGCGTCCTTTCCAACCCCAAAAACAATGAAATCATAGGAGGAACACAAATTGAATTGTAAAAAAAAAACGTTGGTGTCGAGGAAAAAAATATGAAATGATGAACATAGATTACCATCGTCTGTTGATTCAGAAGAACCTGCCAAAAAATTAGAATAAAAACAGAAAATAAAAAACCTCTGCGAATAAGACATGAACACTCCTTGCCCACCGAGAGCGATTTTACTTCACCACGGTTGACGGAGAGCTCAAGGATGGTTTATCTGTCTGTTTGAGAATGGGGAGGGGGGAGAGAGAGAGGGAGAGAGAGAGACCAAGCCAGAGGAGGAGGTGGGCCGGGACAGATCTGATGTGGAGGAGGAGGAGGAGGAGGAGGAGGGGGGGGGAGAGATATAGAGCCGGAGGAGGAGATGGGCTGATGCACGGATCTCGAGCGGAAGATCTGATGCGGAAGAGGAGGAGGTGAGCGGGGAAACATCGGTAGAGGAGGAGGGGCGGCAGCGGCTATGACATTGCGGACGGCGAGGAGATGCCGTTGCTACAGGGTGAGGGGACGGCATCGATGGGCACGGTGTAGATCGGCGACGGTGGGGACAATGGGGATCGGCGCCGTCGACCTTGATTTTTTAGGTGGGGACGGTGGGGTCTTGGGGTCTCTATTTTTTTAGGAATTTTTTAGGTTGGGACGGTGGGATCTTTCTTCTTTTTTAATGTATTTTGATGGAAGATAATCTGAGAGATGACGGGGTCTTCCCCCACTAAACACACGATCCCATTTTCTGAAAGTTAAACGGGTAACTGGACATCATTCAGGATCCCATTGCCCATTTAAACAAATTTTGTCACCTGCTTTGACTACGACAACGGATTAAAGCCGTCGCAAATTTGTGACGGCTATAGTTCATCGCAAAAAGGTAAAAGGATCCGTCCCTGAATCTCAGTTTTTTGGTTGTGCAATGTGGGAGGTTGCAGATGATGGGAGCTTTGTGCACCCTCTGGTCACTCGGAAACATGTTCAAAGTTATTTCCAATCAGTGGCTCGGTGAAGAGGTATATATCCTCTTTTCATTTGGTTCTATTGTGAAATATTTTATATGAAATTTCTAAAGTGGTATATGACATCGCTAAAGTCGTATATACGCAATTATTTGTCTTAGGTGATTGATGCTTTCTCCAGACTCGTTGGTAGGTCTACAGCAAATAAAAATATTTTGTACATCTCAACAGCCTTAAATGTAAGACCTCACACCCGCACCTTGTGTTGGATTAGCCTTCAGTTCACTATCATATCTAATCTCTTTTGTTATTACAGCAATACATTGACGGGAGACTTGAGGAATGCAAATGCTTTCTCCGTTCCAAGTGGAAGTTGGATGTGGTTGATTGGTCCTAAGTCAGAGCTATCCTCGTTTCAATGTTTACGTCACAACATTGGTTCCTATTGGTCGTCGACATGATGAACCAACAATTCCTGTTGTTTGATTCCCTCCGAAAATGGGAGCATGATGCCTAGGCGAGGAAGTAGTCAATTTGTTGCAGAAGACGATACTAGAGGATGCAGTTGGGTGGCCCCTCGTTGTTGATGTCCCGGCTGTCGGTGTCGAAAAATCCGCGTGTGTGGGGGTTCTTCGGGGATTCGGATCGGATGCATGCCCTGGCGGGCTCGGTCGGATCGTCTTCTCGGAAGGGGTGAGGGTGTGGTTCCTGGTTGAGGCGCCCGACAGCGGCTCAAGAGGATTCAAGGGGTTTTGTGATCGCCACCTGCTTTTTCTAAAAACAGGAAAGGGTTTGGGTCGGATTTGATCACCTACGTGGGGAGTTTGTGGGGTCTCCGCTCTGAGACACGGATATACCGTACACAGAGGTGAAAAACAGGTAATCATATTCTGCTCCCGGGCTTGACTAAAGGAGTTATGGGACAAAGGGGTGTGAGTATGGGGTGTGTATAGGGGGGGGCGGCTAGTTGGATCTAGCCGTCTGGTCAGGGGCGGCTACTAGGGTTTAGCCGTCCCAGGTCTGGTTTGATTTGGGCAGAGGTTTGGTAGGAAATGGGTTTGGTTTTGGGCAGAGGCTAAGCTAGGTTTAGCCCGGGCTTTTGGAGGGTGAGACGAGAGGGTATTTTATGTGGGGAATGGGTGTTTCTCTCACAAAAAGGGCTCTCTCTCTCTTTCTCTCTTGGGATTTCTAGTGTGAAAAGGGAATGTGAATTGTGGAATGGATGTTTGTGGATTTCTTGATGATATATTTGGGTTTGGGACCCCTCTATTTATAGTAAGAGAGGGGCAGGGAAATATCCCGAGGGTAATGGAGTGGGTTGGCTTCGATTGGACCTCTCATTAATGCTCTGGTTCTTCTGCCAGAGAACAGGTGAAGGGCGGCTAGTGCTAACTAGCCGCCCGGGATGGGGCGGCTACTTCCTGGTAGCCGCCCCTATCATGACCTGCCAAACGTCCCATCTCTGACAAGCGGTGGCTTTGGTCGGCTACTTGGTTTGATCCGGCCAAGAGAGGGCGGCTAAAGGTCATCACCCGCCGCAATGATAAGCATTTAATATTGCTTTATGTCCCATCCAGGGAACTGGTCCAAAGTCGGCCAGGGGGCGGTTAGGGGGGCGGCTAGTGTAAACTAGCCGCCCAGTGAGGGGCGGCTAGTTAGGGCTAGCCGCCCCTTTCCAGGGACTTTAGGTTTTTCAGGGTTTTGGTTTCGGTTTAGGTCTGGGTTAGGGTTTGGCTTAGGTTTAGGGTTTGGTCAAGGCTGGGATTAGGGTTTAGGGCTAGGGTTTGGGGTTAGGTTTAGGTCAAGGCTGGGATTAGGGTTTAGGTCAAGGCTGGGATTAGGGTTTAGGGTTAGGGCTGGGATTAGGGTTTAGGGCTAGGTTAAGGTTCTAGGGTTTCCGGTTTAGGTTTAGGTTACGGCTAGGTTTAGGGTTTCCGGTTTATCGAACGTTTGGTTCTCTTATTTGTGTCCACTTGTGGGAGATTTCCGTGCGTTACTTGAAGTATTTCTGTCTCTCTGGACGGTCAAAATTGGGGTATCTACACCGGCTCCACAACAGACCAGAGGTCAAGACTGCGGTGTCTTCGTATGCCACTGGATTGCATGGAGGATACCAGATATCCGTAGCTATAAGGTAGAATAGCGTGTTTGGCCTTCCCCAAAGCGTGCGGAGTGCGTGGGCAGCGTGCACGAGGTGCTCGAGGGCGTGTTTTGCCTTGTCCGATGCGTACGGAGTGCGTGGACAGCGTGCACGAGGTGTTCGAGGGCGTGCTTTGCCTTGTCCGATGCGTGCGGAGTGCGTGGGCAGCATACACGAGATTCTCAAGGGCATGCTTGGTGTTATTCGATGCGTGCGGAGTGCGTGGGCAGCGTGCACGAGGTGCTCGAGGGCGTGCTTGGCGTTGTCTGATGTGTGCGGAGTGCGTGGGCAGCGTGCATGGGATGCTCGAAGGGCGTGCTTGCGGTGCTCGGACGCATTTGAAGTGTGCTTCAGGATGTCGAGCACTTTGTTGCGGCCTAACCCAAACCATTGGATGATTCTTAGCGAATTGATATCATGCTTCGGATTCAAATTGTCGCCTCTTGCGTTTCGCGAGCTGTGCGCTCGTTAGGTGAGTGGTTTGATTCCAACCCTTCCGGGAGCGCTCGATGCGCGTAGTCGTGCTTCGTGCTTCCATGGGGCTTTGATTGCACCCTAAATATGCCAGATATCATGCATATTAGGTTGTGTAGCTCGTATATTGTGTAGAACCCCCTATTCTACCTTATAGTTGCTTATGTATTGTATAGAATATGGCATGACTTAAGTAGTTTTGTTTGAAATACTACCCTATTATTATTTAGACATATCTAGCATGTCTAACTTGGGTTAATAACGGGGTGTATGCGTAATATTCATTTGATTTAGGACATAAGGGTGTGGTATAGTTGTTGCACCCATCTGTTGGGGCAAAACTATGACCAGCTCGAGAGAGGACGAGGCATTCTCTCTCTCTCGCCCTCCCTCTTTTCGCGAGCCGAGTAAGTAGATATAGTTCCTATTTGACTCAGGCTTGCTTGGAATTATTGGCATGCACCTATTGTTGCGCGAATCGCGCTTAACCCTTCCCTTTTAAGTTGGTGCTATTCAACGCATGTTAGGTTGTAACTTGTGTGCTTGCTTGGTTGATACGATGTATGCATGTTTATGTAGGCCATCCTAGAGTAATTAATTGCATATTATGTATATGCCTCTTTGGCCATGAGTCTTGCCTAATACATTTAGGCAAGTGTATGACCTCTTATAGGGTCATACCATGGCGTTGATACTTAAAATAAAATGTCTTCCCCACATCTCAGTTATGCGCCCTGGAGGGAATTCATGAGAATTAGTTGCGCTTCATCAGCATCTGATGACCGATGACGACGGATCCAAGAGGATCATATTCGTGAGTTTAGATTGGTTTCTTCCATTCGTTGGATCCGAGTAGGAACTTCCTGGTTGAGACAGCTGGCCTGACAGAGGGCTCTCATTCGTAGGTACTACCGATTTGGGAGGATGTACTGATCATGGGAGTATACCTGGTATGGGCTTCCCTGGATTCGGGCTACCGGTGGACCAAGGGCGTAGAAACAATCTAGATTCTTCCCCAAGAACCTATGTCACCCCGAGGAGGGGGTGAGGGTGAGGATGTAGTGGGTCGGCGTTGGTTCGATCTGCCAGTTTGTGTAATTTCTCAAAATCCTATGTCACCCGTCGGGGTGAAGGTGAGGGTATTGCTCCCAAAATCCTATGTCACCCATCGGGGTGAGGGTGAGGGTGTTGGTGTGAGTGTGGTGGGCTCGAGTTGATATTAGACCCATCAGCTTGTGTAGTTGGTTTTCCCATAGGGTTCGCATTGCGAACATGGAGTGGTTCCTTCCAATATCATCATATATCGAAGCCCCGACATTGAAGCTGTCCTGACAGAGGACTCCTACTTGTAGGTACTCCCGATGCTTTCGGCAGATGTACTGATCATGGGAGTGTACCAGGTGCAGGCTACATGACGGTGAGCAACCGGACGATATTGCGAGCATGAATCGTTCTCCACTTCGCCGGATCCGTGTGGATGCTTCCTAGGTACAAGCCGCCCTGGGTGGACCCCCACCTGTAGGTACCATCGACGCGCTCGACAGTGTACTGACCTTGGCCGGCTCCAGGTAGAGGTTGCCTGGGAGAGCGCTACCGGATGACGAACGGTGTAGAACAGCAAGTTTTGTCCTTCAAGTCCCTAGGCTCACCCTGTGGGGGCTAGGGCGAGGGCGGGGTAGGGTCACGCCGCCGCACGACCTTGTTACCCCTTGGGTTTCTACCCATGCTTTTCCTTGATAGGAATTTACCTTAGTATCGAATTATTGTGTTGGTGTTTGGTTTCTGAACACTCACTGAGCTTGTAGCTCACCCCTCACGTACTATTTCTTTTACAGGGGCGTTGTTGGGCGTGGAGCTGGAGCTTCCTTGTGGCGTGGTCTTGCGTGCGTGGAAGCGTCCTGTCCGGTGGATTGGCGAGTGCGAGGCTGTCAGCAGTCCTAGAGTCTTGTGTATTTGAAATCGTGCATGTGGCACTTGTTGTATTTTATTGGCTAAAATTGGCTCTCACAGGACAGTAATTGTGTATTCGAGTCTGTAATAACATTTTTTATTTACAGACTTATTGATATTTTTATGATTCCGCCTTTCATTTGAGTTATCAGTTATCATTGATTGCTAGCCTTTGTATTATTTGTTGGAGTCATTGTTGACCTCTAGTATGATAGCTGATGCTTATATATTTGCCACGTCTCGGGGACGCCTGGGGCGTGACAGAACTGGTGGACCTCTCCTACCGCTGCTTCGTCTTTTTTCTTTTCTGAAATATGAAAAGGAAAGTTATCACATGAAAGCCAGCAGCTACTAAATGATAGCACAATGGTATGTACTAGTATTATATAGCACATACATTTTGAAGCCTGTTGACAGCAATTTCGCACCGTAAAACCTTCCTTTTGCTATTCAGACGACCCTTTGTCTGTGCTACTACAGGATCGAACACCTTCTCACTGTTTTCTATATTATTGCTTGCACTGTTAGTCGATTGACCAGTTGAATTAAGCTGGTGGGCTATGCTTGCATCAACCAGTATGGAGATGTAATTCGTTGTTCTCGTCTTTAGTTCCTCAAATAGAGTCGCCACAAACATAGATGCATTAGAAAATGAACTCACCCTCTCCACAATCTCTTGGACAGTAGGCAATCCCAAATTATACAGGTTGTCATACTCCATCGTTATGTTCAACATGGACTTGGAATTTTCGGTAGTCGTCAATGAATGAATGCGTTTGAAATCCTTTCTCCACCGATTCATTAAGCATTTATCGGGCATTTTAGTCAATTAATCAGAACGAAGAATGCATAGAGCATGGCGACACAAAATTCCACGAAGTTCAAATGATTTGCAGATGAAACTCACCTCCTCGGTTGCTCCTTTGTACAAAACATCAAATCTCAACTGCTTATTCTCTCCGCGGTTTGTTTTCACTATCTCAATGACTTGAAATTTTTTCTAGCCATCTTCATCTCCAATGGATGTGTGATTGAGCTGGATTAGTTGCCTCAACTCATCCTGATACTTTTTGAACATGTTAATGGTATATGCATTGGCTAACTGTTCTTCCATCTTCATGGAGAAATAAGTTGTGGGGTAGAATGGAAGGAATGGAAGTTCTCAAGGGCCTCTTTCTCGTGCTTGTTCCTGAGCGCATTCTCGTATTGATGGATGAACTGTTCAACGTTGTCTTCGATGTTAGATAATCATCAAGGTCAACATTCATGTTTTCACTACGCTGGGTAGTGGACATGCCAGCTCAAAACGTATCCTTCACAAAAACCGGCACCCATCGATGACGATCCTCGTACAAGGTGTTCAGCCATGAATTGTCATCCATGTGATGATCCTCAATCATATTCTGTCACCTAACTTCAAATTCATCAACGGTTAAACAATTATAAACGAGGCTGCCAAGGATGTCCCTCAATTCGTTGTACCGTTCAACCTGCATGGCATGTACAATTATTGGAATGCATGTACAAAATTAATATGCCACGTGCTTTCGTAAGTTTAACCTTCTATCTACATGTAAACATGAACCGATGCATATATACTTGATTAAACTTGTATGTACCAGAAGAAACATGTTATATACTAACATGGTTAAAACAATTAGCCAGTTAAAGAAATTAAAAATAACTTCACCTTACACAGCTTTTCTGAAACTTTTTTCAGAATATACCATAGATAAAAGTGATGCCTAGACATGGGGAACACTTCTTTGATGGCACCTCCAACAGACTTACACTGGTCTATTATTATTGCGGCTGGTGGAAGGTTACCCATATCAGCTAACCAAGATTTGAATAACCATACATAGGTTTCTATCGTCTCATTAGCAAGCAATCCACAACCTAGCAAAATTGATTGTCCATGATGGTTCACTCCTATGAAGGGTGCGAATGGCATTGCGTACCGGTTAGTTAGATATGTTGTGTCAAATGAGACAACATCTCTGAAATATTGATACGCGGCTCAACAATGTGCATCTGCCCAAAATACATTTTTCAGTTTACCCTCTTCATCCAAATCGATCATATTAAAGAAATAGGCATTCAACTCCTGTTGCTTGCTGAAATACTGCAGTAGTGCTTAGGCGTCTCCCTCTCTGAGCTGCAGGCTGTATATACCCTAATTTTGACCGTCCAAAGAAAAGAAATTAACTTCAAGTGATGTAATAGTCGGGACCTCTTATACGGTTTATGTTAATATTTACATGTTTGGATTGAAGGATAAGATAATTTTATGCTTTTAGGCTTTGGGTCTTTATTCTCCGTGAAGTCCTACATTTGGTTTAATTTTTGAAAAGTACCTTTGAGACATATTTGGGATTCTTGCTAAACATATAAAGTCTCCATTTTTTAGTCACCTTTCATATAAAATTAGTTTAGCGTTAGTTGGAGCTATATTAGAAAAGTTATGACTGTTTTACCATTTCTACCCTTAGAAGAAGAAATCGCGAGGTCTCCTGTTCGTCGCTATTTTTAATATAGTTGGAGGCTTCTTTTGATCGTGACCTAAACATAGAAATTGTAGATATTTTTGTCATCTTTCTAACAGAAGTTGTTTCATGTGAAGTGGACTTTCCTACGAAAAGATATGGCTGTTTGAATTGAGGCTGTACAGATTTGTAGTGGAGGGTAGTTTCGTAATTTTGGTTGGATTTCAAAGTTATATTGGATTGAAGGGAGTCGGTGGGCTCTTTATGTTGGTGATGAGTGAGAGCGTCCGAGGCTCATTTGGTGTGAATTAAAAATGGAAATCAAGGAAAAAATTAGAAAAATTGGGAAAAACTTCGTGGAGTATTTTTCGTGATACACTGGGTAAAGATTGTTATTTCTTTTCATTGTTATTCTTCGTATAGGATTGTTTTATTTCAGTTTTGAATCAAATTTATAATTTGGGGCTAGAATATGAATATGTTTTTGGGGCTGGATAAATAGGTATTTGGTGGTTGATTTTACAGTATCATTTTGAGGTTTGTAGTGGGGATGTCATGTTTGTCTTGTTGGATTTGGGAATTTCTTGATTAAGGGAGTTATATTTAGCATCTGATTGATGTTATATTTCTATCAGGATAGTGGGTTTCCTGTCTGTGTGGATTAGGAGCTGGAATAGGGTGAGTCCAGCTCGGGGTTGTGAATTGTGAGGTAAATAACCTGATTGACATTGTTTGTTTCATTCCATTCCACGTTGTATTGTTGTAAGTAACCCGATCGACTTTGCTTGTTCATTCTATTCCATGTTGTATTATTGTAAGTAACCTGACCGATCGATATTTGCTTGTTCCGTTCCATTCCATTATTTGTTTCATTCCATTCCACGTGGTATTGTTGATTCGACATTTACTCATTCCATTCCACCCCACATTTTATTGTTGTTGAGGCTATTCAATTGTATTTGATAATCCAGATGATTTCAATTGTGAGTACTGCATTTAAATGGTCTATTGTTGAGACATATTCTTTCATTGTTGTTAGACTATGGTTGTTAGAGATTCTAAAATATTCTTATGATTAGTCTATTTGTATCTTGGAGTTGTTCTTTATTGGATTTCAGCTTACTTTCCTTATTTATATATCGTGAGCTTATAATTGACTTGTTAGTATCGTGAGCCTTCCTTTGATCATGATATGTATCCATCTTAGTGTTTTGCCATCAACCTATGATCTGTATGCTCGTGTTGTTTGACCATGAAGCCTTGTAGTGTGATTGGCATCGTTGCTTCTATATTACCTCTTGTGTACTTGGAGTTGGATGACCATAGACCATACAGTGAGGGTTGAGGTTTGCCTCCCTAGCGCACATAAGTATGTACAGTCCAGCGAGGGGGACTTGAGAATACCCTGTCGTGCTTGGACGTTCCAAGGGCCAGGTAGTGAATCTGCGGTGGACGTTCCGAGGGCCACACGCGAGGTATTGTGGATATCTTGGACATAGGGGCCAAGATGGGGTCGTGCATATGGTCCTACGCTTTGGACATTTGGGGCCAGAATTGTGATTCCCTTATCATACTTGTAGCACTGTGACATTTCCAGGGCCATCAGTGATTTAATTTGATTGACATCCTTTCGATTGATGGGTAATTTCAGAGTATTTGTTTTCAATCCAATTGTGATGTATCTTGGTGATATTTATTGGCCTTATCAGTTGTGAGGTGTTAATTTGAGCTATTCATTCCGATGTTTATATATCAGCGATGTTATTGTTCTCCGCTGATGTACATATAGTGGTTCCATTTGTCTTTATACTTTGACCTGATGTTTATTGAGATTACTGAGCTTGATTTTGGATGTCATTCTTGTTTTCCTTATGCGTGGAATGTCTGGGTTACTTGTTGAGCATCTTTCGCTCATGCCATTCTATTTCTCCTATTGTCTATTTAGAGTAGAGGCGGAGTTTCTGGACGCTGGCTTAGTCTTCTTTTGGTGTCACGTTCAGTTGGTGATAGTATATATATATATATATATATATATATATACACACGTTCGCGATTAGGTGCGGCGAATGGCAAGTGCGGCCGCGACGTCGGTCGTTCGATCGCGGGTCCATCGCATCCAACGGTCGATGTGAATCGCACCCGACCGTCCGATGCGATGGCCCCGTGATCGACGGCCCGTGATCGCTTCCCGCATTCCCGCACCGAATCACTTCTATATATATATATATATATATATATATATATATATATATATATATATATATATATATATACGGGGGCGATTACGTGCAACGAACGGCAGGTGCGGCGGCGCGTGGGCCGTTCGATCGCGTGTCCATCGCATCCAACGGTCGACGTGAATCGCACCCGACCGTCCGATGCGATGGACCCGTGATCGACGGCTCACGATCGACGCCGCACCTGCCGTTCGCCGCAGGTAATCGGCCCTATATATATATATATATATATATATATATATATATATATATATAGAGCACCGATTAGGTGCGGCGGCCGCACCGTGCGGCGTCGATCACGGGTCCATCGCATCGGACGATCGGGTGCGATTCACGTCGACCGTTGGATGTGATGGACCCGCAATCGGACGGCTGCCGCACGGTGCGGCCGCCGCACCTCATCGCGATCGTGTATATATATATATATACGGGGGCGATTACGTTTGGCATGCAGCGAGTGCGGCCGCGACGTGGGCCGTCCGATCGCGGGTCCATCTTATCCAACGGTCGACGTGAATCGCACCCAACCTTCCGATGCGATGGACCCGTGATCGACGGCCCGTGATCGCTGCCGCACCCGCCGTTCACCGCACGTAATCGGCCCTCTATATATATATTTGGAGGTTTTGGATCTGTATATAGTTATTTTGGTAGAGGCTGGTCTGGCGAACCAGACCTGTGTTAAACTGCTCTGTATATATGGATGACTGTATATGAGGTGTATTAGATGCTCTGTTTACTGCTTAAACTTTTCTGGGTGAGTTATATAAGGTGATTATATATATCTTGTTGATTATCTGTTATCCCAGGGTTGTTATCATATGTGATCATATAAGGTGAGCATTTCGATGTTTTTTTTTAAAAAAAGGTTTATGGTGGGTTTTTAGACACGTGACGTGCTCGTTTCGGCGTTTTGGGACACGGGCCGCCACAAGTAATATTGGAAAACAACCACTTTTGGACATCAACTAGAAGATTATCTTAGAAGAAACCAAAACTGAGAAACCCTGACCCAAAAACTTAGAAGTTTAGAAACCCTAGACAGGGGCGGCTAACCCTAACTAGCCGCCCCATCCCAGGCGGCTAGTTTCCACTAGCCACTCCCCTGACCGACCCCAAACCGTTTCCCTGGATGGGACATAAAGCAGCATTAAATGCTGATCATTGCGGCGGATAGTGCCCTCTAGCCACCCCATCTCGGCCGGTTTAAACCAAGTAACTGACCCGAGCCCCCACTTATCAGAGATGGGACGTTTGGTAGGTTATGATGGGGGTGGCTACTAGAAAGTAGCCGTCCCTCACTGGACGGCTAGTTTCAACTAGTCACCCCGCACCTGGTCTCTGACAGAAGAACAGAGAATTAATGAGAGGTCTAATCAAACACACTATTATCCAAATCGTTTTATTACCCACTGGACACTCCCCTACCTCTCTTTTACTATAAATAGAGGGGGTCCCAAGCCTTTCTAACACATCCACAATTCACATCCACCTCTTGAATCCCCATTTGAGATCATTCACAAACCCATTCCACTTCTTGAAATCCATAGAGAGAGAGAGTCCCATTTGTGAGAGAAAAACCCATTTCCCACACAAATCCATCCTCTTAACCCACCCTCTCAGACCCAGGTTAAACCTAACTTAACCTCTGTCCAAGCCAAACCCATTTCCTACCTAGATTATGTCCAAGTTAACCCAGGCCCCGGATGGCTAAACCCAATTAGCCGCCCCATACCCGACGGCTCAAACCCACTAGCCGCCCCATATCCACACCCCACTTGACCCAAGACTCCTCTAGCCAACCCAGAAGCATAATAGAATTACCAGTTTTTCACCTCTGCGTACGGTATATCCGTATCCCAAAGTGGAGACCCCACAAACTCCCCCACGTAGGCGATCAAATCCAACCCAACTTTTCCTGTTTTTCAAGAAAGCAAGTGGCGATCACACACACCGAAATCCTCTTGAGCCGCTGTTGGGCGCCTCAACCAGGAACAAGACCCCACCACCCTTCCAAGAGACGTTCCAATCAAGCCCGCCAAGGCGCGCACCGGATCCGAATCTCCGAAGAACCCCCACACACGCACACCCGCGGATTTTTGTTCCCCTCACCGACAAATCTCCGCTCCCAGGAGGAAAGAAGGAGGCCGGACCCTCCCGAAATCTGATACTGACACAGGCGTCTCACTTTTTGAAGATAATTACGACAGTCTTGTTCAGTGTATGGAAGACTGTTGTAACCGCCCCCTTCGTATGCTAGCGCGTCGAATGTCTTGCACGGAGGAAGTCCGGTAGCATCATTAATAGCCAATTGTTTCATGGCGTGTGCGGTCAGTGCGCGATGACATCTATGAAATCGTAAGAGTTTTGGGTCCACTTCATGATTGTGTTCAAGAACAAGAAGATCTAATACCCATTTTCCATCACCGAATGTTCTGATTTGCATCCTAGCTTTGCAATTGATTTTGCAAGTGGGTTTATAGCGGGCTTGAGAGACGCTCGTGATTGTGGTAGTTTCGCCCTTCTTCTTTCTCAGTTTTTCCTCCTTTGAACATGCAAAAATAACTACCTTCAAGTCACCATCGGGAGTGAATCTTCTTCCACTCCTCATGACACCAAAACCAGAGCGAAAAGCAAATGCTTTGTACCGAGAAAATGCTTCCTCAATACTATTAAACTCCATCCCAGTAATCAACTCTTCATTTGCTTTGTAATGTCTAATGTCTTCAGCTTCTTTGTCGCGGTTTCCTTCAGCTCGATGTTCAGCATCAACGCTCTCTCCAAATTTTTCCGATTCATTCGTCTCCATTTGGTCCATAACAACCAACTGCCTTTATATGCTAAATTTAAGTTGGTATACACGTAGTAACGATCTGCATATATGCATTAAAAGAAAGAAAGCGAAAAAGTAGGTTGTCTATGATTGAACAGTGGTGAACAGACTTGAATTTTTTATCTTCTAAAACTTTACAACGAGACAACCTTCGACGAAAAAAAACTGTCACGAACGACAGTAAAACAATGCATATACCTGTTTTTCGTCCAATAACTACAAACGATGAATATTTACTGCCTTTTCATGGAGTTGCTGTTACTGGTCTGTGGTGGTTGACGCAGAGTTTGTGAGAGAGAGAAACAGTAAATGAAATGTTTTAAATGAATTTAAGGGATGACAGAGTTATGGATCCAAAAAAATGAGCGGGAACTTTTGGGTGGAAATTTTCGACTGCACCTTTTTTGGAGAGCTGACGTGGCATTAAAAAAAAATCTACGTCAGTAGTCTGACGTGGAGTCTGAGATTTGGTCGAACTTTCTAACTGAGTGTAACAGCACTCTTAATACTATGAAGGGACCATCGTGGGCCCAGAATATACTATAGAGCATAGGCCCACAAAATTATATAAGGTTGTGGACATTGTTTTGAAAAATTTACGTTCAGTCCTTTTACAGTCTAAAACGCATATCATACATGTTTTTATTTTTTTAAAATAATAAAATCGTAATAAAAAAATGTATATTATTCCATTTCAAATCAAATAAATATATTTTTAGTGAGTGTAAATGGTGTATGGAGACTTAAAAATAAAAAATATAAAACATATCAAAATCAGCATAAAAACTTTAGTTATACTTTAAATTTCATGTCAGAAATCAAAAGAGTCCTCTTTCCCAACAACCCACTCATTCATGTATGTAAAAAAAAAAAAAAAAAGATCTTGTTCCACTCTCCACGATGGGTTAGGGAGAGACCGACTCAGGCAGGGAGAGATGGACTAAGGGAGAGAGGGGAGGGAGAGATGGACTGACGGCTAGGGTTGTGTGTGTTGTAAGTTGTAACTTATTGGGTAGAGTTTTTTAATTTTTGGATGGTCCAGATTAGATAGCTTGAGATTGAACGGTCATAATATTCAAATTTTATTATCAATTGATGGGTTCGGGTTGGGTCGGGTTGTGAGTGATGCCAACCCGAACCCAACCCGATTTGTTGACTCAACCCGAACCTGATTTATACAACCCAACCCATGTAAAAATCAGATTCAATCCGTCGAGTTTGGGTTCAACCCAACCCAAGTTGCACCCCTAATTTGATGTTCAAGATATTTAGTTATGGTGGGATTATCTCAAGTTACTGGTAGTTTTAGAATAATCATGATCAGTTTTTCTAGGTTAATCATAGCATGCATATAAGGAACAATGTCCCAGACATCCTCACATCACTCAAATCTGATACTCGTATTTCTTCCAACAAGCATTGCAATTTGATATGAACATGATAACAAGTGATTTCAAAATGTTATTCACTGTTTCGTTTTGATTCCACACCACCCCATCGTTTCAACTACTCCATTACTGATAAAGAGATTAGAGAGGGAGGGAGAACTTCTGAAGATTTTTTTTTTTTTTTTTGTTAATACATCCAGTTTATAGTAAAGAAGAGAACAGAAACAAATAGAAAGACTTTACTACGGTTGTGGCCTTGACTGCACAATGTAAATATCTTTTCCAACCAAACACCCTTCCACATCCTGTGGGCTCCCAAACTTCTGCTCAAGGAAGAAACCTACTGCGCAAAGACGCTGGCTGAGCTGCTGTCGGAAGTTTGAATTCACTGTAAGTGGCTTCTTGCTATAGTCAACGGTCAATCGGATTACCTCTCCATCCGCAGGTCCAGCACTAAGCACCAGCATCTCCTCACTGAAATTCGCAAATGTCAGCGTGCTAACTCTCCCATCAAACTTCCCCATAGAGAGCCTCCAAGCTGTACCACGTGTGCCGGATGCCAATGTCTCTCCAAGCCCAGGTGCAACCTCTGCTTCAACCCGTTTGTGATCGTTGTCGGTTGGGCTTCGTGTGTGGAGAACAAAGGAGAGATCTGCAGACAGCATTTCCTGAATTAGAACTGCCATCATTGCATCTTTTTGGGGAACACCGGCAGCTCTACGGCTTAGTATTGCCCTTCGAGTGTACATGAAGCCCATACACGGCCAACAGCTTCTCCAAATACGGTTGGAACAGAAGGCTGACATTCGGAATTGAGTCGTACAGTCCAGCGGCTGACATTCCTGCCAAGTCTTCAACGTTTGCGCTGGATCGAACAATCAGCCGCGCATTTTGAGGATGAGTTTTGCAATTTTTTCAATGCTCTCATCTGATGGGCGTTGCGATGAAACAAGTGCCTGAAGTTTTGAACAGACTTCATCTAATTCCCCGCCTTCAGTTTTGGCTGTTTCAACCTGTTCAATAAGGGATTGGAAGGCTTCAACAGATCCACTTCTTCCAATGCTGATTCCATTGACCCAAAGGATATTACGACGCTGGCAGGGACCCGAAATGAAGCTGGGGCACCATGGTCACTAAAAACTGCAATCAAGAAAATCATTTTCATCAACAATCAGATATTTTGAATATTATGTCTCAGCTGCAGGACTGCATGGAAAATCATTATGGTGAGAAAAGATAATCAACTTAATATCCCTTTTCCGCCTTTATTTTAGGGTTTGCATGATGGATCAATACTAAATCATCAATTAAATAGAAGAAACCTAATAACACAACCTACCATACACAAACAATCTGCATGCCTCCTAGGTGATTATGTTTGGTTTTTAAAAATAGAACTTACATATATGTTGACACTGCTTTTTTATATATACATCTTCTTGTAATGTGTAAAATCGATTAGGTCATCAATTCTTTTTAACCCATCGTGGGTTATTATAGGGTTAGTGAGTTACGAAAAATAAATGCATGTGCTCTCTCAAACAAGAATCTTCGAATGAAACAGAGAGTGCAGATATCCAATTGTATAGAAAAAAAATTCTAGTGCCTAGAAAGTCCACTTTCCAAGTCTCCTTTGGTGGTTAAAAACTTTCCCTTATTTTAAGTGAGCAGCAACAAAAGGCATCCTTGTCATAACCAACTTCAAGAAGATAAATTTGACACTATAAAGCCCTTGCTTCCTTTCATGGAATACCAGGCAATATAATAACGAACAGAGGTTCCAGTTGTAAAATGGAACTTGCATGTAATTGAATAACTTCCAAACTTTATTCAACCCACACAGTTTTACACCTACAGTTTTATAGGATATTTATAGGCCTCTAACCCGATCTAAAAGGGAGAAATTGCATCTGTGCAATGGAGCATTTTAATTGTCCCATTTTAAGAGCGCAAGATCACCAAAAAGACTGATAAACTAGCCTAACCAATGGATACACATGACTAACTGTCGGAACAATAACTACCATTGCTAACTGATCTAATCTGAAGTAAAAAAAAAAAAAAAACTTACATATCATCGGGAAATCCGTCTGTCAAGGTCCGAAAGATAGGGGACTTGTTCATCTGGACCAATGGATCATTGGGTAATCAATCCATCTGTGCTAGACGAATTGGGGACTTACACGTCAAGGCCGATGTTTAAACTTATTCGTTTGTTGGGGAAGTGCTCCACTCAATCGATCAAGTGATCTTTTATTGAAAACTCATATCCAAGCTGCATCATTCCCTCCGAGTTGGAGAGAGTTTGTTCTCTTAATGGGTATTGATGCTTCAAACGAGTTAGTCTTTCTAAGAGAGTCTATCATTGAACTCAACGAGTTGACGAAGGATGAATTTGAAGCATCTTTACAAGGGGCTTGAAACTGCAATATTGTGATGGAAGTTTCGGGAAGACATCCATCATTGCCTCTCGATGCCATAGAGACACTCATGTATGTTTTCAAGGTCTTGGCTAATGTCATCCACCATTGCAACAAGAGCTTCTATTTGTCGTATCAGCTCCTCAATCATTGAATATGTGTCTGTACGATTCACATCACTTTTCACGGTCAATGCATGTGGAGAAGCCTATGACATTGTCCACCATTTCCATCTGGTTAAGGGCGTATTAGACACGTTGTCCCAACCCTCCAATATATTGTGATCAGCTTCTCATTCTTTTAGAGATAGACGTGGGACATGAATCAATTAAATATGGAAGTACATTCAGGCTCCGTTTGGTTGCGCGTTTGGGATGATTCCGCTTTTTGAAAAGCTGAAAATCCCCAAACGCGCAACCAAACGGGGCAGCTTTCAGCGGAATCAAAAGCTGGATTCCTTTTAATTTCTCTCTCGAAATCCGTGTTTTTAAAATCTCAAAAACAACGATTTTTTGTCGGAATCGATTTTTTGAATTGAAAAGCAACTTTTTCTACCAAACATTAAACTCCTTCCAAATATTGATTCCTGAATTAAAAAAAAACACCCCAAAAAAGTCAAGGTCTAAAATCATCTTAAAAAACAGTTTTATTCTAAAATCTACTTTTCAATCTGTGTTTTGAAACGGAGCCTTAGAGACCTTCCAAGAATCATGATAGAGGTTTATAAAGTTGAAAGAAAAAGAAAATTAATTATGAAATGTCTCGTCTTAGCTTTCATTTGATATTTAAGGATGGGTTCCTTTCCACATCGTTCTTGATAAACACGCATCCTCATCCACTATGAAGTGACGTGCCCGGTGAAGCAGGTGATTGAGAGTCTAATTTAATATTCAACAGAGTTAACTCTGACGAACACCACAGGCACCTCGATTTGAAAGAGTTAGTAGAGAAACTCACCTGGCATAGATTCTCCGTGAAACATTGAGCTCTCCAACTTGACAACGTTTTCCAATTCTCATTCTCTCATGTTAGGAGTGGTGGTAATCCAGCCTCCATCCTATAGGTTTGAGTGAATCAGGTTGGGGGGGGGGGGGGGGGGGGGGGTCTCAACACCACCAAGTTACAAGCCAAAGGAGCTCTAAAAGCTTTTTTCAAAATAAGAGATAAGAGAAATAATTGTAGACTTGGATGCCTTTTGCTATTGAAAAAGAACATATCAAATAGGCCTCTTAGCTGACCTTGAGGGGGTGAATCCATGTCTTACAACAGAGCATTTTCATTGACCATTTTAAGAGCACACGGTTCACCAAAAAGAATGTTAATTACGATGTGGAAAACTACCTTAGCAACATAAAAAAATGACATGGAACACCTCAATTTAAGAAGTTTATGGAAGGAAAACACTGAAAAGGAAAGATCTACAAAAATAAAAAATAAAAATACTTCAAAGAGAAATGAGGATTGTTGGACAACATCAGCTGAAAAGAAAAACAATAGAATTACCCTTCTCAGATAATGCTGCTAGAGAAGCAAGACGATTGCACGAAGCAGCCTTAGCACCAGAAACATCAGCTGTTGCATCTCCAATTTCTATGACACCAGCATTACCTTTCTTCAAAGTACATCCATTTGACTGTTCCACAGATACAATGAACAGAAATAAACCGAAATACAAAGTTAAAACAGGCTTCACCACAGTAAAGGAAAAGAAAACAAAAAAGCAAATAAATTGCACACGCACACAAATAAATATAATGGTACCTGAGATGATTGCCAGGAAGAAGGCAGCACAGAAGGGTCCACAGATGGTTCTTTTGGAAAAACTTCTTTGATATTGTCAGATAACATGGCAGACACATCAACACGTGCAGAAGATGCTTCCAACCTGGACCAATCAACAAAAATACACAAAAATCAAAAGCTATGTAACAAAGCAATTCCTCTGTATTTTGGGGTTGTGTTGGACACACTACGCCTACGTCCCTCCCCAATTTCGATGGTAATGCTCAAAAAACATTTAGAGCAAAGCCTCCTAAAGTTTTTCTAACAGATATCTGTCAGAATCAGTGTCATATTTCATAGGTCATACGAGAAACCGAATGAAAAACCATCAAGTATATAACAGCTCTAACCCAAGAAATTAAGAGACAGGATTCAACATGGGAACCATGACCCGGTCACATTTTAAAGAGATATCTACCCTTCTAATGTCATTTTTATGAATGACTAGCGTGGTTATATCACAGTAAATATGGATGCTCATTTTCCATGTAACAAAGACTCTCTATGTATGGACGTGTTAGACATGATATCCTTGTCCTCCTCAATATATCTAGGAATTATTGGAACCATTCCATTAATTGAAATTAGAAGCTTCGGACTTCTAATATGAACTATATGTTCCTAGAATCCTATTGGATTTGAAATCAAACTTCTTTGTGCAACATTTTGAAGGGAATTATGTACCATACTTGCCATTTTAAGACAGCAAAATGCAAGTCGGATTGATAATTCCAGGTTCTGGGGATTTCTTTGATCTACAAATGATGCATGAATAAGACTAGATTCTAAATACAGCACATTAAATGTTAATAGAATCCTCCATTTCAAATCCAATGTTCACAATGGTACAATAAAGAAACGGAATTTTTCAATCCAGATAATCCAGTAAGGACAACATAAAAGATGTGTGAGTAAGCTCCCATAGAGATTAAAGCTAAATTTTTTGTCAGTGTCATAGATACCAAACTATCAAAACTCTTGAATCTTGTGAGCAAGATTTTCCCTTCATTATATAAGGAACTTGAAGCCCGAGCGAATAGCAATTGAAATAAAGGTAGATCTAACATGATTTGCAGTAATGTATGTTTCTATTACACATCATGATATTTGTATCCTTTATCCGGAGCACCGGCATAATAGGAACCCTATGAATTAGCAGGTGACTCAAACGGGGTAGAAAAAAAAGCAAACATACTGAACTCAATCATGTACAAGGAAGATCTCAGCTTACTAGCAAAGATTGAACTTACATATACAATCTCTCAAAAACAAAAATTATATATACAATCATATTAACCATTTGCAGAGCACAGAATATGAAATCTATTACTGAAAACTCATGATTATTCAAACAATAATTTTCAGTATGTGTGAATCCAAGTAGCACTGATATCATGAAAATCAAACTTGGATAAAAATGAATTTATGCGAGCTATTGATGCAGAACTGGTCCCCCCCCCCCCAATTTAGTTTGATTTTTATTTTTCCCAAATCAAAAACTAAATGAGAGATTAATTTATTTTATATTTATTTTGAGAATATGATGCTATACGTACGTTAGGTTAATCCAGATATTTGGATTCATGCTTCTGCAAGGTTATCTGATTTTGTATTGCATCCTAAAGCATGGTTAGTGGTGATTTTTAGAAGGATGAAACCACAATCATCCCGCAAGGCGATTCATCCACAGTTTCTTAGTTTGCTCAAAACAAAGTGATGACCACGCAAGATCAAACTTTAGCGGTCTCGAAAAACAATGAGACCCAACGACGATGAAACCAATAGCATAGAAAAGCTCTATGGCCAAGGACGATCCATCCACCCTAGGTATTCTCCCCATAAGTCAATTCTGATCATCGACATATACTCTCAGTTTTGGGTATTTTAAATATGACTTTGTATTAGAATGTGTATAGAGTAAAAAATGTTCTGTTGTGCAGTCTGATCCATGCATGTGATAGTGAGTCAGATATCCACTTTGGTTTTCTGCTCATCTGAATGTGCAATGGCTTGTAAACACCAGCGTGCTCAACATAAACATATAGATAGACATTAGACATAATCAACAAAAGAAAATCAAAACTTGTGGACAAACTCCTTGACCTGCTGTTGTTTTGGGTTGCCATGAGTAGGCATGCACCATGAAAATTAATATAATTTCTAACATTAACAAAGGTCATTCTAACAGGTATAGAATGCCACGGCTACTAATCGTAGTTCTGCTTTGCAACTCTGCATATCTAGTAGCTTCTGGATTTTATATATATATAGGGAACCAATTAGGTGCGGCGAACGGCGGGTGCGGCAGCGATCATGGGCCGTCGATCACAGGTTCATCGCATCGGACGGTCGGATGCGATTCACATCGACCGTCGGATGCGATGGACCCGCGATCGAACGGCCCACGTCGCTGCTGCACCCGCTGTTCGCCGCACGTAATCACCCGCGTATATATATATATATATATATATATATATATATTCTACTACTTCGCACTAGGATCTTAATTATAAAACCATGTTGAAAGTTTGGCAGAAAATTCATAACCAGAAAATAAAGAAAGCCCTGAAAGTAACCTCACAAATTTTCCTTCCAGCCCTCGTAGGTCAGTAACTTTATCTTCATCCTCACATGTCACAAAGACAACTCTTTCCTGCATATTTAAATTCAGTAGTATGCACATACACTAATAAAAATTCAATATATTTTGTGCTTGGAAGGTTGAAACATAACATACCTGACGGGCTCTAACACCAAGATGTGAGAGGTGAGGTAGTTCTTGCAGAAGCACTACCCCCACAATATTACTTCCAGCAGCTTTTACCTGTCAATGTTTTTTAGCATTTTAGAGTCACTTTTTGATGAAAACGTCTAAAATAGGGGCAATGATATAATGTGCATAAGATTGAGAACCTCCTCATCCCCGTCAGCTGTATTGACCACCAGAATAATAGGCCCCGAGCCAGAATGAGGCAAAGGACCAGGAGTGATGCTTTCTACCTTGAACATAGAGATATTTTAGTATTCTAACCAGAAAAAACAAGAGATGGAGCTGACTCTGTTCACAGCATGGTCTGATAGAATATGCACTTCATAAATATAAGCTTTTTCTCAAATGATGGATCCAACCATATAACCACGTTGCAAAAAATGCAGTCACCAGTTTTTTTTTTTTTTTTTGGTTGAAAAGAGTTTGAATAATCATATTAAGGAATGCCTCCCCTCAATCAAACAGAGACAAGGAATCTCCAACCAAAAAACAAAGAGAAATAGAAGGAAAGAATCAAAATCAGTCCCTAATATAAAAGGGAGAAGAACACCAGGCAGCAACCAGGATTTGATATAAAAAAAACAGCAGAGAAAAACATAATTCATTTCACTATAATTTTTCCAGGTACCAGTATAGTCATGGGTCACTACAAATGCAAAGGAACACTCCATGCTCATGTTTTGTATCTGAGTTGGACACTCTGAAAGTCCACCACCAGAACAGGGATGCATGGCAAGCCTATTAAATTATAGTACTGGATCGTAAATGATCGGTTCAACAATGTGTGTCTCCAACATTGAATGTATGTCTGTATCATTTATATAGATTTCTACAGAAAGCAATAGGCTGGTGAATCGCACAAGCAGATAATATTCACCAAGAAACCTGCTGGAAGTAAATGTAATGGTAATCTGTGTGTGTGGTGATGTTACAAAACAACCAATCAATAATTGAGGAACTTCAAGTTATCAAGATCCAGAATGAATTGTGAGATTGAGGTCAGGGTTTCAAGAGATCTATGTGTGTCAAAATTTTAAGATTCAACCTTTCAATGTTTTTCTATACTCGTATAGATTAGGATTTGGAGCTGTTGGAATTTATTTTGGATTTTTTTTGTTTTGGGGGGGGGGGGGGGGGGGGGGGGGTTGCTTCCATCACAGATTTCTAGGTTTTGTATCTAATTCATATTCAACATTCCAAGCAATTCAGTTTAGAATTTGAAGACTTTAAATCCTCATTTCTTGTTCTTCGCCTCTTCTTTTTGTCTTCATCTCTTCTGTCATGAAGAGAATCAAAGAGAGACTGTAGATGATCTATCTCCAAAAAATACCAAATCCAAAGGAAAACAAAGGAAAGGATTCAATCAATAATTACCGAACCACCTCTTGGCAGATTGGTAGAGGTACCCCCTCTTCATCGAAAGGTCCTGGGTTCGAAACTTGCCCATGTTGATAGGAGAAAATTTGACCAGGAAATTAAAAAAAAAGTTAAACAAGCAAAAAAAAGGATCAATCAATAGACTGCTCCTCTCGAAGCACACCCTTTTGACCCCCGGCTCCCCAGCACAATATATCGCCCAAGCTCTAATCAAGCCCTTCACTTCTTCTAACATATTTGTAAAATATAGCTTACCTCGCTTAAACACAACCTCATTTCTTTGGTGTTTGGATCCACACAGCCCAACAAACCGCCAACACAAATGATTTGGTAATTTTTGCTTGAATGCTTATATCATTTATCCGCTTGAGGGTTTTATCAGCCACCTAAAGCTGCTACAGAAAATTAAGATTTGTGTTCACGCGTACCACTTCACCCAATTCTCCCAAATCTAATGTGACAGGGGGCATAATACCAATAGGTGCAAACCTGTTTCATCTTCATGATTGCAAAAAGGGCATAAATCATGTTCTCAACTAAATCACTTGGCCCTGTGGACTTTGGTTGAAATCTTTCATTGTAAACATTGGACGTTGAGCGAGACCTTGATATCCCATATTTTTCTAAGTTTTGCTGTCGAGGGCTGCTGTATATAACAGTTTCATCTCAATCATAAATAGCATCTCCTAACAGAGAAACTTATTTTTGGCTGGGGCATCCAAATAGTAGTGCCTTGAATTCCGGATCAAGAGATTGACAAAGGCTTTAGATATTATTTTGAAAATACTTTTAGTAGTGAAAATTGTTGCAAAATATTTTAGAAATGATAATCAATTAATATAATTTGTACTTTGAAACTCAATTCAGAATCAGCAAACCCGAATTCAGCACTGATATGAATTTGGGGTTCCTGATCTGACTGCTAGTTCCTTTGAAATCTGTATTCCTCACTTTCCAAAAAGTCTCGAGGATTTCAAGAACTGCCACCAAACCTTACAGTATTTCACACCATGTTGCCTACTGCGTCTGTATCATGTATGAATGAGAAGACTTACCACTCAACAGTTAGTTTAGAACTTCATGGTGCAAATGTTCTTTCTCACTACATCTATTTACTCAACAAAGAACAAGAAATCACCTTAGGACCAATATTAATATAAAACTATTCAATGGTATCCAGCTCATGTTTCTTTCTATACAAAACTGAAACAACATCAAAGGAGCCAGGTTTTCGAAAAAGCTGATAAATACAAAACTGAAACACTTCTTACTTTAAGGGTCTATGAAAATAAGTACCTGTTGAATTGTCCCAAATGCCACACCTGGAACAAGAACATCCCATCCCGATGACCCCAGAACAGATCGTAATGCTTTTAAGAGAAGGCTGCAGAGTTTTGATACCTGGAATAAAACACTATAGAGTCGTTCGCAAGTGTTAAAAGTTGTTTACGGAAGCTTTTGTAACATGCAATAGTACAAGAATGTCAAGAAATAAACAAATAATCCCTCATATTTGGGGAGATATTGTAAGTTTACCTGGCACGTATTTCAGCTTCAGCATATGTCCTAACACTATTCTCTGGAATCCTAAAAACGCTCCCCAGTTTCTGCAAAAAAAATAAATTATTCTCTTTAATAGAAAATTTACTTCACTAACACAAGAATTACATAGAAGAAACCCAATGAACACCAAAGGCACCATAAATTAGTTAGTTTGCAGCACATTGCACAGTTGATCCTTGTATCCATCGCTAATAATCCAAGAATTAAAAGGATAGCATGATAATTAAAAAGCATGCATATTTTCAAAAAGACAGAGAGAGACTAGATGATCATTAAAAGCACATGAAATTTGAAAATATTGCTGCACAGAATCATCATAGACAAGTGTAAATAAAAATTAAACAAATGCCGGTAAGAGGATCCAAAAAAACATGGTTTCATTTCCACATAACTTCCATTTAGCTCTTTAGTTCACCGAAAATGTTACTCGCAAAAACTGTCTAACTTCCATGGAAGCTACTTACCTGTAGGCATAAGTGCCTTCCAAGGCCATTAAAAACTCCAATGATGCTATGACTAACAAAGTCATGAAGGTTATACAGGCTACTTATTTAGCTCCACAGCTCCTCTAAATTAAAATCAAAATGTCCACTCTTGTTCAGCTGCTCAGAAATGTGTGAAAGGAAAGATTTCATGTAGACTGTTAGTCCTACCAAAGTTCTAACTTAAGTTAATTACTTGGTCTGGGATAATGAATCAACTATCATCTGAAGCTTTTTTGGCAGTAAAGCAGATGTAGATCATCTATTTATAAATCTCTAAGACCAACAGGGATTGGCTGGGGATGCATAGGGGCAAGGAATTGTCCTTCGGGTCTATGCAATCTATGATGGTTTTATTTAGATGCTTCCTCAGGCAGTCTGCTGGGCTATATAGCTACCGAGAAACGAGAAGTTGTTCAAAGCTAGTTTATATTGAGAATATCTGGACTAGCAGTCTGCTTCTTAAAGATCATGTGCAGGCACATCCTAGAGGCAGAGTGTGTGTCAATTCGGAGGAGGAGAGCACCTTTATTGTAGAATGAGGATGGCATTTCATGGGGTTCAGCTATAGTGCTGGGAACATTTCTTGTGTTACCCATGCCTTTGTTTTCTCTTCCTTTTTGCTTTCTGCTTTTACTTATAATGCATCAGGTTGTTTGCCAGTTATAGTAAAAGTGGACGCCAGAAAACACTGATCAGTATACTCTACGCATTAAAAATTAACAGCAGAAAATAAATTAAGAATTTTAAACATTGTATTACATGAACCTAAAAATGACTAGACAACTGAAACCTAAGATAACAAACCCAGCCATTTGAACATTAAGGTCCAAGTGATTCCATGTAAATATGTGATTTTTATTAATATGAAATCTGACTGCTATAAGATTTTAGCATTTTAACATTTTAGAAGTTGGCGGAAATTAGTCATCGAGGAATAGCAGTTTGGTTTATATCTGCAAACTCAGTAGAAATCTCCTTTACTGGTTTTGCAGAATTCTGAGTTTTATCTATTCTCCCTTCTGTTTTCATCCCATCCTTTCACCATTTTTGGACATTGTACTACAATTAATCTTAATGAATGGTGGTAGTATCATCTACCATCATCAAATAAAAAAAAGGTTTGACATTATAGTAAAAGGAGAGGCACCATTCTTTTGGTTTTAATGTGTTAGAAATTAAGAGTGACAAATGAAAGTTGGGTGGGGATTCTGAGCAGGTTGTTGGGCAGAGTCATGCAAACTAGGCATGTAATTATATGAATAGATGGAAAATGGACTCCAGAATTGAAGATATACTGACAAATTGGAGAATTGTAAGAATAAGTTAATAGATATTGAATTTGTAGGATGAGTGCAACAAAAAAAAAATCCAATTTAAATGAGTCACTAAGATTGAGGAATAATTAACCTTTGAATCATTTATTACAATGACAACATAATAAAAATCTTGGTATTTAACAGAAGAACCAAGATTGCGGATGAGACATATGAGAAGAAAGTGTATCGGGAAAAAAATATTATTCATTGTCAGTATAATAAACTAAGACGATGAAAATTCACACGAAAGTATAAATAAAGTCCTTTGTTTCTTCCACTTTTATAGATCACGAGGGAAATGGTGCATTTTAGCCGAGTTGATGATCATCCTTAATGGTTCTTGATCTCTACACATATCTGTTAACCTGGTTATTTCATTGACCTGGTCACATATTTTATATTGACCCGCTTAGCTTTTTATGTGTGAATACCCTGTTACCTAGTTACTCGCTTACCCAACTGGCATAGTCTATCTGTATAATTTCAAGACTATTACTACTTCATGTGGCCTAGATTTTTTATGGATATTTTTTTTAATGAAGGTCAGGGGCTCTCCCTGATCTTACGATAAAAATTCAATTCAATAACTATAATTATATTATTATGAATCAAATTTATTTTATTCTTGAAATTTTCTCATTTCTGTTTGACTAGTTCCTACCTCCATTATGCGTCGATGTGCTCTGTGGTATGGTTTACTGGACTATTTAGCTGATTATGTGTATGTTATATTTTTCTAGAGCACCAGTATTACCTGACACAAGTGGTTTTCATAAAGGTCAAGTGAAGTCACAACATAAAGAGTGAGGCAGTGAGCACTGGAGTCCACAGGCACAAGTGGCTGTTAACTCCTTAGGAAGGATTGTATCATTTAGAAGGTTTCAAATTGAGGTACTCTTTAATAATTTAATTTTTCAAACTTTATATAACACTTTGTTTCATGTATATTAATGGGTGACTGTATAGAAGCTCTGTAACTTATAAGGTTGTACTGCCGCTTGATATATGGATTTGATATATTTGGATTAATTATGGATATCATAGATTTTTTTGTAATTAAAAGAAAGCAATCCACCTATATGGAAAAAAGTATGTTTGGTATTGTGAGATCAACATTTGCTTGAGGGGGATTAGGAGATGGGCGTCAAAAATGAGCTCTACTATATATGTTAACAGGAAAATACAGAATAATAAAGTTGATGAAGGACATCTTTTATTAAAGAACCAGAACTATTAAGACACAGGCTCAGCTGATAATGACGCTGATCGTAAATGATAAACAAATTTAGATTTTGATAAGCCACAAAATGAACAAAGATGTTATATTAGAATTAGATATTCTTCAGCCTGAAGAAAGAAAAGTTGATGTCTAAGACTGTTACAAATGTTCAGGTCAAATAAGGTTGCTGCAGCCAAAAGTCCAGCATCAAAAACATACGATGCAATTAGGATGCAGAAAGAAATGTTATATTGGTAACAGGAACTTTAAATCTAAATAAAGATAAGAGCTTCTAACCTGGACTTTCTGAGGGAATAACTGCAGAAGTGTATCAGAGAATTCTTCCGTTAATCTCCTAGATCTATCAAGAGTACCTTTGAGCCTTCGTGCCCAAATATCCTTTCCATCCTCATCACCTATCCACCAGAGAAATACAAGACAGAACATGCTAAGATAACCAGAGGCATATTGCACAATTTAATTTTTTTAATTTAATCATTTCTGTACCCTATTCTGTAATAAGGATGGATACCTTCTTTGTCAGCTAGACCTCTTTGTTGCCAAGCAAGTAGTTCACTCTCGATAGCTTTACATTCTTCTGGCTTCCATCCAGATAATTCAACCTGCCGCAACCCAATGGTAAGGGCATTGAGTGGATCATTCCATGTACTTACATCCCTTGAGGAAGCATGCTGTGCAAGCCATGATGATCCACCCAAATCTTCAAGCGCATTTAAGAACCTACAAGAGAACACTCCTAATCAAAAAATGCAATGAGATCTCACCCAAGCTAGATCAACTTAATAAGAAAATATGTTTGCTAAAATGTGCTTTCTAAAATGTGTGCCAAAGAAAAAAAATATGTTAACAGATTGCAGTTAATGTGTGGCAGAAATAGAAGATTTAGTGCAAGCAGACACATAGACACATCAAGTTAAGTTCATATATTGTATTTTCTATATTCCTGATCAAGGCAACATCAGTCTGCCACTAAATCTAGAATGCCACATCTTGCAAATTGATTTCGACATATATTACGGTATGATGAGAGAGTGGATGCCAATTTCCTTCTGACATCCTATATCAGAAAGCTTGGAGTGGAAATTAATCATTTCATTATTTTTTGGCTCTAATGAATGTAAAAATTTGATGGAAGCAGATGAGGGATATGGCAATGTGATTAATTGGGCGTAGGCCAGCATATATAATTACAAGCATAACATTCAGCAAAGAACTAATAATATAAATATGTGCTTTCAAATTCTAATCAGCAATTGATATTTTTGTGTCATTTTAAATTTTGTGCAGTTGTTATTTGATGAATTGATTAATTATGGTTAAGCGTCTGGTTTCATATCATGTCACTTGGAAGTCTTAACTTGGTTGGATAAGATTGCATAAAAATGTTCGTATTAAAATTTTTTGGAGTGATGTATTTACTTTTAAAATTTTGACAGCTAATTGTTGCTGGCTTGGATGTTTCAGTGCCTGAATTCAAAGGGAGCATTTGTCACCTTCGATCAGAACATTGAATTTCCTTAAAGTGAACCCCCACCCCATCTGCTCACCTCCACAAATATACAACATTTCCACAAAGTATCCCACCTACTCCCTCTCTCTCGTATCTTTTTTATTTTTATTTGAAGCAATGGTAGACATCCTACCAAAATTTCATTAAATAGAAGAGAATGCCCAAAACAGGCAACAAGAAGAAACAAAAACCAAAACATCAGTCTGTCCCCCAGTAGAAGAGTATATGCTTAGGCCACAGCCTGGCACCATGCCACAACCTACTCCTCAATAATCGATTCCCCCACACCCCCCCCCCCCCCCCCCCCCCAAACCCCCATGTACATCATGATTGGCCTGGCGCAGAATTGCCCCCAATCATTAATGAATTGAACCACATACTCCCACATATTCTCTACATACATTGAACGTCCTTGAATAGGATTTCATTGCGTGTAATCCAAATAGACCACACAATCACTGGGACAAATGATTGAGAAAATCTTTGCTTTAACACTTCAGTCCCCTTTCTTCCTGAGCCTCTTTCCTTCTTTCCACATCCCATTCAATGAAAAGAAATTCACAGCAATCCCCATGGAAGATCTAATCAGAGCCCACATAGACTAGGCAACCGGGCACACAAACAAGTGCTCAGTTATTTCTTCCTCACCACTGCACAACACGCAATTCAAATTGCCATTGCGAGCCCCCTTGGTTCTATAAGACTTAGTTAACAACTTATTTCGATACATCAACCATAAAAAATCTTTGACCTTCATCGGGACCTTGGTCCTCCACACCTCCTTAACCTCGCTCCACTCTGGTTGTTTGACTGATGGATTTCCCTCACGTAAAGTTTATATTATTGAAGTATTCTTATCTTCTCTTTTCGATATTTAGAAGTCCGAAGGGAATTAAAAGAGTTTCTCTATGGCTACATACTTGCATAAGCTCAAACTGTGTGAACATTAAGGAAAGTTTTAAAATACCATATGGACCACGTGCGGTCTGCCCAAAAGGAACATGTAGCCCCATGTATGGGAGTTGAGGGAACTTTTTTTTCTAAATTGTCAAAAAAACCATAATACGAGAAAAGGGTATAGAAAGAGTTAGTTTAGAGTTATCTAGTTGTTTGGATTTACCATTATACCAAATCTTTAGAGAGTAGTTGTGGGTTTAGTTAGTATTAGATTTAGTTATGTTTGATGAAGATAGAAATGAATTATTCCATTTGATTTGATAACTTCACTTTAAATTTAATTTGTTTGTTATTTTATTAGTTCTTAAATTTAATTTGTTTAGGTTTATCTCCTAGTTTTTAGGAAGCAATTGTGAGTTTAGTTAGTAGTAAATTAAATTAATATGAAAACTAATTATTTTATTAACATTGATAATTTAATATTTTTGAGGAAAGGATAGGCACCAGCCTCGATAAAATATTATTGAAGAAAATGCCTGAGAACTAGAAACAAAAAGGAAAACATAAACTGGATTAAAAAAAATCATTGAAAAAGCTAATGGTAGAGGAGACATCTACCAAAAGCATATCCAAACCCTCAAAACAAAACACTACTCTTCAATTACAAATTTGTCCGTTATAGACATCACCCTATGAGCACCTGAGCAATGACGACCCCTATCTATGACACAATGCACCACTTTATCCCACGCATTCTCAACATACAGGCGAATCTCCTACTAGCACATGAGCAATGACGACCCCATGATTTAATTTGCTTGTATTCATTCTGGCGTACTTACGAGTTTAGTTAGCATTAGATTGGACTCGTATATAAACAAATTATTCTATAAGTTTTTGTCATCTAATTTTAAGTTTTATGAAATTAGTTTGTTTGTATTTATTCCAAATTTTTATGAAGTAATTACAGATACTGGAAAAAAAATCCTTTTTGTTTATATGCTAATTTTTTAATTTTTGTCTCATCAGTATTGACATAGGAAAAAAAATTCAATTTTTATAAAAAAAATATGCGTAGATACTCCGCACGTGGACGCAAATGCTATACATGACCGCATCTGCCTGTACTGCCACATGTTGCATATGTAATATAATGTGGGCCCTAGGGCACACATGTCTACCTATTGACTTCCTATAATTAGACACCAATCATTCCATCAGATATTGACACCCAGTTGTAAAACATCATTCATGCCGTGGGGCCTCTGAATATCCTTGAGATGTGCTCCATAGTTAGGCCAATTCTGCCTGCCATCTTGTTTCTTCTGTTTCTATCTAATTGTGTGTGAGGGATAAGAAATTTATATATAAGAAATTGTGTGTGTGTGTGCAGAGATGAGAAAGGGATCATAAAGGAAACACTAGCAGTAGTGAGAGATTAAGCAAAACAGCAATGAAAAACATCTTTCTGGTTGGTAATTTATACCAAGAGATCAACACTTTCAAAGCACTAATATAAAAAGGTATTGCATGGAGAGGCAAGAGGTTAATTTACTAGTAATATATATTTGAGCAAAAAGTAACATACTAACATCAGTTAGAGAAATTCGATATACTAAGAATTGATCAATGAGAAAAACTTTGTGCATGCATATTACAAAGAATTTATATATAATATAATAATTATACAGAGTCAGAGATTGACAACTAAAACATTATGAGAAATCATAACAAAATATACAACTGCAAATAGGGACCCAAATGGAATTCAGAACAGAAAGAACCTGCTTAAAAGAACAAAGGAATAATCCTCCAGACCAATCTCACAAAGCCGCCACTGCATTAAAAAGAGAGTAATGTCACAATTAACAGCTTAAAAATCCAATTCAAGTATAATTTACAATGATATATCAGTGATGAGGACTGTACCTTTTGACGCATTGCTATTGCAACATCAGGGGCATCATTGCGAAGACCACTTTCAAGACCTCTTGCAATTATTGCTCTTAAATTCGTCAAAGATTGCAATGTCATCATTAGCTGATCAGTGCCTCTTTTCATGGAGCCATTTGATTCTTCCAACTTGTCCAAATTCTGCAAATGTAAAGACACTGATGAATTGAGATATAACATATTAACATGTGCAGTAGTGAACTTTTTTAAATATGTTCGACCTAAGGGGGTAAGTCTTTTGTAAAATATATACAGATGACTCTACAAAATGGAAATGCCTGCATCCACTACAACAATTTAATGGCATCTAATGTAAAATTGACCTTGGAACCTATCACAAACAGAATTTTCTGTTATTTTTAAACCCATTCAAGAGTTTTCAGGTATGAAAAGGGATCATTTTAAGCCCCAACCTGCAAAATCAAAATGAGAGAATTTGTGAACACTTTCGGAAGTATCCTTTCACCTACTTCTTGTCATTTCATAATTGATAAAAGAATGACCTATGTACTAGCATACTCAGATTGAACTTGGTCTTCTATCAAAAAAAGATTGAACTTAGTCTTCATTGGCTGGAAAAGATTGCTATTTGCTAATGGGGAAAAGAAGAAAATAGGCCATAAAAAGGTAGATCAATAGCTCTCCATCACATGTTTCATCAAAGTTGAGAATATTTTAATATTTTGAGCTTCAGGATATTGCTGCAAAAATGCATTTATCCCAATGTCTCTTATTCAAACATAACAGGCAAACATGTTTTACAGAACTCCTTTTCCTTCAGTACAAATGACTATCAGATCGTGCAAAGCAAAAGTACTACTAAAGATTGACATGAAATACCCTCTAATTGTGCAAAATTGGACTCTATTTGGCAATTGTGGATCGTGCAAAGCAAAAGCTTACATTTATCTCCTGGTGAACTTTATTGGCATTTGTGGATCACCATTTGGGCAAGTGATTATTACTGGTCCTGGATATTATGATTGTTATTTTATTTCAATTATTGGCATATGGATTATAAACATCATATTGTAGGCATAAAATTGAAACCATTTTATTGTTTAAAGAAAAAAAATGCCTTGAGAATTGGAATAGGTAAGTAAAGTTGCTTCATGGAGGAAATAGCCCCTATTTAGGATGGAGCTTAGGGCATGATAGCTTTCAACAAAATAGTTTTTCCTTCTCCAATGTTGGATTTCAAGTGGAAAGCACATTATTTTTTAATAAACAGTGTTTATGTGGCAAAAAAAATAAACATACAAGGAAAAACATGATTCCAGGATTCAACTATTTAGGATGGAGTTTTGGGGCATGATAGCTATCAACATAATAGCTTTTCCATTTCCAAGGTTGGAATTTAAGTGGAAAGCACATTATTTTTTAATAATTTAATGATAAACAGCGTTTATGTAGCCAAAAAAAGACATACGAGGAAAAAACATCATTCCAGGATTCAATGAACATATTATCTTTCTCCAGCATACATTTCATGGAGAATTACTGGTAATGTTTGAAATACAAGCATATAATTCAATGAAATCTTAAACATATTATTTCAACAAAGATATTCGAGCACCCAACAGTGCATGGATCATAGGTTTCACCAAAAAATCAGAATCATGGAATTAAAGTAAACCTGAAACTTACTTTAAGAAAAGAGAGACTTGATCATACACAGTCTGGCATACATGTAAACCACATTCAACCAGGGAAAATACCACAGGATAAATGTTCAAAATGTTTTAAATTATTATCATCATCCAAAACTGAACTTAATTTCAAACAATTGACAGGCAAATTTGAGGCATAAAATTTATCAATGTTATCAAACTAGGGAAATCATATTTATTCATCAAATATATGAACCACGATGAACTGTTTCACATTTATACTAGAATAAATTGGCATTTTTTTTTTGGCTTGGTAACTGGCAAAATTATTTTCAAATGGATGATCAAAAGGCATTTGAATCCTTGAAACTTCACCGCAAATAAATATTCTATACAGAGGAAGTAGTTACCTTCTTGCACTCAAGGAATACTTCTAGATATTGCAAGTTCTGATTGTCTAAAGAATCCTTGATTGCCTCAAGCTGTTCAGCAAGGCTGAAAACAATTGAGATTTAATCAGAAATTATGTGAAACTACTGATGAGAATTCAACAACAGTGACCAGAACTCCAGATTGCCAGCTGTGGAATCCATATTGTTAAAAGAGAGAAAAAGGAACAACAGCAGTCCAGTTAAGGAAATGCCAGAAAAAATGTGATGTATTATTACCAAGTCCATCAGATATGAATCGGGTTTAGAGTATTGGAGTAGAAATATATATTACTTTTCATGCTTCATAAAAATCATTTCGCCCCCAAAACACATAATACAAACTTAAGGCAGACAAAGACAATAATACAACAAGAATAATGAAAATATTGTCTTAGAAGAAATAAATGGAATAATGTTATATTCAATAATGGAGGCCGAAAGGTCTCTTATATAAATACAAGATGTACAAACCCTAGAAACAGAAAAAGACCAAAATACCCATTACAAAAATTCAAGCACCCAGGGGGGGGGGGGACCCCGGGCCTCCGGGAATAGGTCCAACAGGTCTATATCATGACTCCGGTTGTCTTTACATTTTTATCCAAGTTCAAAACTAACAGGGCAACCAATGAGTTCCAAGATCTCAAAATAATGCTGAAATAGAAAAGAAAGTTGGCAACATAATACACCATACGCTAAAAGTGGAATGTAACAGTAACAATTATGTATGGACCAACTTGTTTCAAAAAGTCAAATAGCCTGGATCCACTTCAAAGTATACCAAGACCATCCGAGAAATATAAAATTTCACTAGATATGCATGTCCATGACCTTCAGGTTCAAATATCGATACACTATGAATTTATGTAACATTGTATTTTCTGAGTTCTTCAGACAATATTATAAAATTTAATTTTAAATAAGCATCAAAGTTGTAAAACAATCCACCTTCCAGCATTGAAGAAATCTTTGAGTTCCCAGTGAAATATCTTGAACTGTTCAACAAATGCTTTGCTATATTCCCCAGGATTCTTTGTAATTCTAGCAAGCATGGCCTCTGTAGCAACCAAATCTTCTGGACCAGCATTCCGATGGAGCTTGTTTTGTATTGTGTGCTTAATTTCTTGCTGATGATTGAAATGAATAAGAAATGCAAAAAACTATATATAGCCATACATGAAAAAAAAAAGTAGTAAAACAAGAAACTACAAACAAATAATAACAATCTGACCTAAATTCTAATTTAAGTGACCTTGAGTTCATGAGGGATATCATTTCGATGAGCAATGTCACGTATTCGTGTTAGAGGAACAGATGCAGTGAATTCAGACTTGAAAGATGGCAAGCAAGGGTGAATTTTTCGGATGACGAGCACATCCTGCACATATACAATGATTGAGGAAAAATATTGGAAAGAACAGTGGCTAACATACCATACATACTACGTTTAGAGGGAAATGAAAAGAAATAAATAATACTATTAAAGTTACAGCTGCATTCATGCATTGATCAAAAGGAAATACAGGGAAGACAGTAGCAAACATGTCAATGTCATTCTACACAAACAAAGAAGAAAACAGAGAACAACACTAGTGATATTTTGAATGATGAAAAGGAATTGGTTTTATCAGGGTCATGTCAATTGCTAAAATTTCAGCATTCTAATTTAAATGAAAGAAAAAAATTGCGCTGAGTTTATCATGGTCAGATCAATTGCTAAACTTGAGCATCCTAATTATTCTGATATACCATAAGACTTGTCCAACAATCGAAATTTTGCATTTGGATTTTTCTTTCATTACATTTGTTGTTGATCAGGGTGAGCTGGTGGGGGTTTAAAAAGTTGGATCTCACAATATGTAAATTTTATCAAAAGCAGTGAAAGCTCCTACACAAGGAGAGGATTTTGATGCCAAACATAAAGACCAAAAGGTAAATCTTTATGCCACAGACTAAATATAATGAGGAGTTATGAGAATCCCAATGACACAAGATGAAATCATAAGATAGACAAGTCTCTGTCACCTCTTTATAATGGGGATACTCGTTGTTTGTTTGTTGTTCATGATGACTTGGCCCCGTTGTGATGCAGCCACTGACAAGTCACGGACAACTCTCGGTCACCCTTAGCCATCTGGTTATTTCGACCAGAAATCTTTGTTGCCAGACATGCTGGAAGCATGACCAGACCAGGATGGTCATGTCAATGACATTTTAAATGCATTTTTCTTCAATGAGTTGATATATCCGACATGTCAATGATGTAGACACGTCGTTGGAGCAATATGTCAACACATGTCCACGGGAGGGGAAATAAGACTTCCCCAGGTCAATGAATTTAAGTGTCACAGACATGTCTAGTGACATTGATGTGTATGTCTCCGACATGTCTAGCGACATCAACGTGAAAAGATGCAACCCTTTCAATGTGAGGCACAAACGAAGGGAATGGCAGCCGCTATTTTGTTACAAAAAAAAAAGGATTGGCTGCTTATAATTTCCATGTACAAACAAACAGTATAATTATCCCTTCTCTTGTAAGGAAATTCTAATTAGACTAGGGAGGAAATTTAAGGATATCTCTGAATGCATCCCCCAACCACAAATTAGAAGTTTCAAAGATATACATCCATATACATAAAGAAAAATTGAGTACAAAGGTCGCCCCCACTTTCGAATTTATGTCAATGATTTCTTATAACACATTGGGAGGCTCCAAAGAACAATGTGGTCCCAGTACATGAGAAGTATCATCTAACACTCACTGACCACATAAAGAAACTTCCATAGTAACAATTAGCAAAAGGAACAAGTCAATTGTAAATCATCAAGCAAGTGACAAAAGCAACCTGGGGTGATGCATCTTTCCGATGAGACATTCTCTCAAGCTCACGAAATATTTGGCTAGAAATCTCAGCATGCCTGTTTGGCCTGTGATGACCTCCATCTTCAAAGCAGGGAATCTGCCCGGTGTTTATCCACTGCACTAAAGACAAATGAGCATCATTATGAATCAATACTATAAAGAAAACACAAGTAATTCTCAGAAAAACATTTATAGAGTTAAAATAAGATCTCATTTTGGGACCTTCAGGTAGATAGCAGAATAGATGAGAGCTTCCAAACAATCTCCTTCTGTTAAATTTTCTGCTAAGAGATCACGAACAACTTCAAGCTGCATTGATCCAAGAAGAAAATTTAAATGTAATTAACAGGCATCAGAGGAATCAAACAATTATATGCTATATATCTCCAACAATTACAACCCTATTATGACAGTTCAAATAAACATAGAGTTTCATACAACTCCAAAAAATTAAAAATATACATATAGATATATAACAGCCGGAAGAAACCCATCTCATTAGCTTAACAGTGTGCAAGAAATCAGCAAATGTAGGATAGACTTCAACCAAGAAAAAGAAAAGGTCAACTTTTAAATTCAACACAACATCATAGCATGTCCCTCACACCATATCTTATTCTCCAATTTGAAGACACATTGATGAGTACTATATACCAATGACTTGGACAGCCATTTCTATGATTATGATACTTAAACTTCTAATAAGAAGTTACAACTTCATGGATGAAGGCTTTAATTCTACTAAGAGTCTGAGTTCAATAGTTCAAAGACTTTTCAATTTCTACAAGTACTGATCAACTTGAAAGACTTTGCAATTCAATGAGACTCGTCACTCTCAGCTTCAAAAGAGTGAAAGACTGATAGACAACTGGCCAAATGAACTCATGAGCTAATGGCTCATGGGCGTTCCTTCCTAAAGGTCATTGTTTCCGTTCACAATTCTAATACTATAAATAAACCAGAAAAGCCATTGACAGAACAGACATACCTTCCGCCACCAATTCCTTGCATTTCGATCGTCATCGGCGAGCTTCAATGCCAAACCATCAACACCATGGGTATCCCAAGACCTCTCCACCTCTCTGTTTCTGTGCTCATTTGACTGCATGAAAGCCGTCCCTTTCCCTTGCCACTGCGTCACAAAAGGGCTAGCCTCCCCTTCTACTTTCCCAATCTCCCCACCAACCTCCTCTGACACCTCCTCCGAAGAACCCGATCCCAACAAACCCAAACTCTCCCCCGTCCTGTTCCAATGACAGACCATCTCAAAGACCCCACTCACCGGGACCTTCAAGACCCGATTCTGCCCGTCCTCCCAGACCTTGTCGGCGTCCCCGTTCATCAGTATCAAAAACTTCAACTCGACCTCTCGGCCCCCGTCGATCTCAACCTCGCCGACCCACCCGTCCTCGGTCCAAGAAAGCCTGACCGGCTTCTTCCACGATCCGAGCTCCTTGGTTGATCCCACCACCGCCACATGTTCCCCGAACTCGACCTGGTGAGCCAACCTAACCCGGATGCGGACCTTCCCTGTCTCTTCCCTTTCATTCTTCTTCTTCTTCTTCTCTTCTTCGACGGAGGTGGTGGTCATGGCGGAGCAAGCGATTGTGCGGAAAGGGTGGATGAAGGGGAATGGGAGGATGTGGTGGGGGTTTTTGGAGGAGGGGATTCGGAGGCGACGAGGATGGGTGGATTGGAGGGGTGAGCAGTGGAAGAGACGGAGAGAAGAAGCCATGACTGGTGTTGGTGTGTGATTGTGGATCCGAACCCGGGTGAAGTGGAGATTGGTTTGGGTTTGAATTGGGACAAACGACATGAGCCTTTATTTCTATGGAGCGGACGATCGTAATAACTGACACGTGGCTTGGTGAAGGATTAAATATCGGGCAATTAGCACTTTTATCCCTGAAATTTGAAAATTTTCAAAAATAACCCCGCCCGTCGAATATTAACAAAAACTAGCCCCGGTGAGAGATTATACTGGAAACGGATTATATATAATTCGTCTCAGTGTTTATTTTTAAAAAAAAATCGAGATCACAGGAGAAAAAAATACACAGAAAACGGCATGTATATATGCCATTTTCAGGAGACGGCATATATACATGCCGTCTCTTGTGCATTTTTTCCCTTATGGGATCTCGATTTTCTTAAAAAAAAAACACTTATACCACTTTATAATTTTATCATTGACTGTTTGTTTTATATTGAATCGAGTCTCCTTTACACAAACGGTGGAGAATGTATTTGCTTTGTCATTTCTTGTAAAAGATGGTCGTGTTGAAATTAAAGTTGAGGATGCAAACATCATAGCCATACAGTATATGGACGGCCGAGATCAAATGGAACTAAAAGAAGAAAATTGATCAATCGGGAGCACCGTGACTTCAAACAGCCATAACTTTTGAATCGTTGATCAGAATCGCTATTATAATATGTCCACACATTTGTATCGACGAGCCCTACAAGAGTAATTGCTATGTTACTACGCCATTTTTTTAAGCGTTCTGAAATCGTCTTGGAGGTCAAATCGACGGTTGAAAGTTATTTTTACTATTTTTAGGTAGTTTTGCGTTTGTTAGAAGCCTGTGAATTCCTTACTTAGAGTGCGTTTGGTTGCGCGATTGCGCAGCGTTTGCGATTGCTGGAAGCTGCGTTTACAGTCGTGCAACAAAACAATTTTGTAATCGCATTTTTAAACACAGCGATTACAGACAAATAGTGCCCAAAACTGCGATTTCAAAAAGTTGAGAAAGTAAACTTCCTGCAGAATCAGGTTTGCAATCACAGATTCCTGCAGAATAGATCGAATTAGTTCCATACATGAAAAATAAATAGTTGATAATTCACCAAAAAATGATCTAGTCTTTGAAAAATGTTCACCCAGAAAGTTGAGAAGGCTTAACTACTAAAAAATTACAAGTTGGAGACGGCATATGCATGCCGTCTCCTGTGCATTTTTCTTCTCCTGGGATTTCGTTTTTTTTAAAGTAAACGCTGAAAACGGCATGTATATATGCCGTCTCTTGGATAATCTCTCACCGGGGCTAGTTTTTGTTAATATTCGACAAACAGGGCTATTTTTGTAAATATTCAATTTTCAAGGGTTAAAAGTGCTAATTACCCTTAAATATCGGGGGTGGCGGGGTCGCGGAGTGGTGAGTCACGAGGTAAACGAGAGAAAGTAGACTGTGGGTGACGTAAGCAGGGGTGATGGACGACCTTAGCCAGTCCGGATCATACACATCATGAGAGGCCTGCCACCTTCAAGAAAGTGATTTGTTTTTCCATTTTTAAAAAAAAAAAAGTGTTACACCCAAACATATTCCCCAACCAAAACTCATATATCATGTGTTATTATGTTTTTAAAATAATAAACATCATCTAATAAGACATATACTTTGATAAAAAGTGTATATCACTCTATTTTGAATTGAATGAACCTATTTTTAGTAAATGTAATAAAATATTTAATATGATATATACAATATCTAATGAGATATATGTTTCATTAGATTTAACATAATGTATAGAATTGTATTTTAGACTAAAAAAAATTGAGTATAACAATACACTTTTTAAAAATTTATTAATCATCTAACTAATAACCAATATTGAATCATATCATGGTAGTTTTTATTGTTTTAATGATTCATTTCAATGGAGTTTTGATTTATGTGATACGATGACAGATAGGACCGGCTCTAAAAATTAAAATTTTTTTGTTGGACCCTAGGTGAATTTTTAAAACAGGGCTCCATGCATATTTATATAAAAAAACTAACTTATTGGAATCTTGCACATCAATTTATTTAAACTACAAATATTACAAAATCAAAACATTATATTATAAAATCATCTAAATCAAAACATTGTATATTATCACCTGCACCTAATAAATGATATTTGGAGTTTTCAATCAACTATTATTTTATATCAACAAGAACGAGAAAATTATAAAAATTAAAATAATATCCTTAAAACATGTTTGAGCCCTATATTATTCAACATTTGAGAGGGACAAAAGTGATAAAGAGAAAAAATGGTTTTGAGGGAGAATGAGGGAGAAAGAGAACGGAAAAAGATAGTCTTAAATTAAAGAGTTAAAGACATTTGAGTTACTGTAAACATCCACAAACCCATATAAACCCTTACAAACTTGGAGTCGGACATACAGGACATTTAAACTGTTATGGTAAGTCAATTTAGTCCATGGGTTAACTTTTTATCCAATTTGATGATATATTTTCATAATATTCCATCTGTATGAAATTAAACACTCGTATAAATAACTGAAAAAATAGAAAAAAACATATGTATTCTTTTAAATGACCATCTTGCCCTTGATCAAATTCAATTTCACGTTTTTTCTTTTGCGGAATTTGACTTTATTGTCGTACTACTCCATTATTATTATTTTTTGCTTCTATTTCAAGCAATTGTAATTATGAAGATGATTTTATTTATGTATTTTATTTGTTATACTATAGATATTACTTAGATTTTTTATTTTACATTTTGATGAGGTGATTACACAAATTAAAAAGCTCATATTAATCACTGTGTTGTGCATTCTGAAGAGTATAATTGTAAACCACACTCATGGTTAATTTTAACCTTGATAGATTAAAAAATGACTGTCCTGCCCCAAGTTTACAATGACTTATATGGGTTTATAGATGTTTATAGGGACTCAAACGTCTTTAACCCTAAATTAAAATGCTTAGAGAGTTATTATGGTTGAAGAGATTTAGAGAGAAATATTATGCTTCATTTGAAAAAGTGAGAAAGTGTGTTAAAGAAACTAATTCACATTCTTTAATTGGAAAAACGACACATCTCACCATCCATTTCTATAATTCCATTGAGCAAATGGTTTCAGGGGTCCTCTCTAGGTGGGGACCCTAGACAATTGTATTGGTGGCCTTTGCGAGGGTCGACACTGATGATAAATGTGACATTTTTTGGATACGTGTAAAATTGTTACATGAGATAATTTTTTAAAAATTAAATAACCATAAAGGTTGTTTTATACGTTAGTATAGATAAGTATTGATAAACAATTCCAACACCCCAAAAAATAGTTATCAGATTTATTCCTAACTTAATCAAATATAGCTATCGGGCTTTATTTTTCAAAAAACAAACTGTTTTTTTCCCTTATTCTCATCTCTTCCCTATTATTCCCTGATTATGTCTCACCCCAAACAAAGGTTAATGATTATCTTTACGGCGCTTCCTCTATCAATTTGATTTTTTTGAAATGTTTTCCTACTTAGTGTCCATTTGGTTTCATGTAGTTTGAATTCTTAGAGATTTTCTTTTACTTGAAATTTTTTTCCCAGAAAAGGAAAACTATTTCCGATCTTTAGTTGTAATGAAATTATTTTATGAAAAATGAATTCCATCATTTGTTTTCTCGTAAAATATTAACATAAAATTGTTTTTTAGTGTTTGGTTCTATAAATTTAGAAAATCTAATTTTTCATATATATACATTAATATTAAATTATGAATAAAAAACATAAATAGATCGAAATCATAAATAAATTTTATTACAAAATTATTCTCGCAATCCATTTATTCATAATAATGATACCTACACTATTTTACCTTACTCATGGAAAAAACCTAACATAAAAAATGTTCAAGTATTTAAATAAACATAAATACTAAGAGCAATCTAGATGAAAACATTTAAAACACTGGAGGTTCTATTAAAAAAAAGTTAACAATCCATATTTGTGGGACTTTTAGAAAGAAAAGATCTTGCGCTAATATCATGACCAAAAAGATATTCAAACGGAATAACAAGCTGTGACTCTATCAAGCCTTCATATTTCATCACAGCTTCATAAAGTTCACCATAACTTGAGTGCTACTCTTAGAAATAACAGTAGCCAAATCTCCAACCTTATCTATCAATATATCAAACTCAAAAACAATTTCAAGGTGGCCTTTTTTTTATACATAAACTTTTAAAAAATAAAAGTTTCATAATAAAATTATAAAAAATTGACTAAAATAATCTTTCACCTAAATTAATTTCAATATGTCATTTGGTCCTTTTGTATGTGATTATTTTTAAAAACTAAAAGTTAAATAACATTATGAAAAGTTTAAAAAATGTCCTATACATTAGATTTAATCTATCCATTTTTTAAAATCAAATAAATCAAACATATGATCAAATCAAAGTTTACAATTAACTTTATCTTATCAAATCTTATCAATTGTGTTGTTTTGAAATGAGGTAGACACAGTCCACTAATCACTTTCATTAATAAATAAATAGTACACGGTCTTAATGGGGTGAGAGAATATGAGAGAAAATAAGTAAAATACAATAAGCCCAACATGGCCCAAACCACTGGAGTAGATAGGACATCTACCCACCCCGAATCTTATCAATTGTTGTAAAAAATAATTTCAACATGACCTTTTTGTTAAATCTATTTTGAATTAGATTATACTAATCTTTCTCCACGCACAATGGACATGTAAATAAAAATGATTTTAAAAAGGTTGCCCACAGCCTCAATTTTTTTTCAATCCATTTTCATGCGATATAATGTATCATGTTTTATATTATTAAATGATATAATGAAAATTTTAATAATGATTAAATAAATCAATTATAAAATTTATTATGAAATTACACTTAAAAGAGGTATATTACAATTGAAAACATGTTTTCTGCATATATATTCCGCAACCAACCTTATATTGGGAAAATATTCCATTTAAAACTCTAAAACCAACAATATGGATTAAAAAAACCACGTTCATGTACAATTTAAACCATTTTGAATGGTGTTATTGGAAATAATAAATCATCATATATATTTTGATAAATGTGATTTTAAAGGGTATACATATAATAAAAAAATCATTAAGATTTCATGGATATGGATGATATTATCCAATTTATATATAGATACAAAAATCTAGAATTAAATTATTCTTAAAATTCCTTAATAATTTATAACTTTTTATGTATAACTTTAATTGGGATTCTTAATAGCTCGTCGGAAAGATCTGTTTGATATATACTTATGACTGTAAAATAGATTTTTCCAAAATATGACTACTTCATGATGCAAAGTGAGATCATGAAACTATTTGACCAGAAATTAACTATTTATTCACATATATTCCATGATTATCTTAATCTAACTCTAATAAAAAATAATAAAAATAAAAATAAAATATGATGATGTGGCACAATCACCACCATTAATTCAATATATATTTTAAAAAATTATTAGTGTGATGATGCTAAGAAGAAAGTTGAAAACACTTTTGGTTAGTGATATATATAGGTGGTTTGGATGTAGGTTTAAGATTATGGGTTTGTAAGAATTTGATTTCAAAAATCCGTTTTGAGACAGAAAAAATGTTGTAGCTCAATTAAAAGTTTCAGATACATTTTCATAAATAATTGCCTAAAAGCTAGCATTTTCATAATTTATGGAGAGACAACTTTCTGCAAACTCAGTTTTAAACTCATTTTTTGAGAAAAAAATTAATTCTCCAACCCACATTTAAACATATCCATAGATATATATAGGTAGATTTATAAAAATCTAATTATTAATTTAAAATCCTAAGATAAGATTAGGAGAATAAATATTGGTTTTTGATAATAATGAACATTGATGAATTTATTAGGGGTAAATATGTAAAATTGTGTCACATATACTTGAAAACATTTTCGCTTAATATATAGATAGAAGATAGATAAATTAATTTTATTGTTTGGGATAAGTTCAAATATCTTTCTTTTAAATTATCTTATCAAATATTTAGTACTTTAATGTCATACACATCAGATTAGTCTATCCCTTTTTTTTTCTAAAATAGATATATAACAAATACATAGTTTGTATCATTTTTATCTTATCAAATCTTACCAATTGATGTGAAAAAATTCAATGTGGCATTTTTTGCTAGAACTTATTTTGAGTTTTTATAATTAAATTTTATTATCTATGATGAAGAAGAAGATAGGGCGGAGAGAATAAAGGGAGAGAGGGCAGAGAGAAAATAATCAGAATTCTTGTGAAGAAGAGAGTCTCGTTGATGATGAAGAAGTCGATGAAGAGAAGAGTGTTGTCGATGAAGAAGAAGAAGAAGAAGAAGAAGAAGAAGCCGAAGGTCTGAGTGTCGTCGATCGAAGAAGAAGAAGTCGATAAAGAAGGTGTCTAGTGTTGTAGATGAAGAAGAAGATCGAAGAATGCTGCTAATTTAGGACTGATGTTGATTTAAAATTTTTTTAAGTGACCAACCTGTGTGCAGAAACGGCCCATGTATGGGGGTTGTGACCGCATATTGAATTTTTAAGTTATTATTAATTACCGCAAGTGCACGGATCGTTACAGGTCAATATAGCAAATACGAGTCGAACCCACAGAGAATTGTCCAAATTAGATTATTAATCGATTTAACTAATCGAATGAGAAAGAAAGATTTATGAGATTTTTTTACTATTATTATTAGTATTTTTTAAAAAGAGAATATTAATATAAAAAGATAACTAAGGTTTTAGAATCCACCATACAATACCAACTTAGGGATTATATTCAAATACGAAACTCCACCATATAACTCAATTAATATCGACGTTAATCAAGTACTACTCGAAAAATAAATATTTAGCATCATATTGATTATTTCATAAAATTAGATTTGGAATCAAAATAATCATCTCGATATTCACACATTAGAAAGAGAATAAGATATCAAAAGAGTTAATCCAAGCATACTGTATCAAATCTTAAATGAGAGATCCTTGAAGATGATATTTTTATTAAAAACCTTGATTTATGAAAACCCAATATAATGATCTATTTCCCTTCCCTTTATAAAATCTATCAACTCAATATTCAACATTTTAAATCCCTCCGATAGGTTGACTGATGGGATTTGACTTTAATTATGTAGAGACATATGTTTGGGGATAGAAAGGCTAGTCTCGGAGAGGATTGTCCAAATGGTTTCATCCAGTGTTTCTGCCTTGGGTGGGTAGTTTAGTGGTGACGGGTTGGATATGATCCGGTAAACGCCTGGAGTAGAAGCTGCTGGAAATATTGGATTCGCGGGGGAAAGTGGGGTGAATGAAAAGGTGCTCGGACTGACCGAGCCGAGAAACTGGGTGTTGGTGGGGTTTTGGGAATGGGGCAAGCTTTGGGAGCTTTGGCAGGGGTTTCCTGCTTCAAGGTCTTGGCCTGGCGATAGTCGGTGAGGTTATGGAATATGTCCTCTACCGATTGGTATCCTAAGGTAGCCATCATCTCCTTTAGGTGGCTAAGGAATTGTGCGGTTTGGTCTTCTTGGTCAGTTTTCTCCTCTAATGTTTCCTCATGGAGGTGGATTTTCATGGTGCGAATGCGGAACAGTTTAGGGGTGGAAATGAATGCAAGTTTAAAGCAGTAAAATGGTGCGGTAAAGAAGTAAAGGGTGCGCAGTTGTGTGCAACTTAAAGCAGTAAATGATGTTGTAATGCAAAGTAGAGGAGGACCTGACTTGAAGGGTGGAAAATTTTAGTTTTCCTAAAGGGGTGGTGGAAGTTTTAGTCAAGTTATGAAAGGAAGCAGAAGAGGATTGCCTTTTATTGTTTGTCACGTGGGATGTCCCACCATGATTAACAGGTTGTCAGAATCGGATTTCGAAGGGGGGTGCGCTCCATAAAACCTTTCTTCTGGTTGCGACATGTGTGGGGATTTTTCGGGGATTTGGGTCTGATGCGTGCCTTGGCAGGCTTGGTCGGAGCGTCTTCTCGGAAGGGGGAAGGGGTTTGGTTCCTTGTTGAGCCGCCCCGACAGCTCCTCAGGAGGATTCGGGGGTGTTTGTGATCACCATCTGCTTTCTCAAAAAGCAGGAAAAGTTGGGGTTGGATTTGATCGCTTTCGTGGGGGAGTTTGTGGGGTCTCCGCTATGAGATACGGGCATGCTACACACAGAGGTGGAAAACATAAATCCTTTTCTGCTTCAGGAACTTGACAAGGGATATTTGAAAGTCCGGGGTGTAGATGAGGGTCAGCTAGTGAAAATTAGCCACCTAAAAGGGGGCAGCTAGTTAGGGTTAGCCGCATGGTGTCTGGTTCAATTTGGGTAGAACCTGAGTAGGAAATGAGTTTAGGTTTAAGCTAGGTTTAACCTGGGTTCTGGAGAGTGGGTTTGGAGAGTGTTTTTGTGTAGGGAATGAGTTTTCTACTCACAAATAGGACTCTCTTTCTCCCTCTCTCTAGGTTTTCAAGGATTAGGTGTAAGGGTGTAGGCTTGAGTGGTGGACTGGTGGTGGAGTGTAAAAATGTGAATTGATTATGAATGGATGATGCGAAGAAGTGCTTGGAGACCCCCTATTTATAGTAAAAAAGGGTAGGGGAGTGTCCGCTAGACAATAGATTAAATTGGATAATAGGATGATTGATTTGACCCCTCATTAATTCTCTGTTCTTCTGATATTGTCTAGGTGAGGGGCGGCTACTCTCAAGATGTCACCCCTATGATGACCTGCCAAACATCCCATCTCTGACAAGCGGTGGCTTGGGTTCGATTACTAGGTTTAAACCGATCAAGATGAAGCAGCTAAAGGGAATAAACTGTCACAATCATCAGCATTAAATGATGCTTTATGTCCCATCCAAGGGAAGCGGTTGGGGTCGGTTTAAGGGGTGGTTAGTTGAAACTAGCCGCCTAGTGAGGTATTGCTACTTTCAACTAGTCGCCCAACTTCTGGTCATTTAGTTTTTCTAAGTGTTGTGGCCAGGGTTTCTTTGTTCATTTTTAAAGGTGTTTTCTATTTAGATGTCCAATTGTGGTCATTTCTAAATATTATTTAAAGTAAATTTCTTTTTATTGGACGGTCAAAATTGGGGTATCTACACTTTCGGCTGTCCTTGTGCCTCTTTGTTTGATGCCCCCCTTTCTTATCTTCATATATGTTCCTTTTATAGCCTCCAGCCTTGAATCTCAACCATTGATTTGCAATGAATTGGATGGTCAAGATTGACTATCAACCTTCCTCATATGAATATTTGACAAGTTTAAGCAGCTAAAAGCTTTCATTCCCACCATTGACTTTCTGTAGAATTTTTAAATTTTTACCCCCTAATAAGGTGGAATTGCAAAATATTCATGAAATATTGATTTGTAGATCTTGAAAATATATTTTCCAATGCCATAACTTGGGCCTGAATATGATACTTGAGGAAAAAGTTATGGTCAAAACAGTGAGAGGATTTTAACATTGATTTGAAGAATATTTGATTGGATTTTGATTTTTGATTTTCTCTTCACAAAATCTTTTTCTAGCATAATTTTAGATCTTTTAGAATCCTCCTAATTCTCCTTCATATCTTTAAATTCTTTATAGAATATCTTGCATTGATAATCATCATTTATCTCGATTATCTGTAAACATATAAATTATGAATATTAGTCATTATTACACAAATTTCAGAAATAGAAAACTAAATTAAGGGGCTTATATGTGCAAATAATATGCTTATCACCTGGTTTTATTCATATACAATAGGATTACTCATACATTTTTCATATTCTTTAACCACCGGAAGTTATCGCTTGGCATAATCTTCAATCCCTTAGTCTTGATTTGTGTCATCATCATGTGCGATGTCATCATCTACATATTCTGTCAAATTGTTCTTGATACCACTACTGAGGATGAAGTTGGGGATCATGGACAAATGTGCATAGTTCGAGAAAGAGAGAGAGAGAGAGAGGGAGAGAGAGAGAGAGTTGATCGAGAGGAGAATGTGATTCTGATATCTGGTCTCACACTGATGATGATGACAGTAGGCAACATCTCTGTGGAGTTAAAACATAATGATATATCAAGAATCTCATGTGCGAGGTGCGCCCACATGACATATCTGAGATGCAATGTTCCTGGTAGTGATGAAGAAGACAATGGTGATGGATGGGATGACAATGAGGACGATAATGATGGAAGAAACAACAAGGACGTTGATGAAGGAGATGATGATGATGGTGATGGAGGGGGATGATGAGGACGATGATGAGAGTGATAGTAATAGAGTGTTCAATGAGAATGACAATAGAGAGGATGTTAACGATGATGATGGGGTGATAATGCGCATCCACTTCCTCCATCTTCTCATCCATCTCTGTGACAATGTGGATGTGATTGTCCTAGGTAGAATAATGCGCCACAATTTCCTTTGATCATTAGGCCTTTGGAGCCGAAGAGGAGAAAATTTGAAGGTTTAATCTTTGGCTCTTTTGACTTTGGGTACTTGAATGATCTATATTTAATGTATATAATGTTGGAATTTTGTTGTGACCAAAAACATTAAACAATTACATGTGTGTCAACTTTTGTAACATCTAATATATTCATTATGTTGCATGCACTAATTGATTGATTAATCACATGTGTTTTAGGGTTTTAGTGAAACCATTGCACGTGTTTTAATCAGTATAGTATATGTCACTATGTGAGTATAAGCATCATAGAATCCATTTTCTATCTCAATTATACCGTTTATCTAGAAATTTATACTGGAATAATCCATGTATGTAGTTGTATGTGATATATAATTTCAGTTTACAATGACAAGTAGATCCTGGTTTGTTTCATGTCCTCAATTGTGATTGAGAATGAACTTTATGTAATTCATATGGTTTGGAGGATTTTGGAGGAGAAACTTTCAGAGGCTTATCCTCTACGTATCTCTCTATAGAAAGCTAGAGAGATAAGAAAATATGATTTTGCATTTGCAGGGACTGAATTCTCCCTAATTTCTGCTTGCACTAGTCATTGAGACGGTGAATGCTTTAAAGACATGTAGGCATGCCCTAGCTAGCATCATCCTGAAGAACACACTTGATGAGTAAAACAACGTAGATGCTAGTACTCAAAATATCATAAAAGAAAGAATTATGGGGATCGTTTCTTGGATGGAAGTTCGGTGCCCATTACCAATGACAATAGTGATGATTCCTATGAAGGAAATCTTCCACATAATGCTCTTGGCTCATAGCTTGATTCGCTTTTTAATCTGCATTTTCTAAGTTGACTTCCATGGAAATTATTAAATACAGAAGTGCAGAGATTAATTTTGCAAGCCTTTCAATCTCGAAGACACACATCCTAAGAGAAATGGTCTTCAAGTACTTGAATTTGGAGAACCCTGGAGATGTCATCCACGCTTCTATGAGAGCTATCATGCAATTCTTACCTTTCAAAGAGACCTTGCTGAATGGGAATAAGCAGGACATAGTCACCTTTTTTATGGAGCGGGATAGTGTAGTGCATTTTATATGGAATGCCAACAAGTTGATAGGCGAAATAATTTTGCCCGTCATTCCGTTTGCACAAAGGAAGACGTTTGCCGGTTCAAGATCACAAGCAGATGGAAGCTGTGCGTTCATTTTGATGATGGTAGGTCCACCTTTTCAGAAGCCCCAGCCACTTCTGAAAAATTATCTTCTTAATGAAGGATTTTTAGCTGAACCTAATCCCTTAACAGCAATCATGCATAAAACAAAGAGTATACTGAATCTCCACCCAGTATGATTTTTTTTAAAACATGCGTAAATTATATTTTTTAGTATCATTTTCCTTCATTTTAGTAGTCTATATGGTGCGGCCCAAACTCAAGGGGGGAGTCTTTGGCCCAACATTAAGGAAAATGATATGTTATATGAAAATCATATACTTGACACACAACCTATGAGAAATGGTCAAGTACTTGAATTTGAAGGAGAACCCTGGAGATGTCATCCTCGCTTCTATGAGAGCTATCATGCAATTCTTACCTTTCACAAAGACCTTGCTGAATGGGAATAAACAGGATATAGTGACCTTTTTTATGGAGCGGGATTGTGTAGTGCATTTTATATGCAATGCCACCCATGTTCATGGAGGAGGATGATACAGTCATTCGGATCACTGCTTTTGATAATCTATCACTGATCCTAGCGCGTCACACAATACTTTGGGCTTATGTATAGGAGATGATCCATGTCATTGAGCTTGCCATTGATAGTCCATGATCTTTAACATTTGTGGCTCTCGAATTCTTCAGCTCCATATATCGAGGTGAATTTTTAATTCACCCACAAGATGTGAATTTCTCTTTTTTAATAGGATTTTCTGACTTCAAACGCACTTTTGGGATTTCTCGATAGGATGTTTTTGTTGTCTTCATTTGCTAGCAAAGTTGATAGGCGAAACAATTTTGCCCGTCATTCCGTTTGCACAAAGGAAGATGTTGTTTGCCGATTCAAGATTACAAGGAGATGGAAGCCGTGCGTTCATTTTGATGATGGTAGGCCCACCTTTTCAGAAGCTCCAGCCACTTCTGAAAAATTATCTTCTTAATGAAGGATTTTTAGCTGAACATAATCCCTTGACAGCAATCCTGCATAAAACAAAGAGTATACTGCATCTCCATCTATTATGAGTTTTTTCTAAAACATGCATAAATTGCATTTTTTTAGTATCATTTTCCTTCATTTTAGTAGTCTACATGGTGCGGCCCAACCTCAAGGGGGGCGTCTTTGGCCCAACATTAAGGAAAATGATATGTTATATGAAAATCATACACTTGACACACATCCTATGAGAAATGATCTTCAAGTACTTGAATTTGGAGGAGAACCCTGGAGATGTCATCCTCGCTTCTATGAGAGCTATCATGCAATTCTTACCTTTCACAAAGACCTTGCTGAATGGGAATAAGCAGGACATAGTCACCTTTTTTATGGAGCAGGATAGTGTAGTGCATTTTATATGCAATGCCACCCATGTTCATGGAGGAGGATGATACAGTCATTCGGATCACTGCTTTTGATAATCTATCATTGATCCTAGCTCTGCGTCACACAACACTTTGGGCTTGTGTATAGGAGATGATCCATGTCATTGAGCTTGCCATTGATAGTCCACGATCTTTAACATTTGTGGCTCTCGAATTCTTAAGCTCTATATATCGAGGTGAATTTTTAATTCACCCACAAGATGTGAATTTCTCTTTTTCAATAGGATGTTCCGGCATCAAACGCACTTTTGGGATTTGGAATTTCTTGATAGGATGTTTTTGTTGTCTTCATTTGCTAGCAAAGTTGATAGGCGAAATAATTTTGCCCGTCATTCCGTTTGCACAAAGGAAGATGCTATTTGCCGATTCAAGATCACAAAGAGATGGAAGCCGTGCGTTCATTTTTGATGATGGTAGGCCCACCTTTTTAGAAGCTCCAGCCACTTCAAAAAAATTATCTTCTTAATGAAGGATTTTTAGCTGAACCTAATCCCTTGACAGCAATCCTGCATAAAACAAAGAGTATATTGAGTCTCCACTGTTACATATGTGTCACTTTTTAGCCTATGGATAACAATTGGGTCATTTCTAACCATTTTTGAAATTTTCTTTTTTCTATTGGAGCTGTTAAAATTTTAGCTTTTAGCTATATCTGCGTGAGCTGGAGTATTCCGATTGGAAATCTGTCTGCATATTATGGGTCCTGGTACTATTTTGTACTACCCATAAAAATTTCATTGAATTCCGGTAACGTTTAAAAAATTATGTAGTTCCAAAGCGTATCCAGGTTTTCTTTAAAACTGATTCGTTGAGTGGAATAGTGTTGGGATATTTATGTGCATATGGTGACCCTAGGTAATCTCACCCCCTCTTGCTTAATGGTTAAGAAACCATTGGTTATTTGGTGGATTAGAGGGTGAGGTTAGGGTTATGTTCACCCCCACCTTTTCCCTTGTGTTCACCCCCCCAAAAGTGAGCATTTGTGCTCACTTTCTCTTCCTCTCCCTCCCTCAACGTGGCTCTCCCTCTCCATCCCTCTTTGTGTGTGTGTGTGTGTGTTATTGAGAAAAACAAAGAGAAGAAGATGATCAAGAAGAGTTAGAAGCATAAAAGGTGAGAATTATTGTTGTTTCCCTCTCTTTGGCTCCCTCTCAAGCTCCCATTGCTCCTGTTTTCAGCCAAGAAGGGCTGTTGGAGAGGCTGAGGACGTGGTGGTAGTGGTGGTAGGGGTTGTGGTGATCGTGGGCGCATCGGAGGGCATCGGATCTCCCCCTTTCACTCCCCCTCTCTTGGTAAGCTCTCCCCCTTCTTTATTTCTGATTATCAAAGGTTGGGTAGGTGTTAGGGGACCTTGCACATCTTGTGCATGTGTTTGGGTGTGTGTGGGGTGAGGGAGAGTGGGTTTGGGTAGCTGGGCGCTCGCGCAGGAGGACCCAGACGGGTCTGTTGGGCGCACAGGTTCAGGCCGGGAGCGGTGCGCGCGCAGTGCGAGCGGGCGCGAGCGGGAAGGCGCAGTGCGCATGAGCGGGTGCACGCGGACGGGCGCGGGAGCGCGTGCACGTGCGGGCGTGTGCGGGGGACACATGTGTGGCTGCCCGAGGGTTCGGGTTGGTGTCGGGGAGCTCAGATATGCGTGCGTACGCGCGTACTCGCATGCGTGAGAGCCCGTATGCATGCATATCTGAGTCTTTGACATTTCTAGTTAATTTTAAGTGTTTTATGTAGTTATACTCACCATTTTTGATGCCCTTGTCGTGCAGATCTTGGAGAACGGTCACGCATCGACCTGGGTTGCGGTGAATGGGTCGATCCAACCCTGTCGGGAGGCGTTCGATGCACATAGACGTGCATTGCCCTCCCTGGGGCACCATAACTGCATATTAACCTTGTTGGCATGTATATGTTATTTGCCTGTTTAGCTAAGAATGCACCCATGCTATGATTAGATGTTGCATGCTAGGTTTTATACATCCATGTATCAGGCATAGGAGCCATACATGCCTAAATACATGTCATATGTTAGTATAACCCCGACTTATGCATGTCCCCACTTAGTTTAATTTAGATTAAACCTATATGAATATGCATAGGATAAGCATGCATTAGAAAATATTATAACTTGTTATTATATTATCACATGCTTGCATGATTAATTCTTTAATTGTATATTAAATTTCTATCTTCCTACTCGGGATCAAGGGACTTTGGGAAGTCTCCATTGAGACCCGGGCTAGGGTGCTCCATGTTCCTTGTTTGGTTGTCGGGGCATCCTATATTGGGACCTCAAGGTGCCCTCCCAAGGGGTTCTTTCCCCAAGCAGGGAACATCTTATACTTGTATGAGTCATGAATCTTGTCTAAATGAGTTTGGACAAGTGTATGACCTATTAGGGGGTCATACCATGGCATAGTCTTACGAATGATAGAATTTCCCCACATCTGAGTTATGCGCCATGGAGGAAATTCTTGAGAATTCGTTACCGTACCGGTGCGTGGTCACCGATGACGACGAATCAAAAGGGATCATATTCGTGAGTGTAGATTGGTTTCTTTCCTACGTTGGATCCGCGTAGGGACTTCCTGGTTGAGACAGCCGGCCTGACAGAGGGCTCTCATCCGTAGGTGCTGCCGATTTGTGAGGATGTGCTGATCATGGGAGTATACCAGGTTTGGGCTTCCCTTGATACGAGCTACCGGTGGACCAACGGCATAGAAACAATCTAATTCCTCCCAAGAGCCTATGTCACCCCGAGGAGGGGGTGAGGGTAAGGGTGTAGTGGGTCGGCGTTGGTTCAATCTGCCAGTTGTGCAATTTCCCAGAGCCTATGTCATCCTAAGGAGGGTGAGGGTGAGGGTATTGCTCCCTAAAGTCCTATGTCACCCTGTGGGGGTGAGGGTGCGGGAGTGGTGGACTCGGGTTGATACTCGACCCACCAGCTAAGTACTTGTTTTCCATCTGTTGGAACATAATCACTTGTTATGATTAATATGAGTTGTGTAGCATGGATTGTTCATTCACTGAGCGTGTGGCTCACCCCTCGCATATGTTTTCCTCTAGTTGACGCTGAGTCGGATCCAAGAGAAGAGCTCCCCTTGGCGCAGTACGAGTAGAAGACCAGCGTTCGCGTTGGATGTTTTGCGAGTGAGATGCCATCAGCATTCCCTTTTCCTTGTATGTATTATACTTGTGATTGTGCACGGTATATGGACTGTTGATGTCTTTTGTTGTGTATATTGGCTCTCACAGGACAGTTGATTGTGTACTCTAGTCTGTAAATATGTCTTTGAAATACAGACTTAGTCGTTTGAGCTTCCGCTATTTGTATATATTTGATGTCAGTTACTTGGTTATTGCTTTATTGCCTTTGATGTTGTGGAGTCCTTATTTGATCTCGTGTATGGATTGCTGATATCATATATATATTTTCATGTCTCGGGGATGGCCGCCCTGGGGCGTGACATCTACCCAGTATGATTTTTTCTAAAACATGCGTAAATTACATTTTTTTAGTATTATTTTCCTTCATTTTAGTAGTCTACATGGTGCGGCCCAACCTCAAGGGGGGTGTCTTTGGCCCAACATTAAGGAAAATGATATGTTGTATGAAAATCATACACTTGACACACATCCTATGAGAAATGGTCTTCAAGTACTTGAATTTGGAGGAGAACCCTGGAGATGTCATCCTCGCTTCTATGAGAGCTATCATGCAATTCTTATCTTTCATAAAGACCTTGCTGAATGGGAATAAGCAGGACATGGTCACCTTTTTATGGAGTGGGATGGTGTAGTGCATTTTATATGCAATGCCACCCATGTTCATGGAGGAGGATGATACAGTCATCAGATCACTGCTTTTGATAATCTATCATTGATCCTAGCTCTGCGTCACACAACACTTTGGGCTTATGCATAGGAGATGATCCATGTCATTGAGCTTGCCATTGATAGTCCACGATCTTTAACATTTGTGGCTCTCGAATTCTTAAGCTCCATATATCGAGGTGAATTTTTAATTCACCCACAGGATGTGAATTTCTCTTTTTAATAGGATGTTCCGACATCAAACGCACTTTTGGGATTTGGGATTTCTCGATAGGATGTTTTTGTTGTCTTCATTTACTAGCCAAGTTGATAGGCGAAACAATTTTGCCCGTCATTCCGTTTGCACAAAGGAAGATGTTGTTTGCCGATTCAAGATCACAAGGAGATGGAAGCCATGCGTTCATTTTGATGATGGTAGGCCCACCTTTCAGAAGCTCCAGCCACTTCTGAAAAATTATCTTCTTAATGAAGGATTTTTAGCTGAACCGAATCCCTTGACAGCAAATCTGCATAAAACAAAGAGTATAATGAATCTCCACCCAGTATGATTTTTTCTAAAACATGCGTAATTACATTTTTTTAGTATCATTTTCCTTCATTTTAGTAGTCTACATGGTGCGGCCCAACCTCAAGGGAGGGCGTCTTTGGCCCAACATTAAGGAAAATGATATGTCATATGAAAATCATACAATTTAGATCCATTTTCTTTTTTCTTTAAAAAAATCATACACTCTCATTGAAATTCATTCTGTTATATGAAATGAAATATATACTGAGTTATATTAGTGTTTTTTTTTCATTGAAAATTTGATAAAATGATAGAACTCAAACACAATAATAGCGCAGTATATATTACAATATTATAGTGTATGAGGCTGCAAACCGGGCTACAAAATGGACCGAGTATATGAACGCTTCATATTTAAAATCTTGGTTTTTGAAAACTTGCTTAATCCAGAGACCAAACACAACAATAATTTACCATACTTTAATCCCACATCTTTGCTTCATACACATAAGAAACAACATTCAAGAGCCTTTCCTTTAAACATCTGGAGCTGCTGCTTTAAGGAAGTATGTGTTTAATCTACTTTGTGATGCTTCTCTGGGAAAAAAAAAGTGCTGTGTGATGCCAAATCTATCTGTCTATTACATTAACCAAAAAGGGTTTCCAAATGTATGTAACTCAATTTTATATTTTTACCATATAACAAATTTATTAAAGACTCTAACTATCCAAAATCAATATTTCTTTTTTAATCTTATCTTAAGATTTTTTTAAAAATACTAATTATTATGAACATTATTTGAAATTATTACTATTTAATTAAATATTGAAGTTAATATTATATTGTTAATATATATATATATATATATATATAATATATAAACACTTCCGGCCCGATATATTATGGGCCTAAGGCAATTAATTAATATTTATTTTACTTTTAAATTATTAATTTTTTTAATTAAAAATTATTCTTCTAATTTTTTTGGACTTCAAAATTATTAATGAAATTTTTACATGTAAGTTTTTATTTGATTCAAATAAAAAAAAAGACTTTATACCTTGTTGTCTACACCACATAATTTTTTTTAGTCTACAGCAAATAAAATTCAAGAGGTTTTTTTTATATAAAGAAGAAATAGAATGAAAAGAATTTCTTTTTTGAAATAAAAAAGGAATATACTGAAAAGGATAAAAGAGTGTGAAAATCAATAGCAACAATTTTTTTAGGCCACACCATTTTATATTCCTATTTTTTTGGGATTCAAAAAAGACTTTAAATCATATTGCTTATGTAAATTTTTTTATTTTGCTATTTTTCAGGTATCATAGGATGTTGTCAATTTATTATTGGTTACTTTTTAACTAGATCAAGATGACTATTAATTGTTTTAAAAATAATTTTTTTTACAAAGTGTTAAGTTATTATTGGCTAATGTGAACCTACTTATAAATAAAAAACAATTAGGGGCCTTTGTAAATCTAGGGGGCCTTAAGCAATTGCCTAACTGGCCTAATAAAAAAGCCGGCCCTGTATATAAATATGCAAATGTATATCTTATAAGGGAAAAACTAGAATAATGAAATAATTCAATAGATACATAATATTAATAATCGTGATATAAAAATAAAATATTAATGCAAATTTGTCTCATGCAATTAAAGTAACAAAGAATATCAAGACATTTCTATTTTTATGCTCACAACAATATTAATAAATGAATATGTATAAACATAAATATAAATATTATTTGTGACATTAGTATGTTTTGATTATTAGAAAATGTGCTAAAATCATATCTTGAATAAAAACATAAATATAAATATTATAATATTAATAACATAAATAAATTAAGTATGAGCAATTCAAAAAGAAATCTCAGATCAATTGATAAATTTAAATTCATTACATCACATATTCATTTAATAAAAAAATAATTAAATTTACATGTTTAAATTTGAATTTCTGAATTTCACATATAATTTCAATTTTTTCAAATATAAAATAAAATTGAAATATAATTTTATTATTATCATTTTAAATTAATTTTTTTTATTTTTATGAATTAATCCATATCTTACTAATCATATATTGTATTCATTTCTTAATAATTAAATTTTTATTTATTTAAATATTATTTATCCATATCTCATTTATGCATATGTTAATATAAAATTTATCTTAATATTCTTTATTAATCCATATCTAAATATTTTAATTTAAATCTATTTTATAACATACTATTCATCCTTAACTTTTCAATTTTAAAGATGTTGTTTTATCAGTTTTAAGTTACATATTTGATAAAATATCTTATAATATCAGTTTTAATTAATTATCTTATGATATGTTATTGATCCAAACTTATTATTTTTTATATCAAATTTTAGATCCATGTCTTATTGATTTTGAGTTATATTTTTTAAATAACTTTTGAAAAGCATTACTTGCTCTTTCTGTTGTTGAATTCATGTATGCACTAATCAATTCTCAAATATTTAAAAATATTCAATCAAACAAAAGATTAAAACTTTTTTTTATTGTTAAGCATTCCTACAAAATATAGTAAAAAACATTTAAAACAAAACACACTCATCATCCATAAAAACAATCACCATATTTTATAATCCATATCTTAAATATTTCTTTAATAAAACATAATTTAATACTCATAATTTTTTCATCTCTATGTTTTTGTTTATCAAAATTTTGAAATAAATTATATTAAATCATAATAAATTCTGTTCAAATATTAAATTTGATAAAAAAATTAATTAATTTCTAAAATTCTTTAATTTATAAAATTATAATTTTTCTAGCATAACTTTTATTGGGATGATCCATACCTCATTAGAACGATATTTTCATTATATACTTGGATTTTTCAAAATAAATTTTTCAAAACTGTTTAAAAAATTATAAACTTTTAAGCTTAACTCTGATTGGATGATGAATAACTCAATGGAAAGATCTATGCATATATACTTTTGCATGTCCAATCAAGCTTTCTAAAAATGATTATTTAATAATGAAAATTGAGATTAAATGTTAAAATTTTATTTGACCTGAAATTAGTTATTTATCAATTAAAATATATTATAATTTTTTTCATATTAATAATAAAATGAATATTAAATTTAACTGATTTATGATATTTTATTAAATAGAATGTTCCCAATATATTAAAAATGAAGCATATTTATCATCCTTAAAAACAAATATAAAAAAAAATTGATTTTTTAAATCTAAGGGGTGTTTGGTTCACCACGTTTTCAACACTTATTTGGCTGATTCAGGAAAATAAGCATTTTTTTGTTAAATAGATGTTTGGTTGACTCCCAAAATCAGTGCTTAAAAAAACTCTTTCAGAGTATAAACCAGTGATTTTTTCAGTGGGCCTGATGTTACTTATTTTACGCAAAACGCAGGGTATACGAGGCGAAAAGTCAAGATTGCCCTTGTACAATACAAATATTACCAGAACTATATAAACCAACTTTTAACTCTCTCTCTTCCCTGCGAAACAAATTTCAACCCCCTATGAAACCCTAGCCGCGGCGTCCGATCTCCACGAACGACCTCTGTCATCGCCTCACTTGTTCGTCGGCCCATCCTCTTCACATCTCCGGGTAAGATCAAACATTTTTCTTCCTTTTGCTTGCATTTCCACCTCCGCCACCACCTGTGCCTGGGACACACTTCATGATCATCATCATCATCATCATCATCCTCTATCTTCGTAGATCCAGCAGTTTTCACCTGCTCCACCACCCGTGGTGTGTCTAACTCCTTGTTTGCCTCTCCTCTTCGTAGGTCTGAAGCCAGGTTCGACCGTTGCCACCACCATCCGCTGAACTCAAGCCTGTATCACCTCCACCACCACTCTCCGTCGAACTAACAGCCGTGGAAACCTCTCCCTGATGAGTTATTTTAACCTTTTCCATGGAATGCCTAGTTTTCCTTATGTTCTTTTCTTTTATGGGTTCTTTTTTTGAATGGATCAATTGGTTTATTGGGATATTGAGGAGGTGCAGATATAGCTAAATTCTGTATTACATTGAAATAAATAAGTTTTGAATGTACTAAAGTGTAAATGGAAGAATTATCTCAGGCCAATATGGATTAACACCCTGTAAATTCAATGGAATAGTGACAAGAAGGCATTATGGTTACGAATATGAAGCATACCTAGGTTTGACTTGTGTTGAAGAATTATGTTAAATGGTTTGTTTGTTTGATGATTGTATAAAACTGTTGAAGAGATGATTACATATGTTTGATTCCATTCATATCATGGTCTAGTGGATTTATGGGAAGAAATCTATGAGGGTTTGATTTCTCTGGTGCACATAAGAGGCTGATGGCCCTATTTTTAGTGGTTGAGATAGTGGAGGGTGGTTGAGGTTTCTGGCTTTTTTTGTATTTGTAGGGGAGGCTGATAAAGGTGGATTTGATGGTGTGGGTGGTCCTTAAAAGTAAAGCTATGTCAGTGACCTATTGTACTGTTTGAACTTATAAATTTTTGGAGATTATTTACGCTAGTGAAATTTAAGGTAAGGTTTGGAAACCCTATTCGATTTTTGGGCTGTTTGGTATCCCTAGTGCTGTCAGTTCTCCCTTTTAGAAATACAAGAATTAAAAAATTTCAACAACTCTAAACGACCAGTGGTTTTTTTATATAATACACACGTCATTCATCTGGAATTTCACAAATATATAGCATGCCTGTATTAAAAGAATGAACAAGAAGCTCTGTATTATGTCCTACTGTTCTACAACTGGATTAATGTATCATCTGGGAATTTGTAGTCAGCAATCAGTTTCAATCTGAAATTATTTTGTGATACAAGTAGTGGAGAATTCTGGAAAAAAATTTGTCATATTTGTATCATGGTCTACTGGATTTATAGGTAGAAATCTATGAGGGTTTGACTTATGTAGTGAACACAGACAGGTTGAAGTCCGTATAAGTGCACTGGTCTTCACTAATACATATATAGGTTGTTGGAAAATTTTCATGTTTCCATATTAATTTGTATTTTAGGTTGGATGCAGGACCACCGTGCAGAACCACGGCCAATGGATTTTGTTCTTTTTCAGGTTAATGGTTTTTGGAAATTTGGGGGTTTTGGGGTGCACTGACTATTCATGGTGATTTCTTTTCGACAAGTACTGACGGTGGTGGTATATCAAACTCACATTTGATTAGAGGGCATATGTTCTGGATAGGTGTTGATGTAAATTTTGATTTTGATTTTTGGTGAGTTAAATTTGTAAATTTTGATTGGTGATGATTCTTTTGCACCTTGCAGTTAATATAAACTCCAATTTGGATGCTTTGACATTCACTATCTATTTGATATATGGAAAAGCTAGTTATAGAACTTTATAGTGTTCATGTGTTATTTTTTTTGTGAAGAATGTGTTGGGACTTAGAAATTTCTATGCATTCAGTTGTGAGGGGCATGATTGTTGAATGTTGAATTATTGGATTTCAAAAGGTTTATAGCGATGAGTTTCCCACTGAGCACTGAATTAATGTTGTACAGTCTATGTTTGGTGTTATCTGTTGCTTTCTGTTCAATGTAACCTAGTTTGAGTTGTGTTCTGCAAAATATCAGCAAGCAAAAAAGAGGAAGAATGAAATACAGCTTTTGAACTTATATATTATACCATAACCATGTCTACATTTTATATCTATGATGTAAATGTCTTTATTTTGATGTTGCTTGTGATAAATATAGTGAGGTATAGTGTGTATCATTCTCAAAAATGTTTGAATTAATTGCAATGCCTGTTTTCAGTTGTCATTGTTGTGCATTGTTGAGCTTTTGTTCTTTCACTACACATCTATGAACTCAAATGCCCTGTGAAATCCTTAGCATCTTCAGGCTACAATGATAGATCAGTTGGTAGAAATTTACATCTTCATCCTCTGCATCTATATGAGAGATAGTTTGACCGGCTTAAACTCTTTTGAATTGGCTGCCAAGTGTCAACCTGAGATAATATCTATTTTAGGGCTTAACATTTTTATGGGTGTATATTTGTAGAATTTATGCTATTGTCAAACTTTTACAAAAGGGGCCCATAGAGTTTTTTGTTGTCCTTTATTTTGGACGAGGGCATTTGGATGTGTTTGCAGTTCAATTGAGGAGTCTTTGTAATCCTATGAGATATGTGGAAATATATTAATTATCAGAGTTTTCGAACGGATTAAACAAATAATATATTGTTTTGTACGTGTGGGTATCCAGACATAACAATTTTTAGTTCTTCAAAGGGTAGTAGTGGTTGATGTATTTTTAACAAGTTAAAAAGAATAATCTTTAATATTTAAAAAAAAACATGTTTTCTTTATTTCAACCAAACATCAAAATAACATTCAACACTTATAAAATGGACCAAAATACCCTTTCAATAATCATATAAGTCAATTAGTTAACCAAATACACTTATTTAAAATACTGCTTAATATTTTTCATAGAACCAAACGCTTTTTTTCCTAAACTCTTAAAGTTTATCATCCTTCCTCTTTCTGCATTTAACAATCAGCACTTAAAATCCGCTTTCCACCGCTGCCAAACATCACCTAAATATTATTTTTTTTAAAAATCAAACATAAACAATTAAAAATGAAGAAACATATAAAATATTTTTCTAAATATATAAACAATAATAAATATTAGATAAACTAAATGATATATATTCCTATGTAAGTCAAACAAGTACGTAGAATAAAGTAATATATGTATATTAGTTATGTGTTTTTTTAAAATGCAACATTACAAAGATGGAATACATTAGAAAATTATTAATTAAATATTAAAAATAATATTAAAATATTAAAAAATAACATTACAAAGATGGAATACTCTTTTGATGAGCGTGTAGAAGAGATCTTTTATATGTATAATTCAATTCTCCTGAAATAACAAAACATTTAATAGAGCAAATGATTAGAATATCTAAATAAAATTTTCATAAATTTTTAATATTTTCAAAAAACACATTCGTCATCCTTAAAAACAATTATTAAAAAATAAGCATAAATTTCAAATATTTGAATTTCAATATGATTGAAACATAATAAAGCCTAAAAAAAAAATGAAATCCTCTAGAAATAAAGGTCTAAAAACTATAAAAAAAAATAAATTCAGTAGGAGGGGTAGGGCATCTATATAGTTTTTTGGAACCTTCTTTTCATCCTAAATAAATGGTAATTTTTTTTATAGATATAACCTATTTTATTTTGTTTATTTTGATACATTTTTATCTACATTTTGAATTGAATTTTAAAAAATGATATTACTGTCAATAAAATGATTTTTAATTATAAAAAATAATTTTAAAATTCTAAAATAATTAAAAAAGACTTCTTATTTTTAAAAATAAAAAACCGATTATTATATCTATTGTATTTTTTTCCTAAATTAAATTATTATTATTATATTTTATATAAAAAACCTTTTTCGTGTAATACATTTCTTTCAAATTTAAATTTAAATATAACAACAATTATTAATAACTTTGTGTATTTTGAATATTGGAAATTAAATATTTCAAATTTGACTATTATTAAAACCTATTTTTTAAGTTTCATAATTCAGATCCATTTTTATCTATATTTATTTTGATCAATTATTATTATTAAAAAATTGTAACTTTTCGAGTATAACTCGGATTGGAGTTATAAAGATCTTGTTGAAAAGATATTTTTGATTTATACTTATGCATATGAAATGAATTTTTCTGAAAATGATTATTTCATGGTGAAAAATAAAATCAAAATTTCAAACTTTTTTTAACGCGAAATTAATTATAATTTTTTAATGAACATTAATAATGAAATGAATATTAAATTTAAATTGATTTAATGATATTTTATTAATTAAAATCTATTAAAATTGGATAAGATATAAAATAATATTTTTGTGAGATAAAATCTAGTTTGTGAGATATAATCTATCATATTACAAATACAGAAAATATCTATTGATGGATATATGTGTATCTAAATTAATTTCAAGGGAAAAATTGGCTAAAATATTTGGTGCAACAAACTTTTTTTTATTTCATCCAAATCACTAATTAAATCTTTAATATACATCCACAAAACACTAAATCTTAAAATCAATAAAATTGTAAGATTAAATGTAAATCTAAACAAACTAATTAATTTCAAGATCTATTAACGGATAATAAGATTGAATATAAATTTAAACATGCTATATATTTTTTAGATTTGTTGATGGATATAAGTGTTTTTTTTTATTAATTTTTAGGAGTAAAATTGACTAAAATGTTTCCCCTTCAACTCGTACTTTTTATAGAAGTATAAATATAGATATGGAATGATTATATTAATCATTCTATCTATTTTACTAATGAAAAAGGATTTCAGATGTATGTGACGTAATTTTACATTTTAACCATCTAACAAATTTATAAAGTTTATTATTATCCAAAACAAATATTTTTATTTTTTAATTTTATCTTAAGATTTTTAAAGATACATGGAATGAATAATATTAATCATGTCATATCATCACTTTTTATTTATTTATTTATTTATTTTATTGATTTTTAATTGGGATAAAGATGAAAAAAAAACTTTTTATCTATATATGTGTGTGTGCATATAAATTGGATAATATTATGTCCATACCCACTAAATCTCAATTCGCTTAATTTTTTTGCAAATATATATATATATATATATATATATATATATATATATATAAACATATAAATCATATTTTGATAAAATATCCTGATGATTTGTTATTTCCAACGTACCCATGAAAACAGTTTAAATTGTACATGAATATAGTTTTTTTTTTTTCCTCAATAGGGATATTGATGGTTTTAGTGTTTTAAATGGGAGATTTTAACAACATAGAGTTGGTTGGTTGAGGGGTGTATATGTAAAAAAACCTCATTTTCAATTATAATATATCTCTTTTATTTGTAATTTCATAATAAATTTTACAAATAATTTATTTAATAATTATTAAAAAAATTATTATATTATTTATATATATAACATGATATATTTTATCGTATATAAATGGATTGAAAAAAAATTGAGGGTACTATCAATTTTTTAAAAATATTTTTCATTTATATGCAAAATGTATATGGATGAAGACTAGTAATCTTGAGTCACAATTCTCATCGATGAGATAGATTTGTTTTAGTTTGGAACCCGCTCCTGACAAATAACGATGAATGAATAGAGAAATGCAATTTCTATAAAATACATGTTCTCCATTCATTCTTCTTCAGCCTCCTCCAGCTATTTCACAAAGGTCTCAGCTTTCACAAAAGTTTGCCTAGCAACGTGTACATTAACCTGACAAAAATTAGTAGCAGAGAGAGAGAGAGAGAGAGAGAGAGAGAGCTACTTTCCAAGCAAAAAACAAGGATCCATTTTAATGGGTCATTCAAAAACTTAAAATTGTGCAAGAATGTCTATATGAAAGGTAAATGAGAATGCTACATGCAGCAATGGCTCATAAACAAGAGTGTTGGTTTCACCTTGGAAGTAGTACGCAACAAGAACGCATGACTGATGGGGCCTTTTTTTTAATAACCATGTAAAAATATTTAATTAAAAAAATGGCCATCTGACGGCATGTCAGACGGCCATTTTTTTAGCAGTTGAAAGCCGGTTCCAATAGTTTAGGCTGGGTTTAGTTGCACGATTGGAAAATTGATTTTAAGTCAAAATTGGGTTTAAAACTGATTCTGCAGGAAGCTGTATTTTCATAGATTCTGAAAAACTCAGGTTTTAAACACTTTTTCACATAAATGTGTTGAAAGCTTTTGACCCCTGTTTCTCTGTTTGAAAATGGGTTTAGGAAAAAAATAGCTTCCTGCAAACTCAAAAGCTGTCGAAACCGTTTTCAAACAGGGGTCTTAGCATCACTGCCTTTTATGCCGCATTGAATGAAGACAGCCATATTCATGGCCTATATTTAAATCAAAGCCATTGAGAGGTTTCTATCTCTAGACATCACATTCATTCTACTATGCTTATTTCATTGTTCAACACTTTTCTGACCTAACACTCATGTATGTATATTATACCTAATAAGAATATATTAGCATAAAGGCTGTGCGAGAATTGTTGCGAGAATTGTACTCGGTATCTCTTACTGAATGGTTGTGCAACTCAGTGCGTTGGAGACCACACACCCGCATCTATTTCACAGTGCGGGGCTACTATGATTGGTGGCATAGGGAGCGGCCTCACGTTGTTTCTTTGGCATCGAAGGCGCGGGGGATTTGATACCCAAAAATCCCTCTCACGGTGCGTTCGTTTATGTGGTAGATGTACCAGGAAAGAATTATGACAAAGGCCTACCGTGCTAAACGGGCACCAAACGAAGATATTTACTGTTCATCATGTGTGATGGCGGAGGAGACCGTGTCCCACCTCTTCCTCGAATGCCCCCTAGTGAGGATGTTGTGGAGGTGTCTGAAGGAGGCTACGGGGATATCGAACCATTTTGACACCCTTGATGGCCTATGTGAGGCGGGTAGAAGTCTAAAGAGAAAGGGTGACCGTAGTGTGACGGCGAAAATTTCTCAATCCTTTGTTCTGGCAGTTCTCTGATCGGTGTGGCTAGCCCGCAACCACCAGATCTTTCGCAAAACAAGCATATATTTTGAGAACTTATGGGACTCGGTGGTTTTTTTCATCAAAAGCTGGGGTCTCGCATGTGCAGGGGCAACGAAGATTTTGTTGATTGGGAAAAACTTGTGGTGGAGGAGTAGTCTTGTATTTTTTTTGCAATTGGTAGACTTCTCCTCTACCGTGGCATGTTAAGTTTTTATTCTAATAAAATTAAGACTAATGCTTACCTTTCCATAAAAAAAAAAAAAAAAATTAGCATAAAGGCGCTGTTTCTCCCATAAATATACCCAGCAATAGAGGAAAAATATTCTTGGAATATCAGGTGAGTGTGAGAGAGGCCGCCAAGGTGTGGGCCTGTGGGGGTAGTGGGTGGGTGGGTTATACTGAATAGAATTCTCATATTATATATTATTGATTGTAGCAAGAAATTTCATTGAAAACTACAGCTTGTTTGAGGCTGGTAAGTACATGCCAAACCCCACGCTCATTCTTCCAAATATTTATATGAACTCTTCAATGGATTTTCTACATGAGATCATGAAGTTCTACATAAAATTACCTCTTTTAATACGATCAATGGATAATAAAACCCCAACAATCACCGGATTTGATACACAACTTTAACATACTAGTCATTTTGGTTATTCAATGGATGATGTTAAAATCAATGATGCTAATTGCATGTTTTGCAAAATTTGATCTTAATAAATCCAAACAAAACAACAAATCAAAATATATAACAAAACAACAAATAAGTACTTTAATTATCTATTGCATGAAAGAATTAATCGAAAACCAGAACCTCAGAATCTAAAGATAAAGGGCTAGTTATCCTCCATGTCATACAAAATATTTTGAATCATTAGCGGGAGCGACCATGGTTTGATTCTCTTGCTTTTGAATTGTTTGACAAGCTCTTCGCAGAACAATGATCTCATCTTCAGGATTTAGATCAAACACCCTTCATCTACAATTGCAAAATCCACAACTTTCAACTGCTGATAGTTTTTCGTTTTTCGTTGAATTCAACTGCTCGCAAAGTTCATCAAGATTTTGTTTCATATTTTGCAGAATTTAATCAAAATAAATCCAAACAAAACAACAAATCAAAATATATAACAAAACACAAAGAAGTACTTGAATTATCTGTTGTATGAAAGAATTAGCCGAAAACCACAACTTGAAGATGAAGGGCTAGTTATCCTCCATGTCATACAAAATATTTTGAATCATTAGCGGGAGCGACCATGGTTTGATCCCCTTACTTTTGAATTGTTTAATATGCTCTTCCGCAGAGGAATAATCCCACTTTCTAGATCAAACAAACTTCTTCCACAATTGCAAAATCCACAACTTTCAGCTGTTGCTTCAACTGCTTGCAAAATTCATTAAGCTTTTGTTGCAGGTTTTGTAGAATTTGATCCTAATAAATCCAAACAAAACAAAAAAATCAAAATACATAACAAAACAACAAAAAAGTACTTGAATTATCTATTGTATGAAAGAATTAGCGGAAAACCACAACTTGACAATTGCAGTCATTTTCAAATTCTCAAGTTTTGGTTTTCGGCTAATTCTTTCATACAATAGATAATTCACGTACTTCTTTGTTTTGTTATATGTTTTGATTTTTTTGTTTTGTTTGGATTTATTAAGATCAAATTCTGCAAAACATGCAACAAAAGCTTGATGAACTTTGTGAGCAGTTAAATGGGGGGTAGTCAACGCGGATTTTGATGGATTTCTGTGGACATTGTTTAAGTAATGGATTTTTGTAGACTTTGCAGACTTTCACAGACTTTTGCAGACTTTCGTAGACTTTTGTAAACTTTCACATATTGACTCTCATGGACTTTCACAGACTTTTGCAGATTTTCACAGACTTTTACAAACTTTTACAGACTTTCACATATTGACTCTCATGGACTTTCACAGACTTTCACAGACATTTGTAGACTTTCACAAATCACTCTCATGGACTTTCACATATTTTTACAGACATTTGCAAACTTTCACATATCACTCTCATGGACTTTCATAGACTTTCACATATTGACTCTTTTCAGATATGAATTTCTATTAATAAACACTTATGGATTTCAAATCAGGATAAAATCGTGCACTCTCTCTAATTTTTTGTGAAACCAAACATTTTGGTTTATACATGAACTCCGGTGCTATTGTATTCACTGCCTTCAAAATTTTATTGAAATTCTTACTAGTAGTCCATTTAGACCGGTCAAAAGTCTTACAAGTTTGACAATATCGAGAACTAACTGTCATTAAAAAAGTAACAAGCATCTCTTCGACACAAATGAATCTAGTATCTCGTAAATCTGTTATTATAAAATCATAAATTATATTACTTAAAATAAAATAAAATAAAAGTAGTCATTATATTACTTTAAATAAATAATGAAATAAAAGCAATCAATATATTTAGTCATATATATACATATGTCTAAATATATCTTTTTATTTTTATATATGTCTGAACATTATAAAAAAATATGCATGTAAATTATATAATAATAGAACATCTTCGAGGAAAATTAAATTAAACATTATACATATAATCAAATATATGATAAATCTATATGTTAGAAAATAATTGTGGATGATCTAGACATATATTATATAATATATAATAATGAAATGATTGATTACAACATAAGTAAATCTACCATTCTCATATATAAAGGAGTTCTGTCAAAAGAAAAAAAAAAGAAATATTCACAATTAGAAAATCCAAGCGACAGTCCCAATCGAGATTTACTGTCTTGCATCACTTACATGGAAATGGGAAGATGATATGGATTGGTCAACCAAAAGAGATTTAAAAAACTAAGCATACATTGGAAAAAGGAACAGATTTTCCCAAGTCACCATGTCACAATTTTCTAACATTCATTTTGAAATATAGATAGGAAATTGCAACTGTTCTAGCTTAAGAGAGCTGGGTTCGTCTATGACATCAATAATTGTGATGGAATTGAAAAAGCATGTGAACAATTACCAACAAATATAAAGATCAGCTTTAAATGGGAGATTATTAGAGGGTCATAAAAATATGTAAATTTTCATGTCTATACCCTCAAGTTTCATGTCCAAAGCGAGTTTTGAAAAAACTGCTTGGGTACATCAGAAAATTAGTCATACATAGCTTTGAAGGATGTGTCGCGTAAGTGTTGGCATATGAGATGCATATTTCTTTAGGCTGGAATAAAAGTCCATGAGAATCCCACTCATTTGGGTGGGATTTTGAAATAACTTTTTCCTTTGTATTTCTCTCTCTAAAGTCCACAAAATCTATCACGTATGAAAGTCTTTACAAATCCTGTTTAAATTGAATAACACGAGACAAAATGTCTACTATAAGGAGTCTCAATTGAATAACGCTGAACTTTTTGTCCACGAAATAATGTCTCAATCAAATAACGCTGGACTTTTTGTCCACAAAATAATGTCTCAATCGAATAACACTGGACTTTTTGTCCACAAAATAATATCTCAATCGAATAACGCTGGACTTTTTGTCCACCAAATAATGTCTCAATCGAATAACACTGGACTTTTTTTCCACCAAACAATGTCTCAATTGAATAACGCTGGACTTTTTGTCCATGAAATAATGTCTCAATTGAATAACACTGGACATTTTGTCTACGAACCAATGTCTTGATTGAAAAACACGAGATTTATAAATCCATGGATATGGACAATTTGTCCATCAAAATCCTAATTGACTACCCCCCTAAAAGTCAATGAAAGACCTATCAACGGCTAAAGTTGTGGATTTTGCAATTGTGGAAGAAGGGTGTGATATAAATCCCGAAAGTGGGACCATTTCTCTGCGAAAGAGCCTGTGAGACAATTCAAAATTAAGGTCAAACCATGGTCGCTCCCGCTAATAATTCAAAATATTTTGTATGACATGGAGGATAACTAGCCCTTCATCTTCATATTCAGATTTTCTTCATCTTCATATTCAGATTTTCAAGTTATGGTTTTCAGCTAATTTTTTCATACAATAGATAATTCAAGTACTTCTTTGTTGTTTTGTTATATATTTTAATTTTTTGTTTTGTTTAGATTTATTAGGATTAAATTCTGTAAAACATGCAACAAAAACTTGATGAACTTTGTGAACAGTTAAAGTCAATGAAAGACCTATCAGCGGCTGAAAGTTGTGGATTTTGCAATTGTGGAAAAAGGGTGTGATATAAATCCCGAAAGTGGGACCATTTCTCTGCGAAAGAGCCTGTGAGACAATTCAAAATTAAGGGAATCAAACAATGGTCGCTCCCGCTAATGATTCAAAATATTTTGTATGACATGGAGGATAACTAGCCCTTCATCTTCAGATTCAGATTCTCAAGTTGTGGTTTTCGGCTAATTTTTCATATAATAGATAATTCAAGTATTATTTGTTGTTTTGTTATATATTTTGATTTGTTTTTTTTTTTTGTTTGGATTTATTAGGATCAAATTCTGTAAAACATGTAACAAAAGCCTGATGAACTTCACGAGCAGTTGAAGTCAATGAAAAACCTATCAGCAGCTAAAAGTTGTGGATTTTACAATTGTGGAAGAAGGGTGTTTAATCTAAATCCCGAAAGTGGGATCATTCCTCTGCGGCAGAGCTTGTCAAACAATTCAAAAGTAAGGGGATCAAACCATGATCGCTCCTGCTAATGATTCAAAATATTTTGTATGACATGGAGGATAACTAGCCCTTCATCTTCAGAATCAGATTCTCAAGTTGTGGTTCTCAGCTAATTCTTTCATACAATAGATAATTGAAGTACTTTTTTTATTGTTTTGTTATATATTTTAATTTGTTGTTTTGTATAATTTTATTAGGATCAAATTCTTCAAAACATGCAACAAAAGTTTGATGAACTTTGCGAGCATTTGAAGTCAATAAAAGACATATCAGCAGCTAAAAGTTGTGGATTTTGCAATTGTGGAAGAAGGGTGTTTGATCTATATCCCGAAAGTGGGATCAATTATCTGCGGAAGAGCCTGTCAAACCATTTAAAAGTAAGGGAATCAAACCATGGTCGCTCCCGCTGATGATTAAAAATATTTTGTATGTCATGGGGGATAACTAGCACTTCATCTTCAGATTCTCAAGTTGTGGTTTTCGGCTAATTCTTTCATACAATAGATAATTCAAGTACTTCTTTGTTGTTTTTTTATATATTTTGATTTGTTGTTTTGTTTGGATTTATTAGGATCAAATTCTGCAAAACATGCAACAAAAGCATATTGAACTTTGCGAGCAGTTGAAGTCAATGAAAGACCTATCAACAGCTGAAAGTTGTGGATTTTGCAATTGTGTAAGAAGAGTGTGATCTAAATTCCGAAAATGGGATCATTCCTCTGTGGAAGAGTCTGTCAAAAAATTCAAAGGTAAGGGAATCAAACCATGGTCGCTCCCGCTAATGATTCAAAATATTTTGTATTACATGAAGGGTAACAAGCCCTTCATCTTCATATTCAGATTCTGAAGTTGTGGTTTTTGGCTAATTCTTTTCATACAATAGATTATTCAAGTATTTTTTTGTTGTTTTGTCATATATTTTGATTTTTTGTTTTGTTTGGATTTATTAAAATCAAATTCTGAAAAATGTGCAACAAAAGCTTGATGAACTTTGCAAGCAGTTGAAGTCAATGAAAGAACTATCAGCAGCTGAAAGTTGTGGATTTTACAATTGTGGAAAAAGGGTACTTTGGCGCCTATGAGATTGTTTCATCCAAATATTGTACTCTTTTAAGACATTTAGCACTTTAATCCATTTAGGAGATCAACCTAAATTTATTATACTTAAATAAGTCTTTATAAATGATTGGATACGAAGTTATGTGAGATTTGTAGCATTAAGGCCTTTTATGTTTCAAATAACCTGAGTTCAGATTTCTCATTAAAGTAATATATCAAGTTGACCTAGTCATGAGGCAGCCTCTAAATCATTCCATATCAATCTGTCAGCTCATATATATGACATGGTCAACTCAGCACACACACCCCCAAGACTAAACCAGGAAAAAAATTCCCCTTTTCGTCTAACCCCTATTTGTTATATATTTTTTTTCCAACATTGTACTCAATGGTGCAATTAGAGATCTCTCTGACAAAATCTAATAACCTCAAACATGGATGCATGATGGTGTTCTGATGTCTACAGTATGCATCACCCAAAAATGAACTATTTAAAAAGTCATCAAAGGTCAAATAATTTGTCAAAATACCCGACTAACATGATCAGTGAATCAGTAATATATTTCCCCACAACATGATATACCAGCAAAGTTCGATGCTAGCAAAATAAAATTATACTCTCCACCAAGGGAAAAAAAACACAAACTACAATTGTAAAGATGACCAATGAAATACCTGCCCTTTGGGTTTGTTCCTTTACGAAACCAGAGGAGTATGGTATCCTCAGCAAGAACATCCTGGTCATAGAGGGGACCTCACAATTTCAGGGAATAGCTTCTTGAGTTTGGCATCTTCATAGCATTGGATTTGAACTTTGTAAATACAAGTTCCAATTTTCCATTTGTACAAAATGCATTTAGAAGATGTGCCCAATTTTTCACCTGCAAACAAATGGCAGCAGAACTAATTCAACAGAGCTAAAGTAAGCAAAATACATATCTAACCAAAAGAAGCAGAACAAAATGTAAACAAAGACACAAATCAATGTTACTTTTCTCATTGAAAAGGAATGTACTTGAAAATTGAAAACAAATGGCCGGAGAAATAATTCAGCAGAACTAAAGCATGCAAAATACATCTCTAACCAAAAGCAGCAGATTAAATTGTCGTCAACAAAACAAGGCAATGTTTCTTTTCTTATTGAAAAGGAGTGCATATGATGATGATGACAATGACAAGGGTTTTTTTTTTCCCAAGGAAAGTCAAGAAGATAAAGAGGTGTGTTGCTTTAGAAACCATTCTCTTCTAATCTAGCAATGATTTACACCATCTAATGACAAATTTGTTATCCAGTTTTCTGAAATCTCTACAAGTTTACATAGTACAAGCAAACCACCTTTCATTGCCAACATATTATTCCAGCAAAACAATACAAATTTTCAACACCATGTGCCTCAATTACCTTTAAAAAAATGTTTGACGTCGCTCTATAGAGATGGGGTAGAGAGTCAACGAAGAGGATCTATCGAGTCATTTGTCCTTTCCAAAGAACGTGGCATTACTAATTTTGAATTGAAGATTGTCCAACACATCATCTGTCATCTCTCAATGATATTCTTCCACACTATCGATATGCAGGTATTTGCAATAGGTTTCAAATCCAACCTATAGCATCCCGCATAGTATTTCCCGCATGACCCTTTCCCAATATGGATGATGGGTCCACTACTAGTCTCCATAGCCATTTTCCCAAGAGGACCTTATTCATACTTTGAAGATTGAGCACTCCCAAGCCACCCTCCTTACAACAACAGACGTAGCTCCATCTCACTAAATGAATACTTCTCCCTTGCAATTGAAACCCGTGTTATGTACATAAATTCTTAAGAAAACACTTTATGGAAACTCAAGGTTTTTTGACACAACATACTTTGCCTTGGAAGTGCTTATCATTCCTCATCAGTCAGAGAGCCTAAATCATAGCATTTGGCATCATGGATATGAATATGTTTTTCTTGCTAATTTTCCAAGCTTATATAGAACAATGACAGAACTAGTAGGCCAAGAGGGCCTTAGTTTAAATCTCGCATAACCACAGCCCCGAACAATTCACCATCCCACTGGATGATATTTAAATCTGGTTCATCAGCTCATTTCTATATTTCCTCCCCCCGCATCGTTGATGAAAAGAGAGGCCACCAAATCACTCCACACAGAGAGTTCCGGGGTGAGACCCCGACTGATCATCTCTTCCAACCATAACATCGCTTCATATTTCCTCCCCATTGAGCAGAGCCCACTAATCACCTTCCCATAAAGAGAGGCACCGACAGTTCGGTGGTGCTGTCTGTTCGACATCCTCTCCAAGACATGACATGCATCCAAGAACTTCCCCTCGCGGCACAACCCTTCAATCAGGATCCGGTAAGTATCTTCGTCCATGACACAGCCAACCTGTCTTGTCATTTTATTCAAGTATTGCATGGCCATCGTAGACTTCCCTTCCTTGCACAGTCCCTCCATCACCATATTATAAGTCGTGACCATCGGAACGCAGTCGCTGTCAACCATGTCCACCTCCAGCACCCGCACTGCATCATTTGCCCTCCCTACATCACACAGAGCGGCAATTCTCGCCTCATAAACAACAAGCTCCGGTGTGAACCCCTTCTCGCGCATCTCATTCATGAGGCAGTCAGCATCATCCATCCTCCCCTCCGCGTACAGATCACAAACCATGGCAGTGTATCCATCATGGCTGCGGACCCTCCACTCACCAGCATCCTATTGATCCACTGCTTCAACTCATCCAAATCTTCCTCACCGTAGTGACCCGCATCAAGCGCCCACATTGCGCGGAGTCTCCGAGACTTCAGCCCCTTCTTCAACACTTTCTCAAGCACCTCCACAGCCTCCTCAACCCTCCCCGAATCGCAGAGAGCTTCTAGAAGAGTCCGGTAGACCACGACATCAGCGCCACTTCCCTTCTTGGAGATGCGCCGGAACATCGAGTACAGAAGATTCTTCGCATCATCAAAGCGGCCGTCGCCGCAGAGCCCCCTCATCAGAACCTTATAAGTCTCCCTGTCCGGGTAACAGCACTGCTCGCCCATCTCCACGAAAACCTGCGCCGCCAGATCCGACCGACCCCTCTCGCACAACGCCTTCATGATCAAGTTCCACGAGCGCGCATCGATCTTCACATCGTCTCTCGTAGAACCCTCGACGAACACCCTCCGTGCGATGTCGAGCTCGCTCCGCTCGACCAGCGTTTTGAGGACGGAATGGAAGGAGCCCGTCGCGTCGACGCAGTTGAATGTGGGTATCCTTTCGAAGAGTGAGACGGCCTCTCTGAGCATGCCCGCTTTCGTGTAGGCCTCGATCGCGCCAGCGAAAACGAAGTCCTTGCACTCGCACGGGGCGAGTCGCATGGCGTCGATGACCGGGCCCAACTCTACGAGCCGTCCGGAACGGGCAAGGGTTTCGATGATGGCGGCGTAGGAGGATCCGTTGTGGCGGTAGAGAGGGTACCGGGTCTCGGCTTCATTGAAGATCTGGAGGGATGTGAGCGGGCTTTTCTGGTGCTTGATGAGCTCGATGAGTCGGCTCGGCGTCAACTGATGAGGCCATCTCATGATTGGATCCACTTTTTTGTTAATCCATTGTGGCGTAAACTGATTTGTTATTCTCAAAATATAATGTTGAGCCAAAGGAGCACCATTTCACAACCATTGGATCACACGTTCCATCGCATAATGACTTTCACTGATCACTTACACAAATTTTTTTTTATAATAAAAATAGCATCATTTAAACTAATATCAGCAAAAAAAAATATTTGCAAAAACTATGACTTTTTTTTTACATTGAAGGCGTCATAGCCTCTCCAGCGATTTTGCGTTTTAAAGGGAGATGCTATATGGTGCCTCTCTTTTATTTTTTTGTTGAGATCACTACTACATCTCTTTTAATTAAATATTAATGGCTGAGATTTTTTTATCAACTATTTAATTAAATTTTAAAGGCTCAGATTTCTTTGTTACTCACAGAAAATTTGTTTCTATTGATCAATTAAATTTTTAATTAAATTTGAGTGGCTAAAAAAATAACCTCTTTCTATATATTTCTCTATCAAATTAAAAGCCTTATCCTTAAAAATCTTGCAAGATTTTCTCCTTTAATCTAAGCCATTAAATTTAATCAAATAAATAAATCTTTCATGATTATTTCTATTAACTAAACTAGATATATTTTAAACTAAAAAAACTCAGTTCATGATCTTCCATTATTTTCTCTCTTTTCAACCGAATAAATGTTTTAAAAAAATCTCAACCATTAAAATTTAATCAGATAAAAAATTTCAATCGTCAATATTTAATCAAAGAATCTCAGCCATTAAAATTTAATCAGATAAAAGAATCTCAATCGTTAATATTTAATCAAAGAAGAAGTAATAATCTCAACAAAAAAAAACAAAGAAGGTATATATATATAGCATCTTCAGTGTAAAAAAAAATGGTCAGCGCTGACTAATGCTAGTTTTTGCAAATATTCTACATCTAATGCTATTTTTGCTAATATTGGTTTAAATGATGCTATTTTTTTTGTTAATTGCCCTAAAAAATAAAAAATGTGTGTTTCTATACATCTTGAATAGGCATAAGCCGTATAACCCACCCCGAACTATCCCCCCTATCCCCAACCACCCCCCCCCCCCCCCCACACACACACACATTGAAGAACAAGCACACCCACCCCAAAAATAAAAACAAAACCCCCACTCTACCGGTTCTTCTCTTTCCATTGGTCGGACTTTCCCAGTTCTCCGACAAGTTTTTCTTACCATCCCCTCCATCGACCATCACAACAAAAAAAATCCACCGACAAAAGACATTAAAAAGAACCTTTCTTTTCTATCTAACCCAAATGTGGTCATTTTAAAATGTTACTTGAAGTAATTTTCTTTTCTTTGGATGATCAAAATTGGGTTATCTACACCATGGAGGGGACTGGTAATGATGCAAGGCGGGTTGTTTAACCCAGCTGCCCGAGCCCGATGGCTCAAATGAAGTAGCCGCCTCCTTCCTAGACCAAGTTTCAGAACACAAAGATCTAATAGGGAGTCAAATCAACTATCCTTTATCCAATTTAATTTATTGTCCATATATAACTTCCTTGCATTAATTTTACTATAAATAGAGGGGTTCAAAACCTTTTCATAAATCATCCACCATCCACAATCGCAATTCACTACCAATACACACTATCAATCCATATCCACCCCGTTAACCCCTTTTGAGAGAGAGTGAAAGAGCCTCATTTAAGAGAAGGAAACTCATTTCTCACCAAATTCTACTTTCCAGAAACCCTCTCTAAACCCCTAGGTTTAACCTTGTTTTAACCTTAGCCAAGCTAAACCATTTTCTACCTAGGTTCTACCTAAATTTCCAAAACCAAAAGATCAGCCGTCGCCTCTAGGCGGCTCAATCCAACAAGCTGGCACCCATTCCCCTTTTTAGTAGCCCCCCTTTGTCAAATTCCCAATCAGCAGAAATGATTCCCGTTTTCACTTATGTGTACGGCCAACAGAATGGATTCTTCTCTTTTCATTGGTCGGACTTCCCGAGTTATTTAATGAGTTTTTCTCACTATCTCCTCCATCAACCTTCACAACAAAATAAAAATCCACCAACAAAAGACACTAAAAAAAGCTTTATTAAAAGGGAAAAATCCATATCACCCCTATAAATTGACTGAAATCCATATAACCCCCTAACTTTTCTTAAAATCAATATAACCCCCTGAAAATACCTAGTAAATCCAAATTACCCCCTGAATAAAATTTATGTTTATAGATGATGAATATTTTATGAATATTATGTTTGATTAACCCTCATAGAAAACACAGTGTACCAAAAAACCTACAATTTGTTAAAAATATGAAAAATCTTCTATCAATGACGATTTTATCCCTCTGGATAGGGTTTTATAATATATCCAAGAGGTTAAATTGTTATTTTCATAAGATTTTTCACATTTTTAACACATTGTAGTGGGTTTTTAGTATGTTGTGTCTTCAGTCAGGGTTAACCAAATGAAATATTCACAAAATATTCCTCATCTACTAAAGAAAATTTTATTCAATGGGTTATTTGAATTTATTAGGTTTTAGAAAAGTTAGGGGGTTATATGGATTTCAGTCAGATATTAGGGGGTTGTATGGATTTTTTCCATATATATATATATGCTCTTCACATTGGATTGATTCAAACAAAACTATTGGAGATTTTCACAAAAGAAAACTTAGTCATCACCCCCATTTTGGGAGGGGGACAAATTTGGAGTTAGTTGATTCACCTTTCCATGAAACCCCAACGGAAAAAACACCCCAGGCAGCGTCCTCACCCTCACTGGCATCGCTGCATCCCTCAATTAATTTCCCCCAAAGCCACTACAAGTGTCTCATCTTTCACCCTTCATCGCTTTGAAGCCCCTAAACCAGAAAGTAGAATCCACCGAGAAACCCATACACCGATTGTCTGCCCTCCATGGCTCACTCGTCGTAAGCAACCTCACCGCATGTGTTGGCACTGCCCTCTCCACATCCAAACCTGTCTCTCTCAGCCATCACATACATCCCCCCTTCGCCTGCATCGCCGCCCATGCGCGAGCGCGACAAGACTGCTCTTGGTCCACACGTCATTGATGGAGGAGTAGATCATTAACAAGTCTACTGTGGTCTTGGTAGCAGCTCTGCCATCATGAAGTTTGACAGTCTCGTATCTGCCACGATAGCTGGAAGGAGAGGTGGGAGGGATCCAGAGAGAGAGAGAGAGAAGGGGATGATGAAATATCTTTGGGGGTGGGGTTCTAAGGTATGGTGTGTGATATATATAGAGGGGTTGGTTTACAGTTTATAATTTAATGGGGTGGATTATCTAACCTGGTGGGATAGAAGAAAAATGAGGTTAAAATAACCGCCCCTACGGGGGAATTTACTATTAAAGATGGAGGATGGAAAGATTGTGTTGAAATTGATAAAATAGAGATTGAAGGGGGCAGCTAAGCTAGTTTTTTTTTTGAAAAAAATATCCGTATCTGATTCAAATATGAATTCGAAAATATAAAAAATATCTAAAATCTAAAAATCCGTATTCGTAACTGAAAAAAATTATGTCTGTATCCGATCCAAAAAATATTCGTATATGAAAATATTATTATATTATTATTTATTTAATTATATATTTATATTTTTAGGATTAGTATGGGTTTTTTTTTTATTTTTATTCTAAAACATGTAATGTTTTGTGTATATAGTTATAATTTTATGTTTTATACTAGGTAATTATTATTTTTTACATATTTTAAATATTAGATATATTATTTTTATTTTTGGATATTGGATATTTGAATAGTTTAATAACTCCATATTCATTTTGAATTTTAGGATATTTTGGATAATTATCCATATCTCCGAATCCGGATTTTTGGATCAAATATGAATACTTACTTTCAATATCCGTCGGATATCAGATATATATATTTTTTTCAGATATTCAGTTTGTATACGGATACAGATATGGGTAGATATGGGTCTATCTGATCCGTATCCGTCCAATTGACAGGCTTAGAGGCAACATATGAGATGGAAGGAACAACTACACATATGAGAATAAAAGGTAGAGAAATTACCAATTAAATGAATGGCCTTGATTTATTCTTATAAATCAATGGCTAAGATTAGAGGATACATTGTAAATGCATAATATCATACATTCATAATTATGTCCCACTTCTTTCCACGTATAATGTTACGTACAATCCCCTTTCTATCCCCAATTCTAATCTATGTGGGTATATGCTTCAGTGATTTTTAATCGACACATATGATACTGGAATTTAAATTGTAACAACACTCTAGTTTAGGGATAGCAGTGTGATTGTCCGAGTTGAGTTCGGGTTTTAGGGCGGGTTCGGGGTATATAAGATGAAACCCGACAAATTTGGGATGAGAAGTTAGTTTACTTATTAAAACTCGTCTCGAACCTGCCAATGTTGCAATTAAATAAAATAAATATATATTATAATAATTATGTTTTTTGATGTTCCATAAATTAAAAAACAAACAATAAATAAATTAAAATGTTCATTAAAATCACTCACTAACCTATACCTACACCTACACATATAGCCCTTGTTGACTTTTGAGACTCCAAAAAATGAATAATGACCTAAACCACTACACTTAAGCCACCAAGTCCACAACCCACACCCCCATTTGAAATCACAAAGACCCATCGGCTTCCACCCATCGCCGACCATTACCTGCGGTTGATACATCATTCTATCTCTATTTTTCATTCTATCTTCTTGATAGGTATCACACATAGTTGGGATTTGATTTTAATTTTTTTTATCAAAATTATTTTTTCATGTTCATTGATAAATGTTTATATTTCTTATTTAGTTTTATTCTTATTTAAAATTTTATCTTAGATTAAATGTTACATAAGATTATGTTTTAATATTTTTCTTCTCAAACCCGTCCAGATCCAATTCGACCCGACCCAATTTAAATGGAACGGATTGGGGAGGGTTTGGATTTTTTGAGACGGGTTTGTGATGAAAAGCTAAACATGTTATCAAAGATAATAATGATTATGATTTAAATTTGCATGTATGATTGCACGTGTAATACATTTTAAAAATTCGTCTGAAAATCCATTGGAGGTGTAAAACGTGTCAAACCGGCACGGCATCAGGTATGACATGTTAAGAAACAAGCACGGAATGACATGTTATTAGCATAACACAACACAATATGTTAAGGCATATGGGCCATACTGGGTCAGCCTTATGATACATGGTCATTTTCGATATAACATGTTAGTGAGAACCGGCACGATAGATACAACAAGACAATTCGCAGTAGACGAAACATACAGTATGTTGAATGAGTGTTTTATCTCATTGTTTTATTAAATATATATAATGTTTTTGTGTGTATACGCGTATATGTAATACATTTATATATTTTTTTTGTGTATAATATTTAAAGTTTAAAATAAAAACTTTAAAAAAAATCATGGGTTGATCCGCAGCCATCCCTACTCCAGTTTCCATTTGAGGTCGCCAAAAAGCAAAACAAATGGAGGTTGAAAGGAGTGGCGGGCCCATCATCAAAAGGTCCGGTTAAGATTCCTTATCCAAAAGCCCACCACCCACGAAGAGTTCAGAGAGAAAGGGTGGGTGAGGGACAGACAAAACAAATGGTTGGCCTAAATGCATCGTTGGAGATGAGTGTCTCTACGTCCGCCTTCTCTGTCCTCTGCTGCTGTCGGACCGGATTTTGTGGTCGTCCCCTCAAATGCCACTACTGGCACTCTTACCCCAAATCCACCCGTACCATCCCTTGCCACTTGCAAGGTAATTATCCACTACTCTGTCTGCTTACAAGAATTCTGTGCTGCATGCGTTTTCATTGATGGATGAGTAAGGATGGTGGTGCCTTTGGGTACAATATGAAAGTCTAGTTTATAATGGTTGTTCTTCCAAGGGTTTTATCATCCCAGAAATATGGTTTGTTAAATAGGTTGATGAAGTTGGTATATGCGTTTAACTTGTGCTCATTCGTGACTTGCCAGCTAGGAAATGGAGTGGGATGCAATGAGATTATGAAATAGGATTTTTGTAAGCTTATGCTTTTGTTTATTATTTCGGTTGGCTTTGATCACCCCTGTTGGGAAGATGTAATGCCCCCTGGATGCAGGGCCTATGTCAAAACACAATGCCCATGTCTATAGTCCAAATCTATGACTCGTATCAAAACGAGCCATAATTTCATGCTCACACATTCTTCTTACTACACTTTTTTTTGGTAGGGAAAAGGTGGGACTTGAGGAAAAAGATTTCCCCTCTAAGTCTTAGGACAAATGCGCATCAATAGATAGATCTTACATTAGATCAGATGTGTATCATGATTAGATCATGCATTATCCAATATATACAGGAATCCCTTATGAATATATTGGTGCAGAGCCTGATACTTTGGCCCATACCCACCATGCGTATGGGTCGACCGAAGTACACCATTATGCACAAATGATCCAATCACATGGCCACATAGCTAACCATGCTAAGATATATCACAATAGTGATGAGAGTATGATACATCTATACATGCTGATGTTACACTCTTGGTATTCAAAATTGCACAACTATACATGCTAAATCATGTCTCATGTCAATACTGTACATCTTCATGTCACCCCACTCATGATTTATTAATCAAAATATTTTTTAATATGATAGTTCATACCTTTATTAAAAAAATAATGTTTTTTGTTTTTTGTTTTTGTTTTGGGAGGATGATTTTATAAAACGAAGGATGGGGTCATGGGGGTAGATCACTGTTCGGATATGTGGTCCGTGCGGCCGCACGTGCGTTCGTTCCATAGATTGAACCATATATTAGTATGCAGCCCTATATAGGGGCTAGGGTCGCATATGTGGCTGTGCCCTAATATTCGCCCGCTTAAGCGGGTGCACAAACCTTGACAAAAAAAATCAGTATTTTTTATTTGAATTATATTATAGTGTTGTGGAGGTGATTGGTTTATTGTGTTTTGTAATAAATTGTAACCACTCATCAAAATGATTGAATTTTTCATCAAGATTCGTTGAATAATAAAATCGCTTTGGAAGGCTAATAGCCTTTAATATTTATCTTGTTATCTGTTATTGACAAATAATCATCATTTATTTTTCATTAATAAAAATATAAAACTGCTTATATTCTTGCATAGCGCATATACTCTATGTTGTACCCCAGTCGTTGCATACCGCATTTCCGAATACTGGTAGATGAAGGCTCTATTAAGAGGCATTGCGAACCCAAAAATAAGTGATGAGGAATGTGCAGCGATAGTTGTTTAATTTCCATACTGCAGTCCCCTTCACGTCGCCACACTTATAATCATATCCACAAATGATATTTTATACACAAGTTTGACATGATACATGGTTGAAAGGAGCAATGTATCATAGAAACAAATCATTTTGACTGAAAGCATCAAGACAAGTTTCGGGTCAATCCTTGAAAAAGTAGTCAAGGTCAAAAGACAAAATTGTCATTGTATCATTCCTAAAGATAAATTGTTTTTGGAATTTGTGGGATATGAATAACTTAGGTTAAGATACATTTGATAGAATATGAAAAAATGTTCATTTTCTTTGTGTTTTTTGTCATCAACTATTGTACTGATTTAGTTTCTTGAAGTATAATGTTAGCAGTTCTAAATAGTGTTAGAGGAACTGAGGTATCTCCTGATCCTACGAATGAAAGATCCGAGTCTGATAAGCTTGTCGATGGCTTGGACTTTGGTGAACTCTGCAATGAATTTGAGTGCATTAGTAGTCCTTCCGTGGAAGCTACTGCAAGGCAACTTGTACGAGATATCTTTGAGCAGCGAGAAGGCAATCGGGCCTTGGGATCCTTTGCCACAACAGTAAAATATAAGGTACAATTTGAATTCATGTTTTGCATTTTTTTAAACAGATATAAGTTGGATCATCTCTCTAAATGTTGAAATTGTATTTGAAACTTTTATTCATAAATCACACAAGTATGGTTTTTATGATTTATTAATTCTTGTACATGGACCTGTCTATCTTGATACCTGGATCCTGGATGTTGGAAATGATAAATTGAAGTCTACCATATAAACTGACATTATATTTACCAATAAAAAAAAATGACATTATATTTCTGTACTATATTTATAATAACATCATAAGATTTGAATGTGTTGAATGTTCTACATGAAATATAACCAATATCTGAATTTTTTACACCTCAAAGCCCCATGATTAGTCAACAGCCTTCATACGAAAGAGATTTAGCACCCATAAATCACCTTTCCTTGCTACAACAAACCTCCTCCCACTTCACATTGTATATCATGTAGATACATACACATACAAATGGGTTAAAAATGGAACTATTACCCCGTTTGGTTCTTGTCATTATATTGGATGAATTTAGTTTACTCCAGATTTCATGAGATTGTTTGTTTGGTTCTCCGTTGGATTCCTATCCATATCCACTTTTTAGCTTTTGGTTTACACAGGAGAGATGATATGTGACTTTGGTTTGAATACCCAGAATACTCAGACTAGCAATATTTTACATGTACTTGCAAAATAAACTATTTCATTCCATAATTGTAAAAAAGTGAGATATACCAATGCAATAAAGTTTTGAACAAATGATTAACAAATAAATTTATATAAAAATCACATATATAATTAAGCACAAAATGAGAGTAACTTCCATAGATAAAATGCATATTACATAATATCTAAATACTATAACCGATGACAAATTAATAATATGATAGTATCCAATGCAAAACATCTTTTCTGAAACATAGAAGATAAGTATAAGACTTTTTACTTATTTAAATATCTATCAAAATTCAAATAATTAAATTATGATTTGGAGTGTAATTATTTTTGGTCATTTTAATTTTTAAGTGCATAATGGTCATTAGTAAAGCTCATTAAAGAATCCATACAGAATTTCATAATCCCACCAATTTGATGGTTTTTTTTTTTCCACTATATTTTTCTAATTTTGATTATGAAAAACAAGTGGTTGATTTTCACAATTTCCAAGTAATTTGAGGATGGAATTAAAATCCATCCTATAAAATTTCAAATCAAACAGGGGTGTATGGACCAAGAATGGAATATGATAAATAATTAAGAATAACAACGCATTCATAGTTAGGAAGTAGTCGATTCTGCTATAAATAAAATTGGCTTATCATATTGTCTTTCTTTTCTATTTTTCTAATTGATGGAATAGCTAAATATTTATCAAATAAGCTTATATAAATTGGTGACGTAAGACAATTAATTAGCTTTTATATTATGAAAAGAATAAACATATTAAAAAACGTATTTGAAAATTGGGATTACAAAGCCTGATCTGACATAAACAGAGTGGGGTGGGACAGGTGAGATTCATAATTACCTATTGGGATGAGTTTGGGATAGAATGGTCAAATCCATCATGGATTGGATAGTCTAGGATTTTGTTTGTAGGTTTGAGTCTGGGTTTAGCCAAATTTGCTCCATACCCATCTCATTGCCATCCTCTAGTCGGAGATGTCATGCTAGAAGCCGATGGGCATCTAAGATGGCTTTACTGTGTCTCAAGTCATTTTGTTTGCTCAGAGCTCATATAAGTGCTTAAGCTTGGATAACTCTGTAAATCATATGACATCTTTTTCTGGTCATACCTATTCCTTTGAATTTATCAAGCTTCATGTGCTGATTGTGTATTAAATTTTTCCTCCCACTTCATCTAAGTTATTAACTGAACTGCTTGTAGCAATCCTAGATCCCTTTTATTCTTGAAACCCTGTTTGTTTTGTGAATAAGAGGGTGGATAAGGGAAGAGTAGGACTAATCCTCAAAAAACGTTTATTTAGTGTGGATAAATTGTAATAGTTATGTCTCGATAAGCTAAAATAAACCTTGATAAATTTTACTTGGGGGAAGGGAGGTATAGTTTGTTCATACCTATCCATCCAAAATTATACCTACAGTCTAATAAGAGTATTAAGACAAACACAAAAGTAAATACTGAGTAGCTAACCATGCATGGGTTTTGTGCAATTCAACTGCAGGATCCACTTAGACGTTTTACTGGCCGTGAAAAGTATAAGAGGCCACTATGGGCAACTGATGCTCTGGAAAATCCTCTGGTGGTGAGTTTCAATGCTTCAAATGTGTTTGCCTGTCTACTATATACAATGTTCTTTTTTGCATTACACCATAAATACTGAGTAGCTGTGTTAATGATGAACTGGGTATCCTTTGTGATGGCCAGAATGATGGTTTGAAACCCTTTTTTTTGGCACTCTAGAATGTCCATTTACAATATGGAAATATAAATTTCTAATCATGAGTATGTTAATGCAACTCTTAAACTGTAAACCTCCCATTGTATTGATTTCTATAAATCAGAAAACAGGAGAAAGAAAAGAGAATTTTAGGAGGAATATCAAATTAACGCTCTCCTTTAAGTTGTTTACTTGAATAACATGCTAATATTAATTAATTTGTGGCTTCAATGTCATTGGATATTTATGTTGGCAATTTGACATTGGTGTTTACATTTTTGTGTGACATTATTACATACACTTGAAATTAAAGTGTATGAATTGATGGTTTCTTTGTGATATTGACCAATGTATATACAATTTGACAAGCTAACACTGATGACTTAGACTGTTTAACAAAGGGAAAACGGAGAGCAAAAAAACTACGGAAGAAAATGGAAAGAAAAAGAACAAAAAGATTATTATTATTAATTTTGTTTGGGAGGGATGCATTATTATAATAAGTATTGTTCAACTCCTGCATTCCTTGATCATTCATTCGTAATAGCACAAGGGAAATTACCAAAATTGCATTCGATTGCTTAAGCCCATCTGCACATGAAATGAGCAGATACATGTGAAAAAAATGCATAAACAACACTTTTCTGTTTACATGGTTTACACCTCTACTTCAGTTGAAGCAAGAATAGTAATAATTCTGCACAGAAAAATGCCACACAACCCATGTAATAGCCGTTCACCTGATATCATTGGGTGAAAATACTATGTAAAATGAGTTGGTCTAACTAGGTACAGATGCTAGTTTACCTAGGTGTTTATCTAATTGGGTGGTAAAAGTCGGCATGGAATGTAAGATAATTTTTCCCTTTCTGGGTCTGCCATGTTAATGGTGCAGCTGGGATAGGTTGAAGTCAACCTGAACCGTTGCATGCATGAAATGACAATCAACTTCAATGCATTGGTGAATTTAGACTAGCTACATGGAGTCAAATATCTGACAATGTCTCAAAAAGCACTAAACAGACCAATGGTTTGTGATGCAACACATTGATTTTCAACAAGCAATCACTCGATGCCCCCCCCCCCCCCCCCCCCCCCAAGCCTGAATTAAAGTGACAGAGACCCGACAGCGGTTATTTTTTTTATATTTATTGATGAAATGGTAGGTTTCGTACCTTAATTTTATTAAGGAGTAGAGAATGCCCAATACAAAAGATAAAGAAGATTAACCAAAAAAAAAAACCATCATGCCCAAAAAACTGGGTTGGCGAAAGTTCTGCCATAGCCTGGACCCTACAAGGACACACAACACCAGACTGCTCCTCGACCACAACACCCCCCCCCCCCCCAAATACATTGCACAACCAGCCCCCACACAAAACCTCCCCTAATCCTTATGAATCTAATGACGGACTCCCAAATGTTCTCCATGTAACACACTGCCCCTTTGAAGGTGAGCTCATTACACCGCGTTAGCCGAACAGCCTACAGCACAGCTGACACGAATGTCAACGTTATTCTTGGCATCATGCTTCTATCTTCTCTAGCTCTTAATCTCTTTCCTGCAAACCACATCCCCTCCAATATAATGGAGTCTGTCACCATACCAGTCACAACAACCAACCAAAGCCAAATATGACGAATCAAGGGGCACGTAGGTGTTCCATGGTCTCTTTTGCCAAACGACACAACACACATAACCTCTCATTGTAGGGTGTCCATTTCGCTTTATATGCCTTTGTAAGCTACTTGTTCTGGTACAACAACTAGGTGAAAGAATTCACCTCAAGAAGGAAATTAAAACCCCACACCTCCTTTGATTTTACCGCCAACTCTCTAAGTCGTGTCCTCTCCCTCCACCATGAGTAGTACCTCCAGAATGTAAACTCATGTCTCAGTTGGGGCTTCCACAATACCGAGTTGGCGGCCCCCTCCCTTTGCCCTCTTGCCAAGAGACCCGACAGTTAATTTTTCACCATATGTTTTTCTTTGGAGAAAGGGACACAAGTTTCCATCCTTATTCCATGTCTTTTCTTCAATCAATTATTTTATAATGCATTAATGCTTCTGGAAGTCACTGAAAATAAATTGAAAAAAAGACAAGTTCCTGTTTTCTTATTTTTACTTTTTTTCTTTGTTTGGGTGGGTGTGGGACAGTAAAGAATCATGCACAAATCTGGATCATCTTTGATAGGAGGTTGATTGAATATTGAGTAAACTACTATGGAAGGGTGAGCATATTATTAACAAGCCTGCTTTGAAGAGCCTTGGTTAGCAAGTATAAGTACTACTTGAATCTCTTGAAAATAAAAGTGATATGGGATTTGTTGATGTGGAATTGAATGGAACTGTTCCTCTGTAAATATTTGGCTGACATTTGAAAGCAAGATATTTGATTGAATGATTGAATCTAAAGTTCTTTGGTTAATAATTTGCATATTTTTCTTTTTGTTGGAGCCTGTCAAGTGAATATCTTACATCAAGGGTTAAAATTTTAATTACATATTATGGATATGTAATTAAAATGACGTGTTCTTTATCTGAGAAATGGGTGCAATGACCTTTCTACACTGCCAATTAATGTGGTGCACAGCATCCCAATATATATTATTCTGTGACAGCAATATCATCTCTGAAATTGACCGGTAATATATCTATGAAAATGATGATGTACTTAATAGTAATTGGGATGTTGTTTCAGTCGGTGCAGGAGATGGTAATGTTGTCAACCAGTGTACTGAACATCAAGTGGACAATCAGAGGAAAGCCCAAACCTTTTGCTTTGGCTAGCATAGCAGGTGACTTGATAGTCTCTGTAAATTCCAAGTTCACACTGAACCAGATTAGTGGTCAAGTGATTGAGCATGAGGAATCATGGGATCCGTCTGCATCATCGGCCATTGCTCAAGCATATTTTTGGCTTTCCCGTCGTTATTTTGCTACAATTGAAGCAGGAAAAGATTTGATTGAGACTGTCAAGACCGTGAAGAATCGTTTTCCTACAGAAAAAGAGAATGTTGAAATATATCCTGACCCATCTGGTGATCCATCAAAGGTAAGTTTCTTTACTTTATGCACATAGAGGAATCCTACTTTCTTCACAAATCTTATTTGGTAGTAATATCTTATCATGTCACCTTTTATAGATTCCAACTGCCGAATTTCATGGCTATACATGCATTTTGGAAAACTATGAAAACTATAATTGTGGATAATCTTTATATAGTGCCTATAATAATTAGACAATAAGAGGAATAATGACGGTTTCATTAGACTATTTCAGCTTGTATATGTTTAATGAATGGATGAGATTCTAGAGATGAGTGTTCCTGTACTTTCATTAAAAGAATCATATAGTGCAGCTGGGGGCTTAGATAGAGGCATTAGATGGGGCCTTCTGCAAACATGTCACTTTTTTTATCCATTAAATTCCAATGTTGAAATCTTACCCAGCTGTTTTGTTTTAAAATGTTTGTGGAGATATTTCTTGTTTTCTTCAGAATATCAATAAGTGGAGAAGTTCAATATCGGGTGCTATTTATAGTGGTCATAACGATCTTCTTGTTCAAAACCAATTTTGTGTGAGATTTAGAAATGTAACTTTGTTGTTATTAGATCTAAATGACATAAAGCATATAATAGGAAGATAAAAAAAACACAACAAAGGTCTCAAGCACAGGACATCAGACAATTTTCATGCACCTTTATTTAGACATATGGATGAAAGATATCTGTGCCTTACAAGATGATGATTGATGAACTTCATACTTGTATATCTATCTATACATATTTGTCACTGTCTAAAGATAAACACCAACATGATCAGACCATATTTTCATATTTTCTTAAATCTGTATTGTTTTATTTTTATTTATATCACGTATCTCATCTCATACCATCTCCGACCAGTAATTGTAAGCTATATTGGTCCAGTTTCATTGCTTCAAGATATATGAATCAGCTGAATGCCACCTTGACACTGTTTTGTTGCTTTGATTCAGTTCTTTGAAAGGGATGATAGCTTCCAGAGAGATTTTTACCAGATTGCACTTTTCCTAGCTGTGCTTTATTTTGTTGTACAGTTCTTGAGGACAACTCTCTAGATACAAAAGGAGGATGTGAAACTCCAATTTTCCACATCATTTTTTTTTGGTGTAAATCTACTTGTATACCGTGTTTATCATGGTGTATCATCACTGTGCATCATATAAAGATGAAATACCATAGTAAATTTGTCGAGAGTGTTGCTTCCAAGTCCTCCATTTCCACCTGAGGAACAGAACATCATAGAATGTAAGATCATTGTTGGATGGAGCCATGGAGACTGTATTCATTATTTTTTATTATTTTTGCTTCGTAAATAATTGTATTGCTGAATAAACAAATGTACAAGTACAGGTTACAATATGGAAATTAAAACATAAGAGAACAACAATATCCAAATATCCATGTGTGTCTTTAAGGAAAGACTTCAACAGCTTTACTTAATTCATTATTGACCAACACAGGCAATCTACTTGGGATGACTTTTGTAAACTGAGAACTGATGCTTCATTCTTCAATGGTTATTTCATTGAACGGAACGGCTACCACAACAGAAGCATTCATTACATTTTTATCATCGCATCATCCTTGACTAATGAGAAGCTAATTATTTCTCACAATAAAAATGTTTGTGGAAGCAATTGTTTATAATTTTTTGTGAGACTTTCAGTAGAGGCTTCCGGCACTTTGGTTACATTTAGATGCGAGGTTAAAATACTAAGATTATTAGAATCTTGTGTTTTAAACTCAGTTTTTGAAAAATGTTGTTTTATTATATTTTTAATCGTAAGATTTTTTTATCTGAAAAGGGAAGATAGTGGTTTGAAAGTTAAAGGTTTAAAATGTATTTGGATCTGAATTTAAATTTTTTTAGCTTTTTAAATGCAATATCTATCTAAACTCATATCCAAATGACCCTTTTATATAATTGTATCTTCTAATTTATAGAATTTTTTTTTCTTCTGAGATTTGAATTCAAAACAATTTCATCAAAAGAAAACCTAAACAAAGAAGTAAAAGAATCACATTTCTCAGTTTTAAAAAAGTGCAAGTGTGTGATGTAGTTTTATCCCCTGATGGTCAATTTATTTAAGAGCAGCAACAAGGAATGAACATCAAAAGTGCAGTGATAAAAAACATAATTAAACTCCTATTAGAGGATGCAAACAGGTTATGATTGGTTCTTTTGACTTGCATGATAATTTTGATATTCTCTATTATTTGAATTTGACATAAGAGAATGTCATGATTATTGTAGGGACAAAAAATCAAGATCACAAACTATGCTTCATGTACTGGTGACTCATGACTCGACTAGCGAGGGTCCACGACCCAAATAGCCCACTGTAGCTGGATCCGGTCCGTCGAGCCCTCCATGCCTGATGACCGAGCACAAATTCAAGTCAGCATTTCGTAATTCAATTTTTGAATAAAAGGTTATCAATAACAATTATCTAAATCCTCATACATATATTAAATCTAGAGCTATTATTAAATTGATTATATGAGATCACAATAATATATCCTGGATTTAAAAAATCATTAATTGATTCATAAGATCCCAACAAATTATGTAAGTTTAGCAGGGATAATGGTAACAGTTTCTGCAAATCCCTCTAACATAACCAATTCTTTAAATCTGAGATCCCTTTCCATTCCTCCAATGGGAGAGATCCATAGTGGATTATAGGGCATCCATTAATGTATTATAAATAAAGAATCAGTTCTCCCTATTGAGGTTGACAATTCTTTTTGCATTGTGCACTTGGCGGTGGCGAGTTCTGTAGGTCACCCCTAAACTTGTTTCCAATGACACTTGAGGAGGAGAATCACCTGCAACAGCGCAAAAACTATTGGGAGAAGTGGAGTGAACGAATCCTATCGACCCGAATCCGGATTGCTATTTTCTGCCCCTCCAAATATCTTAATTTGATAATTGAGAAATGTAATTAGGAAATTCAACTTCCTGCAAACCCAAAAACTTCATAATTAAGTGATCATTAAAAGAAAATATATTATGAGAATCAAAATGTGTAGCGGTCCCCTTCTTCTAGATTTGGTGGCTCATTCTCATGAGATGAAAACGATACACAAGAAATAAATATCATGATCGATAAAAATGTTTGTCTACTTGATTTTCACTTTGCGATTACCACATCATCATATTAAAAATCAGACGTTTACAAATGTATATGATTTTAAAAAGAATAAAAAAACTTATTTCATTTATTCATTTACAATCATGTGACAAGTCAAATAAGATATAAATATGATAACAAGCAAATGATCCAACCCCCGATCCAAGGGTGGATCATTTCTTCTCCTACTATCTTTTCTCACCTGTATTTTTTTTATACTAATACACTGTTTTATTCATTCTAGTTGATAAAAATTCGATCTTTCTTATGTAATCATAGTTTACGTGATAAAAAAAAAAAAGTTAACCATACGATTGTCCATAATTTGAGGATGCCTTGCACCCCAAGAACATTGACCCTTCTGAGTTAATATATACAATAATATAGAAGAGAGAGTCTTCGTTCCCAAGTTTTCCACAAACTTGTACAACCCATATATACAGTACTCTCACACAACATAGAATCGAAAAGTCTTCACAAGAAAACAAATGAAGAGGGAGGGACGACAGCACGGGCTGGTGAGAACCCACAAACTCATATTCTCGCCGGACCATCCGAGGCCTTCGAATCTTCGTATCGCCAACGAAGTCTCCGGACCCGCCATGGCCGGGTCCTTCGTGAAGGCTCCGTCGAAGCCGACGAACCTCTCAAAGTTCACCTCGAAATATAGTTGGAGTCACGTCCAGCCGGTCTCCAAGTCCAAAGAGAAGGCCAAGGGGAGTCACAAGTTCAGGTCCTTCGATGGTGGGTTCAGTGGGTGGTCCTCGGAGGAGGCGTTGCGTTGTTTGGGTGGAGATGATGATTATGATGTTGAGGCTGATGATGAGTTGGAGGAGAGTGGATTTTATTGTGGGATGATCATAGTGTGGTTGAGGGTGGGGTTGGTGATGGTGAGGGGATGGGTGAAGTTGGGTTGGAGATTGTGTTGGGTGGTTTGGATGATGATTGTGAGGAGGAGGATTGGTGTTTTGTTTGAGGTAGATTTGGGGGCTGATCATTCATTGTGTTTGGGTGTAACAAAATAAAATTGTGACCTTGAATTTGTTTGGAAGTTGTATAGTCAATGAGAAAATTGGTGTAGTTTCATGTGTTGTCTCATTTCATTAACGAGATATATATTTAATTTAATCAAGATATGCAATTGTTTTTGAAAAATAATATATCCAACCTCAATTACATATTATATTTTTTTTTATTTTAAAAGTCATACATTACGATAGAACCTCATACACTACTAATATCATAGAGTATGAGTCTATAGATTGGACTGAGTGTACAAGCGCTTAGTGTCTTTTGATGCAAGAGGCATGCATAATTTGATAATAGTTGCATGAAATAAGCATCTTTAGCAATTTCAAAGAAGGTTGGGGATTTATGTGGGTTGCGCTTATCAATCAAACTAATTTTCTCTCTTAGAAATTTGCATGTTTGTTTATCATTGTTCAATTCATACTATTCTAGGTAACACTATAAATTAATTTTTCAATGCTACCTATGTATGGAATTAAAAAAAGAGACATGTTATTTCGATTGCAAATCCAAATTCAAGGTTCTCACAAAGATTTATTGTATCTCAATACGGTGTGATATGATTATGCTTTCAGTATTTAATGTGAATGACAGATATTTATTGATTGATTGTAAATTGAATCCAATTATTTTCTCATATTAGTTAAGGGGTGCTAATACACTGTACCTGTTTGTAGTAGCCATGTCAAAAACATAGTATATACTTCTAACACAGTATATATTAATTATCTTGGTATAGTATATGCTATTTTGGAACCTTTCACAATCCAATCATGCTACATGGACCCAAAGGGGGTGTCAGGTGAATCCTTTTAGGGCAGCTCTATCCCCACCTGGATACATGCCTTCCCCACCACTTGACTGTTCCCACAAACCATGCTTATTATAAAATCCAATCCCACCACCATATATATCACATATAAGGTAAATCCCAATCCCACCACCCCCTTAAGTTCTCTTCCTTCCCTCTTTCTTCTCTCCCCTGCCTCCTACTCGGGATTTATTTTTTCCTTTCCTCTTCTCTCCTCTGCCTCCCATCCCACCTGATCCGCCCTCCTCTCCTCTCCCTCTCATCCCACCTAATCCGCCCTCCCCTCCTCTCCTCTCCCTCCCACTGGATGAACCATTGAAAAGGAGAACTCACGCACCATCGTCCATCCGCATTAGGTATGTGCCATTCTTTGTTCTTGATTATATATTCTTATCTTATTCTAGATTGATTATTGAACAAAAAAAAGTATTTAGGGTTTGGGATAGAAAGATTAGTTATTCAAAAAATAAAAATAAAGTTTGGATAGAAATCTAGGGTTTGATATTATATCGTCCACTAAATATGTGATTGAAAGATTTATTATTCAAAAAATAAATTCTTATCTTAGGGTCTAGATTGATTATGAACAAAAAAAAGAAATATAGGGTTTGGGTTTAGAATGAAAGATTAGTTATTCTAGGGTTTAAAAATAAATTGATAGATCTAGGGTTTAGAAAGATATTATAACTAAATATGTGTTTGAAAGATTTATTATTCAAAAAATAAAAATGTGGTCTGGGATAGAAATATAGGGTTTGGGATGAAAATTGGTTTTGTTCTTGAAACCTAGGGTTTGGGATATAATGTGGATAGAAAGTTAGGGTTTGTAATAAAATGGTGGGATTGAAAATTGGTTTTGTTCTTCAAAATTTGTGGTGGGATTGAAATGTATGGTTTGTGATAGAGGTGGATTGAAATATTGGTTAGTAAAAAAAAAATAATGGTTTGGGATATAAACATATGGTTTGGATAGAATGTGGATTGAAACCCAAGGTTTGGGATAGAAAGATTAGTTATTCAAAAAAAAATTATGGTTTGAGATAGAAATATATGGTTTCCATAGAAATTTAGGGTTATTTTTGGATTGAATTGAATTGTGTTTAATGTTCAATATTGACGATGGATGTATTTATAAATTCGGCTATTGAAGTTTTCTAAAACAATAGTATTAATATTTAATATAAATGAATTTCTTTCTTAGGAAATTCCAGTATAGTTTTTGCATAGCTCTTATTCTCAGAAAATATAATTTGATGACTTGTAGAAGACTATGACATCCATTTGTATGAGATGACCTTATTCATTGCAAAATTTTATATGCAGCATGAGCGCAAATGGCCTCTACCTCTGATGTCCAAATGGTATATTATTGAATTATTGTGTATTTTTAGCGTAATTAGAGTATATAAATTCCTTCTTTTAACATGTCATTGTCTATTTGTAGCTTAAGGAAGATGTAATACAACATCTTCAGTCATTACTGGATAGGAGGACAACTATTTCTTCCGCGCAATCTAGCATCCGACAATTGCTTTTGTACTTGGAGAATGGCACACCACTTCCCGATGCATCAAGGGTGGAACGACACTCCTAGAAAAGACATGCTTCGACACAGATGACTTTATCACAACCGCCTTGTTATTCTAGTTAAGTCAGCCCATGTGTCAAAAACAAACTTGTTATATTTTGTTAGAGGGGAGACTAAACCCCAAGAACATGGCATTCCTTTGGTTTTGAATGGCCTATAACATTGTGAATATTCATGTTTGTAATGAATGCCTTTTTAAAATGTGTGTGAATGATCGGCTAGGATGTGAATGACTAAGAAAAATCATGTGGTCGATTTGATAGGTGTATTCATGATTTTTCTAATGTGTTCATGCATTAAGCTAATGTGTGTGAATCTTGTGTAACAACAGGCATCAATTTTTTTTTTCCTGTTCATCTGCTGGTACTAGTTGACTACATTGTAATTGTTTGGCGAATTCTAGGACACATGCTTCATAATAGTTCATTCGACGGACCTCTTATCACCTATTAAAACCCAGGTCGACTAAACATTTGTCTTAGAATAGTGTATCCTTTCGACTCTGGTTTGTCGAACGAATTCCAGAACACATGCTTTCTTTCATGGTTTTGTTCGACGTGGATTTCGTCGTCCAAGACAACCCAGGTCGACGGACCTGTTGTCGGCCATAAATTCAAACACTCGACAAGAGGTCTATCGAACGTATTTCAGAACACATGCATATTCATGGTTTTGTTCGATGTGGATTTCGTCATCCAAGACAACCCAGGTCGACGGACCTATTGTCGGCCATATATACAAATACTCGATAAGAGGTATGTCGAACATATTCCAGAACACATCATATTCGAGTCTAAGGGTTGTCGGCTACAAAAACTACAGTCTGTACCTAATGTTTTTTGTGCAGTAGCCATTTTTTTTGTCCTCAAAAACATAGTCGAATGGATACATGTCATTAACACATTCGTCGTCCATGACAATATTAATGAACTATCTTGGTATAGTATATGCTATTGTTATCCCATTTTGGAACCTTCAACTCAGTCAATCGACGAAGAGCGCGGGAGAGAGAAAAAACGCCAAGCCTCTCTTATGCTGGTACATGGACCCAAAGGGGGCATGTCAGGTGGGGTAGAGCTGCCCATCCTTTTAAAGGCCGAAGGAGCCCCTAAAACTTATCTCACCTTCCAACAAGAAATGTGTATGTTCTGGTCCCTTTCCACCTTATGCAGTTACACAGTTTTTTTTTTCAAGCCTCAAATCTAATTTCATATGCAATGATAGAAAATTATTAGAGCATATACTCACAATAACGAGATATATGATTCAATAGACATTTTTCCATATTTTCCATTAATGCATTCATGTAATTTATTGAAATATATGCTTTATTTTTTTATAAATACATGTATATACTAATTTAAAAAAATCAAAACACATGTACTAGAATTATGATTGAAAAAGAAATTGTACATAACATTATCTATCCTATCATAATGTGCACCTTTCCCCGCCCCACTGACAAGGTCCCTTCTCAGTCACATGGAGTTGTTCACAATCCCAAACTACAAAATAAATAAATAAATAAATAAAACCACTCTTAACCTGAGTACCATACAGTGATATGATTATTAATCAGAGAGTGTTTTTAACTGAGGTCCTTTTCCATACCCACATGATACCTAATATACAGAACTGCACATGTAAATAAATTTTCAGAGTAATCTGTTTCTGGTAACTGTACATGCAGAGCAGATAAGAACAACATCACATGAGCGACTCAGGAAATGAGTGATGTAAAAGCAGGGAAGAGATAGCATAGACTCTGCATTTAATGAATGAATTTCTGGTCAGACTGTCCATGTTTTGCTCTCACCCAATTTCCCATGTGAGAGGTCTTTCAGAGGGAAACTCCAAAAGTACACCTCTCCTCATCTCCCCTGCTTTTCACCTCCCTCAGCCAATGACATTCAAAACTCACTCCTTATCCTACACGATATGTCCTTAAATTCACACTCTCTCTCTCCCCCTCCCACACAAAGCTTTGAAATCTCATCTGTGTGTCTTGATGATTAGAGAAACCCTGTTCAACCATACCATCTCTTCAGACAATGCAACGCCAACTAGTAACAATGCTTCTCTTGTGGGCTCTACTCACGGCTTCGGGCGTTCATCATGGTTGATAAACTCAGTTCATTTTACAGCTCCATATACTATGATAGCGTAGTGTATATCGCACTATCATAGTGATCTCCCTTAAGATTGCCAGAGAAATCGTGCCCTGTCATACAAAGTAGAACGATTTATGGACCACCATATCCTAACAATGTTTTGATACCTTTGCAGGGCTTGGCGCGAGATGTGGGAATAACATTCCAACTGTAAAGCAGAGTCAGTTGGGATCTGATAGAATCCCAAAGTTCATTGTTGAGGTGAAGAACAACTGTGCTATGTGTCCTGTCATCGACATACATGTGAAGTGTGGCAATTTTTCTCAAACTCTGGTCAATATGAAGCTGTTCAAAGTGGTGGGCTATGATGACTGCATTGTGAACCAAGGACTGCCACTCGCACCTCTGCAGAAGCTCTCCTTCAGCTACTCAAACCACCACATGATCCCAATGACAGTGAAGACCTGGTTCTTCCAGTGTGAATGAACTGGTCACTGCCTTTCCAGTTACACATTTCTTCCACTGAAAAGAAATTACATATATGTATGCCTCCCTATATTTTTTTTATTGCCAACTTTTAACTTTTATGTTCAGCCGAGACATTGTAATTGGGGTCTTTGTTTTTTTTTCTTATTACAATGCACTTTTTTTTTTCTTTTCTTTTCTTTTGTACATAAGGCCCGGACAGGGCGACACAATAGAAGACCTGGGCTAAAGGCCCAGATAAACCATTGGGCAGAGCTCACATACACATCGCAGCCTACATGTCCTTCATTTTTTACCTTCTGTCATTAGGAGTCAAACCCAAGCCTCCCCGATAGATAGACAGGTTGTCCTTGACCACTGTGCTGAGCGCATGCCAGACTATTACAATGCACATTTGAATCATATATATCCGTGTGTACACCAGTGAAATATTAAGCATAATTTTTAAAAATAACCTTGTTTTGAATTTTTAATGTTAATCACCTGGCCTCAAAAATATTTACAAAAAGTTACCCCTCACCCGGTTAGGGATGTCATGCTGACTAGATTTTATGTTTTAAACGAAGAGATATATATATATGGGCGTTGTTACACCCAGATCCGCTTTCAACCCCAATTTCAACCCTATATACATCAATAAAAAATTAACGATGTATATAATCACATTAACAAAGCATATACTTCGAAAGAATTTTTTTATAATTTCTATAAATGCATCAATGCAATTCATTAGAATATATGTTTCATTTTTTTTATAAAAGCATGTACCTCAGTAGATAAGGTATATTATTTTTTAGGGATTTTTAGTTTTACGTCCCCGTAAACTATCGAATTTAGCTATCGATCCCTCACTTCTTTATATTTTAGTTTTAGTCCATACATTTAAAGATAATTGAGAGGGACTTATTCCTAAATTATTAAGTTTGTTTTTTAGTCCCTGGGAGGGACCTATTCCTAAATTATCATTTAAATGTAGGGACTAAAACCAAAATATGAAGAAGTGAGGGATCGATAGCTAAATTCGATAGTTTACGGGGACTTAAAACTAAAAATCCCTATTTTTTAATAATTCAAAACACATGTAGACTGAAAATGAGGTTGGAAATGGAGCTGAACATTGTCCTATATATATATACACACCACACTTCCATCACACTTGACAAAAAAATCCCATGTCCAAGTGGGTTTTTGAATCATTTTATGCAAATAATTAATTGCTCAAGTTTTTTTTTAATGAAAAACACTCTACCCCGATCTTATTAAACTATATACTAAATGCTTAAATACAAAAGCATAAAACAAAACACAAAAACCCCAGGACAACCGTGCCAGTTTAGGGTCAAGTAGAAGATATATCCTCTTGTAATTGTAGATTTTGTTTACAAATTGCATTAAATTTTCCTATTAGGATTTGTAAGGATTAGATTACGAAGAGTTGTTGAAAAGATAAAATCAGTTATCATTTAATAGTTGAAAATTATTCATGACAGGTGGACGGCATCCTCAAAATAATATACGACATCAATTAGGGCCCGTCTATCCCACCAAACAATTTTCCAATCCCACCGATAAAAAAAAAAAAAAAAACGGTGTTTGTCTGTTCCCACCGATTCAGTTCGACCGAATCCGGTCACCATTTCAAGTTTTGGGCGACCGTAATGGGTCGTCATTTCAGGTTTTGGGCGACCGGAATGGGTCGAACAGGGTTCAGAATTATATTTACTTATTTTTTGTAAACAAATAAATTTTTGGATTTATCCATCATATTCTACATTTATTCTTTCATCCAAACAACAACTAAGGAATTAAAAAAAATATAAGTAAATATACTTTCAATTAATTCAAATTTTTATAGAAAAATATCTTATTAGACAAATATATATCATTTTTAAGCTTCGTTTGAATTCATAGTTAAGATGAATTTTTGTTTGAAAACAAAAAAACATATCAGTTGATTCAAACACATTTTATATTTGACTTTTGAAATTTGTCTGTAACCTATGTAAAAAAAATTGTTCTTATATTCTACATTTAAGAATAATGATTTATTCTCCCTACATTTCAACTCAGACTTGGAGTGATATGAAAGATTCAAGGAGGATACACGTCCTGAGATTATGTTTTCAAAAAAAAAATTATAAATTTTATTACAAATCCTGTTCGACCAGTTTCGGTCGCGCGAAACCTGAAATGGCGACCAAATCCGGTCGCGCAAAACCTGAAATGACGACCAAATCCGGTCGAACGGGTCGAATTGATGGGGATAGCAAAACACCGGTTTTTTTTTTTTTTTTTATTGCTTGGTGGGGTAAGAAAATACGTGGGTGGGGTTAGACGGGCCCATCAATTAACATAAATTCATGTGACCTTTAAAATAAAATAGCATGATCAAACAATAAAGGGAAATACAATGATCCAATGTTATAACACAACCAATCTGTAGGACCAACTTTATAAATCAACTAATTACATGCATTTATAAAGAAAATAAGAACTATTGAAGAGCAACTGAAGTAACCACTTAACTCCTAAAAAACTCGATGATAAACATCTGCTGACCCAGGCTTCTAAACTCAAATACTACTCGAAAATGATAAATAACATAATGAGATACCTCTCAATTACACAAGTATAGGGAAATGATACATAAAATAGTATTGAAAGTCATGATGTTCTCAAACTGCTGAAACATGTCTGGTTCTGCCAAATCTCAGAAAAAAACATCACATAGGCTTGTCATATAAAACCATGTCTGCAAGCATACACCTCCTTTACCTAAGTTAATCAAAGGGAATCAGTTGTCTGCGCCAAGTCATATAATACATAGCCATGTAGGTGTCAAGACTGTCAAAATCCCGTATTACAATAGTATAAGCTATAACGACCCCTAGAAAGTCGGTGCCACGCCCTGCACCCTAGCCCAGTCCACTCGGCTATTGCTCTTGTGTACAAAAGGTCCAGCCACACAGTCCAAATTGTGCGCTAACAGTCACATCAAATGGGTACACATCTCGAGGGGTATTTAAATGGAATGGTTCATCTCTGAAGGATTTTCCATTATCATGAGCACTCCTGTACTCATTAAGCATATCATAATTGAATCAAAACAATCTACTTCATTCATGCAAGCCTATAATAAATGATGCAATATCATATGTACCCTAACACCCTACTCAAACAAACACTTTGGAAGGAGAAACCATATTTGAATGAGTCCATTCACTCATATAATGTCTCTAGACACTGTTATCCATCTTATGAGAATTTTCTAAGGTCCAACAGGAAATCATAATGGCTCAAGTCTGTACATTTCATCCACAAATAAATATATTAAGCAGCTCAAGAACCTCACCTTGACTCCCCCAAAAATTCAGACCTCAATTGCATCAATAACCTACCAAGATAATTTAAACCTTCCCCATCCCGACCACCACCCCAAAAGAGATCATGGGGTGAAGCTTCAACAAGAACAGAACCCTTCGTGGAGAGTAGAATTTTATGCAAGTGTGGGTACGTGGTGAACTTGCATCTAAGGGCCTTATACATGACATTGATTTTGACTGCATCCCAATCAGATCGAACCTAGATGAACATGCCAAAAGAAGTGTCTCAAGTCAGAGCAAAATATATGGCAAAATGGGAAATCACAACCATGGTTCAAAACATCCTAGCATGACAAGGAAACTATAGAAAAAGAGCATCATGATATCATTGATAGCTTCAAATACTTGAGCAATATAGTATGGAGAAGACACAACATACTAACATCATGCAGCTTAATTGACCTGAATCAACATGCATTTTCCTGGTTTTATGAAGGAAGAATGAAATATCCACACATTATGATAAATTAAGAAGGCTGGAAATCAAAGTCATCATGTCTGGCTCACATGTTTGACAATTTTCTCGAACTAGGAAAGTTCTAGCTAAATTCAAATACTTAAAAGATCAGATGATGATATTATAATAATGATGATAATAAATAATCATGATGATGGTAAGAAATATAATAACGATAACAATGATGATGATCATACAAATAATAAAAATAAACTAAAATAAGAGGTCAACTTCCCCACTTGAGAACATAATAAAATCTTCCGTCCTATATGAGGCCTTTCCCTAGGTTCTAAGAACAGAAAAAGAAAAAAGAAAAGAAAAGGTGACACAAACATCATAAAAACTTTCAAGAGCGATTTTTTTTTTATATAATAAAAATCCCACCATTATGGCCCTCATAAACTCTTAGGCCTTCCAGGTGAACGATTACTGTCAGCATTTAGCCATTTTATGTAGAAGGGATATATGATTTTTACCTAAAAATTCCTTAATTCCATCTTGTGTCATCGCAGACTTTTCATAACGAACTACATTCACTTAAACTTACTATTAACCTTTTTTTATCTGTCCCAGAAATAACCTTTTCAGTGGATCCGATACAGACCAGATATATCTCTGTCAGATGAGAAAATTAATATTTGTATCCAGATCTTCTTGGATTCAGAGCAAATATGAATATGTTTTGGACTTTCAGTTAGCTGAAATGTAAATATGAACATTAGTTGGGGTGATTAGGTGACATATAATGGATATCAAATAATTTCTTCTGGATAAGGGCTAGGAGCGGATACAAATATTTTGAGGCACACCTTGAAACTCATTACTATTTTAATAGATTGACTTTTATAAGATCTTGTGCAATGGGGCATGTGTCATGGAGTCTTTCATAAGATCTTTGTCCAATAGGTCTTTTGGTGGGGTCTTTTATAGTTTTATTAGTTTGGAATTCAATTTCAACCTTTTTGATATTTAAATGTCAATTGTTATTTATACCTTTGTTATTGCTAGTCTTATAGTTTTTAGATGTGTTTCTTCATCAACTTCAGTATCCAGTTTTAGAATTCAAAGTTTCATTTTAAAAGTCAGTGTTTTTCATGTTTATTTATATTTTCCATTTTTATCCGCCAAATTGCCAACTTATGCAACACCCACATTAACATTGCCTCTCCGTTGCACATAATTTTGTTTTCCTATGAGCATTCCTACAAATCTACTTATTATGTTTGTAGTGGAATTACAAGTAGATAGCAAAGTTAAGGGAAGTTACATTGTAAAATTAGCAAATGGTTTAAATCTTGCATAACATGCAGATGTGTAACATTTTATTCATGCATAGACGTACCAAATCTGGGCATTGTCGTTGCATCATCCTTCCTATGCGAGCTGCTTCCTCAGGGCTTTTTGCAGACTTAATTTGATCAATGCAGTCTTTTGCTAAAGGAGAGTCAACTTCATGAAACTTTTGTGCCTGAAATACTGGAATACTTTAGATGCAGTTGTAACTACACTCCATTAAAAACTTGAAGAGGAAATGAATCCCTATTAAAAAATTTATTGAAAGAGTTCAATGGGTAATTTTATCGACCTACCCAACAAGTAACATTTATTTGGATCAATACCAAAGCAAACTAAATAGTAAACATGAATTCCATTTTGGTTTCTCATGTGATGCATCTTTGATGGGGCATTCTTCCATTTGGTTATCACAGGTGTCCATTACTTATGCGTGCAGCAGAGGTGTTGCTCTGACTTGGCTTCCACTGTAGTTTCTTTTATTAGACTTGTCAGTTTCAGTTGTGTTGATTTAGACTTGTATCCCTTGGATTATTTGATCTCCGTGAGTATGAGAGTTGCTACTCACTTTGTCTCGGATTATGGTTTATATTGACCTTGATAAAACCTTTATATTGTTGATCATGTGATGGTTATTTCATGATGGATTATTCTTAGTGCTCTGCTGTTCAAGGTTTACTAGAGTTAGCGACTATGACTTGTGTTTAGGTTAATCGAAATGGTCGGTTGTACTTGTCAGCAGAGGTTTGTGGAGCAGGCTGTGGATTTGGGTGTACTGAGTTGCATCGTGTGTTGGCTAACTTGACCGGGTTCATTGTGCAGCAAGCAAGCAAGAGAGGGAGTCAGCAGACGACTCAACAGGCCTAGGATCATAGGGTGGCTGTGCAGGATGAGTCAGTGTTTGTCTTCCGCTAGGGCCCACTGAATCCACAATGCAATTTGCTGATAACCAGAGTGTTGCTGACTACTGACTACTTATCAGTTGAGCGATGACACAGCCATGAGAATGACGCAGATGCAGAATTTGGAAGAAGGCATCAAGGAGCTATTGTGGAGGACTTCGTAGAGATGTTCTACGATAAGTTTTCCCTGCGAGCAGAGCGAGCCTAGATGGAGCAATATGGAGCATGGTTCACTGCAAAGCTGCATTTCACTCCTCATCGAGGACGTACGGCGCATGTATCGGTGATTCGAGGTTGGGTAACGCAGCCAGATCAAGGCGAAGGTGCATATACAGAAATTGGACTCTTACTCAAGGCTCATAGTTTGTACGCTGGTAGTGGAGCAGGATTATGCGGAGTATCGGTGATTCGAGGATGGGAAACGCAGCTAGATCAAGGTGAAGGTGCATACACATCGATTGAACTCTTACTAAAGGCTCATAGTTTGTGCACTGGTGGTGGAGCAGGATTATGCAGAGTGGGCCAAGGAGCGTGAGGCCCGCAACAAAAATCGTCTAGATGGATTGGACAAGTGCGCAAAGTTACACCTGGAGATTGTTCTGCGGGCCCTGGTGGTGCATCTGGTATTGAGGAGAGGAGCTTCTATACTTGTGTTCGAAAGGGCCACATCCCCCGTGAATGTCCCCAGAGGGTGAAAGAAGCATATTTCAATTGTGGGAAGACCAGGCATCATCAGAATAAATGTCTGAAAACGAAGAAGGCGAGTAGCGATGATCAGAAGCCTCAGGTGGATTAGCAACAACAGCAGCAGTGGGGCAGGTGTTCTCCCTTTCGACTGGAGATGTTCGAGCATCGGACAATGTTGTGCAGGGTACCATTTCCATTGCTTTGCACGATGTGCGTGACTTGTTTTATTTGGGTGCCAACATTCTTTGTTAGCCATGCTAGTCTGGTTCCCAATCAATTATCATCATCATTCGAAATAGACACCCTAGTAGGGAACCCTATTTCCATAAAGTCAATATTTTGTGGGTGTATCATTCGGATGATGAGCATGAATTGGTAGCAGATCTGATGGTACAAGATATTTAGAAGTTAGATGTCATCTTAGGGATGGATTGGCTAGCAGAGTATCACGCTCAAGTCGGTAGCTTCCTAAGTCGGTTACGCTTCGAATTCCCGGTTTGAAGTCATTTCATATCCTCAGCAATGAAGGAGTCAAATCTACCAGGTTCATGTCAGCTCTGTGGTCGTTGCGTTTGTTGGAGGCTTCGGGTTATCTAGTGTGCATGGGGGACGGGAAGGCAGCGAAGGCCAGTATCAGTTTGACGATATTTTATGAACATATTTTCTGATAATTTGTCTGAATTGCCACTGGATTGGGTTCTTAGTCGATCTACTTCTTGGAATGGAACCAATCTCAAAGACTCCATATCATTTTACCAGGCCCACAGACTCCCCATGGGAAGCATCAGCCCTATTTGTTCAGAGAAGGATGTGTCTTTGCGTCTCTGCATTGACTATCTTCAACTGATCCAGATCCTCTACTTGACAACCTAGGGTGTTGCCATCTGTTTGACGATTCCAATGTCGGCGCACCAAGGGAACTGTCTGCCACGATCTGTACAGGGCCACCCCTACATCGACTGCCAGTGAAACTGGTGATTCTGACCCTGACCGGGACATAACAACTGTGGCATCCTCCATTCTCACAGATCTTGCAGGTTAGTCTGTCAATTAACAGACGAACACTGATGATGAAAATGAATAACTCGCCCACACGGCCACACCTAAAACAAATTTGGGAATTTCTCATAATCAAGCATCTATCAACATCACTGCTGGCCAATCCAAATTCCCAACAAAGTGGATAACACAAATCCATCTCGACTGAGGCCTGGCACATCGTCATTGTCCCGTATCCTTGATAGCTGTCTCCACTTTAATAGGTCATCCCGCATAAGCTGATTTTTCTCAGATCCTAGTAATTCAATGGAAGATTTGAAAAACAGATCTCTAACAGTGTAACATCAAACGAGAGAGTGGATGGGTCAAAGTCATTCTACTACTTCTGAAGACTTAACACTTGAACAATCCATGGCCCTCCCGTTATGACGGAGAACATGTCATCCTCAGAGTTAAAAACATAAAATCCACTCTCTCGTTGCAATGTCGTTGTCAAAGACTTGCTAGCCTACAACGAAGGATGTGGATTTCAATGCGTTGGCCTAAGAATTCACTGTATAACGTGTGCATCCATCATTGTCGATTCAATTGCAGCTTTTCCGGGTTAGGATATACACACAATTCCACCATTTGAAGTTCCTCAACGTTGATTTGTAAGTCTGTAACTTCATTCTACTTGGTAATTATTTTGTTTGGACAATAATCTGAGTTTTTTTTTTCTCGCAAGGGTTTTCCAAGAAAATAATTTTGTGCCACTCATGCAAATTTATTCTGTCTACCTATTTGCATGTTTTGACTAAACTTAAAAATCCTGAACAGAATGCATGATAGATCTGAATGTATTTAGTACCATGAAACAAAATTAGATCTTTAGGTCAAACGGTTAAATTCAATTAAAATTTTAAAAGGACCAATCAATCCCACTCTATTTCCTGCTAGACAAATTTCAATTAGTATCAGAATCATGCTTTGCACTTTGGGTTTAACTTGAGTTAAGTTCAGATGTATTTTCTCTCATTCAAAAATAAAACTGAAGAAGAGAATATCCACTGACCACTTGATGGCAACAACTATACATATTGGAAATCTTTCTGAGGTCTCTAGAATTCATTTTAGATCAGATCTCCATATGTGAGACCTCTAAAGACCTCTAAAGAGGCATAGGATTTCATCAAGGACACACATGGAAGAGCATCTACTATTAAATTTTCAAATCTGCAAAATGATATGTCTGATGAATCTATGCATTTTCCTGGATAAGGAAATTCAGATTATAGGATTGTCATAAAATTTAATGAAGTCTACATGAAAGGTTTAGGCAAATTTAGAAGAAACAAAAAATATTGATGATTTTAGAGTGGATGAACTTGTGGTGAGTATTCAAACTTTTGAATCTAACCTACCTCAACCTAGGAAATCCAAGGGAATTCCCTGAGGGCTCCTAGAGAAATAATAGAAAAATATGAAAATAAGTCAAGGGAGAGAATGAAGAGGAGCTACCTTTGTGTAGAAATTCAGGAAAAATAGAAAAAGAAACTCATACATGACAAAATCAAAAATTTGAAAAGACCAAACCCCTTGAGAGGTTTAACAATAAAGATTTTGCAAAATCTGGGAAAGACAAATCCAAATTGATAAATAACTTCAATGTTTTTAAGTATGAATTTGGACACTTCAATAATGAATGTTCTAATAGCAAAAAATTTCCAATGAAATTAATGTCACATGGAATAATAGCAGAGAAGACAGGAATCTAAAAACTCTAGTAGCAATGAAGAACAAAACTACACAGCCTTCTCTATCATGGAGAACAATCATTTCTGAATATAAGTTGAGTCCTGAAATTTCAAGTCATAGTACCTTAAGTACGAGAATGATGATAATGATGAACTCCAAGTAGCATATAATAGATGAGTATAAAATTGACTAAGATCAACAAAAAGCTAATGAGATTAAAAAATTGAAAGAAAAAATAAAAATGTGTTAGAACTAGAAGACATGGAGTCCAACAATAAGATAAATGCTGTAATAATTAAAAAACAAAATCAAACTAGTAAAATGAAATTTTAAAAGGAAAAACTTGAGTTAACAAATTAAAAAGTTTAAGATTTGTCTAAAGGCACGAGAAAGTTGGATCACTTGCTTGGTGTACATCAAGCATGAGGAAATAAAAGAGAACTAGGGTGCCACAGTCAACAAACTAGTATAGCTTCAAAAGGAGTTGTGGCTACAGTAAATCAGAAGTTACAGTCCCCTTTTGATGGAAGCTCGGGTAGGCATCAAATATGAAAAGCTTTAGAAAGAGAGAAACCCTAAAAATGAGAGAAATATAGAGCAAAATTAAAGCTTTGTTACTAAATAACCCTAAAAATGAGAGAAATATAGAGCAAAATTAAAGCTTTGTTACTAAACAAAAGCCAAAGATGAAAAAGGTCAAAAGACTTGAAGAGCCTCTTTGAGTCTTGAAAAATAAAATAATAAAATTTGATGCCTTTTCCCTCCACAATGGGGTCCTATTTATAGGCCTAAAAAGTTTGTTAAGAATGCATCTCTAATCAACAAATCCTAACCAACTTGTTTTCAAATTAAAAATAGAAAAAAATTCCTAACCATAACAAAATCTTAACTAATTTACATCACCTTTACATTACGAGATCAATGCAGCTTGCAATGCAGGTCTTTCTTCAAGTATTTATGTACTTGGATAATGTAGGACAGAGAGATCTCCTCAAACGTGCATGACCAATGTACATAAATAAGAATTATGGAGATGTATCATATTGCTCTACGACACCAAGTAAATTCATAATGATAAAAGACATTTTGATGAAGTACCACTATTGAGAACATAATCAATGTACTACTTTCATATAAAGAGAATTGAGAAAGCAAACCTGATAATAATGCTCAACACTAGGCCATGCAGAAAGGTTTCCATCATCATCAGAAATGCATAAAGGATGAGGGGAGAAGTTTGAAAGTACTCCATAAGGATCCCAAGTCTCATAGAAGAATATAATATTTGCATCATAAGGAATCACAGTCGGATCAACCATTGAGATTTCATCTACTGATGGGATTATGGGCGACAGATCAGGGATAGGCTGAAGATATCCACTGATTAGAAGGTCTGGTCCTATCTGCAATCCGTTAATCAAAATTTAATCATCGAGTCTTTCTGCAGGATAACATTTTTTTTTAGAAATGCAGTTCAGAAGGCATCTAAGATTTGAGTTACGTAATTTTAAACATTTCTTCAGAACTTCTATACCCCAACATGCAAGCATAAGCAAACACATGAATTTTCAGAAAAAAAATGAAAGAAGATGCCAAGCCGGGGAAAAAGGAACAAAGGTAGATATTCAGTACGATACATGATACATCCTTCTGGTCCTGAATTTCAAAAATGCTCCCATCACACTAGAAGCTGAGTTGAATCCCTCTTGTTGGTCCATTGAGAAAACTCATTACCTCAATTAAGGTAATACAATTCCACCAATTTCTTAATAACACATTGATAAACAAGCATGTGTGACTATACTGAGAAAAAGGGAGGCAATTGCATTATTAGCTTCTATAGTAGCCTGCTCTCTGGTATTTTTTTCCCTTGACAATTGGTAGGAACCCCATCGCCACGTCATTAAGAAATATAAGTGTATGGTTCCAGGAAGCATGAAAAATACAATAAAATAAAGGTCTTTTTTTTTGGGAAAAAAACATTACCCCAATTTTATTTAAAATGAAGAATGCCCGATTACAAAAGAACAAACCCAGTGCCATGCAATAAATGACTCTAAATACAAGCACAATTTGGGTCTCAATAGAAGAGAAGTCTACCGAACACCAAACCATCCACAATCACACCCACACCCTACTCCTTGATCAAAATCCTCCCACCCAAGTACAACACACAACTCTCCCCCGCACAAAACATTACCTAATGTTTAATGATATGAATTACCAACTCCTGAATGTTCTCCATGTACAGATTTGTTCCTTTAAAGATGACCTCATTTCTCACAAGCCAAAGTGATCAATCCACCGCAGGCACAAAGGACTGAGTAATCTTCGCCTTCACACTCCTATCGCCCCTCGATCTCAACCTCCTTCCTGCAACCCACATTCCCTCCAAGTCGGTGAAATCCATCACCACATCCGTTGCAAACGACATCCAAAGCCAAATCTGACTGTTCACAGGCATATAAATAAAGGTCTTGTCGGTAGCCGAGGAGTCTACTAACAAAGAAACCTGACGCTAAAAGAACCACAAGTATTATATGTTCTGGTCCATCTTGCCATAAAAACCTGAAAATTTCTTCCAGATGGTCCAAAGGGCTGCAGTAGGAATCCATTTCAATGCGCACTTCACCTTCCCGGACAGGGCCTACATCTGTGCTAGTCCTCATTCCATAATAACGTCATGCATAACCTCGGAAATACCATACTTCCCTAGAAATCAGTACCAAACAAGCCAAGGAAAAAAAATTCTACAAAATTGTCAAGGAACTGTCCTTGGAAGCATCCTAATCCTTCCCAATACTTCAACATCCTTTCCAGCATGGAAAATCCTTGTTCACATATAGCCATGAAAATGCTTGATTTCTTGGTAGAACCATAAAAAGTCAAACCTTCTTTTCCCTGGTTAGTCTGGATTACTATTTCCAATGAGCGAGAATTGTCCATCATAGTTTTAAATCAAGTGCAACCGTGGACCGCACATGCAGTCCGTCTTGAAATAGTACATGTGGTCATCATGTATAGTACATGAGGTCACATACTTATTTGTTATTTCAGATGTTTTATCCCTGTTTGAAGTGCAGTCAATGCGTTGTAACATTTTTTATGTTAGTAACATGTGTTTTTTTTTAATTAAAAAAAAAACAGGAAGGCCATCTACCGCCATTTATTAAAAATAAATGGAGTACATAGCGGGGGGACAAAAGGAAAAAAACAGTAAGGAAAACTAAAACAGCAAAGGAAAAGGCACAGAATCAGTAGACAAGGCATCTACTACCTCCAGGAAAAAATCACCAAACTTGCTTAGTCCACAATAGCTAGATGGCTCCCCACAAATAGGACTCATCCCGGAATAAAAATGCCGCTAATCATTGATGAACTTCTCTATGAACTCCTAAAATTTTCGAAATACAGCAAGGACCCTGGGAAAATGATTTAGTTCCTTGCCAATCAGATTGACCAGAGAGGTATGGGAATCAATGATTGAGATATTTTCGCATTCAGGCTTCTGTCACCTCTCTTTTTTAATCTTTGCCATCCACATCTGGTCCAAAGACCCAAAATTATGGTTGATAACTGTCCCTGCACCATAAGTTCTACACACCTGCTTTGCAATCGAGCAATGGCAGAAAAGATGCTTTGTGGCCTTTGGCTTGATGCCACAGAGAATGCACACTGTCCGCTCTTCCGAGAACCATTTTGATATGTAGACATTTTTCATAAGTCTCTCTTGATACATAAGTCACAGGAAAGCGTGAACCTTACGAGGGACTTTAATCCAACAAATCTTTTTTTTAGGGTTTTTTAGTTTTCAGTCCCTGTAAATATACCTATTTAGAGATCGATCCCTCACTTCTTCGTATTTTGGTTTTAGTCCCCAGATTTAAAGGATATGTTCCTTTTTAATCCCACCCAGGGACTAAAAAGAAAACCAAATAATTTAATGATAGATCCCTCCCAGGGACTAAAAAGGAACATATCATTTAAATCTAAAGACTAAAACCAAAATCCAAAGAAGTGAGAGATCGACCCCTAAATAGGTATGTTTACAGGGACTGAAAACTAAAAACCCTTTTTTTAATAGCTAAATAGACACAAATCGGCCGTCATTCCTCCACCAATCATAACATTGCTTAACAGAAAAACCCTCCTTATGATTCCGGCGAACAGTTCCTTGGATCACTATCATCCATTAATTGTAATTGCTCCATTCATTTTTGCTCCAGCTCTTTCACAACTCATGCAATTCCTCATGTTTGTCTATAACTCACATGCTACACAATCTTTTTCTCCAGTAGAGAATGATATGATCGCATAGAGCGTCTTGTTGCAAACTATACATGAAATTAAGAAACTAGGAGTAAAAGAATGACACATCTTTTGACACGTCGAAACCCAATTGTCTGCCTTACCCACCTCCAAGATTTCTGTTATGGTCAAGAAGAATTTTTGCATAGACTATATTTTCGCTGCAATTGTTTTTATAACCGTTTTCTCTCCTTTAATCCACATTCACTATGCAATAATCTCTTGTGCAAATTATCATTACCCTTGCCAAACATTTATTTCTTTTTCCCAAACAAACAACCTTTAATTATATTGAACATCCAAAGCCAATCTTCAGCCTCCATTTCCTAACGCAATATTTTCCCATTCATATGATGAATCTTGTTTACAGTTGAGACACCACACCAAATGAATGTACCATGTATAATTTATCTAAAGCAAAATGAGGGACCTTGAAACAACAAAGCTATGAGCATATGCATCAAGATTATTTTAATTAATGTGATCCACTTTGACGTAAAATTTCACCATTTTCCAAATAATTCACTTGCTTTGACAATACAGGGACCAAACTATTGAAAGTATGTATGAAAAACATTTTTATCATTAAATAAAACAGAAGTGATAAGCCATCTATACATTACTGTGCTCATTCAAGATGCAGTGTTGTTGCCAAACCAGGAGGGAAAATAATCAAATTGTGTGGATTACAAATATGATCATTTGAATCAACAATTTCTTACAAGTTTTCATATTTAAAACTGAATTACTGATTTCTTTATTGAATGACGGGATTAAAATTGATCATTTACCAACCGTTTCATATGAGACCTCAGTCAAACACCGTGCCTGTGACATCTCAACCATCCCCAGTTCACCAACTGGTGATGGGGCATCTTTTCCTCCAATAATTTTAGCTGCAATAAAGGCATACACCTGCATCAAAAAAAAAAATTTAAACAAGACCTAGCAAGAACGCTCATATCAGCAGTTGCATATAGTAAAATTGTACCATAAATAATATGAAATTTACATGGCCAACTAATGGAGAAATTGAAAGTTGTGGCTTTCATATGGTATTCATTGGCCTACAAAAGGATTTCAATAGATATTCTAAAGATTAAATTGATGATGTTAAGGAATAAGGTTAGGCAGAAATTATAAGTCATTGAAACCTGACCTAATGATCCCAAGCACGAGGCATGCATGGGAAGATACTAAAAACTGTGGGCGGTCATGGACTTTGATCAGGGACTCATCTCTGCCATGCTTGAATTGACTTATTGAAAGGCCGATGATGTTCCTCAGCCCATATTAGTTTTCTTCTTTTTTTTTCTTTTTTTTTTTTGAGAAGAAAAGAAATAATGTCAAGAATGGGATTCAAACCCCAAAAACACCAGAGTGAAAAAAAAATAGTTATTTTTGTCATTTCTTAATCCGGGAATGACCATACATTCTTGCCTTTTGTATTGTAGGGATCAGTTCAATTCTTGTGGGCTCCAATGCAAGATGATCTTTAGAACTGAGAAACAGAGGGGCTACAAGGTCGCTACCCTATTTTTACTAGTACAAATTGGGGCTAGTTTGGACCCACTTATGATGGGCTTAAAGCCCAAAAACCAAGCCCAGAGGGTTTTTTTTTCCACATTTCTTCACAGCCACAGAGGATTGAAACTGGGTCCTCCCCATCGGGAGTGATGTCCCTGAGCACTATGGCAAAGCCAGGCGAGAATAAACGAGGATTAGGCAGGCGCCTAGGTAGAAGCAAGCTTGGCCTGCATTAACCAGGGGATTACCGTGACTAAACTGCCAGGCAGTGATTAAGTGGAGATTAAGAGGGTTTTAATCCAACTAATTCAATTTGTCCCAGTTTTATAGTATTTATATTGGATTTTAAACTTTTTATTTGAAATAAGTACTTTAAACTATTATATTTTAAAAAAAAGTATCTGATAATCCCCACTTAATCCTAGTTCAGCCAATTAATCCCTGGGCAGCCCACCAACTGCTTGAATTAGCTATTAGCAAGACCAATAGTGCAGATATAAAAAAATATACTCAATCTTTTTCATGAATCACATTAGCATTGAAGGGAGAGTAAATTATTTAAATGCTTTCATAAACATGATAATAGAAACCAAAAAGGGCAATGTTGTTTAATAGTTTAGGAAAATGTTAAAATCTCATACAGAATTAAGAGGATTGATCTGTTGTACATTGCAAATTTGTGCAAAGTGGGAATCTTAAATTTATATGAAAATGTACAATTGAATAAAAAAATAGAGAATATTCACTTGATGGATTATCAGTTTTATCAAGTTATTCACTATGGAATCCACTGATATGCATGAAGAAAAGCTCACCTTGTGAATGACATTACATGAAATAGCAGCAGCAGATAATGTCCCTCCACATTCCCAAAGAATAGAAAGATATCCACGATCATAAAAGTACCCATGACATCTCTAGGGTTCAAGAAGTCAAACTCAATTACCTCAACACCTTTTAAAGCAAGCCTTTGCTGAAAATCTTTTCTAGCACCCCGTTGCGTTGCAACAATAGTGAATGCATCAGAGGTATCCCACAAATTTCGATCTTCTGGAAGATCAAGTGTTTGTGACATCACAATTCGGACAGGCACATGCCCTCCTCCATGTCGAGCAGTTAGCCGTGGATCTGCGATTTCAACCATATCAATACATGCAACTAAACACGTACTAAGAAAAGATGTCAATGTCCAATGAAGATGTATAATACCATCACGGCGTACAGTGTTTCCTCCAACAATTATGGCATCACTTCTTCCCCGTAACTCAAATACTCGGTCCCTTGAAAGTTTGCTGCTTACCCAAGATGCATGTCCACTACTAGCAGCAATTTTTCCTGCCAATGCCAAAGTCACAGCTGCTGATAGTCTGATACGGTGATACCAAGCACAATATTGGCTGTTTAACACCTCAACAAGATGAAAAGAACAATATGGGGCAAAATATAAAAAATAGAAACTTTAAAAGAAACATAAATAATTAGACAGAAAGAGAAGATACAAATGAATCTCACCATCTAAGGTCATAGCATACTTGAGAACAGAGAAAGGAAGACAAGAAGCAGCTCTATAGAGTAAAGGTGCATTGACCATTTGGCAGGATTTTAAGGCATCCTATAATATTTCATCTGAGTGTCAGAATGGATTATGCCAATGAAAACAACTACGCTACCTGTAGAAGGGCCAAAACAGTTGCTAAAATTATGCCATCTCATCGAATCTGATCTAAACTAAAAAAGAAAAAGAAAAAAGAATAGAATAGAATATTGGATTTGTATTCAATAATTTCATTTTTATCTACCCATGTATATAGATATGTGCAAAAGGAGATAATGGACAACCTAAATAAAAAAAAGTAACATATAGCAAATATCATAAACATTACTATAAGATCTATAGGTGCGCAGTTCCTTGCTCGTGCAGGTGAAACCAGTACTCTATCTTCTTATATACCTCGTTTTCATTGGGATGTCCTCGGTTGGATGCCAGAAAGAGATTGCGAATCTAAAAACCAAATAATGATATCAGAAGAACAGGATTTATGCATGGACTTCCTCATCCAAACATGCAGAGCCCAGGCATAAATTTTGTACCCCACTTATTTTCATATTTGGTTGTAAGAAACTATCAATTCATTTCAAAAATAAAAAATGAAATTATGACGAAAAGCTCAAAAGAGAACCCCACAGTTTCTGTGACAACTCAGTGAAAAGCTCTCTACTCCACCCAGAAAAGGACAGCTTATACAAATATAACCAATTTTAGATGTCTCATTAATCATGGTTAGCTTTATCATTTATACAAGTTGTTAAATTTTTTAAAAGAAACTGAAGAATTGTAGCACCTCAGACTTTAAGCTTTATCCCTCGTCTTATAGAAGTCTGAACACTTTGTCTATATTGGTCAGCCCAAGCCTGAAGCTCATCTTATATAATGCTACGGGCGAGTTCAAATGTTACATTATATGTGCGATTCAAATTTATATGCCCAATGATGTGATTCCAATTTCTTTACAAGGAAAAAGGACAAGAAGAGAAAGGGAAGATATAGATGCAACACTGTAACTGAACAGAATTCACATGTGAAAAAAGATTATGAATTTTATTCATACATCAACTCACCTTCAAATGAACTTTCAGACAGATAGTATGATAGATTACAAAATGAAAAGTACAAGAGGCATCACAATATTTGATATCACAACCTCAAATGCTTGAGTTTGCAGATCCTCTCCAAGAACATCAACTTGTATCCCTTGGTTTCGCAAGGAGAATATTGCCTTTCCTCGAAGATGTCGTAGGGGATGTCTTATTCCAACAACAACTCTAGAAATTCCTGCCTATTGAAGAAAGGAAATTTTCAGATACTTAAGAGAACAAGTCGCTCCAGTGGTCCTGTGTCAACATCAGTAGTGCAAGAACAAGACATGGAAACAAGGATAAAAATGATATCATAGGTAGTGTTCAAAACCAACTACATGACAATTTCACATTGGAAAAGATCGGCATCCTATTAACTGATACAAAATTCCAACATTGGGATTTTAATCTATAGGCTTGTTGCTTTGGCTTTTGTGTGTAAAATACATATAAATTTTATTTATTTTTTTTTTTTTGGGGGGGGGGGGGGGGGGGCCAATTTATTTACATAAATTAACCAAATACAGGATACAAAAAGTTGTTAAGGCGACATCTCATGAAATATCATGGATAAACGAATAATGTTAGGTGCAGCCCCAAATGTAGTCCTCACATGTTTTCATTTTTTAAAAATAGTAAACGTAATCTAATAAGGTATATGTTTTGATGAAAAGTGTATAACTCCATTTTGAATTAAATGGTCTCATTTTTAGCAAATGAAAAAAAGGTGTATACTTTGCTGAATAGTATATGAGCTATATGAGACTGCATTTGGGGCTATAAAAAGAACCATGTAATGTGAATGAATGCTCTGAGAACATCTATACAACTTTCACATACTAATTCATTCAGTGTTGTTACACACAATTTTTTTTCTAGTCCTAATTCGAGTCTTATATTACGTCGATAGAAAATCACCAAAGCATATACTCACATTGACGAGGCATATGCTTCGATAGAAATTTTTCATATTTTCTATAAATGCATCAATGCAATTCATTAGAGTATATGCTGTAACTTATTAGATGACATGCTATTTTTATAAAATTCAAAACATGTGTGACTGAAATCGGGGCCGGAAAAAGAAATATACATAACATTATCCAATCATGAAAGGGAAAAAAAAACTAGAATCTAAACACTAATTCAAGAAAAACAATACAAAAAAAAAAAGTTTTCTCACCCTGACGAGGGAGGAGACGGGGGTGTGATCACCATAACAGTCGCCGGGTTCCATATTGAGGTACGCGGTGGAGCCCCTGGCGAGTTCGCCCGCGGCCTCCACGGCCTGCAGCTCGGCGCATTTGGTCCCCTGCGCGTGCAGAAACCCCTCCCCGACAACGACGGAAGCGTCGGGGGCTCGTGCGGTGGCGATCACGCATCCGAAGTTAGGGTGTGGGGCGGTGATGCCAGCCGACTTGTCGGCTATCTCCGCAGCCCGTCTGATGTAGAGGGAATCTTGGTGGTGGTGGTGGTGATGGTGGTTGGCGCTGTTACGAATAGAGGATGGGAAGGGTTTTCGTTGTTGGGGGATGGAACAAATGGCTGCCAGAGAGATGGTGGGTGCCATCTTCTTGCAGGGATGTGAGTAAAGGGTTGGAGTCGGGATAGGACTCGATTGTCGGGTTATGGGGACTGAAGGCAGCGTTTGGTAGCGGTACTGCAAAACTGATTTTAACGCTCCGTTTTAAACTACGCAGGAAGCAGCCTCCCTAAACTAAAATCACGGTTTTTTTTATAATGTTTATCTAGAAGGGCCCGTCTAGCCCCACCCATCGATTTTCTTACCCTACCGATCAATAAAAAAAAAAAAACTGGTGTTTTGCTATCCCCACCGATCCGACCAGTTCGACTGGATTTGGTCGTCATTTCAGGTTTCGTGCGACCGGATTTTATCGCCATTTCAGGTTTCGCGCGATCGAATCTGGTCGAACAGGATTTGTAATAAAGTTTATAATTTTTTTTTTAAAACATAATCTCACGACGTGTATCCTCCTTGAATCTTTCATATCACTCCAAGTCTGAGTTGTAATGTATGGAGAATAAATCATTATTCTTAAATGTAGAATATAAGAACAATTTTTTTTACATAAGTTACAGACAAATTTCAAAAGTCAAATATAAAATGTGTTTGAATCAACTGGTACGTTGTTTTGTTTTCAAACAAAAATTCATCTTAACTACAAATTCAAACGAAGCTTAAAAATGATATATATTTGTCTAATAAGATATTTTTCTATAAAAATTTGAATTAATTGAAAGTATATCTACTTACATTTTTTTAATCCCTTAATTGTTGTTTGGATGAAAGAATAAATGTAGAATATGATGGATAAATCCAAAATTTATTTGTTTACAAAAAATAAGTAGATATAATTCTGAACCCTGTTCGACCCATTCCGGTCGCCCAAAACCTGAAATGACGACCCATTACGGTCGCCCAAAAATTGAAATGACGACCGAATTCGGTCGAACTGAATCGGTGGGAACAGACAAACACCGTTTTTTTTTTTTTTTTGATCGGTGGGATTGGAAAATTGTTTGGTGGGGATAGACGGGCCCTATCTAGAATCCGTGAAACTGTTTTGTTGTACTATTACAAAAACAGTATCATGTAATTTTCTGTAAACGTAAAAACTACTCAATCGTACAATTAAACGTTGTCTCAGAGTGTATTATATTGACGGGTGCTGATACACTCAGTCTTTATAATAGCGTGCTATAATAAGTCAGTATATATTATGCTATTATGGACGTCAAATTTTTAAACTACTCAAAGCGGGCCGGGTCGTGGGTCCCATCGGATCCGACCCGGCAAAATAATGGCGGCCCGGGCCAAAAGAGACTCAATTCGAATGCCCATACCCGCCGATTACAATAGGCCAAGTCAGTATTTATCCGATTATATATTGACTTGATCTTCTTAAATATATTGCATTAACTGATAATTATTAACATTCAAATTCAATCAATGATGATATTTATCACCAAATCGAGTCATCAATGACTGTGTCCACCAAATCCCAACAATATATCATTAATATCATTGAAGATTCCTAAAATCCTAACAACATATATTTTGGATTTGGAGTTATCAATATTTGATTCCCAAATCCAAACAATATATGTTAGATTTAGAAACATCATTAATTTATTCCATATAATCCCAAACAAAATATGTGTATTTATCAGGGATAATCAATTATTAATTATGCAAATCCCTGAATATACATAGATTTGATCACCTAAATCAGGGATCTCTTCTCATCCGTCCGATGAAAGAAAGATCCACCATTAATTCTAGGGCATCATCAAAGTATTATAAATAGACAATCAATTCTCTAGAGAAGGGGAGGAGAAACCTTTTTTTCCACTAGACCCCATTCACATGACTACTTCCGAAGTGAAATCCTCACCGCCAAAATAGAGGAACTACGTGTGATTTGATCCCTAAACTAGGGTACGTAGGCAATCTCAGAGGTTACATTAGGTTCAGCCCAAAATCACATCAAAAACCTTGTCCATCAGCCCAAAATCTCTCATCGAGTTCGGTTCGTTCAAGGAAGAGGATCACCGACAACCAAGCGGTACCCGTCGGAGGAGACAGGAGCAGACGGATTCGACTACCCGAACCCGGTAAGCAAATTTTTGCCCCAACAGATATCATAATATATGAGATTTTATCATATTATATAGTTTTTAACATGAAAAAATACACTAATGCATTCAGTATATACTTTATATAACATGATTCCAATTAGAGATTGTATGATTTTAAAAAAAGACCGGTTTAGACTGCCATTGGGGTTGCAAATATCATTTCCTACGTTGACGGATAATGTGATATTATTATTATATATGTATATTGTATTTGGAAAATGTTTTAGACACTCCTCACTTGTTTAAATTTTTTAAAATATTAGACATCATTTTATGAGATATATGTTTTGATAAAAAGTGCATATTGTTCTATTTTGAATTAAATGGAATCATTTTTAACAAATATGGAAAAAAAATTATCGAGATATATAATTCGCGTTGTAGGAGGCGAATTTAACCGAGACAGAGAACGGGAAACAAAACACAGCCGGGCCCATCTCTCAACCGATGAGCCCACAAGCCAAACCATGAGTTCAGGCCCATTGGGCAGTACCAGGATGGGACACCACTGCCCGCAAAGTGTATGGGCCTTACAAGCCCAGAGGTAACAAAGGAGAGTCAGGACGGGCAGGACATATGCCCGAGTACGGCTCAACACGGGAAAGACTGCCCGAACAGAGTGCTGAAGGTTTAATTCGTGTAGCCACGAGGGCGGTCAAAATCGTGGCAGCCCACCTCGTTCAAAGGGCACAACGGTGTTCACGATTGAACGGCTGGGCGGACATGAACCCCTTCACTAAGAGCAAAACAGTTATCAAAGGGAATATTCTCTGACATCTTAAAGGACAGTGCGTCAGGGAAACCGTTACAGGCGAATGATGATCCCTAGGTGCCACGTGTCCCGAATCGGTAGGCCATACAGGGGGTACCACATCACGTTATGGGTACCCCCCCGAGGTCCAATCGGCACGCCCCAATCCAGTATAAAAAGGAGGCTACCCCGCCCTCCTAAGGTATGCGCAACACACTCCACTCTCTCTCATTCTTTCCCTCTTTGGGTTGAAGGTTCTTCTAACAAGAAGGATCACTGACTTGAGCGTCGGAGGGGCGTTAGCCGGCACCACACTGGTGTGAGTTGCAGGTACCTGAGGATCGAAGCCGACGAGGAGCTGTCTGACTTGCAAACAGCGAGGAGGATCTGCGGGGCTAACCGGATCGGCGAAGTCGGAAGCTCAGACCCGCACCATCTCTCCGGAACCAACTCAAAAGCCCGGATCGACCAGGATCCGGCCCAGGAGGACGAACAAGGAAATTCGCCCACCACATTTGGCGCCGTCTGTGGGACATTCTTGAACAAAAGGCCGTCCCAGAAAATCTACCGGAAAAGATGGTGGCGAGGACTCGATCCACGGTCCACGAACATGATGTGGAGGAAGGAAGGGTGACCCCCGACGATCCCCCTCCGCAGAAAGGTAAAGCACAAGTCGGATCATCCTCCCAAGGCCCAACCCCCGAGGCCGGGCGCGATCTTGCGAAGGAGATGGAACTTATGAGCCAACGCTTCGAACATATGGAGGAACTGATGCTGCAGTTCTTGAAGCGCGGAGAAAAGACGCCACCGCCGCCCCCACCAGAGGCTCGGGACCAGCCGAATTCATTCAGAGCAGGCGAGGAACCGCGTGATCGTGATCGTCAGAGCAGAAAGGCGAATGTGCGAAGCCACGAGTCGGTCTACTCATCCGGTGGAGGACACCGTCGTGGCGACAAGCAGGGCATACCCGACATCCCCCCCGAAGGGAATCGCACGAAAGAGGATCGCGGTGAGCAGCGCGACCATTCGCCGCACCAAGAAAGACGAAGGAAGCGAACCAACACTCGCCATACGGGCAGGCGAGAACGCTACCAGAGTCCAGACCGATACTCGGCCTCGTCTGACGACGGCTATGAACAGGAGCATCAGGGGCGTGCAAGGAGGACTTACAGGAGCGAGATGACCAGCACGCGTGATCGGGAGTTTGTTACAAGAGCTCTGAAAGGATTCGAATCGCCCTTCGTCCACCGCATCCTGCACAGCGCACCTCCTAGGAAGTTCGTACAGCCAAAGTTCAGACTTTACAATGGGACGACCGACCCCTTCGACCACGTGCTGGGCTTCCGACATGCTATGGCACTTTACGAACAGCACGATGAGCTCATGTGCCGCATGTTCCCGTCCAGCCTCGAAGGGGAAGCCCTGAGCTGGTTCCACCAGCTCCCTGGAGGATCGATCCGCTGCTTCGAAGAGCTCGGAACTTTGTTTGCAGAACACTTCATCTGCAGCAGAAAACAACAGAAGGACCTTGGCGACCTTATGAAGGTCCAGATGCAGACGGGAGAGTCGATTCGGGCGTATGTAGACCGGTTCCGTCTCCTTATGTTCGAGGTGGATCGGTGCGATTCAAACGCCGCGGTAATGGCATTCAGAAACGGCTTGCCGCCGAAGCATCACCTTCGTAATTCCTTGGTGAAGAAGGTCCCAGAGTCCCTTAGTGAGCTCATGTGTAGGGCGGAGAAGTATGCCAAAGTTGAGGACGAGGCCATCTTTTCGCGACCCCAAGCCGTGGCTGCGGTTGCAAAAAACCCCACACCAAGGGAGGACAAGGGGCGAAAGTCACATGCCGATCAGAAAAATGGCCCGACCGCCAACGAGGTCCGGGAAAGGACGGACACGAAGTTTACTCTCCCCTGGTGCAGATTCTGGAGAAAATCAAGCACGCACCATTTTTCCAGTGGGCGCCTCCCATGAGAGGTGATCCAGCCACTCGGGACAAGGGATTGAAATGCGAGTACCACAGAGATTTCGGGCATCAAACCGAAGGCTGCCGAACCTTGAAAGGGTTCTTGGAATCCCTGGTTCGCAAAGGGAAACTCCGAGAATTCATTGAATCCAGGGATGGGAACAAGCCGGAGAAGCACGTGGTGGCCGTGGGGCCCTCGCATGCTGCGGGGGTCATCGATGTAATATGTGGCGCAAATGACAGAGTCCAAGTCATACGCAAGGACAGCCAAGCGCAACTCGAAACACCTTGAGATTCTGCAAATCGATCAAGAAGCGAAGCTGGCACCGAAGAAAGCAAGGGCCGACGACCCTGGGGTGATCACATTCTCTGACGAAGACCTCACCGGAATCATTGTACCGCACAGCGACGCCCTGGTCATCACGTTGCGGATCGCAAACTTCGATGTTAAGCGCATACTCATCGACACTGGGAGTTCGGCTGACATACTGTTTATGCAGCCATACCTCAAGATGGGGCTGAAGCCTTCAAGCTTGGAACCAATGAGAGAGCCGTTGATAGCTTTCAACGGCAGTCAGGCAGTACCATCCGGGCGCATAACCCTGCCGGTCAGGGCAGGAGACGAAACGGTCATGACAGAGTTCATAGTCATGGACCTGCGTCACCTTATAATGCAATTATGGGGCGCACGTGGTTAGGCGCGATGAGAGCCATTCCGTCTACCTACCATCAGAAACTGCGCTTCCCGTCCGCTCAGGGAATTATGCAGATACACGGAGACCAACTTGCTGCAAGACGGTGTTATGCCATAGCAACCTCTGGGAAAGCCAGACTCGAGGTGGAGGCCGGAGAGGAGGGTGACATTCACCCTAAAAGATAGCAATTATTGAAGGATCGGGTACGGGCAGATGATGCCCGACCCGATCCCGCTCAGCGGGTCGTGGAGGATCTGGAAAAAATAATCATCGACCCACAAAATCCGGAGAAATACTTCCTTATCGGGACCGCGTTAAACCCGGCCGAGAGGGAGAGAATGATAGAGTTACTCAGTCAGTACAGGGACGTGTTTGCTTGGACACCGTCCGAAATGCCGGGTATTGATCCAGAGGTAATATCCCACCGGTTGCACATCTCCCCGACGGTCCGTCCCGTTAAGCAGAGACAACGGAGAGTGGCCCCCGTCCACGCAGAGGCCATAAAGGAGGAAGTGGGAAAGCTATTGGAGGCCGGGTTTATACGGGAAATTCGATACCCAGACTGGCTAGCCAACACAGTGGTTGTGCCAAAGAAGAATAAAAAATGGCGCGTCTGCGTTGATTTCACCGATTTGAACAGTGCCTGTCCGAAAGACAGCTTCCCCCTCCCAAAAATAGACCAGCTGGTGGACGCTTCATCGGGTAATGAGCTGATGAGTTTCATGGATGCATACTCGGGATACCATCAAATTCCGATGAACAAGCATGACGTCGAAAAAACGGCCTTCATCACTCCCGTAGGAACCTATTGCTACAAAGTAATGCCCTTCGGACTAAAGAACGCAGGCGCAACCTACCAAAGACTGGTCACGAAAATGTTCGAGCACCAAATCGGCAAGACCGTGGAGGTGTACATCGACGACATGCTGGTGCGAAGCGTTCGGAAGCAGGATCACCTCGGGCACCTAAAAGAGGCCTTTGAAGTACTTCGAAGTTATCGCATGAAGCTGAATGCAGCTAAATGCTCCTTCGGAGTGGAGTCCGGAAAATTTCTTGGTTTTCTAACCACTCACCGAGGAATTGAGGCCAACCCCGATCAGATTAAAGCGGTGCTTGAAATGGATCCGCCAAGGAATCGGAAGGAAGTTCAGAAGCTGACCGGGAGATTGGCCGCCCTGAATCGATTCATCTCCAAAGCAACAGAAAGGAACCTTCCTTTCTTCAAATTGCTCAGGAAGACTGAAAAGTTCGATTGGACTCCCGAGTGTCAGCTGGCCTTCGAAGAGCTAAAGAGATACCTCTCGTCACCTCCGCTCCTGATGAAACCCAACCTCGGTGAGCCACTTTACATTTACTTGGCGGCATCCGATCATGCGGTTAGTTCCGTCATAGTAAAGGACCACGAAGGGTTCAAAGGCCCGTTTATTACGTTAGCAAGTCTCTTCACGGACCAGAGTCCCGATACTTATACTTGGAGAAAGTAGTCTACGCCTTGCTCGTTTCATCTCGGAAACTCAGACACTACTTCGTGGCTCATTCAATCAACGTCGTAACCGACTATCCCTTGAAACCCATTTTGAAAAAAGCAAACATCACAGGGCGTATGCTCAAATGGGCGATCGAACTCTCTCCCTTCGATCTGTATTACGTGCCGAGAAACGCCATTAAGGGGCAAGTCATTGCCGACATTCTGGCCGATCTGACACCACCTTCTGGCGAAATTTTGACAATAGAGAATCAAGAAGAGGGGTCCGGCCCAAAGTGGACCTTAAACGTCGACGGAGCCTCTAATCGAAGGGGCGCGGGCGCGGGATTGGTTTTAAAAAACAGCGACGGGCTCTTATTTGAACATGCCATCAAGCTGGGTTTTCGGGCATCCAACAATGAGGCCGAATACGAAGCTCTCATCGCAGGACTGGATCTCGCCGCTCATTTGGGAATACGAGTCATCGATGTCTACAGCGACTCGCAGCTGGTGGTGTTCCAAAGCACCGGCGAATATGAGACCAGAGACGAGAGGATGACATCGTATCAACAAAAGGTGCAATCATTGCTCTCCCAGTTTGAATCCGCAAAAGTACATCAGGTAGAAAGAGAGCTCAACACTCAAGCCGATGCTCTAGCAACCTTGGCGTCATCTGTCAGCGGGAAGCCAGCCAGAAGTATCCAACTTGGCTACCTTAAATCCCCGAGTATCGAAAGGCTCGGCGAAATTTTAACAATCTCCTGCGTGGAGGACTCCCCCAATTGGATGACCGATATCAAAAAGTACCTATCGGAAGGAACCTTGCCAGAGAGCAAAATCGAGGCGAGAAAGCTGAGACAAAGGGCAGCCAGGTATTGGGTTTCATCCATGGGAATCCTCTATAAAAGAAGCTTTCAAGGTCCATACCTCAGATGCATTGGACCCCGGGAGGCACAGCGAGTCCTCAACACATTACATTCTGGCCTGTGTGGAGGACATGTGGGTTCCCGATCACTAGCCCTGCGGGCCGTGTCAATCGGTTATTTCTGGCCAAGCATGAAGAGAGATTCAGCCGAGTTGGTCCAGAAGTGTGAGAACTGTGCGGTTTGGGAATCTTATTCACCAGCCGGCAACGGAAATGGTTCCTATGAAAAGTCCATGGCCGTTCGCGCAGTGGGGTTTAGATATTGTCGGACCCATGCCTACGGCTCCACGGCAAAAACGCTTCCTGCTAATAGCCACCGACTATTTCACCAAGTGGGTAGAGGCGGTACCCCTGGCAAGGATCAGAGATATAGAGGTCAAATCATTCCTTTGGAAAGACATAGTATGCCGATTCGGAGTCCCGCAAACATCATTTCAGACAACGGAAAACAGTTCGACAGTAAACTGATAAAGAATTTCTGCGAGGAATTGAAAATACAACACCACTTCTCTACCCCACGGTACCCACAGAGTAATGGGCAAGCAGAGATTACTAATCGGACTATTCTGGACGGCTTGAAAAAGAGGCTAGATAGCGCGAAAGGGAAGTGGGTCGATGAACTACCATCGGTCCTATGGGCCTATCGAACTACCTCAAGAAGGTCCACCGGCGAAACACCTTTTTCACTAGCATTCGGGTTGAAGCCGTCTTGCCGGTTGAGACCGAAGTGGCCACACACAGAACCGAAAACTTCGACGGAGCAGCGAACGATGAGCAACTAATGCAAGACCTAGAACTTCGGGACGAAGTAAGAGAAATTGCAGCCATCAGAAACATGGACTACCAGAATCAAATATCCAGATACTACAACCGGCGAGTAGCAGGCAGAAGCTTCAGAGCCGGAGACCTGGTCCTTAGAGAAATCTTCCCAGAACCAAAAACAAAAATGAAGGCAAGCTAGGTCCAAATTGGGAGGGCCCTTTTAAAGTCACCAAAGTTGGACCAAACGGGGCTTACCACCTAGAAACAATGGGAGGGTTCGAGGTCCCTCGCCCTTGGAATGTAATCCATTTGAAGAAATATTATCATTAAATGAGAAGTTTCTTGTTTCTTCCATTAAATCTTCTAAGCACGGAACAACACGACAATAAAAGACGCGCTCAACGGGCTGGGTCTGATCGGGGTCGCTTTTAGCACCCGATACCACTCAGCCCTCGCAGCACGCACTAGCCGAATGGCCCCCTAAGCCGCGCTCAACGGGCTGGGTCTGATCGGGGTCGCTTTTAGCACCCGATACCACTCAGCCCTCGCAGCACGCACTAGCCGAATGGCCCCCTAAGCCGCGCTCAACGGGCTGGGTCTGATCGGGGTCGCTTTTAGCACCCGATACCACTCAGCCCTCGCAGCACGCACTAGCCGAATGGCCCCCTAAGCCGCGCTCAACGGGCTGGGTCTGATCGGGGTCGCTTTTAGCACCCGATACCACTCAGCCCTCGCAGCACGCACTAGCCGAATGGCCCCCTAAGCCGCGCTCAACGGGCTGGGTCTGATCGGGGTCGCTTTTAGCACCCGATACCACTCAGCCCTCGCAGCACGCACTAGCCGAATGGCCCCCTAAGCCGCGCTCAACGGGCTGGGTCTGATCGGGGTCGCTTTTAGCACCCGATACCACTCAGCCCTCGCAGCACGCACTAGCCGAATGGCCCCCTAAGCCGCGCTCAACGGGCTGGGTCTGATCGGGGTCGCTCTTAGCACCCGATACCACTCAGCCCTCGCAGCACGCACTAGCCGAATGGCCCCCTAAGCCGCGCTCAACGGGCTGGGTCTGATCGGGGTCGCTAGCACCCGATACCACTCAGCCCTCGCAGCACGCACTAGCCGAATGGCCCCCTAAGCCGCGCTCAACGGGCTGGGTCTGATCGGGGTCGCTTTTAGCACCCGCCACTCGAAGCCCTCGCAGCACGCACTAGCCGAATGGCCCCCTAAGCCGCGCTCAACGGGCTGGGTCTGATCGGGGTCGCTTTCAGTACTCGATACCACTCAGCCCTCGCAGCACGCACCAGCCGAATAGCACCCTAAATCTAGCTCAACGGGCGCTGAGCACTCAACGGGCAAAGTTCAAGCTCGACTCAACCCGATCAATCATACGTCGAGAGGAACGGCAAAACGGAGCCCGCATATTGACCCCCATACGGATAAATGTACCAGCAATATCATTAAAAAAAAAGGGTAGGATCGAGGCGCAAAACCATTTTAATACAACACAAGCATTCAACTCATTACAAAGAAAACAAGGGTAGTCCAATGTCCTTTAAGAATACAACGAAACGTAAAAAAAAAGGGGGGGCGCCGCCATCCCAAACAGCACTACAGGAGATCGGAGCACCCTAACTTTCTCGAGCAACATGGCTTGACGAAGTGCGATTAATCGAGGGAGCGCAGTCTTCCAAAGCATTCGAAGGGCCTTCTGGGTAATGAGCCGACACGGCTGGGGTTTCCTCCACACCAATCGTGGTCTGTAGGGCGTCACTTTGCAAACATCGACTCTCCGGTCCAGCAGCGACCTCAGAGGATTCACTCTTTACCCCTACAACACTGGCAGCTAAGGGCTTTTGTGCAGCCGGGTTATCTCGGTGACCAGGAGAAGGAAAGTCATCGACATCTATTATGTTGGTTAAATCACAACCAAGGAAACTGGTTACCTGTTCAGGGATCCCTCCGTGCTCGGGGAGTGTGGTAAGATTCACAGGATCATCACCTGCGTCCTCGCCCACATGATCGGGGACGGACGGGCTCGAAGGTCGAGTGACTCGCTCGCCGCCAGGAGCAGAGACCCCCTCCTGGCCATCCTGAAAGCCCCTGCGGTACCCCTGATCGTAAGCATCCAGAGCAGCCTCCCTGGACTTCTCTTCAATTGGATCCAGGCGATCCTTTACCGTTTGGAGGACATTGATCTCGAAATCCAACGCGACCTCCCTACTATGGCGTTCAAACTCCAACACGGCCTGGGCCCTTTCGGCTCGTTCCTTGTCCAGCGCCTGGGACAACTCGAGGCATTCCCTCTTGAGTCGTCCAACGACTCGGGAATGTTCTTCCTCTGCAGCTCTCAGATTGGCCTCGACCTTCTCTCGAGTGATGCGCTCTTCTTCGCAAGCCCGATGAGCCCGGGCGACATCCGCAACGACTTGTTCGTAGGACGGGCTTACTGCACCCGCGTAAACACCAAGCTACAGCGCAGAAAGAAAATGAAGCTGATGAAATAAGCACGAATTTAAAAATTTTCGACCCCTCCCTCGCCGGAACGCAGAAACTAATATTACCTGATATGCTATGCTCTGAAGAATGGAGCCGATCTCTGGAATGGAGATGGCGCCGGCCAGGCCCTGTCCTTCTCCAATACGACTGATCGGATCAGGCCAAGGGCTACATCCCGATCCTTCAGACCAGAGTCGGTAGTCTGAACGGGGCGAGATGTTGCCCGGGGAGCAGGAACGAAGGGACGGGCCCCGGAGTCCCTGACGGCGAGCGGTGGAGGTGGCAGCCGAAGGGCCGAAGCAGCTTCCTTGCCTTTGCTAGCAAGGGTGTCAGTTAAAGATGGCCTCGGTTGAGGTGACAAAGCAATCGGGCTAGCCACAGCAACCTTGCTCTTTTTGGAAGGAAGGGTGGAGGCCTGCGACGCGGAGGATAGTCGCTTCTTCTCTGAGCCGGGGAGCTGACCGATTCTCCCCGACTGAGCGTCCACCTCAGCTCGAAGCGCCGCCAGCCTGGCCATCTTCTCCTCGCTGGAAGGGGTCTTCGACCCCACAACAGGATCGGTGCCCGACCTGTCTATTGGAAGGGAGGGAGCAAGAGGATCCACTGCCGCAGACCCCTTCTCCTTCACGATGCCGGGCTGAGCAGAACCCACCTCCAGGACGAGACCCCTCTTGTCACTGGAGCGAGAACCGGATGCGATAGGGCCCGGCCTATCCTCTGGGCGGGCATCAGTTGAAGACATCCCGAGCTGAGGACGGCTACCCCTCTTCTCCGAACTCGTCGCTGACTTCCCAGCGGAATGAGAGCCAGACTTTTCCCCCGATCTGGGGCTTCCTCTCAGGCCTCTCCGCAAACGAGAGCCATGCCGAGCACCGCCAGATGAGCTTTCGGTCACCATTGGGTCACCAAAGCCGAGCTTATACAGCGGCCGCAGCTCTTCCTCGGAGTCTCCTTCGGACGTATGAGAGCGAACCTCCTGAGCGGCTGGGGACGCAACTGGAGACGAGTGAGGGGGATCTTCGAAGATCTCGGTCAGACGCGGTCTCAGCCGACGAGTGCTGCTAGGATTCGGGTTATCCCAGCCCAGAAGCCTGAAGAAAGCTCGGTCGTTTATTCGAAATGCGGCGTTCACGTGCTCCAGCTTCACGGAACTCTCGGAAGGGCGGGAGTTAGCACAGGGAGCTGGAGCCGAACAAAAGAAGGATCAGTTAAAGTGAAATTAGATGTTCAGCCGCAAGCGAATAACGAAAATGACTGCCCGACCTATCGCGCCCATTAAGATAGAGCGTGGCACCCTCCAGATATCTTCGGGGGCATTGCCAAATTCCCAGTTCCCGGATAGGATTATTAACTTACTCTCGGCCCAACCTTTGTCGGAATCTGGAAGCTCGTCTACGAGCTTCCGTCTAGAGTCCCTAGCCCTAAAATGGTAACCCCTACCGGACTTTCGAAGCTCGTATGTGTGCATGATCTCGGGGACTCCCAAATCAAGGTCATAATCCCTATTCATGGCAACATAGCACATTAAAACCCTGAAGAAATTGGGATTGCACTGAGTAGGGTGAAGGTCAAACGTCGACAAAAACCTCCTAACGAGAGGGGGAAAGGGCAGCATTAAACCACCCCTCGCGATCTGCGAAGGGTACACATACATACTCGAGTGGTCTAAGCGCTCTAATGGAATGGGGAAGGATTCGTAAGGCGACCATTCCATTCCTACCGACTCGGGGATGTCAAACATACCCCTAAGACCAGCCAACGACTTTAAGATCGACATCCTCAAAGAGGAAGAACGAGTGCAACAAAAGGAACGCTTAGATAGAAGGGCAAATGTAACAGACAAAGCTCTCCTAACGCATAAACCCTACGACAGACAGAGACGAAGAAAACCGAGTAGACAGGTTTAAGAAGAAGAAGAAATACCTTTGACTTGGGCAAATGAAGCGGTGATCGCTAAAAACGAATATAAAATCCCTGTTTTAAAAAAACGACGGACCTGCCAGAAAGGCAGTGTGTCTTTTCGGATGACCAACGAACGACGAATGGTCTTGGAAGGCGAGAAGTGCGGCAGCCCTAATCATGGAAGATGATTCGAACGCCTTAAAAATCCCGCCCAAATCGGCCACGTGTAAAGCCTGCCCAAGTCTCTGACATCCGAAGATACGCGCGATCGCGAAGCCCAGGTTTTTCGTGGTCACCAACGGCAGATCATCCATCCAATCTGGAAAATCGAACGGTACTGACGAAACTCGGCAGATGGAACCGCGGATGGACCGATTTGACCAAAAAGTGTAAGGGCAGGGGTAAAATCGCGAAGAATTCCCTCGGAGCAGGAAGGACCCTTGCCCGACTTAGCGAAACTGCCCGTTCTCACCCGTCGACCGAGCTAAAAAGTATGAGCATTAAAACAGTGGCATGCAGAAACGAAAATAGTAAAAGACAAAGGAATGACGAATTTCCCACGGTCCCTTCCAAATAGAAATTTATTGTTCATACAATAGCTAAAAAGAAAGAGAGGGCCATAGATAGGCAGCATGAAAACGTCTCAATGGGAGACAAGACCACCAAAACCGGAGGAGAGGGCCGCAACACCGGATCAGGACGCGGTTGGTCCCTCCCCCCGAACACGAGTCCCGGCTCGTCGGCGCCTTAGCAGCAAGCGGAATGACTCATCCAGCTCGCGGACGGAGGGGTACGCATTACCGGACGACCCGTCTTGAAAACCAGCTCGGTACCCAGAAACATAATCCTCCAACCGCTCCTCTTCCGGGTTGAGGACGGAAAGTCCCCTCGGTACCTCTGCGGAAGACGAAGGCCGTCCGGCCACCTCCCGTTGCGCAAAAGATAACCTCGGCGGCAAGGGAAAAATCGGGATGGGATCATTCCTCCTCATCCGACGGGAGCCAGGATCCCCTCGTTCCCCGGGACATGATCGCCTTGACAATGAGGGCCTACCCGCGGGAACAAAATAAGGGAAGGCACGGGACGCTGTCCTCACGTCACCCCTGGCGCGATAAGCCGCCAGTGGGAACGGTCTGACATGAAGAGCCACGGTTAGTTCGACACGACGGGAAGCATCCCCGAGTAAGCTAACCCAGCTCCGCTCCCGAAAGGCCAGCGCCTTGGCAATATCCTCCAGCCTGAGCTCTCCGTCCGAAGGACAGTCCAAGTCCCCTGCTGCAAAGAAGAGCTCAATAGGAAACAAATCCCATAAAAGATGCTGATTACGCGGTAAAACAACAATGCCGGAACAGGTAGAGATTATTTACCAAGAGAAGAGGACCTAAACACGGATGGAAGCTGCCATGAGGAGTCCGCTGATTTCCACATCCCTGAAATCCTTAGAGGATGAGTCTTCCACCCTACTATGAAGTTGTCATCCACGTCCAAGATCAGGGGAGGGACACCCGAGCGCCTGGTCAGGCCATAGCTGCCGTCCCCCCCCTGTGACGGTTTAAGCTGATAGAACTTCGAAAGCTCCTTCAGCCTAAATCGCACCTTGGCCGCATGACAAAGGGCGACCACACTGGAGAGAATCAGGTAGCTATCAGGGGTCAACTGAAGCGGATGGATACCGTACCACATCAGGAAAAACCCTATGAGGTCAGGAAGGGGAAAGAATAGTCTCCCTATCTCTATCTGTGAAAAATAGAATATGCATGAATTCTGGTCCGGAAGAGGGGGCGCCTCGCCCTCGTAAGGAACGACCGTAATATCGTCAGAAATGGTAGGCATTCTGACCAAAACAAGAACAATGCGAGAAGACTTTAAAAAAAAGGAAGAAGTGAGCAACACATCTACCACAAGCCGATTATATACGTGAAGAAGAACGAACATGCATTCAATGCAAATTCAAAGTCCCGACATCGCTACGGGAAGATGAGTCAAACATTAGACGGGGATACGAAGAGGCGCTCATGTAATAATGGGCCACGCCCGTTTACCGATGGAACGATAGAGACAACCCCTCCGTCGAAGCAATCAACACAGCCATTAAAGGGCACAATTAGTTACCACGCACGAACTTCAAAGAATCAAAAGACTTAGCACGCAAAAGAATGTTTAAACTCGGGACGCAGCCCGGACAAAACACCCGGTCTTCGCCGGGAAGATGTTCGCAAAAGGGAAAAGTACAAAAGAAACGAAATCAAAAGAGGCAGAGAGCATGAGGCATTGGCACCGGCTTTACTCCTGGCGTCCAGGGCGAGAGGTGGAAGTAGTCGGCCGAGTTGATGTCCCCGGATCCTCCTCCGCGAAAGGACCGCACTTCCTTTCAAAAAGAGAGAGATGATACATCTCCTTCAGTTTAGACTCCGAAGGGAAGGCCTGGCCATCTTGTCTAGCCGAGTAGCCCGTGCTAAAGCCAGCACAGAAGTCCTTGAAGCGCTCGCTCTCCTCCTCCTCGATCAAGTGCTTCAGCCTCTCCACCTCCCTACACACGGCACCGACATGGCCACACGCCACAAGGCTGGCCTTGCGGGAAAGGGCCGGGGGCATGGAATACTTGCCCATGGCTCCAACTCGGGTAGGGCTAACACAGTACACATACTGAGGCACCCGAGACGGAGATATGGGAGGGGACATCGAAGCCCGGGGCCCCCTCTCGGTCGTAGGGGATGACCGCGGAGGCTCGACAGGTTCCCTCTCCTGGGAGAAGCGCTCCGCAGGAGTTACAGGAGGCGGGGAGGGCGATGCCGGATGAGCTAAAGGAGAGCTTCCACCACCGAACTCACCCACACCTTCTTCGAAAGTCCTGGGGGGCGAGCCAATGAAGGGCCGAGGACTGCCCGATCTCTCTTCCTCCACCCTATTCCGTTGGACGGATGACGAGGCGGGAGGGGGGGTCCGAGAATGACCACCCATGGGGAAGGTCTCCTCGTCGCTATTTTCGTCCTCGGCGATAACGATGGGGCGGTCATAGGGTACAGATGACCGGACCGCAAACCGGGGCCGACGACTCGACCGCCTCAACGCCTCCCCGGGATTAGAAGAGGAACCAGAGACGCCGCCGGAAGACGAGGCGGGCGGAGGACGCCGATTCGAGGGCCGGCTCACGGGTGGATGAGGAGCTACCGGTAAAGGACGAGCGACGGAGCTCGAAGAAACCGCACCGAGTAGGGTCTTCCAGCTCCTACCTTCAAAGGCCAGGGCCCGTTCTACGTCTTCCGATCGCAGGACCCCTGGCGGGGGGCAGGCGTTCAGAGAAGATGCACCTGAAACAAACGCGAGAAAGTCGTAAGCCAAAGACTACATTTCATGAGATGAACTAAGTTGAGTCCGATACAAGGGCAAGGGAACTTACCCGAGCCTAAGTTTGGCCCCCTCATCCTGGTCGGGATGCGGAAGGGGCAGTCTTCCGGAAACCAGGGACCCCGGACACGAAGGACCTTCGAGCGCCAGTCGTAGATAAACTCATTGGCGTCCAAGATCAGTGTTCCCGAGGCGGGTCTCCGAGACAGATAAAAGAGGGGGCATCCTCCAGTCAGGGGCTTCAAGATATAGAAGCTCCTCACCTCGTTAAGCCCAAGGCGGATGCCGAGGGCGCGATTAAGAGCGGCGACGGCCGCTAGGATACGGAACGCGCTCGGAACAAGCTGGAGGGGGTGAAGATCGAAAAAACTCAAAAACTCGACTATCAGCACGGACAGAGGGAATAGAATCCTTCCGGCCTCCACCTGGCCGGAGTAAACCCATAGCGACGAAGGATCGCGCGGAGGGGGCATCTCCCCCCTGTACTCTTCTACTATGATGACCCCAGGTAACTGCGCCATCGGACAAAGGAGATGAAGACGAAGAACAGGAAGACAGTCGAGACTCGAAACGGGTTTGATTTAGTGACAGGTACGGGAATCGCACGAACAGTCTGAGCATATAATAAGAATCCGATTTTTCGTATCCTCAACCGTCGCGACGATTCGAAATAAGGGCGAGGCGGCAAAAGTCTTTGAAATATGCGCCTGCGTAACATTAATGAGGAAAGCGTACGGATAAGTGACAAGTAGCTCTGAGAGATGTCGACAGACTCGCCGGTCATGACTAGGTGAAAGCTGACGGAACACGGCACCCCTGTCGAACGAGCCTCCTCTGGTCAGTTCTTTCGGACTCCCGAGACCCTGGAAGCCCAAAAGAAGGGGGCATTTGTAGGAGGCGAATTTAACCGAGACAGAGAACGGGAAACAAAACACAGCCGGGCCCATCTCTCAACCGATGAGCCCACAAGCCAAACCATGAGTTCAGGCCCATTAGGCAGTACCAGGATGGGACACCACTGCCCGCAAAGTGTATGGGCCTACAAGCCCAGATGTAACAAAGGAGAGTCAGGACGGGCAGGACATATGCCCGAGTACGGCTCAACACGGGTAAGACTGCCCGAACAGAGTGCTGAAGGTTTAATTCGTGTAGCCACGAGGGCGGTCAAAATCGTGGCAGCCCACCTCGTTCAAAGGGCACAACGGTGTTCACGATTGAACGGCTGGGCGGACATGAACCCCTTCACTAAGAGCAAACAGTTATCAAAGGGAATATTCTCTGACATCTTAAAGGACAGTGCGTCAGGGAAACCGTTACAGGCGAATGATGATCCCTAGGTGCCACGTGTCCCGAATCGGTAGGCCATACAGGGGGTACCACATCACGTTATGGGTACCCCCCCGAGGTCCAATCGGCACGCCCAATCCAGTATAAAAAGGAGGCTACCCCGCCCTCCTAAGGTATGCGCAACACACTCCACTCTTTCTCATTCTTTCCCTCTTTGGGTTGAAGGTTCTTCTAACAAGAAGGATCACTGACTTGAGCGTCGGAGGGGCGTTAGCCGGCACCACACTGGTGTGAGTTGCAGGTACCTGAGGATCGAAGCCGACGAGGAGCTGTCTGACTTGCAAACAGCGAGGAGGATCTGCGGGGCTAACCGGATCGGCGAAGTCGGAAGCTCAGACCCGCACCATCTCTCCGGAACCAACTCAAAAGCCCGGATCGACCAGGATCCGGCCCAGGAGGATGAACAAGGAAATTCGCCCACCACACGCGTAAAATGGTATATTTCGCTGAATGGTTAACGGGATATATGCGATTACATTTAGGATTATAAAAAGTATTATGTGTAACTGTGCTCTTTTTTTAAAAAAGTATTATGTGTAACTGTGCTCTTTTTTTTGTGGGGGGGGGGGGGTTATACACACATCGTGTGTGTGTGTGTGTAATAATTACAAAAGAAAATGTAACAATAAAATAAAGATTATTTGTAGACTTCTTAATCCAAAGTGTTATATCCATTACATACTCGTTTATAGGCTTTCATTGGGGGCATGTTTGGATACGATACAATTGGGGATAGATTTTTGTTTGCACAAGGGCAATCACAAATTAATGTTTGGTTATGATAATTAGGCGTATCAAATAAAATCTCAGTGTTTCTATTTGCAGTATTATATAGGACAATCAAATCTTAACCAATCCCATGTGTTTTTATTTGTAACAGTTTTTATTTCCACAAAATTCGGATAACTCTAACAAACAATATCTCTCGTGTTCAACATATAGGAGACTCGATCAATCATATGACATAAAATTGTTTACATGGATATTTTTTTAAGAAAAATACATTTTTTTTACTGTTCTTTTGTTTTCTTATATATATTATTTCATTATGTTATTGTGGTCCAAATTATTTTTTATTTATGATTTGACAACACCAAAATAAATTTGGTAATTTCTTATCATTATTTTATTTTTTTCCCTTTATTTATCATTTTTAAAAATTGTCTTTATTGTGATTTTAAGAACAACCCAATTATAATTTTTAATGGGTTTATTCTTAAAATTTCTCATCTTACTTTTTGTTGTTTTTCATTGTTTTTTGGGATTTTTAGTTTTAAGTCCCCGGAAACTATCGAATTTAGCGATCGATCCTCGATTCTTCATATTTTAGTTTTAGTCCCTGCATTTAAATGATAATTTAGGAATAGGTCCCTCTCAGGGACTAAAAAATAAACTTAAGAATTTAGGAATGAGTCCCTCCCAGGGACTTATTCCTAAATTATCATTTAAATGTAGGGACTAAAACCAAAATATGAAGAAGTAAGGGATCGATCGCTAAATTTGATAATTTCTGGGGACTTAAAATTAAAAATCCCTTGTTTTTTTTATCTGTCTTTTTAAATTTTGCATTTTAATTATGACATGTTATAAATGGGTCGCTTAAGTTGGTATATGTGCAAACAATTTCACATATGTAAAACAACCAGCTGCAATGCAAACATGAACATATATGTAAATGACATCACAACATAAAAATAGACAAACATACAAATAATATACAAATGTTTTCCTACACGTGCAATGCAAAATTTGTATGTACAGGAAAACACATACAAATAATCACTGCATCCAAACGCTGTTTTGGGTTTTTGATTTGAGGAGGGTGAATGAGAGAGAGAATGAGCGTGAATAATGGTTCTCTTTTTTAACTGACTTTAACACTATTAAGTGCCTCACGCGCCTCACGTGACTCCCCGCCACACGTCGACTTGTCATTGGCGGAAACAGAGAAACTCTATTTTGGCGGAACAGCGGTTCCGATCCCGTTTTATAAACTCAAAAGTGTGCAGAGGAAAACCTCCCTCCACATACTGTATACAACATTTTGGCCCCAAAAGAGCTGGCTTATACAAAACACTTTTTTAAAAGACTCAAATTCTCAAGGACAATTCACAATTTTTTAAAGATTAGACCATCTCCAGCCCTTACTCAAATCCATACTTAAATTTCACTTAAAATTTGTGTAAAAGTTTGATTTGATATGATGTGTCTCCAACCATCACTTTGTGTTTTACTCAAATTTTAAAAAAAATTCACATATTCTTCTAATTATTTCCTATAAACATTTTCAAAGCCTTTCCCCAAATATTTTTACTACTCAATTTTTCTTCCCTTCAATATATTTAAATTTAAAAATTATTATCATCCAATTTTTTTAAAAGAAAAGGTAAAAATAATTTTTTTTACCAGAGTAAAAATAAAAAGTTAAAAAACAAATATGAAGACATAAGAAAGAAGACCATTTTTTTTAAGAGATGGTGAAACTTTTTGGAGGTGGGAAGACATCTAATATAATTCAACTCAATGTGGAGTTGAAGGAAATGAAGGGAAAAAAAATCCACGTTGGAAGAAAATGCGGAGATAAAGGGAAAAAAATGTTAAAAATTTAGGTAAAATTTTGAGTCTTAATTTGAGTAAAGATTTGAGTGAAAGCTTGATTTGGTATGGATATGGGTAAATTGTTGAAGAGGATTTTGGGTGATTTTATTCAAATTTAAATTTAAATAAAATTTTGATTATAGGATTGGAGATGCTCTTACAGAGGTATTCATGTCCCTACAATCATGAATTTTACATACAAGTTTTTGTCAAAAGTGGGGCAAACATACAAGTCCTTTTAAACCCTCAAAAATCTATATACATTTCTACTGCCAACAGAGGTTAACCCTAACCCAACCTAACCTAGTATCCTAACCTATACCATGAAATGATTAAATTTTCTCCAACTTTTTTATACCTCCAAAAAATGGCTCTATGGGAATTAAGAAATATAAAAGTTCTCTAGGGGACTAGGGGTAAATTGGTCTTTTGTAAGGAATAATTTGTCTTTATGATTATTTATAAGGATTGTAATATCTACACAATTATATGGTGATGGAATAATGTGAGAATATTATGTTTAAAATTGGATAAAAATTTAATCTATGGATAATAATTGAGTTTTTGTGAGTTTTTAAGGACGTAGATATTTTTAATCCTTTTTTAAAATTAGTAAATCACATCTAATGAGTTATATGATTTGATAAAAAGTGTATATCACTATGTAATAAATTGAATGGATATATTTTTAGTAAATGTAAAAAAAATTAAAAAGGAGGTATATACCTCACTCGATGGCTTCACGAGACTATCCGCGCGAACTATGTGTAATAATGTTCTTTTGAAAATCTATACGTTCATTGATCATGTTAAGAACGATTAATTTAATTTTTGAGTTAATTCAAATTAAATTATGATGTTATCATGATACGAGAAAATTATTAATTATTATTAATAATTAAAATTGTATAAAAACTCATTTTATGAACTTATTTGCAATTTTCAAATCTTAAAATTTACTATGTTTTTAAGCCTTGAAATGATTTCATAGCAAGATTTATTATATAAAATTTAAAATTTTGTTAAATCAATTTTTAACAAGTAATAAATGATATTTTTTATTAATAAAATCCCTTTTGAGTTTTGATAATTTGAGTTTTGAGTTTCAATATTATTATTTTTACATAGTTTATGGACTAATTGAATAATCAATCCAATGTAAGTTCTCAAAAACTGCCAATTCAACTGGTGGTTGATTGTTTTTTAATTACATTTGCAAGATTTTATAAGCTAGGTTTTGAAGATTAACCAAACTAGAACTTAAACCTATCAAAGTTTCGACCAGTTGAACAATCCAATATTGGTTAAAAAAACAAGCCCTTTGACTTTTCATGCAGCAAGACCCTAAAATATTGTATGTCTTATATCTATATTTTTTACTTTTGCAGGAAGTTAAGATCCTAAATGTTTTTTCAAACAAATGCAAAAAGGGTTTGATTAATTAAAAATCGTGTCTCAGCTTTTAATTTAAAAAGTAATTTTTTAAAAAAAATCTATGAAAGTATGCTTCTTATCATGTTTGATAAAACTACTTTTTCATTAAAAATAAATTTCAATGTGTTTCTAAACGGCTTGTTAGTGTATTTGATTGTGTTTTAACATAGATAAACACTGATGAAAGGGAAAACCCAAGGTGATTTCAATATATGAATATTTATGGGGTTTTCTATGGGGTTTCAAAGTGTTTCGCATAGTGTTTATTGTGTTCTAATCCTAGTTTTATCCACGTGTTTAATGATGTTTTTGATAAGTTTTGTGCTTTTATAACTAGCCATGTAGACATTGGCCACTAAACCGCGCTACACAAACAATGTCACGCAAACGATCAATTTAACCACAAGTTCTTGCATGACATCATATTAAATAATTATACCATCAAAAGCATACAAGTCTTAACAACATAAACAATGCCACAAATCTTTTTTTTTTCCGTTGCATTGGCTTCATTCATACATTAAGTGCTGAAAATGTCATGACTATATTGATATATCATGCTCACATCACACGATAATATAATGAATACATATACTAAGCACTTGAAAATTATATAGAAGTGGTTTGACCAACCACCTTGAGAGGTGGCTGATCAAGCCTAATTCAAGCCTTGCTACCCTGATCACTGGGAGAACCTAGTCTAGCCCTCAGTCTATTCCAACTTCTCCCAACCTCTCCCATTTGGTACAGCAGATTAAGAATCCAAAAACTCAACTAAACATGTAATTTTTTTGCTAGGTAAGTCAACAGTATTTTATTGATTGTAAATATTAAAAAGTAGAAGAGGTGAGGGCCCATTGCCCTTAAATTTGATGTTAATTGAGTCTGAGGAACTTCCTTGGGATAATTTTTAAATACTTTATTTAAATACTTCTCTAGACATTACTTTGAGCTGCCTATCAACAACACTTAATTGAATCCTCTTAAAGTTAGCTAAACCTCTTAGGATAATTGTTTAGAAATAAAGCCCTCAGATTGAAGTCATCAGGTTAGGACGTATGCTATTGTAAAATAGCGCTGTAAATCAAAGATAAAAATCTAGTGAAACCCACAAATCCACAATCCCTGCTTTAGATTACAATCAACAAGTGGCTTTAACATTTTCCTGTATTTTAGGATGAAATTATAATCTAAGAAATACCAAGTATCATAGTCAAATATGGCTTTGCAATTAAAAAACATTTTCCCATTAAAAACATGTGCCAAACGTGATAAATATACAGGGATCAAATTTTCTTCTAAAGCTGTATAGTCAGCTTGATTTCAACTAACATAGATGCCATCAGTAATATATAGATACAAATAACACATGCAAGAGACCAATCTTGCTCTCGTCTGGTTTCAAACATCCAAAAGGGAAGCATTTCAAAATGCAGACAAATGGAAGAGCGCCTCACTTGTCTCTTCAATGGCTTCTATAAATCCAGTTGACAAAACTTCAAAAGTCAGCTATACTTCAAAAATAGAGCCAAGTCCAGAGCATCAAATGATTTAAAGGTTGATGATCTGCATTGTTAATCAAACAAAACCATGATGATGAAAAATTGGTGCACCTTTTTGTTTCTTGCTTATATATGTTACTGACTGCAGTCTTCCACAAGGTGATTAGTCTAATGCACAGAGGTGAATAAATGCAAACCACAAAGTGATTAGTTCCATCAAAATAAAATTTCACACAAACCAGTTTCAAAACCTCAAGTCTTTAGATGACATGAGTTGAGTTTCCTGAGCCAAACTTGTGACCTTTCTGAAGAAATATTAGGAATATTATTAAATTATATAAAGGGGAACAATTTGAATGCAGCGACCAAATGATTGAATCGTAAGGCCACCAAAATGTTTGGAGAATGTAAATTAAATCGTTGCATGAAGGATATGGCCTCTGACCAATGCCTCCAAACCATGCTCGCAACTATATGATTTGCCAACTATGAAGCACGGATACGGACACGGTGACACAGCTAGGGCTGGTAAATGAGCTGAGCAGCTCGGGCTCGGCTCGGTTAAAGTTCGTTCAGGCTCGTTCGATTAGATAAATGAGCCGAGCTTAAACAATTTTTAAAATTCAGTTTGTAAATGAGCTGAGCCGAGCCCGAGCCTGGACGAGCTCGTTTACTTAATAGAAAAAAAGGAAACGAGCTGAGCCCGAACCGAGCCCGAGCCCGAGCCCGAGCTTATGTTATTTTCACATGTATAAGATGTTGTGATTTGTGAAATATGACTTTTCAAATGTTAAACAAGGTCTTTTTAGCTAAACAAGCCCGAGCCGAGCCTTGATTCAAGCTTTGACTTGACTTGTTTAACAAACGAGCCGAACTAAGCTTTAACCAAGCTTTTCACGAGCCCAACGAACCGAGCTTGAACATGAAATGAAACTCGGTTCCAAGCCGAGCTGAACCCGAGCCGAGCCTGCTGCTAAACGAGCCGAGCCTGAGCAGGTCAAAGCTCAACTCGTTCAGCTCGTTTACCACCCCTAGACACAGCGACACGAACACAATAACACAACAATTTTTAAAAAAATGGACACAGGTACAACTAAGACACAACAACAAATAAATTAATGTAATAAATAAATACATATCACTATTTTATATAAACAAACACATTTCATTTAATTCACTATTTATAACCAATTGTATAAACCAATAAATTACTATTTTTATAAATCATTTGTTTTAAATAATAAACCATTGTTTTTATAAATCACTGTTTTAAACCAATAAACCACTATTTTTATAAATCATTGTTTTAAACTATAAATCACAATTTTAAACTAATAAATTACTTTTTTTTAACCTTAAGAAAGAAATTTTGTTTAAATAAGTTGTTCTAGGTTGTTTTAAATGGGTTGAATACTTGTAGGCTATGTTTGAGCCTTCCTTTTCTTTTTCTTTTTTACTTTTAGGCTAGGCGTGTCCTGGACCGTGTCACAGCCGTGTCTCAAGCGTGTCCAAACAAAATGAAGGGCCATGTACGCGCCATGTCCGACACGGGTACGGGGCATCCGAGAAAGTATCCATGCTTTGTAGTTTGCCAATAATGGAATATATTAAAATCAAGTAGAAATAAATATGGAGAGATACAAAATTACTAACCTGTGAATATGGTATCTCCTTTCATTTACTTGGGATCATCCTCCAATACTTTCAGTGCTTCTCTGACTGCATGTATGGCCATTTTCTTCACCTGATTCCACTCATCATATAAAATGGAAACGAATTAAGAACAATGAAGTAAAAAAGGCACATCAATAGAGTCCTTCAGTAGATTAATGATTGCAACCTCCAATTTGTCCTCCTTTGCCGCATGATCCAGAGGTAGTCTTCGGAACTCTTCAGTTATACGAAGACATTCATTGACATTTTCAGGTGAAACAAAGTCCATGGCAACCTTGATACACGACTGTCCAGAAGAAAAGCAAAACACCACTTAAAGAAAAAAGTGAGAATGTCTTGAACAAGCATAGATTAAAAGAAACAAAGGATTAAGCAAGCATAATTTCAGTTACCAATTAACACCCTGGAAAACAACAGAAGTCCAAAAAATCAGACCCACATATTCATGCATAAATGACAGATCATAAATCCAAAGCTCAATTAAAAATCAAACTCAATATTTCACGATGTATATTACAGATGACAATCCTCCCAAAGGGTCAAAATGTCCTATGGTGCATGGACTGCTATATAGTTCACAAAAAAACTTGTCCATGTATAAACTGCAAGGAATTGCTTCGAATTAGAAGATAAAAATCAAAACAGAAACTTGTCCATGATAAAATTAAATTTAATTTTCAAGATCTGCTATATATATTGATAGAGAAACCATTCTAATCCAAGCAGCTTCTATTACCCGGCACTGGCAAATCTGTATAGATCGCCTATTTAACTGTTTATTCAACCATAAGATTCTCTACATTTTGATAATGGGAAAAAGGGACAAATCTGCCTGCAAGAATTGTTGTACCTTCAAATTTCAAACTTGATGCGGGCATCCAGCTGGAATGAAGACTGCCTCACCAAGTTTTTGTTCAAAGGTCCATGGCTCAACTCCTATGCAAACAACATAATCATCTCAGAGGATGCCCAAAATACCCGAACATCACCATCTTTTATTATCAGATAAAACCATGTACAATCAATTATGGCATCAACTAAATATATCTATGACAGTATGAAGTAAACTAACCAAATTCCTGCTTGAGTTTCTTTTTATGCTCCACTGTTAGATAGAAAGCTTGATCATGTATGGGATGAGCGACCTGATAATGGAAAGGAATTCCAGTTATAAATTACCCATATTCCTGTGAAGAAAAAATCATTCCCAGCTAAAGTAAGTTTTTACCTGCTCAACTGGACAGCAATGAACATGTCTGAATTCCTTGGAGTGCTGTTTGAGGTACTCCTGCAGCTTGGGTACATCTTCTCTTCGGAAAATGTCCCAAAGGGCATCACCAGTCTCCGCAGAATTTGTTGCAGGAGTTGAGAGGTCCTTTTCAACGACATTTTCCAAGCCCAACTCTCTTTGGTCTTGCTCCCTATGTTTTCTTTTCAAGCTGTCAATTTTAGCATGCTGGTTAGCATTAAGGACTACTTCAGCTGTATGTGTCAACACATTCACCTGGGACAAAGTAATGATGGGTCAATTGCTCCACCATTTTAAAGTACCATAAGATAAGTTGACATGACTACTACATAAAGTAAAAACCACTGTCATGTGCATAAATGACTGACACTGCCAAACACGGATGCTAAATCTGACACGGGCAAGCCTTGGTAATACTTAAGAATGCACAGTAACCTGATTACAATTAAACTTGAACAGCGGACATGAGAGCTCATATAAGTACTAAATTTAGACGTTGAATAAAATTCAATTTAAATCATAAAAGAATAGGCAACCACATTTCAGATTCCGAGAAGCACCTGGATATCATCCATTAAAAAAGGTGACTGTCTAAAATGTGTTTTTCTTAATTCACTCTGCACTCAGGCTTGAAAAAACTGCATGGAAAAATTATAAATGCCTACGTACATCCACATTAGAAAGCAGTACAATGCACTCCATAGGGGAATGAGGAAAATCTTCAGCAAAATTTGGTAAAGCAAACATAAATATACACAAAGAAAAGAATTCAGGCATCTCTACACAGATATAGCATAAGGCAGAGTGCTTATCCAAGACATAAACTAACCAGCCATGCAAGAAAAGACTGTTGTCCATTTTTCTAGAGTGGAGGGGCTAAAAATAAACAGAATACGTATGCATACATTACATATCCCCCTTTTTTCAAAGTGATATTAAATACAAACATAGAAATTTGAAATAGTAATTCAAATTACTTACCAAGAAAAAAATAGCAAGTCAAAATAGATAAGATACAACTTACCGCATCAGACATGTCGCAATGAAGTTTGGTGACAGAATCTCCTCTTTCTAACTCTTCAGATAGTCCATATGCAATATATGTTTTTGGACCCAGGTCTGGCTTCAGAACAGCTTTTGGCAATCTTACAGCAAGATTCAGAAGGCCGTAGCGAGGATGTGTGTATTCTTGAAATGGCAAGGCACTGATGAATTCAGCACCATGGCGTGGTAGGCGCTCTTCAAAAAAATTAGCTGGCGGCCAATCCTTCAATTTGAGTATCTGAGGCCACCCATTATGATACCATCGCCCCTCTGTATATCCCGTGAAGAACTGATGAATATTGATTTCCCCCTACAAATCATAAAGAATGAACAGAATCATAAGCATCACAAGAGAATGATGTGTACTAAACAAAAACAACATTTTGACATCAGAATACAAAGATCACAACATAAAACATGTTCTGAACATACCACACACAAATCGAGACAATCGATGGCATCCACAGCTAAATCATCAGAAAAACCCCTGTAGTGCTTCGTCTCACGTAGTGCACGCCACATAACCATGGGTTCCCAGCTCAGTCCTGAGGTGAGCTCAAGCACATTGCTTACGATCACTGGTTCACCTTTCACCCAGTGCCTCTGGAAATGATCCAAATCAACATCCCTTGCACTTGGGCAATACAAGTCATTGTCATTAGAATCCTCTCTACAGGCTGCCTTTCTTAGCTTTGCACTCGCAAGATCGGTCTGGCCACTTATATTATAACAAGGGCACCGGGAGAAATATCTGAAGGTTTTTCTGATGCATACCTAGAAGTTACTGCTTTGGCCTTCTTGTATAATTCCAATAGCCAGGGTTCCGTGAAGAGACATTTAAGTTCCAACAAGCAACATCCACATCCCCCCAGGCCACTAGGAGGACAAGGGATGCTCCCATCGCTGTTAGCTTTCCACTCTTTTAATAACATGGGACGGTCACTCGAAGCATTATCATGCACATCCATGGTTTCACTTTCCTTCTCAGTGAGAGGTTCTCCACCATGTACATAATCCATCCCCCTGCTCTGATATTGTGCAACAACTGCCCCACCATCACCAGGTGGGCAACCATCACGAAGCTCACAACAGCAACTAAGGCAAAGATCATATGCACATTTGGGACAGCTTCGATGGAAATCAGCAATAGAGGTATTGCAATTATTACTGTTGCAGAAACAGTACAATAAAAAATGGAAGTCAAAGGCGTCATTACCATATGACTAAATAAACCAAAATATACCAACTGTGAAAATCACATTTGCTTCTAATAGAAAGATCTATACCAGTATATACACTCATCAATGTGACAAACAACTTGTTGTAATTTCACCTGGTCCAATGATGTACCTGCTCAAATGAAAACACATTGCCAAACATGATATAATAAAAATTTCTAAAAAAAAGGTTACACTAAAAAAGATCACTAAATTAGATGTCCAGATCACAAAGTTACCCCTGATCTTGGCCTCCATTTCTTTCTCTGTTGTCTGCTCTTGGAGGAATTGCTTCAGAAATGGGAGAAGCACACATATTATATAACTAGAATGCCGTTGTTTTCATCTTTATCAATCTTCTTTTCCTCAATCTAAACATAAAAAAGGAAACAGGTGTCAATTACCAAAAAAGGATATAGCGTTTATGCAGGAAACAAAGAGGAAAAAATAAGATTCCATTACTGCATACCTTGGGAACCACTTTCATCCGTAAGCAGGCCTTACAGTTGCAATTTTTACAACAGACGGGGCAAGCTTTCTCAATGTCTTCCTCAGACAATGAAGGATACCTACATTTCAGTTGCATCATTCTAGTGCATCAGATCGATGTAGATATGTGTCAAATCTCAGAAGACTAATCCTCAATGCAATATGGTCAATATGATATCACAAGTTGCCAGGAAAAGCAAATATCCTATAGAAGAGGAAACATAGCCAGAAGACATAAAGAACAGCTTGTATTTCTCAGCCAAAAAAAAAAGGTTGACATCAATTACTTTCCAAATAATATGATAACTTCAAAATATCCATGGAGCAATTTGATTGAGAGTGCATATTTCAGGCCCAAAGACCACTTCACATTTTCCATTTAATGGAGTGCAAGACAATGTAGTCACTCTGACTCGATAAGGAAGCACTACCTAGCGCCCATCCCATAAAAACTATCCACCAAACCAATCTATCCAAAATAGTAAAACCTCCACTCAACTCTCCATACCTTTTCCTGTTAGAGAGAGGAGAGCCATAAATTTGTGATATAAAGGCTATCTTTTGTCATATAATAATTAACATGAAGAGAATTGCTTGATGAAGTATTAAAAACCACCAGTAGCTCATATAAACCAGTCAGTGACACTGAAAAAAGGACCTCATCTATATGTTGCAGTAGGAATTATGAACATCATGTTTATATCTGAAGTCAATCATACAGCTGATCATCATCACTATCAAGTGTATGGTCACTAGTTTGACAGTAATTCCTTCCCAATGATTAAAAAAGAAAGAAAGAAATCAACCACATGAACCAGAAAGAAATGATCAAATTTGAAGGCATTGTTACACTGTCCTTAGTGACAGCCCTCATTTAGTCTTACAACTACAACGAGGTAAATGGTTTGTGAGATGAATCATATAATATTTCATTTTTACTAGAAGTGGGTCCATATAATTTATTAGTGTATATACTTCATTTTTAGGAAGCTACATGTTTTTCTACATGAGATATGCATCCAAAAAAATCAACGCATGCAGGGATTGCATGTGGGGATGCATACGGGATACTCCTGTACATTATCTAAAATTTGTAGAAAACCAAACCACATCTCACTCATGAAAACACCAACTATAGTTACAACCCCCAAACCTATCCACAATCAGTAATATGATTCATGCTCCAAAAAAATTGTCTTGAACTTCCAAAAGACAGAGTAAAAATAGCACAAACCAGCGCGTCAAGCAAGGAATGCAAAAACGCTTTGATTTGCAGTTCTTGCAATGGACGACCCTCCCCTTGTCATTCCTCTGGCATTGATGGCACATCGTCGCATTCTCTCCCGTCCATAGCTTCCGTTTCTGGGGCTGATTTGTTAAACATGAAAAAAAATGTCATTTTTTCCTCAAAAAACACCAAATTTAAAAGAAAAAATTAAACCGAGAGAGGGTGGGGGCATAGTAATCCGACCTCAGCCTCCTTTCCTTTATCGGAGGCTTTTCTGGGCCTCAAAACCCTAGCGGAAGTGGAAGACACCTCTTTGGCTTCCCCTCCTCCGTCCGATCCCGAATCGGCGACTCTCTTCGTCCCCGCATTTCGCGCTCTCTTCTTCTTCTGCTGGGAAGCCATCTCTTTGGCTTCCTGATCTCCGACTGATCCGGAATCGGGGACTCTCTTTGTCCACGGCTTTCGCCCCTTCTTCTTCTTAACCATCGAATTGAAACTCGACGAAGCCCTAGATTTCTGCGCCGAGGCCCTCCTCTTCCCTGATATCGTTTGCAAACTGCAATGGCTCGCCATTATCGCGGATGCAGCTCTGATCGTCTGACGAAGAGTGCCGGTTGGTTTTTTATCCTCCGGTCAGTCCGTAAAAAAACCGCCGAAAAGACTGGGCAACCCTAAAAACATAAGTTTTTTTGAAAGCCCGCCGAAAAGACTACAACATTTAAAATCGAAGTTTTTTTGAAAACCCGCCGAAAAGACGGGGCAATCCTTTTTTTTTTTTTTTTTCCCAAGTGAACAGTGAAAGCATACTTTTATTTAATGACATTGTGAGGGGTAATCTCTCAAATTCAATGTGAAAGTCACTTTGAAATCCTACGGTATCAAATAAAAAAAATTAATGATACAAAAATCATCCTCTTGTAAATATATGCATGTTTTGATAGATGTAATAGTGGATGATCACACATAGTTGAGTCATATGTTAGTGTGCCCATCAATATTAGTGATATACCTTCCATATGCATCTTTTGATTACCACATGCACCATTTGGCTTTCTTATTAATTATGATTTTTGTCCTATATAAAGAGGATTTGTCAAACATGTAATTCATTGGTTGAGAGAGAGAGAGAGAGTGAAAAAAAAAATGAGGAAAAGAATATAATAGTAGAAAAGTTATTGAAGAACTTTATATATTCATCTCGTGTCTCCATATAATTCTCCCTCGCGTTTCTTTTATTTTATAATACGTTATCAACATGAAGTAAATAAAATCGGTGCTCCTAAAATACCTCAAAACAAGCAACAAAAATAATTAATCAATCTCATCTTTATAATAAACTAACTCTAGAAGAAGTAATGAGATCTCATTATATCACAAAGAGACACATATTACGACATGTACAGAAACAAAATTATTGTCGACAATGTATTTTCATATGCTGTTGTTCTTGCTATTGTGAAATATAATAAAGATCATGAACCGCAAAGCGTCGATGAGTGTTGACGTAGAAATTATTGGCCAAATTAGAAAGAAGCAATACATGCAGAATTAAACTCGCCAGCGAAACGTAAAGTATTTGGACATGTAGTCTATACTCCTGAAGATGTAAAGCATGTAAGATACAAATGGGTATTTGTAACAAAGCGGAATAACAAAAATGAAATTGTGAGATATAAAAGCACGTCTTGTGGCACAAGGTTTCTCGCAGAAACCTGATATTGACTATGAAGGGTCGTATTCTCTTGTAATGGACACAATCACATTGTGATTTTTAATTATTTTGCTAGTCTCAGAAGGACTGGATATGCGTTTAATGGATGTAGTTACTGCATATTTATATGGAATACTAGATAATCATATATATATATATAGGGAACCGATTAGGTGCGGTGAAACGGCGGTGCGGCAGCGATCACGGGTCCATCGCATCGGACGGTCGGTGCGATTCACGTCGACCGTTGGATGCGATGGACCCGCGATCGGACGGCCCACGTCGCTGCCGCACCGCCGTTCCGCAGCACCTAATCGTTTCCATATATATATATATATATATATATATATATGAAGATCCATGAATGGTTTAAAATGACTTACCCAAATAACTCATCTCGAAGCATGTATTCTATCAAATTACAAAGATCTTTATATGAGCTAAAGCAATCTAGGTGCATATGGTACAATTGCCTAAGTCAATATTTATTGAAAGAAGGATATGAGAATAATCCAATTTTGTCCTTGTATTTTTATCAAGAAATCAAAATTCAGATTTGCTATTATTGTAGTATATGTTGAAGATTTGAATTTGATAGGGACTCCAGAAGAGCTTACCAAAACTTCTTTATATTTAAAAAAGAATTTGAGATGAAAGATCTGGGAAAAATAAAATTTTGTCTTAGATTACAAATTGAACATTTATCAAATGGAATTTTTATCCATCAATCAGCATATACAGAAAAAGTCTTGAAGCATGTTTATATGGATAAAGCTCATCCATTAAGTTCTCCAATGATTATTCAATCACTTGATGTAAAGAAATATCATTTTCGTCCTAAAGACAATGAAGAAGAAGTTCTTAGTCCAGAAGTACCATATTTTCATGCAATTGGTGCTCTAATGTACCTTGCTAATTGCACACGCTCAGATATAACATTTTCTAGTAAATTTATTGGTAAGATACAGCTCCGCATCAACTTGAAGGCATTGGAATGGGATAAAACACATATTACATTACCTCCATGGAACATTTGATATGGGCTTATTTACTCGAAATGATCAAAATCACTGGTTGGATATGCAGATGCTGGCTATCTTTTTTATCCACACAAGGCTAGATCGCAAACAGGATGTGTGTTAATTTATAACAATGCTACAATTTCATGGAGGTCTGTAAAGCAGACATTAACTACTTCTTCAAATCACTCAGAGCTACTCGCAATTCATGAAGCTAACCAGGAATACATTTGGTTGAGATCTATGATCCACCATATTCAGGAACATGTGGATTATCTTCTATCAAAAATAGCCCAACCGTTTTACATGAAGACAATGCTGCATGTATTGCACAACTTCAAAGGGGCTTCATCAAAGGTGATAGAACCAAACATGTCTCGCTGAAATTCTTTTTCACACATGAATTCTAGAAGAATGGTGATATTGATGTTCAGCAAATTCATTCAAGTGCAGGGGCGGAGCCAGGAAAAATTTTGGGGTGGGCTAAATTAATTTTTAGTAAAAAGAAATTCATGCTCGATAAAAAACACAAAGTAAAATTTTATATAAATAAATCAAATTTATAATCAAAATCTCATCAAGAATCACATATACATATAAAAAAACTATATCTACATTATTGGATTTGAGCGTAGCTCATCTAGGTATTAGGTTTTATGATAACAATGTAATTTTATTCTATAGTTTAAATAATATCAACATAATCTGACTCTATAAAAATTGATCACTCTAAAAATCAATAAAAACTACTGCCTTTATTTTACAAAAAAAAAATGATAATAAGACATTAAAAATAAATAAAAATACATATAAAAATAGAAGCTGCATTGTTTCAATGAAAGAAGTGATAGAAATCCTATTTATTTATATTAAAAAATAAAAACATTGTCACACACAAAGAAATTCAAATAGATATTCTAGAAAATAAAATTACTAAAAATAACACAAAAAAACCCACGTAAAAAGAAAATCACAAAAAATACATGTCAGTTGGTCATGAAAAGAATAAATTATGAATAAAAAAATCAACAAGAGAGAGTTGTTTCGGTGATTTGTGACCGCTCTCTTTGCAATTGAGAATGAATTAAAAAAAGAATTTCAAAGTGAAACTCTATCACGTCTGTATCACGCGGTGTATGGCGTAAATTTTATCATTTTTTTAACAAAAAAAAAAAAGCTAATATATTTCTGTGTATGCTTCATTTCATATAACAACATGGATTTTAATGGAAGAGTGTATGATTTTTTTAAAAAAAAATCGATGTGAACTGCAATTGGGGTTGCACAAGAGTTCTTATTTTTTCAAGTCGAAAAAAAGTAAGCTAATGTATTTCTGTATATACTTTATTTTATATAGCAGCTTGAACTTCAATGGAAAGAGTGTATAATTTAAAAAAAAAACCGGTATGGATTGCAATTGGGGTTACACATGGGCTACCTACCTTAGGGATTTTCTTGAGAAATCTGGGTCGGGCTGTAGCCCGGCCTAGTCTACCTATAGTTCCGCCCATGTTCAAGTGATAATTTGACAGACCTATTCACCAAAAGCATTACTAACTGCGATATTCAAGAAGTTGATGCAAAAAATTGGTATTCGTCGACTCAAGGATCTTCATGTTGAACAGGGGGGTTTTCATGTTGAACAGAGGGAGACTTCATGCTGAACAAGGGAGTAATTTAATTGAAAGTATTTGTGTACTGTACTCTTTTTCCTTCAACTATATTTTTATAACAAGGTTTTAATGAAGCAGTATAAATATACATAAAAATATTGTATTTTTTTTTTCCTTCACTAGGTTTTTCCCACTGAGTTTTTCTGACAAGGTTTAGTGAGACATATTCTCTGTGTCATGGTCATCCAATGGAGAGTGTTGTAAATATGTGCATGTCTTGGTACATGCAATAGTGGATGACCATACCATAGTTGACTCATATGTTAGTGTGCCTATCAATATTAGTGATATACCTTCTCTGTGCACCTTTTGGTTACCCCATGCATTTTTTACTTTCCTATTAATTATGACTTTGGCCCCATATAAGGAGGTTTTGTCAAACATGTAATTTATGGATTGAGAGAGAGAGAGAGAGAGAGAGAGAGAGAGAGAGAGAGGAATGAGGAAAGGAATATAATAGTAGAGAAGTTCTTGAAGAACTTTATATTTTCATCTCTTGTGTCTCCATATAATTCTCGCTCGCATTTATTTTATTTTATAATATATTCTAATAAAAATACCCTTGCTTTATTTGACATTTACAAAAAGACATGGAAACTTAAATAAAATTATTCTATTTACGTGGAATGATTTTATAGATGTTTCTCTATGGCTTTTACACAGAGGATCCGAACCAGATAACCCCCCCTCTGATGTAAAATTTATTACATTTCATTAATAGGTTACAAATGAATGAATTATTTATATTTGATCGGTATATTGTAATTGATTAACTTGATTTTGTTAAGTGTTTTCATTGTGAGAGTGTGAGTGCATATTGAAGATGATTTTTTAACAAAAATTTACCGATAAAACGATTCAGATAATCAAGGCACCTTCAGGTTTGGGTTGAAACCAAGCAACCCGACCCTCCAACGTGAGTCCAACCTGAATTAGGATCGGGTTAAGTCAGATTCGAGTAGGATGGAATTCGATGATTAAAAAATTCAATCTGAATTTGCCCAAAAATCAAGTTGGACCAGGCTCAACCCGTCCAAGTTGAACCCTTATTTACATGTGAAAATTGAAAGGGGTTCATTTGCCTTTGCTTGGATCGGACAAACCTTTTCAACATGTTAAATGATCAGAAAATTAATTGACGGCTAAGATCGATTGTACTCTATAAGACAAATATAAAAATTAATGGAACCATATAAATTCCTATGAATATATCCTAAAAAAAGGGATATTATATGCTAGTAAGAGTAAATTTACAATTTTATATTTTTATAACTCTTGCATTTTGAATTTGAATACACACAAACATGCACTAATAGATACACTCAAATATGCTTGTTAATGAACCATATTATATATCCATATAAAAATTAAAAACATATTAATAAAGTTTTTTTTTTTGAGGAAATGTACTCATATTAATAAAGTTATAATCAGATAAAAATTGTAAATAGTTATTCATAAAAGTTTTTATCTGCTCGTGTAAATAAAAACTTTTGAAACCATTTTTCTAAATCATCGCCCTCATTTTTTTATATTGATGATGAAGAGGCTGAGGGAAAACGATGGGAGAAGAAGATGGGTTTAGAAGGCCACATCGTCTTTATTAGGGGTTATTTATTTTGGTAGAGAAGGCCCTAAGGAGGGCGATAGTCCCGAGTACAACAACAACTACAACTACTGGGTAGATGTGACCAACAGGGGTCCCATAGAGCACAATGGGCTAAGGCCCATTAAACACAGCCCATAAGAAGGCCGGAGAACCACTTTTTTCTCCTGCTGTCATTTGTCCCCAAGTGAATGGGGGTGTCACTCAACCACTGCACTAGGCAAGGTCGGGACGGGGTTATTTATGTTTTTAGCCATTTGTAGGGACTTATTTATATGATTGAAATTTGGGTTGGTTAAGATAACATAATATTATGAGAAATTCCATTTCTATCTAGTTAATTTTAACCCGGGGATTCTTTTTGCATTTTTGTGAAGTTTAGGGGGGGGGGGGGGGTTATTTGCATTTCACTAAAAAGTAGGGGGTTACATGGATATTAGCAAGTTGCGTGTGGGGGGTAGGGGTGGCCAAATGGCCTGCGAGCCAAGACCCCGAAAATTTCCGTGCCTAAGCCTGGACCTTCCATAGGGCCGGGCTTGGGCCTTGGGAAAAAACCCAAAGCCCGGCTTGGGCCCGGCCCGTTCATGGGCCCTAAGGTTTTTTTTAAAACCCTCCCCCAATGATTTTTTTTAAACCCTCCCCGACGGCTATTTTTTGAAATATGGTGGATTCGACTAACGGCTATATCGAGATATTCTTAATGTAGTGAAACTTTTAATGTGAGGTTCCAATAAATTTCAATAATCATATATCAAATTCAAATTGTAAATTGATTTTTTATCTCCTACAACTATAATGAGATTCCCAATTTGTTTAGATTTTCAATGTGTAGTGTTCCCAATAAATTTCAATCAAATATCAAATTCGAAATTCAAATTGTAAATTGATTTTTTTTATAACCATATATTTTAAATGGTCCATATGATCTAACATGTTGAATAGTGGCCATTCGAACGGTATAACTGTCATTCGAACGGGTTCGAATGATAGTTCAGATTCTAAAAAATAAATGCTCTAGGAACGAATTCCGTTCGAACGACATTCGAACCGTTCAAACGGAATTCGTTCCCAGAGCCTTATTTTATTGACATTCGTCTGAATTTGTGAATTTTAAAATTCAAATTACAATTGAAATTTTTATTATAATATTCTCCAACAATGTGTCATTTATATATTTTCTTCTACAAGTGGATATCAAGAATTTCATTTATAGTAGCTATTTAATTAATGTTCAAATATTTTTTATTGTAACCTTATAATGTGCAATTATTGTAAAGTTAAATCAATATTCGATTCAAATATTTTTATTGTTCAAAGTATATTTTCAATTCAAATTATTCAACTTTTTTGTTTACTTTATTGTATGTTTTAATTTAATTAGAAAAAAGAAAAAAAAGGTGTGGGCCACAAAGCCCGGCCCAGCCTGGACTTGGCCCATTCGTGGCCGGGTGTATGGGCCGGCTCGGGCCTGATTTTGGACTTTAGGCCCGGCCCAAGCTGGAAGCCCCTCATGCCCAATCAAGACCCGCCCAAAAAAAGCCAGGCCCATGGCCACCCTGGTGGGGGGTGGGAGTGTTATAGGTGTTATATAGATTTTTTCCAACAAAATAATAGGTGTATGGAGGAACATGTATATAAAAAGGGACATTCATACATTCAGTTCATTACGCAATCTCATCTGCAGTCAAAAGCAATTTCTGAACTGCCCTATACATATTCATACATTCATTTCATTACGCAATCTCATCTGCAGTCAAAAGCAATTCCCAAACTGCCCTATACATTTCGTTGTTAGAGTGTATGCTATGACAATACAATATATCTTCAGTAGCGCAGTATATAATAAATTAAAAATATTTCATTTTTTCATGAAAAAACACGCTAGTTTATCCAATTATATATTTAATCTTTTATAATGGTATAGATTTCAATGGACGAATACACTATTTTTGTTTTTTTTTTGGTAAATTGTTGAAATGCCTCTGGACTGGCCCCCTCATTTTTTCTGTATCCCTCGACTTTTTAAATTTTTTTTTATCCCTGCAGTGTTGTCCAATTTTTTTTTAACCCTAATTTTTCGTAATACCTGAATTACCCCTTACAGGCAGAGTTACAGATATACAGAAATATAATATGATGCATACAAAAATTATACACATAATTACAAATATTTAATAGTTACCTACAGATAGCATTTAACGTACACAAAGATATTTAAACACAAATTGTTATAGATACATTGTCATTATAATAAATTCATGAATTATAAGTCATGTCATTATCATCTGCAAGTGCATTCAACGTATACAAAATAATTAAATATAAAATGATAATAGATACATTATCAAAGTGTTATTAAAATAAATACATCAACTCTTTGAATTAGACATTGTTTGCCTATCATAATGAAATTAGTTGATGTCCCCCTTGATCCTCCTCTTCATGTCCTTCTGGATAAAATTGAATCCACTGAGAAACCTTCGAACTAGGCATTCAATATACTTCATAAGGAAGAACGCATTGTTCAAGCTACATTAAAGATACAATAATTAGTTAAAAACATAAATAAATTTTCATTTAACAGTATGAACAATATTAGTAATAACATGTTTACACTACCAATGAAATTAAACTAATGATTGACATATAAATTTACAGAATTGTAATGACCAATTATATGAATATAATATCAATTTACATATATATAAATGACCAATTATAGAAACTTTATAAACGACTACATAATGTATACGGAGGCAGACCCTCAACATAGGAAGGGATCATTGAATCCCTTCTAAAATACCATCTAAAATATAAAAAGTGCAAAAAAATAAAAAAATAAATGGAAACTTATAAATATCAACAACAATATTATTTTAGATGTAATACCAATTTACAGATATGTAAATGACAATTACAGAAAGTTTATAAACAATTACAAAATATATATCAATTGCTTCCGATCGACCCTCAATAGAGGTAGTGGTGAGGCATCATTTTAACTATCAGATCCATTATTTCTAAAATACCATTTAAGTATTTTCTACACATACTCAAATCTTAAAAGTGAAAAAATAGAAGTATAAATATCAACTGTAATATTTTCATAGAAATATTTATTGATCTATATACTTAGCAATCAAAGAAACTAAAACATTACATAACCAAATATAAAAACCACCAATGGAATTAAATTAAGATTTGACATACAACTTTATAAAAATATAATGACCAACTATAAAATGTAATATCAATTTACATATATGTAATGACTAATTACAAAAAATTTACAACAAATTACAGAATGTATACCAATTGCTTCCGGTAGGCCCTCAATAGGAGCGACGACGACGATGACATGATGTCGTTATAACTGTGAAATCTATTATTTCTAAAATATTGTTTAAATCTTTTTTACATGTACCCAAATCTTAAAAGTGTCAAAAAACCAAAAAAGAAAGTCTTCAAAAACAAAAAATTGAAGGGGCCGAGCAAATGAATATGAAGAGGCTTCACAACATGTACAAACCACATTATGCTATTCACCACCTGCTCCAAACATCAAACCAAAAACCCCTCATTCACTCTCAAATCATTTCATAAACCCAACACACATGTAGGCAAAATCCTCACTTTTTTATTAATAGATGCAAACATATAAAGAGAGAGATGTAAACCCCTCACTCTCCGGCCATGTTGCCATCATTCAACACTTCTTCGATTGCTTCTGGCGAAACCTCAATAAAGGCGACGAGTGGTGGTGACAAGGTGCTCTATGGGTGATTAATTGGGGAAGAAGCAGTGATTTGAGAGAGCGGGTTTTGAGGGGAAGTTATAAAGATTTTGGGGGAAAATAAAGGTGTAGGGGGTAGTTTAGAAAAGAAATGTGATGTGGCAGGGATGAGGGGCAAAAAAAAAAAGGACAGCTCTGCAGGGGTAAATTTTTTTTCCAAAAAGTCCAGGGGTACAGAAAAAATGAGGGGATCGATCCAAGGGCATTTCAACAATTTACTCTTTTTTTTAAAAAAAAATAGTGAGAGCTGTGGAGGCTGCACATATCATTTTCCAAATAAATAAATAAAATGAAAAACCTGTTTACAAGAATCAGGTAAAGAACATCGATCTGCAAAGAGAATTGGTCACTGCAAGAGTCTCAATGAGAACTTTAAATTGTTTAAATGCCAAAAACAACCTGAAAGGCTTGTGCACTTGTCCAGGCTAAGGACTACATCTAATATTGCATTTTCAAAAGAAAAAAAGGTAATTAATTGGGCGCTGGGATATCAATTTCCACCATCCTGAACATCAGATGCAATTATACAAGGGTAGCAATATGAATGTGGATATACAGAAAGAGGCAGCATTGCAATAACAAAGTTCAAGGTAGTACATGGCATAAACAAATCCAATGGAGTGCATCTGCTATACAGGCGTTTCGCCTTAACCCCTACTTTTCTGTAGCCAGCTCAAACGTGTTGGAATATCTCATATAGCAGCTTCAACTTCACCTCTTATGCACACATGCAGGATCAATTCCAGCAGATCCAGACATGATATATCAGTACATAGAAGCATGTTTTATTCTCTTGTGAGTTGTACCACATAAGTCACTTCTCTTATATGTATCTGCAGCTTGATGAATAGCATTTTTCTGTTGGAGGGATGTTTCTGGCAGGACTACTGTATGTGTCAACTGTAGAACAATTTTGAAAAAAGTGAAGCAGGTATATCTCGAATTCGTGATCCACTGCCCCAGAAGGATGCAAGATATAAACCCATGATAGCCATGGCGACAACTGAGCATGCAGCTGGAACTGCATGGCTGCTTCCAAGGAACTGGGTTGCAAGGAGTCCAGCTAAGGTGGAGCTTTGCATTCCAGTGCATAATGATATTGTCCTGCAAGTGGCCTCCTCTTGCCTGGTAATAGCGCAATATAACATGTTAATGAGCTATAATTTTCTATGATGGATTTTGTACTGCAATATAACAGGCTAGGGAAATTATATTTCTGTCTGTGTGCTATATGAGGGCAAGCATGGTGTGAAACCAAGAATATTCATGTTATTCATAGAACAGTTCAAAGGAACTAATAGAATGAACTTTTATGTATGGAGTATAGGATGAGAGAACTGCAATGATTCAATTTCATACGAATGGCATCAAAGCAGTAACATATTTAAAGGAGATGTCAGATAACTCATATTAAGTCAGAATATCATTGGCCAACCAATTTCTATTCATATTTATCAAAAGCAAACAAGAAAATAAATCCATGAATCCATACTTCATGAGGGGACAACAAGAAGTCTGACACACTTCAGGAAACAGATTCCTATGACTGTCCACGTAGACACAACCAGAGGACATTTAGACAGAACAATCTTTTACAATATTCTATTTTACTGTAATTGGTTGCCTATGCATTCAATATGCCTACCACTCCTTGCTCAGTATACCTAAAAACAGAAACAGTTGGGATATGCGCATTGAATTAATTAATAATAGTTCAGAATCTTCTCTGTTGTTCACAAGCAACTATATTCTCCAACAACAAAATAAACTGAAAAACATCATCAATAAAACCATGAGCGGATAATGTGAGTAAAAAACAAACAAACACAAGTGTACGATTGCATAGAGGAATGCAACAAGATCATATTAGACACTATGAAACATCTTTGATCGCTATTTCTAGTTGTTGTAATTATCACATGAGATATGGTATTTAGATTATAGGTTAAAACCATACCCATACAACAAATACGCGAGAGCTAAAAGTGACCAATACATCAAGCGTAAGAAAATTACCTCATGAGTGGAATTTTTGAAACCCAATACCCTGCAGTGAATGCAAAAAAGTGGAATGTCAGAATAGGCAGAAGCAACCTCAGACCCTCTGCTGACAAAATTTGGCTCCTATTGATAGCGAGAGGGCTTCCAATACACAATGATGTGCAGATCATTGCAACAAATGGCATGACTGGTCGAATGATGTTCACGACTGGTTTTGCATAAGTATTGAGAACAAGCCCCATAGTCACAGGAACAAGAACAACCTGCAGCAGAAACAAATTAATTAAATTGCCAATAAACTAAAGAAATTCAATGTGCCATGATCTAGGAAGGAAATCAAATATTTACCAAATATGTTCATTTATGGAAAATGTAATGAATAAAACATCCAATGGAAAGAAGTATAATGAAAGATAGGCTTGTTGTACTGAACATTCATGAGCACTCCAACATGGTAGACTTATTGTACTGAACATGATATCCATCACATAATTCTCTAATCAAGTAATTCACATCCATTTAAGAAATGAATAAAAAACACTCAAACTAATTAGTGTTCCAATATGAATTCATTTCATTGGCATATCCACAAAAATATGAAAGAAAGAGCACATCTAAATGAACTATCTAATTTCCTTTTACCTGCAATATTGACTTTGACATGGCAAGCGCATCAACTGGTACTACAGAGCCAATCAAAAGACCAGTGAGTAGTGGGGTAAAGACAACAGAGGATATCGTGCTGAAGCTAGTTAGAAGGATGCTCAAGGCCACATCTCCATTGCTTAGGAAGCTAGCATAGCTGGAGAGTTGTGCCCCTGCAACGCAACAGGTAAGGATGAAACCCGCATAGAACATGGGAGGGGAACGGAACGCCCGGGCAATCAACAGGCCGAGGACTGGTTTGAATAGGTACTGCGCCATAAATCCAATAGATAGTGGTAAAGGTCTGCACAACATTTTTCGTAAAGAATCCCCCCGTAGATTTAATTTTCATAAAAGAACTAGTGAGAATTTCGGAAGAACAAATAATGCTATTATGAAAAGATGTGGAGACTACCTACCTCTGAAATGCAAGGGCGAAATCATCAATAGACAACTGGATGCCAATTGATAACATGATTCCACCAAGCGCAGGTGCATAGTATTCTCTCGACACCCTAGAATAAGAATACCAAATATCAATTTTCCATCATCTTCAAATATTAGATTCAGAATCCTTCGTTTGACAAAAGGATAAAAGTACAAAAAATAAAAATAATAAAACAATGGAAATGACTTCTTGCAACACTACTAATTCAATTTAATCCTCCCCACCATCAAAACAAGGAAGGTCAGTTCAACCAAAACAAAGTTAAGAAATACCCAAGTAAAAGGAAAGCAAGTCAGTTCATCATAAAGGCCTTGTTTCAGTGATGAGAGGATATCCAAACTAAAATCCTCCGCGATTAATGCAATTCAAATTTTCACAACATAGATACAATCAATTTCCCCTCCTGAAGTAACTTTTACAATGAAGAACATAAGAGAAACCTTGTGTGTTGGCAAAAAATTGAAAAATTTACCTGTGAGACTGGGGCACAGGCGAAAATAACCTACCCAGCTCGGCCGAAAGGTCAGCCACGGGAGGCCCCTCCAATTTTTTATTCTAAAATCAACAATTGCAAGGTTTTTTTTTTGCTAAAAAAATAAAACTGCCACATAAAAAAAATCAGACAGCACTAATTTTCATTTTTTTTATGCCAATTCTATTCAAGAAATCTCCAAGAAATAACCATATTTACATTAAATATGACAAACAAAAAAGGAAAATCATAACTACCAAGAGAAAGAGGAGGGGAAAGAGAGGGCAGTGACGGCAGTGGCTGCCACAACGTAAGGAAGCAATCCAGACAGAACCTGAGAAGTGGAATCACTTCCCTTGTCCTCCTTCTCCAAGAATCCATCACTGTACGAGAATTTCGAGGCATCGTTCCCCCGTCTCTGTGAACCGATTCTCCTCCTCCATATGAAAGGGAAAGGAGAAGATGTAGAGCAGGCCAGTATCGTTGGACGAGGAGGAAGACCACCACAACCCTTTGAGAAACTCTTCGTTCGGATACAATGAAGAGAAGGTTTTGGAGGTTTGGGTGAGAAGGTTATGTGTGTTCCAGGTTGGAAAGAACAACATGATATAGTAGCGGCCATGAACGGTTGGAAAAAATTTGGGGACCCCATTTTTCCCCACTCTGCGCGGGCTTGGGTTGAAGAGATGAGGTTTCGTGGTTGTGGAGGCAGTGAAAAAATAAGAATACGAGGCCGAGTGCAATAAAATGACATCTGGTTAGTGGTGGGGTACTTTTTGCTTGAGTGGGGTCATGTAACATATTCTGAGGTTTTAAATGGGGTCAATAAAATGGCATGTGGTAGCAGGGGTGGCTTTTGCTTAAGTGGGGTCAAGCACATGTCATTCACTGACAAAACAACAAAGGCCAAGGCTACTTGCTATAAAGTTCCTCACATACAGGAAACCAGACTAAAATCATCTGCTATGCTACCTCCAACATTACTCAAAACTATACCAAAATTTTATTAACAACTTGAGTAATGGTATGTTATGATTCCAACTATTTATTCAAATTTTGTCACTCTCCTAGTTAATCACTCATTTGGTTTAAGACAGTGTTTGGTTGCACGATTGAACATCTTTTGTGTTTGTAGGAAGTTGTTTCCGTAATTGTGCAACCAAACAGTTTTACAGTAACAGCTTCCCGCAGACATATTTAAAGCAAATAGTATTTAAAAGCTGTGATTTTTGAAAATTGGGGGAGGGTGAGCTTCCTGTAGAATTAGTTTTAAAATTCAGATTCTTGCATAATCAGTTTTGTAATCATGCAACCAAACACACCCACAACAAAATCTTTGAAAAAATTTGGGTAAAGTTTGAGTCTCCATTGATTTGGATAATTTTTTTTAGTCTCCTTTTATTTGATATGGGGTTTTGGTCAAGGGTTGAAAAGAATTTGTGGGATTTTTACTCAAATTTAAATTTGAAAAGAATATGTGTCTAACATTAAAGATTCTCTAAAGAGGAGGTGTCCCACAATAGCTAAGTCATATAATAATGTAGTCTACTCAAAATCTTCCATGTGAGCCACATACCATTATTTGACAAAATTTCTACCAATCAAGTCTTTTGCATGGACTTGTGAGCTCCCACATCTCCCCTTCTCTCCCCCTTCTCTTGGTAAGCTTTTTTCTCTTCTTTCTACTGGTTTTTCGGCATATGTGGGTATGTGTGGGTATTGTTGAGAGAGTGTTGTTACATGAAATTGTTATTGCACATGAGGTGTTTGTGTTTGTGCATGAATGGTGGTGGTTTTGTACTATAGTAAGACAGATTTGTATCTCCTTAAGATCAATGTGGAACTTATACCTAGATACATGTTTTGAGGCTTATGTCTTCATGTAATATGATCATCTATGTGTCTAGATGCTATATATGAAATGTGGTGTCAATATAATATCTGTGTTATAAGTTATAACCTGTTTTGCATGGACTATCCAGATTCATGTGAGAACTGTCCAGTTTCTGAAATTTTTTATTTCGGGCTTGTAGGGGAAAACTTAGATTATGATGTCTTCATGAATTACGATCCCAACATATCAGAGAATGTGTATGATTTATTTTATAATTTGTGGATGTGTATTTGATGCTGTGGGAATCAAATAGTAGGGCTGGTTGCAGCAAATTTATCAGTTTTGCTTGATTGTGTGTCAAGGAATTATTATGCATGGTGTGAAAAATACCAGGGGTTATGTAGTCTTTGTTTGAGGTACTCACCCCCTTTTGATGCCCTTGCCTTGCAGATCTTGTCGGTTGGATGCGGGATGACCCGGATATCGGTGAGTGGTTCGATCCAACCCTTCGGGAAGCGTTGGATGCACGTAGGGGTCATGTAACATATTATGAGGTTTTAAATGGGTCAATAAAATGGTATGTGGTAGTAGGGGTGGGCTTTTGCTTAAGTGGGGTCAAGCACATGTCATTCACTGACAAAACAACAAAGGTCAAGGCTACTTGCTATAAAATTCCTCACACACAGGAAACCAGATTAAAATCATCTGCTATGCTACCTCCAACATTTACTCAAAACTATACCAAAATTTTATTAACAACTTGAGTAAAAGCTTTATTTTGGTATGTTATGATTCCAACTATTTATTCAAGTCACTCTCCTAGTTAGTCACTCATTTGGTTTAAGGCAGTGTTTGGTTGCACGATTGAACATCTTTTGCGTTTGTAGGAAGTTGTTTCCGCAATTGTGCAACCAAACAGTTTTACTGTAACAGCTTCCCGCAGACATATTTAAAGCAAATAGTATTGAAAAGCTGTGATTTCTGAAAGTTGGGGGAGGGTGAGCTTCCTGTACAATCAGTTTTAAAATTCAGATTACTGCATAATCAGTTTTGTAATCATGCAACCAAACGCACCCACAAAAGAATCCTTGAAAAAATTTAGGTAAAGTTTGAGTCTCCATTGATTTAGATAATTTTTTTTAGTCTCCTTTTATTTGATATGGTGTTTTGGTCAAGGGTTGAAAAGAATTTGTGGGATTTTTACTCAAATTTAAATTTGAAAAGAATATGTCTAACATTAAAGATGCTCTAAAGAGGAGGTGTCCCACAATAGCTAAGTCATATAATAATGTAGTCTACCCAAAATCTTCCATGTGAGCCACGTACCATTAAGTGGACAAAATTTCTACCAATCAAGTCTTTAATCACATTGCTTTTGAAATAAAAGAAGGATAATGTTCCAGAGAAACATGCTAACAGTTCCATGTACAAACCTCATAATTGATTTTTTTAATTGTAATTTTCATGAAATAAAACATACATTTTTATTAAAAAATAAAATAAAAAGTGTATATTTTCATAAATTGTACAAGCCCATTTATAGAAGAAATGAAAATGTACACGATTTGGTTAACGAGGAATATATACATCTCGTTAGACAATGATTAAGGTATATGAGAAACACGTGGAACTGTAAATGGGACCGTGTGTAAAAATGCCCATAAAAGATGATGGTTAATAATATGTGTCAAATAGAGAACTAAGTGTACATAGCAACATGCTCATGTTCTGGTTGAGGTGATGTTCAACCACATACACACAACAAAGAAAACGTGTCTATATTGTGATATACACAACAAAGAAACATGTCTCGTACAAACTCTTATTTTTCTTAAGATAAATGGTCTAATGTAGTATCATTTTTTTTTTACCGTGATCAAACAATGATCGTGTTAGATTACATATGTATTGTATTGCTGTGTTACATGTGCATTAGATCTTGTACTATTATATAAAAAGTTTTAATCCCTCTCTAATAGAATTATGTTGTGCCATCCTTTTGAAACCCAACTTATAGGTCTTTTTATTATCCATCTAAATCGACATATATTAAAACTATTCGTATGGAGGGTTTTTCCATTCAATTCATCTTCTTCAATCGGTTGGGTGATGATATGTCGAAGCCCATATCCACGCTACGCCCCCCCTAAGGGTTGCAGGGTGTTCATCCTCAATCTCAACGGGTCTTCGTGCTTCAATCGATTGAGTTGGTTCTTGATGCATCACAAGTAAAGAAAGGATCATCTCTACTCCAATGGATTATACCATTGGTGTTGGTTCTTGATGTGCAACAAGTAAGGAGGGATTGCCACTACTCCTGTTAGGTCTGTGTCATTTGGAGCCTTATTTTTCTATCGGAATCGCTAAAAATTTTGGCTTTTATCTACCTGCGGGAGTTGGAGTGCTCTGATTGAAAATTTGACTGCATAATTTTTCTCCTATAAGTTATGCAATTTCTGATTTGGTATTTAGATTTAATTTTGTTAATATCCAATATGAAGAAGTTTAAATATGATTTTATCATGAGATGTTTAATTTTGAGTTAGCTATCATAAAAAAGTGGAATTAGATCATCTGGATTCATGTAGCAAAAGTTATGTGTATTTTTTCAATTATACCCTGGGAATGAGAAAATCCTGACAGTAGCCTTGTTTGATGTTTAGCTCATATTTTAGAATAGTTGGAGGGGTTATTTGATATGATCATAAACATAATAGTTTTAGATAATCTTCTTGGATTTCCAAGAGATTTTGAATTGTGCAATTTGGAGCTATATTGGGAATGTTATGACTGTTCTAGTGAAGTTTGTCCAGAATTTCTGGTTAGGGACGATTTAGTCCTTTGAACTCCACTTTTGGCTATTTAATGCCTCCCCAAATGTCCCTCTCTCACTCTCGACTCTGTTTTGGTCCAGCCCTTTTGAGTGTGTTTGATGGAGTTTTAGAAGGAGAAGATGGAACTAGAAGAGCTAGAGTTAGAATAAGTGAAAATCAAGGTGTGTGTGTGTGCATGATTTGTTGTTGTATTGTCTCTTCCTTCTCCTCCTCCTCTAGAACACCTCTCATGGTTATCTCCCCCGTACCCCCTCCCCTCTGGTTCATCAAGAGGAAGAGAGGCTAAGATTGAGGTGGTGGTAGTGGTGGTCGAGATGGTCGTGGGCACGCTTGTGAGCTCCCACATCTCCCCTTCCCTCCCCCCTCTCTTGATAAGCTTTTTCCTCTTCTTTCTACTGGTTTTTTTAGCACATGTGGGTATATGTGGGTGTTGTTGGGAGAGTGTTGTTATATAAAATTGTTATTGCACATGAGGTATTTGTGTTTGTGCATGAATGGTGGTGGTTTTGTATTGTAGTAAGGCAGATTTGTGTCTCCTTAAGATCATTGTAGAACTAATACCTAGATACATGTTTTGAGGCTTGTGTCCTCATATAATATGATCATCTATGTGTCTAGATGCTATATAATAAATTTGGTATTAATATGATAGCTGTGTTATAAGTTATAACCTATTTTGCATGGACTGTCCAGATTCATGTGAGAACTGTCTAGTTTCTGAAAAAAATTTATTTCGGGCTTGTAGAGGAAAAATTAGATTATGATATCTTCATGAATTACGATCCCAACATATCAGAGAATGTGTATAATTTTGGATCAAATAGTAGGGCTGGTTGTAGTAAATTTACCAGTTTTGCTTGATTGTGTGTCAAGGAATTGTTATGCATGTTGCGGTAACTATCAGGGGTTATATAGTCTTTGTTTGAGGTACTCACCCCCGTTTGATGTTCTTGCCTTGCAGATCTTGTCGGTTTGATGCGGGATGACCCGGGTATCGGTGAGTGGTTCGATTCAACCCTTAGAAAAGCGTTGGATGCACGTAGTTGTGCGTTGCGTATCCGTTGGGCACCCTGACTGTACTACTTATTTAGATAAGTAGTGTGGTTATGTCTGACCCATAATATGATAGATATTTATATGCTAGGTTAGTATAACTCATACATTACGTAGAACTCTCTTGTTCTACCTTATACTGGCCTATGTATCATATTTATGTGTGAATGATTATGGTTGCATGTATCTTGTGTGTTTATATGGGTGTATAGAATATGGCATCACTTAGGTAATCCCTTATAGTAATATTACCCTATTATTAGTAATATCCAGCATGATTAAGACTAGGTTAATAAACGAGCACATACCTAATATTCCCTTGCGATAAGACTTGAGGGCGTGGTGTAGTTGTTGCACCCATGCTAATGGGCAAAGTTATGACCAACTTCTAGAGATGACGAGCTCTCTCTCACCCTCTCTCTTTGTGTGAACTGAGTAAGTAGATATGGTTCCTACTTGACTCAGCTTCGTTTGGGAATATTGGCATGCACCTGTTAATGCGCGAGATCGCGCTTGACCTTTCCCTTTTAAGTTGGTGATATCCAACGCATGTTAGGGTATACTTGTATGCTTGTATGACTAATGGCCTTGTATGCATGTTTAATTAGGTCATACTATGTATGCATGATATGTTGTTTATGCTTTTATCCATGTTAGGGAGTACCCCCTATGATTAATTATTATGTTATCGTGCATGTGGTTCATGTACATAACTACAATAGAATTATCCTATTATGTTATGCGCATGTTAGACTAATTGTGCCTACTCGTGCTAGGCGTGGGTATGACCTTTAGTCGGGTTGTACCTTATTAGTTAAAGCGCAAGCGATGTAATCGCCCTTACATCCGTGTGATGTACTCGTATGGAATTCATGAGAATTCATTATTGTATCGGTTTTGTTAAACCAGTAGCCATGGCAATAAGTTAGGCCTACCCGTGCCAGGCGCGTGTATGAACCGCCTGTTGGGTTATATGCTTTTAACTTATTTCTGTGTGAGAGCAGAGGTAACTCCTCGCATCCGAGCGATGCATCTGTGTGGGAGTTCAAGAGTATTCGATATCATTGGTATGTGATTATCGAGAGTAGTTGACTTTTCCATTGGGTTCGCTTTGCGAACATGGGGTGTTTCCTCCCAATATCGCCCGTGTTGAAACGGCCCGGGTTGTAGCTGTCCTGACAGAGGGCTCCCACCTGTAAGTACTATTGATGCATGCAGCAAGATGTACTAATCATGGGAGTATATTAGGTAGATGCTACCTGAAAGAGGACTAACGAATGATATTGCGAGCGTGGAATCGTTATCCTCTTCATCAGATCCGTGTTGATGCTGCCAGGTGTTGTAGCTGTCCTGACAGAGAGCCTCCACCTGTAGGTACTATATCGATGCATGCGGCAAAATGTAATGATCATGGGAGTATACCAGGTAGAAGCTACCCAGGAGAGAGTTACTGGTTGATGAAGGGTGTAGAGCAAACAAATTTATCCCCAAAGTCCATAGGGTGAGGATGAGTTGAAGTCACGTCGTCACGTGACTCTTATATCTGTCGAGTATACTTTGGGTATGTTACGCCTAACGTTTGAGGTATCGTAGTGTATCTCTATCTCGTAGTTGTTAGACTCATGGTATTTTGTTAGCCAGTAACACCATGTGTTATGGTTAACAGTTGTTCCTCCCCGAGTATCCCAAGAGCCTCCCTCCGGGAGTGAGGGCGAGGGCGAGGTATGGTCGCGCAGCCGCGTGACTTTGTTACCCATTGGGTTTTCACCCATGTTTTTCTTTAAAAGGAAATTGTCTTGCATTAAATTATTGTAATGGTTTTTGGTTCCAACACTCACTGAGCTTGTAGCTCACCCCTCGCGAACTATTTCTTCTACAGGGGTGGTGTTGGGCGTGGAGCTGGAGCTTCCCTGTGGCGTGGTCTTGCATGCGTGAAAGCGTCCTGTCTGACAGTTGACGAGTGTGAGGCTGTCAGTAGTCCGAGAGTCATTTATGTCTTGATAAATCGTGCATGTTGCACTGGTTGTATTTTATTTGGACTTGGCTCTCACAGATAGTGATTGTGTATTCGAGTCTGTAATAATGTTTCGGTTTACAAAGTTATTGATATTTTTATGCTTCTGCTTTTTAGTTAGCTATCACTTATCTTTGCTTCGCCACCTCATATGTTATATGTTGGAGTTATTGTTGATCTCAGGTAGTGATAACTGATATTTTCTATATTGCCACTGTCGGTGTCGAGAAATCCGCGTGTGTGGGGTTTCTTCGAAGGGTTCGGATCGGATGCGTGCCCTGGCGGGCTCGGTTGGATCGTCTTCTCAGAAGGGGTGAGGGTGTGGTTCCTGGTTGAGGCGCCCGACAACGGCTCAAGAGGATTCAAGGGGGGTTTGTGATCGCCACCTGCTTTTTCTAAAAACAGGAAAGGGTTTGGGTTGGATTTGATCGCCTACGTGGGGAGTTTGTGAGGTCTCCGCTCTGAGACACGGATATACCGTACACAGAGGTGAAAAACAGGTAATCATATTCTGCTTCCGGGCTTGACTAAAGGAGTTATGGGTCAAAGGGATGTTGATATGGCGTGTGGATAGGGGGCGGCTAGTTGTGGTTAGCCGTCGGCCAGGGGGCGGCTAGCTAGGGTTAGCCGTCCAGGGTCTGGGAAATTTAGGCAGGGGTTTGGTAGGTAAAGGGTGGGGTCTTGGGCAGAGGCTAAGCTAGGTTTAGCCTGGGTTTATGGAGGGTGGGACGAGAGGGTATTTTATGTGGGGAATGGGTGTTTCTCTCACAAAAGGGGTCTCTCTCTCTCTCTCTCTCTTGGGATTTCTGGTGGTGGAAGGGTTTGAAGATGAATTGGTGATTGTTGTGGATTTTGTTGGGTGTGTTGGTTGTTGTTGAAGGCTTGGGACCTCCTCTATTTATAGTAAAAGAGAGGTAGGAAAATATCCCGAGGGTAATGGAGTGGGTTGGCTTCGATTGGACCTCTCATTAATGCTCTGGTTCTTCTGCCAGAGAACAGGTGAAGGGCGGCTAGTTCTAACTAGCCGCCCAGGATGGGGCGGCTACTTCCTGGTAGCCGCCCCTATCATGACCTGCCAAACGTCCCATCTCTGACAAGCGGTGGCTTGGGTCGGCTACTTGGTTTGATCCGGCCAAGAGAGGGCGGCTAAAGGTCATGACCCGCCGCAATGATCAGCATTTAATATTGCTTTATGTCCCATCCAGGGAACTGGTCCAAAGTCGGCCAGGGGGCGGTTAGGGGGGCGGCTAGTGTAAACTAGCCGCCCAGTGAGGGGCGGCTAGTTAGGGTTAGCCGCCCCTTTTCAGGGACTTAGGTTTTTAGGGTTTTGGTTTTGTTTTAGGTCTGGGTTAGGGTTTGGCTTAGGTTTTAGGGTTTGGGCTAGGGTTTGGTTTTAGGTTAGGGTTTTGGGCTAGGGTTTTAGGGTTTTGATTTTGGTTTAGGTCTGGGTTAGGGTTTGGCTTAGGTTTAGGGTTTGAGCTAGGGTTTGGGTTTAGGTTAGGGTTCTAGGGTTTCCGGTTTAGGTTTAGGTCACGGTTAGGTTTAGGGTTTCCGGTTTACCGAACCTTTGGTTCTCTATTGGTGTCCACTTGTGGGATATTTTCGTGTGTTACTTGAAGTATTTCTGTCTCTCTGGACGGTCAAAATTGGGGTATCTACAGCCACGTCAGGGGGACGGCCGCCTTGGGGCGTGACAACTCCGATGAAATGACAGTGATGGTTTCTAAGAAAGATGAAGAGTGAAACATCACCATCCTTCACATGCATGTCCCCTTTTAAACATGTATCATTGCTCTTGATTGATTCGCTATGGTCGATATATCACCATATGAATGATGTCAAAGATACATTCATTTTCAAATTGTACAAATGAGAAGGGAATTGATCATTCATATTTTCTGTGATGATGAATAGGTATTCATCGAACTGAGGAGGATTGATATTGTTGATATCCTCAACTTCATGCCTTTTCTCATAAGGTTCTTCATTATATTTTGTGTCATATTCTTGATAGTTAATCTCCTTGAGTCAATGACTCCCCTGGAATATGTCAGCATGATATGCATCAAAGTAGGTGTTTGGTACAGAAATACATCACCCATACAGTCATGTAGATAGTACTTTTTTACTTGTTGATCCTTGTAAATGACTTCTCTTGCAAAAAAAAAAGGGTAATTTAGTAGAGAATAAAAACAAAAGCGATTTTCTTTTTTCTTTCTAATATCACATTAAGGGAAGCTTGATCAAATAAGAATGAATAATTTTCACTTTAACGCAACATCCACAATATTCATTTTGACATCCTTGTTGACAACAATGAATTTGAGTACGTATGAAATATTGATTAAGCATTCTAGTTGTAATACAATATATCATAAAATGTTTGCGTACAAAATTTCATAGTATTTTACTCCTATTTAATTTATGAAGCCTTGAAACCAATTCTATTGAACATTCTTCATGTGTAACTACATATATTTTACCAACCGTCGTCAAATACATCACCAATCGACAATATGTACAGAAAATTGTACACAATTTTTTTTGGGGGTTTGTTTCTTTTTTATTGAACGTTTCTTTTCCCGTTGAGTATGATATTATTATTTATTGAAATTGGTGAATCAATTCATAAAATCTATCCCTAAAAATATATTAAAAGGAGAATAAGGAAAAATTATGATTAACCTGAAGAATGTGGTGGTCTCTCTTGAAGACTTTTCAATTGAATTGCGTGGCAAGAAAAGCTTTATATATCGCTTTCATCATGACATTCATATTTACAAATTTCAATTTTGTAGCCAATGTAATTCCCTTATAATGTGATACTAGAAGGCTATTATGAGAAATACAAATTTCTTAAAGCCAAATCCTACTGAATCAAAAGAATCAATCAGAAAAATGACTATCTTTGTTAAAATGAAGGCATGGTAATATTATTATATTATTATTGATTATGCTTTACAAATCCGATTGGACATAATAATACCACAACACTCTAAATCTGATTGGCCCACCCACAAATGATCATCCAATAATTTATAACATGTTCTCCGTAGTCTCTGACATAAGATTGAGAACTACTTAAATATATAAATATTTGTATTTATTGTTTAGGCTATTAGTTAATAAAAGACAATGCACAATTAGTCTCATAAGTAGATGAAACCAATGACCGTGTACAATTAACAGAAAAAGGGACAATGTAATCAGTTTTTTTACCGTTCAAAATGTAGTAATATATATCTCGTTAATTTTTTCTTACTTTTACTAGAAATGAGTTCTTTCAACTCGAAATGGAACGATATACACTTTTTTTGAAGCATATATATCATTAGACATGTTTATTATTATTTTTTTATAAAAAAAACGTGTGATTTGCTTTTTTTAAGCTAAAATGTGGGCATATCTGTTTGTATAAAATAAACTATGTCCGAATGGTGATGAGGAGAAAATAGAAGAAAAATAACATACATAATAGAAAATAAAATAGTATAAGAATATCAAAGAACGAGGGTGACAGGAGAGTAAAAAAGATTTCTACCCCCTCCCTCCCCCAGCGATTCCCTCCCTGCCCACTACTCACCCACCCGAATATGGCCTTCTTCGAAGCGGATGCTAGATGCTCCCCCTAGGTGAGACCCCCAATCGATGATAGATTGACGAGTCGATTACCAAAGATTTTCAAAGGAGAAGCGCATTCCTCGAAAGACAGACTCGTTTTGCGATCTCCATATCGACCAAGTGCAAGCTCATACGATGGAAAGGAGAATTGTCCCCAACTGGCTAGTATCTTCCTTCTTCTTCATACGCTTTATGACTTCCCATAGCTCTTGCATCGACTGTACTCGAAGGTGATGACATGTGCATCTCTCGAAAATGTTCCAAAGGCCAACTATGGATGGATAGCAACAGAAGAGGTGATCTAAGGTTTCATCAGCCCTTGATCATAGAGGACATATCATACTTTCTTAAAGGTCTCCATTTGCTGCGATAAAACCTTATAACCACTCACCTATGGATCAATAACCACATAAAAAACTTCACCTTCGCCAGAATCTTCGCCCTCCAAATCAGCCAAGCACAAGCAGCGTGGAGAGGATCGCCCGCTTGTTCCCGAGTCAACCAAACAAAACCAGCCCGCACCGAGTAGCCTGTCGATGGCTTCACCTTCCACAGGACTTGATTTGCCATTGTGATGAAAGGCTTGAACGGCTCCAGAGTGTAGTAGACATAAGAACTGTTCGAACTCATTCCCTCTTAGTCTCCTCCTCATGCACGTGTCTCAAGCCCATCCTGGCTCCTCATGTGTCCAGAAATCGTGAACAATCCCCTCCGAGCACGTTGCCTTATCCGCAAGCCGAGGAAATAATGAACGTAGAGGATGCTCCAAGTATCAACAGTCATCCCAAAACCGAATCGTCGTGCCATCCCCGAGTTGCCATTGCAAATCTGCCATGAATATGGACCAACCTTCGAAGAAGCCTAGGCATAGTTGTGAGTATCCAATTGAACTGGTGTGATCTGCGTTTTGGACTGTAAAAATAATTGAGAGTAGTATTTTCTAAAAGATGGGTACAAAGACCCAGACAATACGACACACAATTAACATACATGCATTGATAACTCTATTACTCATGCTAATGAGACAAAGCTAATTGTAGGGCCCATATTCCGAGCCCATTAACTATGCTCCACGTGTCCGTAGCCCAAGACCCAAATAGCAAGTGTCCGTGACCCGGATAGCCCATTGTATGTGGGTTTGTCCCGTCAAGCCTATCAATCCGACGACCAACATATTTCAAGTCAGTATTTAAGATTAAATGTAGGATTTAGGGAATGACTGATTTTCTGAATCCTAACAACATATATTAGATTTGAAGCGATCAATAATTGATTCTCAAATCCCAACAATATATGCTAGATTTAGAAATATCATTGATTGACCCCAAAAAATCCCAACAAATATATTTATTTGATTTGAAATATCATTAATTGATTTTTCAAATCTCAATAATATATCCTGAATTTAGAGCCATCATTAATTGATTCTTGAAATCCCAACAATATATGCATATTTGACTAGGGATGATTCAAAAAACAGTGGTGATACCCAGGCCCCAAGTTATAAGTCTCACTCACAAGCTCCATGCGGGGCCATCACTTTATTGGTTGGCTTGTTGACTTTTGAAAAAGTGTAAAATGATAAAATACGGATATGCCATTCATTAAAAATATCTCCTTAATCCAAATCCCATTTTTTTTCTTTTCAGTTATTAATCTTTCACATGAATTTAGGTTATACTAAAATTTGCCTATTTCAAAATTTGAATTTTGAAATCCTTATCTAGTAATTGAATTTTCTATTTTAGTTACACCAAAACTTATCTAAAACAAAAATTTACCTAAATTGTTTTTTTTACATTTATGGAGGATTTAATGCGTATATGAAATTCACATGGTCATTTTACAACATACTGTTTTGAATGTTTGATAAAATTTAACAAAATTAGAATTGTTACATTTATGGTTTTGAAACTACACAGAACTGTTACATTTATGGTTTTGAAACTACACAGAACATGAATGTCACATGTTTGTTGGATCCAATTACATTAATAATACATTGATTGGTAAAACTAATATATTTATCATTTTTCTGTTATATTTATATAACTTAGTTACATAATTATGAGATTGTTACATTTATATAACAAAACTGTTACATTCTATAACAGTTACAAACACATAAATGTAACAATACAAAAAAAACACAAACACTTATAATAACATGAATGTAATAAGTACAAAAATCTTACATTGATGATTAAATTTTCTTATTGTATCTAAAGAACACTGTTTTTTTGATACATTTACATATAAATGTAACTAAATGTAGCTATCACCAACAGACCTCACATTCATTGCACAAGTTCAAATTATCTGCTTCATTTTTGTTACAATTAAGGGATATAGAAACTAAATAAGTTATATTATCCACAAAACTGTTACATTTACCTAAATATTTTACATTTCATGCACATGCTGTTGAACTGTTACATTTACAAATGTAACAAAAATAACACAAATTAGTGTCAAGGATGAAGAGTTTTTCATCATATCAAAGGTTGTATTAGATGCTGGTATCTAAAAAAATATTATGACTCCAGAACACTGCTGATATCTGTCCTTGATTAGCATGTTGAGTCCTTGATTCCATGCATATCCTTGACACTAATATTGATACTAACAAAAATATTAACAATAATTACAATCTTCTTCTCTTTATCAACCCAAGAGCGTATAATTGAAAAGATGGGAAGGACTTACTTGGGCCATGACTTGATACCAAGTTCAAGTAGTCGTGACTCAGGTGGGTTCCTCTCTATGGTGATGGAGAGACTCGCATTTCCACCGTCCGTTTCCATTGCATCCGTGTTCGACGACCTCGCCATTGAAGATGTTTAAACCTAACCCAGATGTCCCCCAAGAAAAATGACATACAACAACGATGCTTTATAATGGGTTTAGGAGGAGGAGGAGGAGGAGATTATAAAAATAGGTTTTTTTTCATGAATAGATCTCTATGTGTTTCATTCAAAAATAATCTCTCGAGATTTATTTATATATTTAATATATCATTGTGAAAAAATTGTAAAAAAATCTATGCATATACAGTAGATAAAGATATATTTTAAAAAATTCAAATATGTTTAATATGTAAAAATGGTATTGCTGCGTTATTTTCAACTGGATTAATGGTGAAAACAAACATGATTTTCATAATTGATTTCATTCCACAATCATAGGGATGCATCAAAACCGTCCCACACAATTTTATGTAGTTATCAACTAAATGACATAATGGGTAAAAACTAATTGCCACCTTATGGGGCCTGTGATTATGCATATGAATTGAGACCTAAATAACATTATTGTTCCAAATATCCCTAAATATACATGTATTTGATCCCCTAAATCAAGGATCTCTCCCCATCCGTCGGATGGGAGAGAGATCCACCATTGATCCTAATGCAATCTAAAAACACTATAAATAGGGAATCAACTCTCCCTATTTTGTTAGGTGAAATTATTTTTTTCAAAACCCTATTTTGGCCACCATTACTGATTTGAGCGTTGGAGGGTCTTCTTTAGGTCCCCACCTCCCTGTGTCTTCAACGTTCGAGAGGAGTATTCACCGGCGGTAACCACCAATGGATCGGAAGAGAGCAGGAGTGGATGAATCTAACTATCTGAATCCAGAAAATCCGATCCCCCCCCCCCCCCCACCACTAACATAAGCCAAGAGCTCCTGCCCAACAAGGCCCCAACAAAAACAACATTATCTAATATTGGGCACTGTTATACTCAATCATTTTTATCAATTAAAATACAGTTTTATATATCTCATTAGGAATCCAATAAAATATATAACTCGTTAAATTTTTTTCTACACTTATTATGAACGAATTCATTCAACTCGAAATGGAACCATATAAACTTTTTATCAAAACATAACCTCATTAAATGATGTTTACTATTTAAAAAATAAATAAAATGTGTGATTTCGTGTTTTGGTTGGTAAAAATGACTGAGTCTTAACATTTTTCTTTAATATTTATCATATTTTTTTAATGGATCATTTTAGGAATGGACCACGCCAAGGTCCTAAGCCATCTAGGACAAAAACAAATGCGTTGATATACTAAATCATTGTACGATCATACCAGTACTAATGCACCGAATCCTATCAGAACTTTAAAGTTAAGCGTTGTGATAATGTAGTGTATATAAGCTCTATCATAAGTTTGAAGGTTAAAATTGAATTTTTCAAAAAAATATATATTATATAACTGTATATACTTCAATGGTGAGTGTGTAAATATTTTTTTTTAAAAAATGGTATGAATTATGGACGAGATTGCATGCAGGGTTGATTGTATCATTTTTCAAAAAGAAAAAAAAGAAAAAAAAAAGGTGTTGTTACATGCATGATAGATGCAATCCTATTAAAAACAAATAATTGAGGACCGTGAGAGCACAGGGCGAGGGAGGGATACGAGGTGCTCAATGCGGGATATTCTTCTTCTGTGTATAACCTGATCGGGACATTCTGATAGGGACATTCCCCGTCCGTCGTGTCTTCTTCGTCTCTGTAATAACGACAATTTCCGGACATGTGAACGGCACACACACCTCTAGTCGAAATCCAAATACAAACAAGTGGTGTGGCCGTGGCCTTCTAAAATGCCGGTGCAGTTTATTGAGCAAATTAACATTTTTTTTATACAGCCTGTATAACTGTATTCTATCCTAGTATAATATATAATATTTTATATAACACGCAGAGACACAATTTATTTAGATAGTACATATTCTATATGTAATTACTATACCTGAATTCATAGCTGAATTTGCATGGCTCGATAATTTGTTTTTTTTCTCCCATCCTATGACTGAATTCAAGATATGGTTTCTGTCTCTGACTCCAGGCTCTGCACACTGTTCAATAAGGACATTTTTCAATAGTTGGCAGACCTCTGCAAATTTTGTAGCACACCCACTTTTCTGGATCATTAGATACTTTCCTTTTCAGTAAAATCAGTCAGTAATATATTCCTGATGTTCTTGTACCATCAGTTAACTAGATACGAACTTACAAGGAGAATCATTAACAGCAACCAGTTCATCTTCAAAAGGCAAGACTGGCCAAAAAAAAACCAATTTTTTTACGGGTGATCATCAATTCTTTCTTTCAAACTAGCAGCTCCAATTCAAATCCATCCAAGTTTTGTTAGAGATGTCATCAGTCAATCAGAAATATTGATTTTGTAATGGCGTGCCAAGCGGCGGAGTGATCCATCAATGGCCACTGTCATCTGGTACTTCTGGTAATTGGACTTCAGCATCTCATCGTGCTTCTCCGCAAGTTTCTGCTCCTCCACCATCTGCACCTGCAAATGCAAAACCATCAAAAAATTCTAAAAATACATAATAACCAATTAAAATTATGAAAGAGTATGAAAATAAGAGTAGATGGCGAGTTCACATCAAACAACATTGAACCAGCAGAATATAATAAATAGATTTAACTAGTGGGTTTTTTTTTCTCAGCTCTCTTATCATTGTTGTATGATATCCATAATAAACAATTGCAGTTATCATCAGCCACTCTTCCACGCTTATGTTATTGTTCTTGTTCCTTGTTTACTGACCCCCCACATCAACTTGCATAAAACACTCTTCAGTTATTCACCGTCTGATGCAACATGGTTAGCAAGTAGTTAGAGAAGGTTGTTAGGGTAAGCAGTTGACAGTTTCAAACCATCGGAGAATATGCACCCTGAACAAGTCAATTCTAGCTGGTGATTTTCAACCGGGTTAGTTTACAGAGTACATCCTTTAAGGCAGATGGCGGATCCGATGATCATAAAATCCAATCCAAGAGGGAGTGTTTTGAAGGACTTAATTGAATCATTTTACATAAAGTTTAGGTGAAAGTTGTAGCCCCATCAAAATTGTAGTAATGCTTCCATATTGTCAATGAAAAAATTTCATCGAATCTGATCCTCTTTTCTTGTCTTTTCTTTTTTCAATTTCGGTTCCCTACATTTGATCAACACAACTAGGAAATTCTCGGTAGTCAACTGATATCTGAGCTTGAAATTATAATCATGTTGAATGAGATCGAGAAAATTCGTCCTTTCCACAATAAGATGACAAAAGTCAAGGTGCGATTACATTGGATAACGACATAAACTACAACAAAGAGAAGTGGAATAATAGTATTTTAGCAAGATAGACGCTCTCATTACCATGACTAAAATATAAACAAAACTCTTGACAACATATAAGAGCAACTCGAAACACGTCGAGAAGGAATTGAGTCATAATTCATAAATTGTCGTTACAAGCCCAGAGCTCTTAACATGAGCAATTGGCGTCAACATAAAAATGACACTTCGGGTATAAAACTTTTTCCTATCTATTTCATGATCTCCTTGAAACGAAATGGAGAGATTGATGTAGAATGGATATCAACTAATGACCCTCAGATGGTTCATCTTTACTAATTGTCAGTTGCACACTAGCCAGCTCATGTGACATGATTATTCAAATCATCGGATCCCCTAATGATGCCACATCCCTTGCACACAATTATTCTAACCGTTGGGTCTCATACTTCTATCACACTCTAATGTATGGATTATTCTAATCGTCAGAAGCCCTCAATCCCTCCATTCAGTTGAGGTGGTCGTGTGAGTAATAGGTTCGTATATAGTCTACTTAAAGGCGAAGGCTTCAAAGCTGTGCAGTGGAGTAACGGCAGCACCACCAAATCAATTAGTTACTATCGATGGCTTTGAATCTTAATCGACCTAGATGCCACCATAATTGAGGTGGTTTAGGGTTTGTTGCAAGAGACAGTTCAAAAAGAGCAACCAATGGACATTGTTCATTATAAAACCCTCCTTGAATGGGTCCTATTCATGGGTCCTATTCTAGAAACTTGCTAGAAATGTGGTGAAAAGGAATTTTAATTGTTCATATACTGATAAGGTGTTCGTCCAAGTAAGTCTCTTAATTGCATGAGAACCCAACCAAACGTTTCAACATCTCTAGGGGGGTCACTCATTCATAACCGTAAATAAACATTTAGTTGACAAAACACTATTCCAATTGTCGAAGCTTGGAAATGAGGACATTTACAAATACCAGAGAGAGCAACTATTAACACAACACATGTGCGTCACCTTAAAGCATAAGGATCAAGAATCTTGATTGAGGACAACAATCTTTGACACTACAAGGTGTGTTGTGTAATCATAGATTCCAAATGTTATAAGAGCGTGGTATCTGTAAGTGCTGTATTAAAGCTTCAATTTCCCATGGAATCACATCCTTAATCTTATTCCTTTACTGGGAAGAAAAACCCAAGGTAAGCATCATACAATGTCGTAAAATTCCCTTTTCCCATTGGTGACATCGTGCCCAGGATGCGTGCCATACACTCTTTGATGGGAACTTGTTGGAAGACGAAGTATTCACTCCCCTGCTGTCTATTGTCAAAATGGCAACCTTAAGTCAGTTTAGAAACATATAAATAGGAGTTGTTCAGGAATATAAAAAGGCATCCAACTTAGGACATGAACACCGGAAATCTTGAAAACTTGAAAACTTAGGACATGAACACTGGCAATGCATGGTTAAGAATAAAAAATAATATATATGATTATTAGCCTGTAATTATTTTTTTAACTCTTACTTAGACCCTTCAAAATCTCAACCAAGAGAGTCAAACGGTGAATATTACACTGATGACTAAGTCTATACTGAACAAGGAGAATTGCTATCGTGCGTCTCAACTTGAAATGAAATGATGAGAAATGGTTTCAAGGGGGAAGCTTCTATAGAACATGCACTATCGATGGCAATTGGCAAGGTATGTCACTTCAGTTCAAATGTGGCATCATCAAAGCTCAAGCTCCAGAGCAAACCGCATCCGCAACCATTATTCCTTCTCTTGTATCAGGGAATATAAGGTGGTGCAAGACAAAAGGCAAAACATGTATTTCTTTGTGTTCATTGGACAACAACTCACTTCACATCTTACACATGAGCTCATGTCAACCTTCACAAGTGCATTTGTAATTCCATGGCAAACTCCATGTCCGAGAATGATGGCGAAGATTATCTCATGAGCAACATCCACAACCAAGCTTAAGCATCAAACCAAGGGGTTGCAACAAGTACAAGGTTGTTTTCAATCCGGCAGCCTAAGGGGGGGACATAAGTTGATTGAATGGAAAACCATGATGTATGGGAAAAAGTGTGTTTTATTTTCAAGCAAATTACTCAAGAAAATCCAAATAGTTTGTGGCCTAAAAGACTGAAGACCCACATCTAAGTCATAGCAAATACTCCCATATACGTGTCATTGTAATCCTAGGTTTCAGCAAAATAAAGGTTAACATACTGAATTAGGAGCAATGATATCAGGAAGTAACAACAGAGTATCAGGAAGTAACAACAGAGAAGGGAAATGCATAAAACAGAAGCAAGAAGACTTCATATAGCCACCCAGAAAAACCAATATCTCTGGAGGTGACTTTCACAGAATAAAGTAGTACACAACTTGTAGCAACTATTAAATAAATGATTTCTAGTAGTTAGAGGGTAGGACTGATGAAGGTCACCCAAAATTGTTAGAGAAAAGATATGCCAATTTATGAAAATAATATCATGCTAAGAAAAAAAATATTACCATCCTAATGAATGCTTAACCTCTCTCCATTCTTATTAGTGTTCTTCCCTACCCAATTACTTAAGGGTCTGTGAGATATAATCTGCACCACTATAGTTTTGATACCTAAAACCTGGTCAGCATTCGCTAATCTATGAGAAGGCCTTAGTTTAAGTAATTCAAACATTATATTCCATCCATGCTTTCTTCAGATAAGCATCAAATAGGCTTGAAAATGTAAGCTATTGGATCCATGTTTTATAAAAGAATTGCACAAAGAAAATGTCCTCCAACACAAGGAGACTTGAACAAGTACCTCTTTCAAAGCACAAGTGCTGCTTCTCTCCAGTTTACAAGATTTATGGCTCATCATTAGTTATTAAAAGAGTTACCTTGAGAAGGAGTGAAGCTTCGGCAGCTTGTCGTTTCACAAGACGCTTCATTTCTTGTGCCACCTCAAAATCAGCATCATTAGGGCCAATCCACTGAAAAGGTATTTTTCTATCAGGAACATGGGGGCGGTCACCAAACATCTCAGCCTTGGCCTTCTGAACCCTAATAGGCCTTGGCATACCACAGATCATGAAGGGAAGATTTCTCATGTCTTCAATGACAGATCTTGCCTGATTTGGGTTTTCCATCTCCACCAAGCAACACATAGGGATGTTTTCGATGGGGTCTGCAATAAGTTCAATGGACAAAACAGTTCCAAATTGGCTAAAAGCTGTTTCAATTACTTTCTTTGTAACTTGAGGAGAGAGATTGTCAACAAAGACTGTCCTCTTCACTTTTGCTTCAAACTCAGCACATTCCTTCTCAAAGGTCTCAGAAGAAGTTGCCATTGAAGTTAGCAAGAATCTTTCCTGCCTAAAAGAAGAGCAATTAAATAGAAAGTTGGTGAGCAAGAACCAAAGAGATGCTCCAAAGCCATATTTATTGTTCTTTGTATGCACACTAACATCATAAATAAAGGAGCTTTCATGTTCACTGTATGTTGAACAAAAATGGCATGGCATGACATTCAACCCAAAATTATTCAACCACAGTTCTAAAAGCTTTCATGCAAAATAGTGATCAATGCCCTTTGCAAAATATAAATCTATCTATTCAACCAAAAAACCTCACTTGTGATGCTCAACTACTCAACTCGTGTTAATATATTCATGCTTGACTGGCCAGGGAGATAAACAACCCAACATTATCTTGAACTATCCCACATTTGTATGGACAATACAAGCATGTAAATAAAGACATCCATTCATATAAAACCACAAATATAATATATTCATGCTTGACTGGCTAGGGAGATAAACAACCCAGTATTAGCTTGAATTCTTCCACATTTGTATGGACAATACAAGCATGAAAATAAAGATATCCATTCATATAAAACCACAAATATAAAAACAAGTGTGGCATTTGTTACAACTAATGAATTATACTAGAAAAAAGGAATCCATATCAATTACAAGGTGCAAAAAATTAGGAAAAAGCTTCAATGTACATGACGTAATTGATTAGTAAAAAGATTTTGAAATATTGATCAATATTTGAGTATCTTTCCTAATACGTGCAATGCAATTAGGCAAGATAAGAATTAAAAAAGTCCCAATCAATACAGTAAAACAGAGTACAGATATCGTGCTACTGCAGTTGGATTTAAAGGTGTTATTAATTGAGACTTCTAATACAACCATGCATAGATATAATGGACCACTAAAGAAACAATTCTAATAAGGGGCTCAACAGCCCCGATATACTACAATAATCCTGTCCATGAATAGGTGGTTCAGCTTTGGAACGCATCTCAAATAATTGGTAGACTTCGCAGTCCACTAAAGCATTTTTACATATCACACGGAACTGTCAAAGTTGGAAAAACATTGCATGTACATATTTCAAATATTCTCCAAGAAAAAAAAATTTAAAATTGTGCTCTGTGAAGCATTGGAAGACAGATGGGGGATCTCATCATCTGCAATCAAATTGTCTGAATAAAAAAAAGAATCTAGAAGATCAATCACGTGAAACAGCTTATCCACTATTTAAGCACAAGAAAGCGGAAGGTGAACCCTGTTATACTGCAACCCAAAATCTTAGCTAAACAATCTGGACATTCAAAGCTCTAGCATCTACCATATTAACCAAGAGGATCAATTGTATGGATAATACTTCTACATAACTAAAATAGTAAATACCTCCAACTTTCTGTACATCAAAACGCAAAAGCCGTAAAATCACAGCTCTTTTGCCAATAGAATTCAGCGCCTCACTCCATTAGGCCAAAACTTGCATATCATGAATAGAGGTACTAACAAAGGCTTCAACAACATTGATGCTTGTTCCCCATCCAAAATCATCTACACAAGGTTCCAACCTCACATCTTAAAATCATTCCTCCTCAATTATCAAAAATTATATAAATTTATTTTTTTATTTAAATATTTCACATATGAATAACATTCTCAACAAATGGGAGACACTTTAATGCCACTGCTTACCCTATATTGCACTACTTTATTTCACTACTTTAGGTTAAAGTGGTGAAGCTGTGAGATGACATGCAAGAAGGTTCAAATTCTTTCAAAAGAAGTGAAATTGAATTTATTTTCTACTTTTTACATTTATAACCTTCTTTCATTTATAAACTACATCATTCAAGAGATTTTACATTCATAAAGTCAAATAAACATGAACCTATAAGTAATGGAAAAGTTACATATATATTTCTTTAGTTTTGAAGAAAATTTCAAGCTACTTGCTTCATTAATGGCGGAAAATTTTGAACCAAGTTCAATAGTTTTATGATCAACTTGTCCAAAAACATCTATTACAAATTTACATTAATTATGATTTTACAAATTCATAATGCAACGGTAATAAGATTCTTTTATGGAAAAAATGTGAGATAACCTAGGAAGCATGGATGCTTCAGCTGACTCTTTGTGTCCATGTCTCACACTTAACACACGAACCATGTCAGACACATGTCAGACATGAAATACGTGTCCCAAGGTCAAAAACAAATTTTCAAATTTTGGATAGAAAACCAGTAAATTTTTTTTTTAATTTCCAATAGTTACATTGTAAGGTTTAAGTTTATGATGTTGCATGAACCGTGGAGTTAAATGATGCTTAATTATTAATAGAGTTGATAGGTGAATAGCTGCTATAATTATATTAACCTGTTGTTTATGGATTGTGCTCTTATTGGGAGAAGGCTATTGCTCTATTTGTTACTTAGGGCTATAGGTTGGGAGGAAGACACTGTTTTCCTGGATCTTTTGATCTTGCTAATATAGGGGAATTCTTACATTCCTTTTCTCTCTATCTTCATTTTTTGTCTTTTATTTTGAGAGTTGCCTCGTCTCTACCTTTGTTCGAAGGGCATCATTTTATATAAGCTCCAGCCTTTCCCTTAAAAAACATCATGTTTATGGATGCACTATTTCTCTTTTTTTCACACATAATTGTATACATTATTCATTTATATTTATTGTATGAAGTTTTCAAGGCATGTCTATGTCCTAAGTTTTTTCAATATTGTCATGTTGCCTTGTCCATGTTTTCATGTGTATGTCTGCTCTTCATAGGTCTTATATTACTTTTTACAACCATTGGTAAATTTCCATGTGTTTAAGCTTATAAATCTAAATATAAAAATCAAGAGCTTCCTGCCATACGCTTATATAGCTTTATAAAGTATTGAAGTGCAGTTAGATGAACTGAATTTGTTCTAGTGGCTCATACCATCATATCCTTCAACAAAAAGACCCAGCTTTTCTAACAAAGTTGCAGTTAGTTGATCAGGATGTTTAAAGGGAATATAAAAAACCCCTCAGAAAACCCAATTCTGGACACATCTCACTTTTTCGTTATATGTTGAGGTGTGTTTCATATGGGCATATCTAGAAATGTTATCATGACTGTCTAACATCAGCCTATGCTAGAAGTTGAGACATTACATAGACTAACTCATCTAAAACATACACACATCAACACGTGTCGGACACTCCATTTGGGGGCCCGTACCCGTGTCTGACACGGACACGGACACGGCAGGGACACGGCATGGACACGTGTCGGACACGGCTCCAGCCGTGTCTGTCTCATTTTTCCTGGGACACGCCTGGGACACGGCTGGGACATGGCCCAGGACACGCCTGGGATACGACCCAGTCAGTTTCAGCCAAAAGTAAAAAATAAAAAGAAAATAAAGACCCAAACATAGCCCACAAGTATTCAACTCATTTAAAACAACGAAACAACTCATTTAAACAAAATCTCTTTCTTAAGGTTAAAAAAATAGTGATTTATTAGTTTAAAACAGTGATTTATAAAAACAGTGGTTTATTGGTTTAAAACAGCGATTTATAAAATAGTGGTTCATTATTTAAAATAATAATTTATAAAAACAATGATTTATTAGTTTATACAATTGGTTATAAATAGTAAATTAAATGAAATGTGTTTGTTTATATAAAATATTGATATATATTTATTTATCATATTAATTTATTTGTTGCCATGTCCTAGCCGTACCCGTGTCCTATTTTTTCAAAAATTGTCATGCCGCCGTGTCCGTGTCGCCGTGTCACCATGTCCCGTGTCCGTGTCCGTGTCCGTGTCCGTGCTTCATAGTTCTCATCCCATCGGGAGAGACTAAGTTTTTTCTTTAGATACATGGTGATGACTACAAGATTTTAACAAGAAAATGGGACAACATTCTCAGCTAAGAATATAAAAATAAAACAAATCAAACCCCATCAAACATATTTGGGTGGTTACTCATGTAAAGAGGTAGTTCCCGTTTTCGTATTTTTTCTCTCCTTGGCTTTCTATTTTGTAAAAAGATCCCTTCGTCTTCTTCTTTTCAAGGGTTTCAAGATTCTCCTATATATTCTTAAGGAAAAAAAAGAACCTACTCCATGAAATATTTCATCCTAATCAAGCTTACCGTGCTAGCACACATTATATTTAAAGGATGTTTTGTCTTATATAATTCCATACGTTAGTAGCCACTCCATGGAAATCCATTTGTAAAATCAATCGCCAAAGCTAACATGATATTCAGAACACCTATCTAGTGCAAAACACCTTAAAAAACAGCATAAAACGCCTAATCAAAGCCAATAAATCACCCACCACAGCAGAGAAATCTCGAACCCTAGCTCTCGCGCACAAGAAATAGTTAGGGTTTAAGATTCGAGCTTCTCGAAATTCAAAATGTCTAAAAAATCATAGATAGACCATAAATAAAAACACGGTTTCAAATAAATAAAAAAGAATCCTACAATGAAATGTAAGCGAGAGAGAGAGAGAGAGAAAGGAGAGGAGAGAAAACCTGAGGGACGCTTGCTTGGAGCGATGAAGGAAGAGGTGTGGGTTTTGGTGAGTGTAAATGAGATTTTGAGTGCACTGTACGACTACGTAGGTGAGCATTGCTATTTATAATCACCGAGTTTCTCGGACGTTTCCAGTTTTTGCCATTTTTTGGCGGGGGACGAGTGGCATTCAATTCTTGCATGTGGGCCCAATTTTTTCATTAAGAGCGTTGATACAAAACAGCCCCATTTGCAGCTCCATAAACTATAATAACGCATCTATCATAGTGTATAACGATATATGACACGATTTTTTTTGTAATTTGAAAAAAATTAACTATTATATCTCAGTATATACATCATTTCATATAACAATATATACTTTAAAAAGAGAGTTGATGATTAAAAAAAAATAGTATAGACTGCAATTAGGGCTGAATGTATCCTTTTCCTTTGCAGCCCCATAATGTATGTCATAATTGATTTTTTTATTTTTTTAAAATAATAAATATACTAATATATCTCAGTATATACTTTATTTTATATAACAACATGTATTTCAATTAGAGAGTATATGATTTAAAAAAAAAATGAAAATCCATGTGTACTGCAATTGGGGCTGCAATGGGGGCTGGACATATCGTTTTCCTTAGGGTGTGCATTTGACAATTGCTCAGAAGTACTTTTGGGTGACTTCTCCTTCGATAGGAGGAAAAGTGATCGTATTTGGGAAACTGTTAACTACCACTTCTCCTTTTGTAGAAGGAGAAAAACTCTTCTTTCCAGAAGAAGAAAATAACTCCTTATGTGGAAAGAGTTTTTTCATTAGAAGTTAAAAAAAAGTTAATGTTTTGATAAAAATACCCTTATAAAATTTTACAAATTCCTAAAAAACCCCTTGCCCATGTTAGGTATAATTAAGTTATTCTGGGGTTTATGACTATTGTAATATAAATAAGAATAAAATGATTTTTTGTTTAGCTGGAATAACTTAATTCTAAGGATTGATTGGAATCCATATACCACTTTATATCAGTTAATTCTGGCATACATATTTTAATTTATTCCATCCTTCCAAATACGCATTTTGAAACTATTCTTATTTATTCCCATTTGTCCTAGCCCTATTCTCGAACTAAACATGAGCTTGAGGTACTATATAAAACAAAATCTCTCTCACCTAACTCATTAGATGATGTAGGATAAATCTCTGATCTATTTTAAATTTAAATAAGTTTGTTAGATTTTTTAATTATTAAAATCAATTTGTTAGCAATATCTACATTTTGTTTTAAAAAAATGTTAGTATTTTAATTGTTAAGATTTGTTAATTTGATTTTGTAACCAATTGTGGTTATAAAAAGTTTGTTAGTATTTGAGATCTATATAGTTGATTATATTATTTTATTTATATTAATCTATTAAGATAATTATATAATATGAGTGAAATGATATTTTAAACAATTCATGTGATTTCTATTACAAAAATACTTTTTGAAAACATTTATTAATGTTTGGTCCAAACAACTTCTACTCAAAATACTAGAAGCCCCTTCATTAGAAGTAACTTCTTTTAGAATGTACTTCTTGTAAAAGTAATTCTAGACAAATTGCTAAATTTTGCCTTACTTATTGAAAACCTTTTTAAAGTCCAAAAAGCAGGCAATGTATATATATTTTTTTAAATAGTAAATTATTTTCTTTAAGAAGTGGTAGTTTATTCATAACTAGCAAAATCGAATTACAAATGGACCGAATGGTGGGAGAATAGAAAACGATAAAACATAAAAGAAAGAGAGCAAAACAAGCAGGGAAAGAACAAAAAATATCAACCGACTGAGGACCCATGGTGCATTATCCCCACCACCTCCAACCTCTCCCCCACCCCCCCCCCCCCACCCCTTTGAAGTGCAACGTACAATTACAAATGATTTTTTTTATTTTAATTCTAAATATTTATGTGTCTTGTTTGAAAAAAATTATTTTGTGATATTTTTTTTAATGGTTGTATTCATTTATAAATATTATATGTATTTGAATAGGTTTAAGTTAGGAATGAACATTCACTAAATTAGGGTTTACATTGTTCAATAATGTAATATGAGAGAGATACATGCTTGTCATGTGAGAGAATAACAAAGGAAGCATGCAAATGGTTTCGGTTTGAGGTTTATGCTTGTGGAGCGTATAAGGGGTATGCAAACAAGAGGGGCATACTTATGGATTTGAGGGACGTAAATAGAGATACCCTAATCTATATGATAATGTGCCATGTAGATGAACACAACATGCTTGATTGATGTATGAAGCACACCATCCTTGCATGCCCCATTAGAAGGTGTGTCCATCTCATGACACACCATTAGACATGTCATAGGGAGTTTTTTTTTTTGCTTGGTACATGTAGATTTATTGCTAGAAAAGAATTTGAATATACAAGAGATTTAAAAGTGACAAATTGACTAATCTATCAATGGAGGTGCAAAGTACACACCATTTACAAAAGAGTGCTATTACACTCAATTTTTTTTCTCAATCCGAATCACAGTCATATAATATATACCACTTTAGAAATCCAATGAAGCATATACCTTATTAGATGTTGTATATATCTCATTAAATATTTTCTTACATTTATTAAAAACAAGTTCATTCAACTCGAAATGAAGCGATATACACTTTTTATCAAAGCATATACCTCATTAGATGATGTGCACTATTTTAAAAAAATGAAAACATGAATGATTTGAGTTTTGGTTGATGAATGCGATTGAGTCTAACATTTTCCATTACAAAAGGGAAGAGAAATAAAGAGGATAAAGACTAGAAAGTGTTTAAGAACCCCTTATAGGTGAGGAACCAATAATTTAGCCCTTATGAAGTTGTTTGTGCTTAGGCTTGTCAACGGGTCGCGGGTCGACCTGGACCCGACCCCGATCCAACCCAATAAAAGGAGTAAAATACCCGATCTGAAAGACCCGATCATCCAAATGGGACGGATCCGGGTTTATCCCAACCCGATACTATGGATTCTTTGGACCCGATAATAAATTAACAAATAATAACCTAATCCAAATATACTACATTACTAGTTTACTGCTTGTCTTACTGTCTACCCAACCCAACCCAACTACCTAACGTCCCAACCAGACCCATGCCCAAACATACTCGACCAAATAATGAAATAACCCAAACATACTTTAGTCTCTCTTGACACGATGACACCGCAACAAAAAGCCCTAAAAAACACTAACAGTACCTTCTCTTGGCGCCGTAAGTCCTCTCTACGTCGACGAACGACCCCTCTTGACACTGCAACAAAAAGCCCTCTCAACGCCAACCCCTCTCATGTCGACCCCTCTTGACGCCGACCCCTCCAATAAAGAATCTCCCTTATTTTCATTTGTGATATGAATTTTTTGAATTGGGTCCATATCTGAATGTCATGTATGATTTGATTTGTACTATTTATGTTTACATCCATGTAATGTTTAAGTGCAAAAATCTTGTTCATGTTTAGGTTGAAATCTTGAAATGTCTGAACCTAGTCCTAAGAATGATAATGTTGTAGAGGTTATTAAGAAAATCAGAATGTTGAGTTGTCATCATCTACCTCCAGAAAAAAGAAAGTTAACATATGTAGTTTAGAATGAATTAGATAAAGTTACCAAAACAAATATTGCAATCTACTATATATAAATATTGCAATAAGGAGTTAACCGGATCAAGTAATAGTGACACTTCACATCTCAAGAAACATTTGAATAGATGTAATGGCCAAACATATAGAACCATGGGCCAACAATTTTTATAAATGGAAATTAGTGCAAGCAGATACATCTATCAAAGTAAAAACTTTCAGGTTTGACCAAGAAAGAAATTGTATGACCTTGGCAAGAATGATTACAAAGCACAATTATCCATTTAACATGGTTGAACATGAGTTTTTTGAGGTCTTTTTGAACAATCTTTAGCCACAATTTAATCTTCTTTCCCAAAATTCAGTGAGAGGTGATGTCATAAAATTACATAAGGAAAAGAAGGATATGTTGTATAAACTTTTTGATCACCTTTTTTCTAGAATTAGCTTGATTATTGATATGTGAACCTCAGATCAAAATATTGGGTATTGTTGTTTGATGTCTCAATATATAGATGATGCTTGGGATTTATGTCACAAAATTATTGGTTTTCCATCCATTGAATGTCCTCATGATGCTGAAATCCTTCATAGAATTGTTATGGACTTGATTTTAGAGTGGAACATTGATAAAAAAAAATATTCTCATTGACTCTTGATAATGCCTTCACTAATGATGCCATGATTAGACTGTTGAAGTCTTCGTTGACGGATAATAGATTGCTACCATTGACTGATGAGTTGTTTCATATTCATTGTAGTGCACATATTTTGAATTTAATTGTGCAAGATGGGCTTGAAGAGATAAAATGGATGATTTAGAAGATTCGGAATAGTGTAAAGTATGTAAAAAGATCAACTACTTTCAAACAAAAGTTTGAAAGTGCAATTAGTCAAGTGAAGATGCAAGGTAAAAGGAAGGATGTGAGTCAAGATGTCCTGACTAAATGGAACTCAACATTCATGATGTTGGATCATCTTTATAACTGAATAAAGCATTTTCTCGCTTGAATTAGATCGACAATACAAATTTTTCCCTACGAATGAGGAGTGTGAGATGGCCCAAATTATTTGTAATTGCTTGAAAGTGTTCTATGAAGCAACAAAAGTATTTTCTGGTACTAATTTTCCAACATCAAACTTGTTCTTTGTTGATATTTGTGATATTCAATTGCATTTGAATGAATGAGAGAATAGTGAGCATGAGTTTCTTCGTTTATTGGCGGCTCCAATGAAAAACATTTCAATAAATATTGGGATGAATGCAGCTTGACATTGGCCATTGCAGCTGTTTCTTGATCCGAGGTTCAATCTTAATTTGGTTAAATACTATTATGTACAACTAAATGATGGTGAAGCTCATCAATACATCATGAGGATCCGTTCTACCCTTGTTGATCTTTATGCATTAACCCTCCTCCTACCTTGGTTGCATCTTCTAGTGCTAGTTTCTCCACTCCTTGTTTTCTATCTCTTGGTGACAAGCTTAGCAAATATGATTAGTGGGTCATGAGCTCCAAACCAGCCAACATCGCTCCAAAATCAGAGTTGGAACAGTAATTGAAAGAGCCAGTATTCCCTAGAAATGAAGAACTTAATGCATTACACTAGTGGAAAATCAATAGTCCTAAACTTCCAACTCTTGGAAGGATGGCTCGAGATATTTTTGCTATACGACTCAGTTGTATCAGAATGAGCTGTTAGTGTTGGAGGGATGATTCTTGATGATTCTCGTTGTTCTTTAAGTCCCGATATTGTAGAAGCATTGGTCGCTTTGCAAGATTCGGTGGAATCACGTAAAAACAAAAGTAAGCATGTTTAATTGATTTATTTGATGATCTATTTTTTATATCATCAAAATTCCATATCATTTGATGTTTCTAATATTTTATCTCCTTTTTAATTTTCAGATCCAACACTATGAATATTACACATGCATATTTAAGGAGAAGGAGAAGAGATGGATTGGGAACTATTGATCTATGCATGTTTATAGCATTTTTCAATGAATGCTACTATCAGCACATCATATGTTTTGGGTCTACCTATGACTATTTAGTTTTATCTATGTAATATCAATGTGGATTGTGAACATTGTTTAGGACTATTGATGTGCTCTATGATGTATTTAACTTATGCGGGTTTGTGTTTAACTTATGCATCATAGTTTTATCTATAATGTAAACAATGTCTTTAATTTATCTATGCATGTTTGTGATTTATCATAAGACTATTATTGTTTAGTAACTTATTTATGCATGTTTGTATTTTATCATTGTTTATTGTTTTATCTATGTAGTTGCAAAAGTTTGTGTTTTATCATATATAGGATTGTTATTGTTTACTGTTTAGGACATCATACATATCTATGTCATTTAAAAAAAACTTGATTTTAAAAATAGGCATCTATGATGTAAATAATGTTGTTAACATATGTAGGTTTGTGTTTACTTATGCAAGTTTGTGTTTTATTAGGATTATCATTGTTTAGGACATCATACTTATCTATCTTATTTTAAAAAAAAAACGTGATTTAAAAAATGGGCACCATTCTTGGGTCAACCCGGACCCGATCTGGTCCGTCCAGTCTGGGTCTGGGTCCAATATTGCTTGGGTCGTCCGTCGGGTCCAACCCAGGACCCGGGTCCGATGGACCCGAGCCCTGGTCGGGTTCAGATCCACCCCGACCCGGCTCGGACTCGACCGGTTGACAAGTCTACTTGTACCCATCCTTGTCTGCCTGGAGTAGTAGAACAAGATCCTCCCTGAAGGTGGATGGATTTAGTGATGAAACACCAATGGAATGGAAGATTAGTGCGCTGTGAGAAAATCTGCGGCTCTATTGCCTTCCCTATACACATGGGAGATCTTCCAAGAGGTGAAGCTTCCAACAGCTTGATGAAGAGCTCAGAGATCTCTAATCACGGTCCACCGGATGATTTTTTTGTTGTTTGTCACAGATGATTTCACACTCGATCATTACTTCCAAATCATGTTGGAATGAGAAAACATTTCAATGCATGCTTAATTTTTTATAAATTCTTATGCCCTATCATTTTAAAATAACATTATTCTTGCTTAGTTGAAGGATTCTTATATACTAAACAAAATTCATATTATATTAGCTACATGGACATTATGGATCACGTATCTGCTGTGTGCGTGCGCGCGCTTGTTTAATGAATATCATTGGCATCATATGATTTTGGATGGGTTTGGTTAAACCAAAACCCAAATCCATTCCAAACTCATAATGGGTTTGGATGTTTTTCCCCAAATTTAAATATAATTTAAAACATGAAAATGAGCAAAAAAATATGCAGTCTTCACATTTCCTCAATGATTTTGTCTTCTTCCTCCCCAAAAAAGCTAGAAATTTAGCTGAAGGTTCAAGAGGCTCCTCCAGCCTGAATACACCAAACCAGCCTTACAAAAATTTCATGAAGCTACTCCTAGATGTCATAAACCAACTTAATTTAGATCACTAGGCTTGAAAACCTTCCAAATAATTTCAGAAAAATAAAACAGCAAGGGTGCACAAAACTGAATATACTGTCTCTTCTAATCCTTATCTACTTCATTTCCACCCCTTCCTTGCTGATCCAAAACACACAAAGAGAGGACAAGAGAGAGTGTATGATAGAGCATGCAAAGAAAAAGGGGAGATCAAGCAAATGCACACAAACACAAGCATCCCTGCCTCTCACCTTCTTCTCTTGCACTTCCTTTCCTTCTTCACCTTCGCCTTCTAATTTTTCCTCTTCTCCTCCTCTCTCTCTCAGATTTCTTGCTGGAACCCAAAACACCAGCAAAATCCCCCCTCCCCCCGATGCCTTAAATACGCCATTGATTTGGGGGGGGGGGGGGGGGGGGGGCGGGGGAGGAGAGACCAAGTTGACCCTAACTAAAAAATATTTGGACAAGCTTCACTAAAACAATCATAATTTTCACAATTTAGCTCCAAATTGTACAATTCAAAATTCATTGAAAAAACAAGAAAATTATCTACAACTTTTATGTTTATATCAATCTCCAATGACCCTTCAACTATTCTAAAATATGAGCTAAACATCAAACAGGGCTGCTGCCAAGCTTTTCTTATCCCTGGGGTATAATTGGAAAAATACCCATAACTTTTGCTATATAAATCCAGATGATCTAATCAATGTTCGAAATATCGAAAATTTTGATATATCGAACAGGGGGCCGATCGATATATCGATCGGCCGGCGCTTTTTTTTTTAAATAAATTTGAAAAAAATTGAAAAAACAGTTAAAAAAACATTAAAAATTGTGAAAATAATAAAAATGAATAAGAATAATTTGATATGAAGATAATAATAATTTTACAATGGTTTTGGTATGAAAAAATTTTTACAATGGTTTATGTAGTCTACAACTTCTTTTGCTTATAGGATTTTACAATGAAAATTTTTTTACAATAGTTTATGTATGAAAAAATTTTACGTTGAAGATTTAGGAAATGCTCATGCAATTTTTGATTATATTGCACAAACACTAAATCATTCAACTTCTTTTGCTTCAACCGATTCCTCTTCTTGGTGTGTAACTGTTAAAAACAAGAAAATTAAAATTAAATTTTGTAAAGTATATCAGTTTTAAAACAAGAAAATTAAAGAAAATTTTGTAAATTTTATAAGGACAACTCACATTTTCAAATGCGCTCCAGTTTCTTTCACAACCGGAAGATGAACAAGTGAGTCCAAGAATTAATGATCTCTGTCTCCTGTCTGTTATCCATCACACATTAATGTACAACCATAAGTTTTCCAATGTCCTTTATGTGTCTCTAAAATCTTATGAGTTTCTCTTACCTCTTCTTGCAAACATGTTTCACCTAACTCATGCATCGATGGTGGGGCTAAACCAGACCGAAACCTACCTACTGCTTCTAATGCAACATGAAAAGAACGTGAAGTTAATGCATGAAAAGATACACCTGCAGTGATTGCCCATTTAGCTATCTTCTGAATTGCATTTTTCCTTTCTTCTTTTTTTAATCTTCCTTCTAAAGTTGTTTATCTAGGGTCTCCTCTTAATCTTTGATCAACTACATCTTCAATATTACCTCTACAAAATAAATCCATAGGTCCCCTAGTGTTTTTCTTTCTTTTTAAAGATGGAGGAGGCCTTGAACTAGGACCACCAATTTCTATTACATCATCATCACCTATATGTGGTTGTTCATCTCCTATGTCTCTAGCAAAATCTTCAGAATAAAATGTTTCTCTTCTACATTTATTTTCAGATTTTTTATTCATAAATAGTTATATTTCTTTTTTAATTTCTGGTGTTGTTTTAGGACAAAGTTTAGCATTAGCTCCTAATGAATGCAATATGTGTTCTTTGAGTCTGGTTATGCCACCACTACATAGATGATTGCAAAGTAAACATTTCACAATATGTTTTTCAGTAACACTTTTATATTCTCCGTATTTCCATGCAGGGTCTTTTGTATTAGCCGGTCTTAGATTAGATGAACTAGCTCCAGAAGAAGACATTTTTTTCAAAAATGAGTTTTTTGTTTTCAAAAAATTAAATTTTGATTCTTTTTAAAAGTGGATGATGCTACTATAATTACTTTCTAAGAATATTTTACTAAATGCTAAGAATAAATACCTCTAAAAATAGGAGACAAATTGAAACTTCCTCCAAAAGCCTCCAAAGTTTCCACCCAAAGCCTCCAAGAACTCCACCAAACTCCTCCAACTAGTCCACCAATATCTCCTCCAAGAAAGGGAATTTTAGGATTTTTGATGGATTTTTTTGAATTTTTGTTGTGGAATTTTGGCTTCTTTTGGGATTGAGGGATTTTGGAAAAAAATGATTGCTATATAAGAGAGTAGAGAATAGAGATTGTGTGAGAGTGATGAAATGGTAAAGAAGATGATTGTTGAGTTGTTGTGGTGAGAATGAAGAGTTTTGGGGAGTATTTATAGGATTGGGAATAAAAGGGGTTAAATTATAAATAAAAAAAATGAAGGGGGGTTTTACAAATTACCCCCCCCCCCAAACGGCTATACTGCCGTTGGGCCCCAACGGCCCGGTTTTTTTTAAAAAAAATTAAAAAAAAACAACGAACGTCGAAAAATCGACCGTTCGGGCGATATATCGTCGATATATCGATGGATTTCGATATATCGGCGATATATCGATCGATATATCGCTGACGTCAGCGATAATCGATAAACACTCGATTTTTCTCCGATAAATCGTGAAACGGTCGGCGAAACCGATATATCGATCGATATATCGATATATCGGTTGCGAAAAAAAACACTGGATCTAATTCTACTTTTGTATGAAAGCTAACTCAAAATTAAATATTACATGATAAAATCATATTTAAACTACTTCATCTTTGACATTAACAAAATTAAATCTGAATACCAATTAAGCGTGAAAGGCACAAACACAAACAGAAAGCTCCAAATGACATAAACATCACACAAACAATACAAGGTATCTCACTCATTCTCTATTCACACACATTCTCTCTTACAATACCCTAGAATCCTTACTTAAGTGTCAAAGCTCCCTTAATCAGCACCACACCGGTGTTGAAATGTTTTTGAGTACAGGTTCAACTTCTGGGTTGTTGGGTCACCGCTCATAGAAGGAGCTCCGCCTCATCAAAATTGGTTTAGGGGATTCACACCCCTTCAAATCTAATGTCTTGTATAGGTGCGATTTATAAAAGTTACATATATTTCATTTAATAACCAGTTTATTAAGTCACCTAATTAGTTAGCAGATTGTGATTACATACCTAGATATGAAACAAAATTCTTTGTCTGATTTCAGTATTTCAAGTATGGTTGAAAGACTAGTTACATATTGTATTTTTTCAAATTACCTAGATATATATTCTAAGTTAATTATATTACATAAGGCGACTACATATATCAAGTTTTTTAAACTAATGGTAATCCATAATTTAAATTGATGTTGCCTTTATACAAACATAGGCCAATTTAATTATATAAACACATGAATTTTTGTTGTGCACCCATGATAAATTTTTAAAGTTTGAGGGATGTTTTAGTCTTTTTCGTTTAAGATAAAAAGATGAGTGATTTTGGTTGAACTTATAATAAGAGCTTATTCAGCTTAAAGCTGGAATTCTGCTTTAAGCTTATTTGATTGGACTTCAAATAAACACTGATTCAAATCCTCATTCCGTCATTTTAACTCAAAAAATTTCAGCTTTCGTTACCCCACTTATTTACTTTGGCAAACGCATTCAGTGATTCGTCCTGTCTGTGAAAAGACGCGAATGCCCCTGAAATAGTTCTGTATTTACGCATTGTATCAAAACCCTCTTTCACTTAAGGGGCCCTCTCTCTCCTCCCTTTTTCTTCTCCGAAGATAGCCGAGTTCATAAGTGTTTATAATTTTCGCTAAACTAAAAACTTTTTCTTCTAAACTGATAAAAATTATCAGAACTTATATAATCTGCTCTTATAAATCAGAACTTAAAATCAATTTTCCGCTGAACCAAACGGCTAGTGGCCATCAAAGAGAACTAAATGTACAAACAAGTTCTTAAAATAATAATTAAAAATTAAACAAGTTACATATACATACCTCACAAAATATATATTTTTAGAAAATATTTAACTATTAATGAACCGTGTTTACATATTTGGAGATAGAGAATTTCTCCCTGTTTGGCATTACTATGTTACATAATTTCATTTAAACACCAGTCACATACTAACATACTATGAAATATCTAGATTTATATTAAGAGTTGCTTAGATAGAAGAAATAAGTTACATATATATAATTTTCAGACTATAAGTGCTCCATAATTTCAATTTGAGTTATTTACATAAAAAAAGAATTGTTCAGTTATCACACTAACTTACACAGTAATTTAGTCATAATTGCAAGCATAAACACTTAAATTTTCTCTATGTTTTAGTTAACTGTCCCAAGTATATGTAATTCAAATAAGCTACCTACATTTATTTCATGAAATACTAATATTTATCAAGATACTGAACTATTTCCTTCCTGATAAGTATGTGAAATCTTTACTTTGTGAAAAGTTCAGTCAGGCTTCTTATCGCGCGAAGGTCTCCAATTGCATTCTATGGGATAACTATGTACATATTTGTTAAAATTTATAAATGATATATTTCAACTTTTAGTTTAAAATAAGCATTGTTACACGTTTGTTAATTAAACCTGTTAAAGTTAAAAACAACATTAAAAAGTCATAGTCTGTAAATTGTGAAAAAGATGCTTTTGAGATTATAGCTTATAAAATGCTTTAAATTTTTTTATTTTAGACATTTATGCCCTTAATCTTTTTTATTAATAATATGTGTATTTATTTTTTTACTATTGCACCAAAAATCATCAAATCTTCTTTCTTCTTCTCAATATTTTTACTATTACAAATAATATATTATCAATTTTTTTTTAAATTCCCTTTGTCACTCAATTTATTAAAATTCTAAAATGTAATATTTGAAAAATATTATAGTGAATTTGAACTATTATTTATGTTAAGTAGATTTTCTTTAAATATTCATAAATTTAATTTTATATGTAAAAATTAATTTATTTTATCAAACATAAATCAATTTTTCACTTTTACAGTTTAAGGATATTTTTTATAATTGTACAACAAAAAACTTTTTACCACTTATTAAAGAAGCATCTACAATTTTTTTTACTTTTAAACAGTCACAACAAACGTGTCTAGAAAAGTTAAAATCTATAATCTATAAATTATAATCCATAATTTGTAAATTACACATGTTCTCTTTAATCATGGCCAATGCCATGACCACCGTACCATATGAAATTTGTACCAAATTAAAGATAATGATTTATTATTTATTTATATATCAATGATGCCAACCCTCTTAAATCATAATCGTACCTTCATCTTCAATAGTAAATCTTAGAAATGAAACAACCATGAAAATGTAATATTTTTCATCATACTACAAGACTAGTAAATCAGCATCCCTCCACAAGATATAAAATTAAGATCTATGCATAAAAGTATAAAAGTTGCACCCATTTCAAGTGATTGAAAAAAATTAAATGGTAATCAAATCTCAGCAAGAAAAAGAAATATTTATCTAAAGAGGATTAAAACGAGCGACCCACAACTTTAAACTCATGAAGAAAACTTACAAATAATTTGTATAACCTACTCATTATAAAGCAAACTTTCATATGCATACTGTGCATGATGCAGTTCTACCTTGTATCTCCTTTTTGATATTGTGCCCATAATATGATGAAAAAATTATGATCCCTATCCAATTTTGAAAAACATTTTGGAGTGTTTCTTCAACTTTTGAAAGAAAAAAAAAATTGTCCAAATCAAAAGATACACATGCATCTCATAAACATTATCTTCTGAGTGACATATTCAGTGCGTATTTGTCAAGCAACATTGACAATGATTATCTCAGATTCTCAGTCCGATCCGAAGCGTGGAGTAACAGATACATCTCAAAACAAACGGGCCACTGAAATTAATTATATTTGTACCATAATTATTTTAAAAGAAAAACATAAAAGCATAGTAGTGACACCCAGGAAATACAATGTGTTTTTGCTTTCCTATATTTAAAAAACAAAGAACAAGTTGATGAGTGCGCACAAAGGGGACAGAGGATTTGAAAAACCTAACAATGACAACTATGAAGGTCCCCATGTTAGGGTGTGCTTCTGGATTTCATATCCAATCTTAATATTAAAGAGAATTATTTTTTTTAGGCCTTAGCGTGGGAAGCACCCTACACTGCACCTATTAATTATAAATAAAAACCAGCATAAATCACTAAAAATATATAAATAAACTTTATATGGAAATCCCAAAACCATGAACATTAATTTCAGCAGAATTCCCCATGTCAAAATAGCATCACCTAACAATATACATGTTCACATCTGCATGACTAGAGATGGAAATTAGCAATAAATCCATGCAAAGTAGAAAGGGCAAAAACACATCCCAACATCTAGAAACATAAGAATCAAAACATGTGCCAACAACAAACAATACAGCTGCAATAGAGAATATACTTTATCAAGGGTTAGAATAGATTGGAAATCGTAAGAGCCAGATAGAAAAATAAACTCATTTTTTGTTATAAACAGAATAAAAATTAAGCAACAAATAATAATTCCAACTGCTGTATACATATTCTCATGCACCTTTTGTCTAATTACAAGCCATACAACCTGTCACAAAAAAAATCAACTGTACCATCCATCCATCTCTATATTTCTATCTAAATTTACATGAATCATGAAACAAATAGATTGACAGACACATATAGATTGGATATATATATTCATAGATAAATAATTAAACAAAAACATAAATAAATCACCCACCAGGATCTTAGTGAATTGGCTAGCACTATGGGTTTGTTCTTCATTGACGTGTGTTCGACTCCCACCCTCGACTTACCCAAGTGTCTATTGCGATATCTCCGATAGCAAAAAAAACATAAATACATATAATCAACATGTCACTGAAGACACAAAAGACTCACCGTTCTAAAGGTTTCATGTGTTTATCTACCAATACAATTGTGTTAACCATCTAATCCATTATAATGGAATCGGCGATGGATTGCATGAGAGCCACCTGAGCAGATAGACACTGCATGTAATGTGCCGTCTCGTCCAATAGAGTGTCGAAATCCATGCCTCTCCCACCCGGCACGAGCCGCCTTAGCTCATTGACTCGACCCACCGGTTCGGTCTCTCGAACCACCACCCTATGATGGAGGCTACTCCTAGGCCGCCGCCGGTTCCTAAGCCGACGTATCAATGCACGGGTCCACGCCTTATTGGACCCGGCGGCGGCGGATGCCATGGATGCGTAGGCGGCGATCTTGATCTTCTTGCTGCGCCGCCTTAGAGATGATGGATTGGAATTATTATTGGGTCGGTTTCGGCGGATTCTTGAGAGGGCTCGGAGGAACCTGTTTGCAAAGACGGGCTTGTTAAAATTAGGGTTTTCTGTTGTCATGAAGGAGGTTTTGTACGGATGGGGTTGGAATTATAGGACGTTTTATGGGATTTGGTTCTCTGACACAGGGGGGGCAACTCAACTGATCAAGGAGACAAAAAACCGAAATTCTCTCTGACACATGCCCCTCAACATCCAATTGAACTTTATATTATAGATATGAGAGAGAGAGAGAAAGGCAGAAGGAAAGATTGTGGTATTTGTGTTTTATATCTCTAATAATGTGTGGATAACCATGGAGGATTTGAGGAGGAGATTTTGTTTTATGGGGCTTGTTGAGATGATGAAGAATGGACGGTGGGAGGTGGAGACTTGAAAATCAAGATATTTGTTTTGATTAGAAGAAGGGGAGATGGTGAGGGGGGGGGGGGGGGGGGGGGGGAGCCAAAAAGGAGAGGCAACCCACCACATGGTTGCACATGGGTTTGGTTGACCCACACTTTTGGACATAATTTGGCATAAACCTTTCTTTCCTCGCCACTGATTTATGTAATACAATCTTTTATTTATTTTTTATTATTATTATCATACATGATTATCTTGTGTCTGGAGAGTAGGTTATATCATTGTGTATCATTGTTTCGGTGAATTCAATTTTTTTTTTCTCTTTCATCTCGACCCGCTGCTGTTTTCAATTTAATTCAATAATTAATGTGGTGTTTTAAAAATGGTATAAACAGTTGGGCTTCTTATTATTGGTGTGAAAAGTCTGCCTTATTACAATATGTTTTAGATGGTTGTAATTACAAGCAGCCTGTGAATACAGTCTCATGAATAATTCATATATATATATCAATGGTATCTCTTAGCAATTTTTCATGTTTTTTATTTAGTGAGCTTATTTAATACATCATGAATGCCCATATATATTTTTCAAAAAAGTATATATATCTTTAGATGAGATTTATTATTTTTAAAAAATCAAAATGTTGACTAACTGCTTTTAATTTTTATCACCTTCTCTTGTTCTTCTACTCCAATTTCTTTTCTCCTAATTTTCACTTTGTTATTGTTTTCGTGCCACATCTTTTTATTTGGTTCTTTGAAATATTTATTTCTCTATTCATCCTACTATACTATTTATTTTTTATTTTTGAAAAATAAAATTCAAGAGGGGGCCCACCTAAGTCAAATCTCCTCCAAAGGTCATTGTCACCGTGTATAAAATCCATTCTCATATAGGTGGTCTAACTTGATTTTAAACCGAAATTCAAGAAACGTAGGACATGCATTCAAAAGTTCATTCAAGCTAAGATTGGCTGGGTCCAACTAGCAACCTCAACAAGGCTAACTAGTCCCCAACAAGAACAGTCCCACGCTTTTTCCATCACACATGCATGGATGGATGAACTGGTCCTACTAAACTTCATCTCCCTTTCATTTCTACACAAAAAGGTGCAGCTCTTTGGAAAACCACAAAATGGAGAGGAGGATAAACAAACAAACCCTCCACCAAGTGGACCAAATGAGATTAATGAATAGCCTTAAAAAAAAATGGCCCCCACATTGGTTCTCCATCCACAATACATCCCACGCTTGGAATAGACATGTTAACTAACATAATTATTATTATACTTAGTGATCTGCATTAGGAGGGCCAACGTGTTCCGAGAGACTGAGGCGGTGGGGCGCCTACATTGTCAATGTCTCTCATGGCCTCTTTCACGTGTACCTCCTTGACTCTCCACCAACCACCTGATTTCTCCGCTTTATGTTCCATGTAATGGATCCAGATTCTCTACTTGTTTTTATCGTACATATATCTTGTTTGATTAATCATGTTATTGTAAATGCATTAAGTGAAATGAATTTTTTTTTTCTTTTTAAAAATCACATATATTAGTAATCATCTGATTTTTAATGTGATGATGTGACAAACTTACAATACAAATTAAATATGATACAAGTGTATAAATACAAGCAGAGGATATAGATAGATTGATGCAGAGAGAAGTAGAGAGAGAGAGAGAGAGAGAGAGATTAATATAACTAATTAGAGGTGTGGGAGAGAGGGGGATGGTTTATGATCAGGTTTTAAAAGATACAATGGATTACAACCATGGTCGCTGAAGAATCTCTCTTTTTCTTAGTGCACGTGCATGTGATGAGGGTTTGGAAGACAATGTGGACCCCATGACACGGGAATCTTACAAATGGTTTTTTTCAATAGATATCTAGCTAGCTATTCATACTTAACAAATTCAAGATATAATTTTTTTTTTTTTTACTTTGATGAGTTGTGCAAAACCATTCATTTACTATAGCAAATCTGATATTCATTGATATATAATATTTTGATTTAACTTGGATTGGGTAGAGGCAAATGTTCTATTTTGAAAATCTTTGGGATTTCATCTTGGCTCTTATTCAAGATTGGAATAGATATATTACGGATGTGCATGACTTGGAGCTCTAACATGAACGTCTATTGATCATGGTTTGAGGGAGTGATAATAACGAATTTCTCGCATAGGAACCTCTCATACTCAGGGATTACCTCGTCATATATCTTGTTTATTGGTTGTTCTCTGTTTATTTTTTATTTGCTATTTTGCTTTGCTTTTATTTTCTCCTCTCTCTCTATTTGTAAAACTTTAAACTTCTCCCCATAAAAAAAAATACACAACTTGGATTGGGTGGACCAATAATGACCTCCCACAGAGAGTGTTGGATTTGAGTTTCATCGTTTATATATTTCCATGAGAAAGAAGCACCTATATTTCTCAACCAATCAATCACTCCCATCTTGTAATCAAATCTCTATTGACAAAATCACACGACTAATAAAGCACTTGTTGTTGACTGCACCCATGCGCGTTTGGTGAGCAATTTTTGGCTTTAGCGCAGTAGGTTGAACAGTCATGAACACTGTTTTATTTATATAAATTTAGTATTTATTAATAAAAATGACATGAAACCACTCAAAAAAATTGGAAGCTCCCACATGCCCAGAAAAGGAGATATTCCGAACAACTTCCCATCTAAGAACTCAACTAGTAGATGTCTATATTATATGAAAAATTATAAATGTGTTTTTCAGAAAAAATAATATATGTATTAGTTTATCTACATAACTTTTCATCATAAGATGTACTTTAGGCTGAGTATATAATTTAAAAAAAAATTAAAATGGTTGGGGAGTGCCGACGGGCTGGAGGCCTCAATATGTCAAGAAGGCCATGTTGTTGACACAAGGACACCGGGATGCAATCAATTAATTGAATATCTACAATTTTTATGAAGTATATGCATCCAGAAAAAAGAAACCAAAACCTCAAAAAAAAGGCAGATAAACACATGTCCAAAATTATCCTTAATAATAGTTCCTGCAATGGAAGATGGACATAAGGACTAGTGGATCACTAGAAAGAAAATTTGGATGGCATCATGGCAACCCAGTTATGGTGGAACTTAAACAATTGGATTGACAAATAAACAACTTTTTATATACAAATCATCATTTATGCACCCTGTAAACCAATCAATAATATAATGAACAGAATATTTTCACATTAACCACACCACTCCACCCCCTATATCTCTACATTATCCCAAATACCTCATCTCAACTAGAATAGTTCAGCAGCGCATACTTTACATGCAAGCCAATCTTTCCCCCTTCAGTCACTAGCTTTGCAGCAATGACCAACCAATGCCCGGGCATATCATGAGGACCCCGCACAATCTCGGTCATATCAACATATTTCAGTAGCTTGCGCGAGTGCACCGGTACAGGTGGGCCCTCTGGATATACACCCGAGTTCAGCAGAGGAGGCCGCTCATGTTTCTGATTCTGTGCTGTCTCGCGATTTGTGAATGTCGTGCTCAGGTTTACGAGGAAGCTAGACTTGTGAGCGGCGGCGGGTGCTTGAGTCCACTCCATTTTCTGGATGCTGCAGTTGGGAAGATGCATGAATTGGAGATGGAGATGGAGGGTCGACTTCATCCACTCTTTTTTGGTAACAAGCTGAGCACCCGTCACAACAAATACCCCATTCGGGGCCTTCTGGCACCACTCAGGGTTATGCTTTACAGCGGATGTGCATACATGTGAGTATCTCCTGCATTTGATGGGCTCTAGATAGTTTGATGAAGAGTCTTCTGACCCATGCCACTGGCATGGAAGCGTCTCAGAGGACCTAGACTGTGACCACTCGTTCATGCTAGGAAGGCTCGAGAGATGTTGCACATGTATCGCAAGTCGATTGCACTTTTTGCCTTCCAAGTATAGTCGCAGTCCAGTGACTGGATTCTCTCCACTAAAGACCTAAAATCAGCAGTCATCAGAACATGTCATATTAACGATCACATGATAATCTGGCTACACTTATTCATCTTAACGATACTATGACTTTATGAATGATATGTTCCATCTTCTTCAAGAGTTATGGATCCCAACTAACGAAAACACTCGCTCTTAGATATCTATCAATGTATCATCCATAAATGTTTCCTATTCTATTATTCTTATTTTCTTGCTAAATATTACATTCCATCTTCACCCTACATTTTTAAAGCCTTTCGTTCTTGGTGTTAAATCGTTAGTCTCATAAAGTGAAGACTAATATAAAATGAATCCACAAATGCTATTTATGCTTTCTACTATAAATCTTGAATGTTTATAACAATGACCAGGTTTGTATGTTTAGCATCTCCCTTACAATCTTGCACATTTGAATGACTATTGGAATCACTTATAAACGATTATGTGAGCTACTGAGCTGTCTATACACCATGTTTTAAAAGAGTTAACATGCTTACAAATCATTCGGTTGAAATAAGACTGAAATGCTTTTAAAAGACATTGACTCAAAATAATAGACCTCGCATATTGAAAACAAACAAAATCATTAGGACTTCCCATGGAACAGCACAGAACAAAAAGGAAAAATGCATCATGCTAGCTGGGTTAGTATTTTGCTGCCTGCTGCAGAAGTGGCCTAGGGATTCAAAGGTTGAAACAATGGAATGATGCATCTCCCAGAAAGTTCTGAAAGGTAGCATCCATATGTCAACTGGATCCATCTGCAGAATCTAAAGGGGGAGTCAACTTGGGCCATTCAGGACTCTACTTCCCACTCCTGGAAATGGAAACAACACATTCAAAGAGTCTGTTTAAGCCCAAAGCCCAATATCTCATTTCCTCCAGAACATAAATTCACCTCCGGCATGATCTAGGACTGAAGGCTCCTCTCGTGGACCATATCTCTGAGAGACAGATACTGCATCTGGGCTCATCCAAGGTATACAGTCATCAAACTAATCACTGACAATCAGGATCCAAACCACTGAGATGACCACCTTAATTATCAGCCATCTGGGAGCAATAAAATTCCAGTTGGTGGGGGGGGGGGGGGGGGGGGGGGGGGACCTTGTTGACCAATTGATCTAAACTACAGAAGACCTTACCATCTCTGCCACCTGGGATTTCTTCAGAAGCAGAGCCACTCCAATGCAGTGGGACAAGTGGATCTGGAAGAAGACTCAGCTTCCCAGACACTGCTTCACTTGCTAGCTTGGCATTAAGCTACCAACTCTGTCATCCTTGCAAAGAAAACCTACGGTTGCAGACAGCATCTGCAGGTTCTGTCACAGATTTCCTGAAGATATTGATCACCTATTCTTCAATTGTGGCTTCACTTATTTCATCCAGAAATCCATAGTAAAATGGGATAAAAAATGCCCATTGCACAGGGCCTTCTCTGACTGGCCTCCTGTCATCCTTTTTCATTGCAGCGGGACTCATTTTGAAAGAAAGGTTTATAGTCTTCCAAAATATGGAGGCACAAACCTGTCATTCTGAATGATGTTCTGGATACTGTCCCCCTTCAAAATATGGAGGCACAAATCTGTCAGATGCATTCTCCACAGTCCCCCTTCAAGAAACTCTACTCAATTTGGCATTCAAATCCAGCCCAAACAACTCCCTTGTCTGACTGTTAAATGGTCCCTTCCAGTTATGGGCTGGATCAAAGTAAACAGTGATGGGACTGCGACTCTAGAGCAGGATAGGGAGTACTCCTAAGGGACCACATAGTCCTCCTAGGAGTGAATTGGAAGAAAAGCCATTGCTAGCATCAACCATCGAACTGTTGGCCAAAGCAAGGTATTTACCTATGCATTCAGCTTGAACACACCGAAGTACTGCTAGAATGACTCAAAAACTAGTATCTTAGTTGTCTTGTAAAGGTTCTGTGCTGTGGCAATCCAAAAGATTGCTTCATCAAACATGACACCTTATGGCACACTTTGAGGAAAGGTCTATCAAGCATGTCTATAGGAAAACAAGTCAACTTGCCGATGTAATAGAGCCAGGAAAATCTCATTGCGTAACTACATTATCAGCCAAGAATCTGTATGCTCATGAATGTTGAAGCCATAAGCAGAGACAGACAAGGAAGTGTTTATGAAAGAACTTGCAAAACATAGAATCACCATGGTTCAAGTTGTGTTCTATCTAATCAGTTGTCATTATGTAATACCATTTTGTATCCAGCTGCCTCATTGCTTGTAATCTATTTGTACCTCAATCAGGAGATAAGGGGATGCATCCCACCAATGCTCTGGTGGATTTCCATCCCTTACTTCCTGCATGAATCTGAGATGGAGGATTACTCCTGACACTGTAAAATATGTATATTTATCTTATTTAATACAATACTTCACTGACTTATAAAAAATATTACGACTAGCTCGGAACAACTAGCACCTAACAGAATAATTAATTCTGTTTTTCAATCATGGTATACACTTGACCCTATGTGGGCCTGTCTTATATTAGTGATGACCACCTAATAGATTATTGGAGTAAGGGAATAGGCCTGTTGTTGGGCCTATTCCCGGAGGCCCGGGGTTGGGGGGCAACGCCCCCCATGGGCCGCAGGCCCCCCCCGGGCCGGTCACCACAATACAATACAATTTTTGTCATGGGTATTTTTGGTCTTTTTCCTATTCTAGGGCTTGTACATCTTGTAACTATAAAAGGGACCTTTCGGTCACCACAATACAATACAATATTATTATTCCATCTATTTCTTCTTGGTATCAGAGCCGCAAAGAAACCCTAGGGTTTCACAAATTTTTTTTTTTTCTTTTCATCACGGATCGTGGTGATTGTTTCCTCTCTCGGATCGAGATTTGAGTTTTCCTTCTTGCAATGAATCCAACGCCGAAGGACCTCATGCCACTATCGGGTGGGGAGATCAAGGACGACGCCTCGTTAGGGCAGATCCAGAACACCTCGGTTGGTATCACCGCTATTCCGTTAGGGCATAACTCTCATGCTCAACGGATTACCAACGTGCTTCTTGATGGACGAAATTATCCATCATGGTCGTGTTCTGTTCGATTGTATTTGGGTAGTCGAGGCATGTCAGGCCTTCTTCTTGGTACCATTAAAAAGCCGGCTGAAACTGATGCAACCTTCAATCAGTGGGAGATCAACAACTGCACGGTTCTCGGGTGGCTTTACAACTCCATGGAGACCCGGATCTATAATATGTTCATGTATCATGATACGGTCGACTCTCTATGGGCTGCGTTGAAGAAGACCTATGGTCATGCCAGGAATGACTCACGGATCTATGAGTTGTACAAGGATATTGCTCAGGCCACCCAAGGTAACCAATCTGTTACAGATTATTTTGGATTTCTTCAGGCTCGTTGGGAGGAACTTGCCCATTATGAGCCTCTCTCAGAGTTGTCGAAGGAGGCTGCCACGATTGTGGTTGGCCGACTACAACGCCAACAGACGTATGCGTTCCTTATGGGCCTTCGACCGGAGTTCGAATCTCTTCGTGTTCAGATCTTGAATACCACACCACTTCCTTCTCTATTTGAAGCATTTGCTATTATTGAGGGTGATAAGCATCGCCGTCAGATCTCTGTCTCAGCACCTACTAGAACCCTCGGCGATCAGATGGCATTGGCGGCCACCTCTGGATATGACTCTCGCGGCCACGGGGATAGTAGTCGCGGTCGCGGTCGTGGTCGTGGACGTGGACGCGGCAATATTGTGACTTGTGGCCACTGTGGAAAAACAGGGCATGAAAAAGTCAGATGCTTTATTCTGTACCCACAATTGATGCGTCCTCGCAATGTTGGAGCTCCTTCATCTGCCCCTCGTGCTGCTGTTGCTGATGCTTCGGTTCCAGGTGATGCCCCCACTGCTCCATCTGGGTCCTTTGATATGCGTACTATTCAGAACCTTGCCTCTCATGCTAGTCTCTCTCATGCTGGTCCAACATCCTCTGCTGCTACCTCAGGTATCCCCTCCGCCTACCATGTTAACCAATCAGGGTCTCCTACTTGGGTCATTGATTCAGGCGCTACTGAACATATGTCTGGTGAGTCTCGATTGTTTGCCCCCTTGACATCATCTTCTATGCACAGAGAGGTACGTCTTGCTGATGGCTCGCTTACCCCTGTCATCAGTAAGGGTACCGTTCCTTTATCTTCCTCATTATCATTGCACTCTGTGTTACATGTTCCCAACCTTGCTCTTAACCTTCTTTCTGTTAGCCAATTGACAAAGGTTTTGAACTGTTCAGTGACTTTTTACCCTGATCATTGTGTTTTTCAGGACCTGAGTACACGGAGGATTTTTGGCAAGGGGTATGAGAGAGATGGCCTTTACGTCTTCGGAGAACCACCCACCACGGCCCATGCTTCCATTTTGCCCACTGATCATTCGCATAGTTTTTCTCTACAATCTTTAGATTTATGGCATGCTCGATTAGGACATGCCAATTTTCAGCATCTATGTTCTTTATTTCCTACTTTTCGTTCTTCATGTAAGACTCATAAGTTTCAATGTGCTGTGTGTGAGCTTTCTAAACATACACGTACTACTTATATTTCTCGTATGAATAAAGCTTCTGGATTGTTTGATTTGATTCATTCTGATGTGTGGGGTCCCTCTCCTGTTACTGCTTTTGGTGGTCATAGATACTACTTGACATTCATTGATGATTTTTCTAGATATACTTGGGTTTATCTTCTTAAATCTCGGTCTGAGGTATCCTCTCAGTGTGTTAATTTTTTGCGCATGATTAAAACACAGTTTAATATTACTGTAAAGAGTATCAGGTCTGATAATGGGGGGGAGTATGTCTCAGATTCTTTTCGGTCTCATCTGAATGAGTTGGGGATTCTTCAACAGTTGACTTGTCCATATACACCTGAGCAGAATGGGGTGGCGGAACGAAAAAATCGTCATCTCATGAATGTGGTTCGTTGTCTCCTTCGAGGAATGAATGTTCCAAAGTCCTATTGGAGTATGACAGTCCTCACTGCTGCCTTTTTGATTAATCGGACTCCCAGTCGTACTTTAGGAGGTCAAGTTCCTTTTCATGTTTTGTATCCTGATCGTACTCTTTTCCCCATCACTCCTCGAGTCTTCGGGTGTACTTGTTTTGTTCAGGATAGGGGGCCCTCACGCACCAAGCTTGATGATAAATCTATACGTTGTGTTTTCCTTGGTTATTCTACCATGTCCAAAGGATATAGATGCTATGATCCTATTTCTCGGAGATTGTTTCATTCCCTTGATGTCACATTTTTTGAAGATGTGCCATATTTTTCTGACACGGTTCTGCAACATTCGTCTTCACCGGTTCGACCGACTTCATTTTTCCCATCATTGCCTTTGCCACAGCCACAGTCACAGTCGCTGCAGCCACCGTCGTCACCTCCTCCGTCGTCACCACCGCAGCCGTCTCCACCACAGTCTCCTCTAATTGTATACACTCGTAGACCTCGGCCACCTCTCTCTCCTGCTCACTTGTCGACATCCTCCTCGGACTCAGGTATACCTTCTCCCTTGATCACTCCACATTCTGTTCCTGATTTGCCTCCATCTGACTCTGATGTGCCTATTGCTCTTCGCAAAGGTCGTCGGAGTTGTGTCACTGCTCATCCTCTTGCCCAGTTTGTTTCTTATCAGGGACTTTCCGATTCCTATAGAGCTTACCTGGCTGCTACATCGTCTATTCGTATTCCTCGTATTGTTATCGAGGCATTACAGGATTCTCTATGGACCGCCGCTATGACCGCTGAGATGGATGCCCTGCAGAAAAATCATACGTAGGAGTTGGTTGATCTTCCACCAGGGGAGAGGACCGTTGGTTGTCGATGGGTCTTCACAGTAAAATACAAGGCTGATGGGGCTGTTGAGCGATATAAGGCGCGCCTTGTTGCAAAAGGCTTTACTCAGACTCCAGGGAAGGATTTTCATGCTACATTTGCTCCTGTTGCCAAGCTGACTACTGTTCGGCTTCTTGTCTCTCTTGTTGCTTGCCACAATTGGCCTCTTCATCAGATGGATGTGAAGAATGGTTTTCTTCATGGCGACTTGACAGAGAAAATTTATATGGATCCGCCGCCTGGTTTTCGTCTTCAGGGGAGTATTCTGGAAAAGTGTGCCTTCTTCTCAAATCTCTATATGGACTGAAGTAGTCACCGAGAGCATGGTTTCAGAGATTCAGCGTAATCATTCTCTCTCTTGGATTTACTCGTTGTCATGCTGATCATACTTGCTTCATTCGTCGAAGTAATGGACGGTGCACCATTGTTCTAGTTTACGTGGATGATATTATTATCACAGGAGATGATGCTGATTACATTGTCAGAGTGAAGACTGAGCTTGGACAGGCATTTGATGTGAAGGATCTAGGTCCTCTTCGGTATTTTTTGGGGATTGAGATTGCTCGCTCACGCCATGGTATTTCGCTCTCCCAGCGAAAATACACTCTTGACCTATTTGAGGACACCGGTATGCTTGGATGTCGCCCTGCCACTTCTCCCATGGACCAGAACCATCGCCTTCATGTTGAATCAGGCGACCTTCTGCCAGATCCTTCTTTGTATCAGCGTCTAGTGGGTCGTTTGATCTACTTGACAAACACTAGGCCTGATTTGACTTTCGCTGTCAGCGTAGTGAGTCAATTCATGCATGCCCCACGGACTTCTCACCTAGATGCTGTTTACAGGATTCTTCGATACTTGAAGTCATGCCCTGGTCTTGGCTTATTCTATGCTACTAGTGCTCAGCCTACCATTTCTTGCTACACTGATGCAGATTATGCTGGTTCACTCACTGATCGGCGATCCACTTCTGGTTTCTGTACTTTCCATGGGGGCAACCTTATTTCCTGGAAAAGTAAGAAACAGAGTGTTGTCTCTCATTCTTCTGCTGAGGCAGAATATCGTGCCATGGCCCAAGGCACATGTGAGATCATTTGGTTGCGCTATCTTCTGACAGAGTTGGGATTCCCTGTAGCTGGTTCATCTACTTTGTTTTGTGATAACCGATCTGTCATTATGCTTGCCTCGGACTTAGTTCTTCATGAGCGGACCAAACACATTGAGGTTGATGTTCACTTTCTTCGAGAGAAAGTACAGTCGGGCGCCATTGACACAGTTTTTGTCTCTTCCAATGAGCAACTTGCCGATATGTTCACCAAGTCTGTTGGTCCCTCTATTCTTCATTCTAGTTTGACCAAGTTGGGCTTGATTGATATCTTCGCTCCAACTTGAGGGGGAGTATTGGAGTAAGGGAATATGCCTGTTGTTGGGCCTATTCCCGGAGGCCCGGGGGTTGGGGGGCAACGCCCCCCATGGGCCGCAGGCCCCCCCCCCCCCCGGGCCGGTCACCACAATACAATTTTTGTCATGGGTATTTTTGGTCTTTTTCCTATTCTAGGGCTTGTACATCTTGTAACTATAAAAGGGACCTTTCGGTCACCACAATACAATACAATATTATTATTCCATCTATTTCTTCTTAGATGACATGAGAGAAAATCAACCCCATTGGAATCGCATTTCAGGTGGTAGGTCATGGACTATGAAGTCCTTGATCAATGAGCACCTCAAAGTATCTCTCATCTCACAACAGCAGAAGTCTCGGTGTATGACGCCCCTCCGTCGCTATTGGATCTATATGCCAACCATATTCATTGTGGTGGCAGTAGCTACTCACCTGCATTATTCTAAATTGATGCTTTTTGTAGTGAGTTATACGTTCTTGCCGACTTCAAATAATGGTCATGCCTAGCACAACTAGAAGGGAAGGTCTTTTACTCTTTAATCCAAGAACTGGAATGCTGGATGAGATTCTGGGAGTCATGTTGGTCTATTGGGGCCCTAACTTGGGACCTATTTACCCAAGAGGTTCTCATGTGCGCCTAGAGCTGGATGGGCAAGGTCCTTCCATGGATTTCTATTCATATGCATATTTAATAATCCAATTGACTAGTTTTTGGGATCCTCAGTTAGGAAATTTTGCGTTCTTAAGTCTTAACTGGTTGTCAGTGTACAAATACGCATGAGCAAGGTCTTTGCATGGATATCACTATTTAAGTTAATGAATCTCAACAAAAGAAAAGTATCAATGCAAAGCAAAGGACGGGGTAAGATGGAGGGCTTTTGTCCAGGCTGAAACCCAGAACTCAAATGATCTCTTCTCATTGTTGGATGCCTCCACAAAGGGACCGAATTAAACTGAATACTGTTGGAATCTCTACCTGAATTCAATCGTTATGGAGGTCCAGTGCGCATATATGAAAGGACTCTGTTGGTTGGTTTTTCTTTAGCTTGCTTTGGAGAGAAGGCCTAAAAAAGTCTAGATTGAATGTGATTCAGCACCGGTGGTCTAGAGGATCTTGAATCCAGTACCTGAAGTTTGTTGTGCCTTGAAATTGTTGTTGGCCATCCCTAAAGTTTATTGTTGGTTATTCCTAAGCAAACCACACGACCACGGATTAAAACTTACTGATTATTTGAAATTTCCTTGACATTTTTAGTTTTTATTTTGTATTTCTAGAGACACTGCACTTCTAATTTTCTTTTTCTTTTATTGTATTTCCCATTTTTGGGGTTTTCATCTGATAATCAATTTGGGTGTTAGCTACCACCATTTTCTCAAAGAAACTACTGACTCGAGGTTACATAAATCAATATAATTTAGAGTTTGATGGGCCAGGTTAGCAATCAAAAATCCAAACATCATCCCAGAACAGCAGCAAATGGTAATGCCTATTAGACTATCATTGGTAAAAAAGTACCTAAACTTGAAAACTGGAAGATTCTTTAAAGTAATTCAAGAGTCATGACGCGGTAAAATACAAACAATCACAACAGAAAACATTATGAGTACCTGATCTGTGCTGACATGAAGCTTGGGGCCCAGGAAAGTGAATTGCAAAGTAGGATATGATGTCTTTTTCCCCTGATGTCCAAGAGCTAGATCATTAAACACTGGTGACCATTGTCGAGGAACTTGGAACTCCAAGAAGTACCGTAAATCCTCTGGAGAAGGTTTGTCTGATGAGAAAAATGTCTTATCAGAAGAAATTTCTTTCTTTTTGTCTAAGATAAAAATAGAATATGAGATGTAAATACTGACTCCATATATACAAAGGAGCCAAAAGACCAATGCTGCTGATACAGATAGTTTTCTTGCATGTGGCATACCTTGTTCATGGTAGTGGTGCATATTTGATGGGCAAGTTAGATTAATTGTACATAAGTCTGTGTGCACATGCATTGTGCTGATCCATCATAATCTTGTACCTCCATGTTGGGTGAATTCCCTAAGGAATATCATCATTCATGTTAATTATTCTATAAACCCAAGATATGTTTCCAATAATGGATAGATTTCATATCTACACAGGTCTAGGGAACTGTCGCATGTTCTGCACAATTTTATTGACCATGTTCATCTGGCCTCCATGGTTTCAAGAAGTAGTATCATTCATTATTTGATTGGAAGAAGTGCCGCTAGAATAATAACTAGTGCTTTTGGAATAGTAACTAGTGCTGCATGAACCATGCCCATCAGATTTTCCCATTCCTAGGTTTTCTTATTTATGAGTAGTTTCACTTCTGACCCGTCATAAATCCTTTCTCATTATTTCATTCAAGTCTCTTCAAGAATTTTCTATCATGTGTTCCACAACTCCAACAAGGCCTCTTCACCTCCCTCAACAGCCGCACTGCATATTTCCCACCTTAGGTTGAAGCCCAATAGTGTCTCTCATTCAGGAACTTGGTGGGCCTTTTTTCCCCTAATAAAAGATGGGAGCTACCGCCTGCATATTTTTAAAACCAGAACTAAATTCTGAGATGCATAAGGCTAGCCCTCTTCTGGGGTTGCTTTATGGTGTTCAGCATCTCATGTAGGTCACAATTATATGGAAGGCGAGTGGGAAATTTGGTTTCTCTATTTTATCCTTCACCATGAATCTAAAAATGGAATTATGATTTGGGCAAGGCCTTATTTCTTATTAGATTGGAGGCAATTGTCCTACCACGTTTCTAAAAATTTATAAAATAAATAAATAAATGAACTATCCCATTTCAGAAGAAAAAAAATGTATGTATCCCATACCTTGTCCATGCATGATAGGTACTAAATATCAATAAATTGACAGCCTATATACATAAATAGCAAATACATAGATGTGCATGCGCATATATGGACATGTTAATAGGGGTATGTAAATATTCAAATATCCCACAACAAACAAGAATATGATCTCAAGAGAGGGTAAGAGTTCACAAACAATAAAATAAAAAAGGGGCAGGAAAAAAAATCAAATCAAGATAGATGTCAGGCAGCAAAGCAACTTAAAATTAAATCAGAACAGTGTAGATGCACCTACATCGAAGATAAAGATTGATTGCATGACTAAGATATCCACTGCCGAGAATCCCAGTGAGCAGAGAAGTAATGGGAACAAACTTGAAGAAGATGGCATCAGGATTACTAGAAACAGTTTGAAGCCACTTATAATGACTACTTAAATATATATCCCCACCTCTTTTCGAGCAAATGATAGTAAGGCCCTGCACAAAATTAGAGGGAACTGATAAATTAGCTTTAAAGCACAGACATTTCATATTGGAAGCCGTGTCCATGTCCAACACATGTACACTTGCACTTGTCCAGATTTAAAAAAATAATAATAAGAATAATAAAAAAAACTGTAGCCTCATTTCTCTAGGAAAGATAAAGAATAGTGTAGGTGAAGAAATGGTGGGTGGTGAATTGTAATATTTATGGCTTACTTTTTAATGTAGCAATGTACTGCTGATAATTTAATGAAGTAACGCTTACATCTTAATAATTTATATCCTCTTGCAGTGTTTGGATCTTATATCCTTTGTTATATGGATAAAATATAATATTCAAATTATATTATTTATTTAGTTATTGAGGTGTCATTGTATATCACTGTCCTAGTTTTCAAAATCTGTCGCATCAACATGTCCAGTTCCTGTGCTGCATAATACATTAGCAGTGAAATATTCCAGAAAAGTATGTTCATCTTACATCTTTATTTGAAGATTCAGAAAAACTGGCTAAATGCAGGTTGTTTGGCTTCAGGATTGTGCGAAAGACCTCAGGCACCTATATCAAAAGACTTGTCAAGTTTTTGCATTTCCCATGAAGAATAACATAATTAAATGTTGATGGTGCATACCTTTTGTTTACCATGTGTTTCTCGATGAAGCGGAGAAAGACTTCTCCCATCAGAAAATAAAAAATCACCTAGATTTTCCAGATGATCCTTAAGTTCAGCAGAAGGAATGGATGAGGAAGGTTTTTGGCGAACACAAACAACATCTTGACCACCAATTGCCATTCCAACAATTATGTGTGTTCCATACGTCTGGATGAATCTATTAACATGACAAGTAACAGGGTATCACACACAATTTATATTTCCATACTAGAAGTGAGATGCAAAGACAGAAACTCTTTAAACTCATGAACTGAATCAAACAGTCAGTATACATCAATGAGGGAAGATAGAAATGTCTTAAACCTCAGTTTACTATTGATGGTCTCTTAATCACCAGTAATACATGTATAAAACAAACAATAAAGATATACAGAATCTTGGGTAAGCTAGACAGAACACTCATTAATTCAGCTTGGTGTGTGAACTTCCCTGAAGCCTACATTGAATATCTGATGCCTGAGTTATCGGATCACTCTCCATTACTGGTTCATCTTCATTCTGATCTGAATTTTGGTCCAAGAACATTTAAGTTCTTCTTAATGTGGGTTTCTCAACCTCAGTTTAAGGTCTTAATAAAGTCTGCATGGAATCAGAATTAAACTTCTTCTCCTATCCATAATTAATGTCTGAAACTTAAGGCTGCTAAGTGTATGTTTGGCAACAAATTATAAAAGCAGTTTTAGCTTTTGGGGTCACACAAATCAAATACATCATTATTTAAAAGCTAAAAGCTGTTACCAAACAGGTCAACTTAAATACATCATCATTACTAGATTTTATCTCTAAACTGCACCTCGAAATCTGTGTTTTATAAAGCAGCTATCATTATTACACCATTAAATCATCATTACACCCTCAAAAGATGTGCATAAAGCTGTAAAAGTTAAAAGTTGATTTTCAAACTGTGTTTCCAAACATGTACTAAGTCTGCTAATCTGCTCTTATAGTAACTTAAATGATGTTGAAGCCTTGGAATTAACTCATCTTCTTGATCTTCTTCAAGGCGTTGAATTAAGATTGGAAGACAAAGTGTGGAGAAATGGAAGTTGACCCTCTACTTGGGTTCTCGGAGAAAACCCTTTATCAGAAGATCAACAAAGCATCTTCTCCCATTCCAACCGCTAAAATCCATAATCTTACTTAGGGGACTCTTGCGCCTTTGAAAATAAGAGATTTCATGTGGCTCCTCTCTCTAGATGAAATTCTAACCAAGGTGAATAGAGCAAAATGGGCTCGTGACAGTGACACTTCCTATTTGCTATACGGTGGTGCCGAGGAGGAGGGAGCAATTGTTCTTTAGATGCACATTCGTTTTATCGATTTGGGAGTTGGTTGGAAAAGCTATTGGTTCGTCATGTTGCTTTCATAATATCGATGAGATGTGGAATCTATTCTGTAAAGGTGATGAAGCTAAATTTCAATGGCTAATTCCTCAAGCAGTTTGTTGGTATATTTGGTTGACTCGGAATAAAGGTCTTTTTCAAAAGAAGAGGTTGTACATGAAAAATACTTGGGCGCAAATCTCATATATGCTTAAGGATTGGGTGAAGATGGTTCTCAAGTAGATAATCTTTCCACAATTATGGGTCATTTTTGGTTCGTGAGGAATTAATTTTATGTATTTTTATCGATTTAGAATTTTTGCCTAATCGATCTTATTCATTTTTATTTTGGAGATCCCTTGCCTACTTTCTGTTCAGGGGCTTTTAATCAATAAAAGTTCCTACCTTTCTTCAAAATAAATAAAAAGTCTACACTTAAAGTATGAAATCTCTCATTTTTCGGTAATGTTCATGATATGCAAGCTGCAAAAGAACTGCTCATCGGACTATAGTCTCTATCTCCAGACAGAACCATTCATTGATATTCTAATCAAGGAAGAGAAACAAAGGAAACATAATCTTCTATTTGCTTTCCCTCCAGAAAGAAGATGCTTTTCATAAGCAAAAATCTGGACAACAATGGTTGTGTTTAGGGGGTTCTAATACAAAAAAAATTTATTCTGCTATTACAATCAGAAAATCTGTAAATTTATCAGAAAAATTGAGATTTCATTCCACCTTTACTGATGCTGAAAGCATTAAGGAAGCTGTCTTACCAGAATTATGGTGAGCCAAACTGAGGTTTCTCAACCAGTTTCTGTCAGAAATCAGATTTCCCATGCTGATAAAAAAATTGTATGCAGTTCTATTACTGAAAAGGATCTTCATGAGGCAGTCTTCTCTATTGGGCAGATAAAAGCCCTGGACCTGATGGGTTTTGGGGCTTTATCACTCTTGCTGGGATATCATTAAAGATATTTTGCTGGCTGTTATTTTTTTCAAGCTGGGGAAACTTCCAAAACTTCAGCACATTTTACATCTCTTATACCCAAGACTAACCACTCCAGTTCTTTTGCTGATTTCAGACCTAACCTTTATGTTATATTCTTTATAAGATCATCTATAAAATCCTTTTGAGCAGGCTTCAAAAAATCACCCCCAAATTGGTTAGTCTGAACCAGGCTGCATTTATTAAGGGAAAGAAAATTTCTGATAATATTCTACAGGCTCATGAGTTAATGAGGGTTTCACACCCATAATGGAGTTGGCAAAGTTTGTATAAAGTCGGATTTGAAAAAAGCTTTGATACTATTGACAGAGCCTATATTTTGTAAGTTCTTCAATTGATGGGATTATCTCATTACTGGATCAGTTCGGCACTGAATGTATCAATAATGCCTAGTTTTCTGTATTACTCAAGGGCTCTCCTCAAGATTTTCTGTATTTCTAGGATTGTATCATAAATACATACTAATCAGCCTTGGCAAAAGAAACTTTCACCTCTAAGTGCGTGCTAGAGATAGTGGCATAAATTTATAAAGGGCCCTAGTCTAGGATATAGACCTAACACATGTTTTGAAAGATCTGAGAATTTATACCCTGATTTTGATTAACTCTTGTTTTATAATTATATTACTATATTTATTAGTGTCTTACAAAGTTACAATTCTATATATGAGAGGTTACTGTAGTAGTGATCCATTCACTGAGAGTCAGCTCAACCACATCATATGACATTTTCAAAGTAGTGCGAATCGGATGCTGCGGGCACAGATTTCTATCTGTTGTGGTGAGGCCCACAATTCAGTAGTAGTTGTATTTTTTTTATTTAGGTAAATTATTCTAATATTATGTCCATATGATTATTTACATAGATCAATGTGTTATATATTATAAAATATGAAAGGTGTAAAAATTCAAATTCAATGACTAAACAAATGGATATTAAATAAAATGTTACTTATATCCATACAGGTACCCTGAAATATGGTTATGATTGTAGCATACAATCTGAACAATGAATGAAATTTTTAGCACACCATTCAACGAGTTCAAAATTGTCCATATCTTTCTAATTATTCGAAATTGATGAGATATTAGAAACGCAAATGGATGAGATATTAAAAATGCATGCAGATCCTTAAGTTCGAATTTAGGAATGATATAGGAGGAGATGCAAAGAAAAATTTTACAAATGCAAAACACCTCTACATTTGCATATGAAGTAGAAGTTCGTAATTGATATGACTTATTTATTATATCAACATCTCTACGTATACAACTTGCAAAAGGTAGCAATATCTTACTGAATTCTCCAAACAGATAAGATAAAATTATTTATTACCTGGATAATGAATTAGGGTCCCAGTTAGACGGTACAGCCTTCTTGACTTCATCCCGGAGCACTAGGGGGGATGTTGCCAGATGCAAATTGTACAAGGATACAAAGTAACCATCAAAAGCAAGGCACTTAGTGTCTTTAGCATCATCTAACCATGATCCACTTAGACCAAAAAGAGCATTAAAATAGCCTGAGGGAACTTTCCCTTGTACTGAAGATTTCTGATTGAGCAACTCTGACATCTACAAACAGGAAGAAAGATATAAGAAAAAATGATGTTTAAATACTAAATTGGGTAACTAGAAAAGATAGAATTAATGTAACTATTTGAAATTTGGATAAAAACAAGTACATTCTCTAACCAAGTTTGCAAAGATGCATCAAAGAGATTATGATATAATTATATTATCTCCATGATGGATTTCAAGATAAGAGGAAGCGAAACAAATCTGCATTGTGGTTTGTAACTTTAAACAATTCTGCATATGAATGTGAACTTCAACTCTATGGATCAGCTTTGGGAGGTAGGAAAATAAAACACATGAGGGAAGATGAAAGCATACAAGCCAAGATATGCCAAAGCTTCATTCTGGCATGTGTAGAACTGTGTGGTCAACCAGGAAATGTGGTTTTTAAGAACATTATCCATACTTCAAATATATGTGGGAGTTTGTGCAGAGGCTTCTCAAGGACTTAGCTTCACATTGTGCAGGTGCTTTGAATGTGAGGTCTGAAGAAGATAATTTGCTGATTAATTGGTTTCTAGGGGAGAGATGATAGATCATCTAAGCCATATGAAGTAGATTTCTCTTCTACCGAACGGCTTCTTTTATGTGTACTTTTCACTCTTCCTCCTTATTTTGGAATTGTACCCAAATATTAATAATTTTGGAATAGGATTTCTAACCAGATTCTTAAAAAAAAATTCTTGATGGAAAGAGCTAAAAAACATGAAACTCACAATAAAGAAATCATATAATTTCTCAACAATGCTTCAAAATGAACCAAATCATGTTTCCAAATATGAAATGAAAACAAACTAAATTAGAAAAAAAAAATTTAGAATTTTCCCTTTTTTTGAGAGAAAAAAAATCACCTTTGGAATTTGAAGAGGTAAAGTTACCTGATGACCACTCCCATAACAGAACAATTGTGTTTTGTAGATTAGAATTGTGCAAAAACTATTCAAACTGCCTTTAAACACAAAATTCAGTTCACTGAAGATTCGAAAGGTTTAAAAGTTGCATGAATGTTTTTAAATATAATGGAAAAAAATTGATTCTGGCATTTCGGGCAGAGCAACTGTTCAAAGGGGCTTGTGTAGACTGGAAATATTCTCTATGAATTCAGACAGTTCAAAACACCGTTCGAACAATCCTTGGTCAAGTTGGCGTTTGAATAGTTCTTACATATCAAAAATAGATTTTTTGACCGTTTTGAAATATTTATAAAATCCCTTTTGCGGCTTCTTTTTTTCATGAAGGATTTCAAAGGTCTTTTGAATGATTAGTTAATGTATTTTATGAGATGATATCAAAGAATTTGTAATTTGGAAAAACCATATAGTTGTTTATGAAACCCCTGAAGTTCCAAAATCTTTAATCTTAACTCCCCACGAAAGTGGCGAAATAGCGATAGCCCCTCTAAAATCCGGCCTCCTCGACGAGGGGGATAGAGATGCCCACAATACTTGTAAAGGTGAGTGGGCAACATTGATGTGCATGGAGGAGGCAGAGTGGAGGCAGAAGTTGCGGGCGGTTTGGCTTGGCGACAATAACACAATTTTTTTTCATAAAATTGCAAGCCAAAGGCACAGAATCAACACTATAGAACACTTAATGGAGGATGGGTGGAAAATTGAGGGGTTGCAGGATATTCTGGGGACTCTTGTTGCCCACTTTACAGATGCTTTTCGGTGCCTCCAAGGGTTATGCCCCGCTTGGATTGATGAAGACCTCGAGAGGATGCTGGACCACTGCTTGCCTAGTCTTGAGTCAGATTTCTCGGAAGAGGAGGTAAATATTGCGATTTTTGGGGCTGAGGTTGACAAAGCCACTAGGCCCAATGGATTTGGTTTGCGCTTCTTTCAGGAATTCTAAGGATGTGTGAAGAGCGATGTCATGGACATGCTTAGGGAGTTCTCGAGGACTTCCCCGGGAATTGGTGGTCTCAACGCAACCTTCCTTGCCTTGCCGAAGAAGGAAGGGGTGGTGGAGATAGGGGACTTCAGGCCAACCAGTTTAGTGAATGGGGGCTACAAAATCATCTCTAAAGTCTTGGCTAACAGGCTTAGGGATGTGATTGGTTATCTTGTAGATGAGTCTCAGACGGCTTTCATTCCTGGTTGGCTCCTCTAGGATGGCCTCTTGAATGGGATTCTTCAACGTTATCTATGGAGCGGGGCTCAAGAGGTTCGAAGGAGAGTTCATCTTTTGAAATGGGATGTGGTATGTCAAAGTAAAAAAGATGGGGGTGCGGGCATAACTAACCTTGGAGACATGAATCGCGCCCTTCTCAAAAAATGGCCGTGGCAGTGGCTGGATAACCAGCAGCTCCCTTGAATTCCATTATAGAGAATATAACTGTGAGTTAGAGGCGTGCTGATTAAATTTAATCTCTTTAACTACACTAGCTAGAAAGTCGCAACAAATATGTGAAACATTCAATCCAACAAACATAGAGTGCGCCAACAACATTAAAAAAAAACAAAAATCATAATACCCTCACACAATCAAGACTCGCAGAAGATCTAAAAACATATGAACCTCGCTATGAGCGCGAACATGATTCCATATGAGATGCATCACCTGATTGAATTCGAGGACATCGGACCTGAACCTCAACCAATCCCCTTTATCGCACGCGACGTCGACAGGGACGCCTCTGATCGTCGGCCCCCCGGGAATCGTGACGTCCCTCTGTTTCGACCCATCGAGATGGACCAGCCTCCGCCCTTCCGGGTACCCCTTGGCGAACCTGAGGCGGAAATCGGAGGTCAAGTCGAACCCAATCCCTAGCGAACGCAGGGCCCTGACCTCTATCGGCTCCACCTCCTCCTCAACCACCATCTCCAACATCAAGAAACGATGGAAAGCAAGAAGAAGAGAGAAATGGAATGGTTTTCAATGGAAAACAATGGATGATGCATCTAGAAGGAGATTGGGTTTGAAGGGGGTGTTGAAGGAGACTGACTGAACAAGGAAGAATGGGGGACCGCAAATACTGCAATTGTCAACTTTGTGTTGTTCAGGTTTGACCAGCGACTGCTTTAATCGGAGTCAAATTTAATGCCCGGGAGAGACAAATGAGAAAGTTGGTGAGCAGCGCTGCGTCTTTCGCTTTATTCTACCGCCACTCTTCTCCGATAATTTTTAAATGATTTTTATTTAAATAAACAAAGTATTTTTATTTTTATTTTTAATAAATAAATTTATAAATTGGGTTAGATCTTGAAATTTTTTCATAATTAACCCTCAAACCATAACCAATGTTTATAGTTGTATTTGCTTTATATTATAAGGAATTTATATTATAAGGAAAATGTTAGATTGAATCTGTTTTCCAACCTAAATGTAGTTTGAATTTTTCATTTTATTTTAAAATATAATATATGTATATCGATATTTTTTTTAAAATGAAACAGATACTACAATAAATTTTATGGACTTATTTATAAGATTTGTAAAATATTTTAATGAGTACGAATTATATATTTCGCTACAGTGGGTGCGAGGTATGTGTGATATAGATAAGTTGGGGGTAACAATGCTCAACGCTTTTTATACTAATTATATGGAATTAAATAAAATTATATGTTTAAAAATGAATAAGCATGTTGTAAGAATGGAAGAAAAAAAGTTGAAAAAATTAATCAAGTTCAAAGGTAAAAAAATCCGTAATAAAAATATTGCTAGATGATATGTAAACAACTTAAATTTAATATTAAAATTGAATGAGATTGTATTATTATAATTTGAGTAGGAATATTATATATAGATATATATGTTATATAATGTGTGTGTGTGTTTGCTATACACAGAAATGATCGGGTATGGTCATGTTGGCCAGTGGTGGAGCAAAAAATTAGTCTAGTGGGTCCATATTTAACTACAACTTCTAAAAAATAATCAAACGATACTACTTTTATAATAAAGATTCATTTTTATTAAACATAAAAAGAAAATAAAAGCTTGGTATTACAATGTGCATACAAACAAAAAATACCAAAAAAAGAGTTAAATCACATCTTTCACAAGGCTTTCCTTGTTTTACCATGAAAATAACTAAAATGTTATATATATTGTTATTAAATGAGATAAATTTAAAGGGTGTTAATAACTGCTCCTCTTCAATGACAATGTGATTTACAAAATGTATAACTCTGACTCACTGGATTGTTTATGAACATAGGAGTGTCATCAGTATATATATGAATGCATGAATGCGTGTCTATCAAAGATATTAATGAATTATATCAATGATTTTTTAATGAATAAAATACTTTTTAATTCTATGATGGACATGTATCAACCATTAAAATATATACCGATGAATATATACTGATATGAAAAATATCCATTATTTACTATTTACATAAAGTGTTGGTTGTCATGTTATATAGCAGTGCATACTGATATTATGGTTGTTTTGTAAAGATGTCACTTTTTTTTGTTGACAAAGGGCTCATTTGAAAACACATTTAAAAAATACGATTTTAAATAAAGTGACTTAAATAAACTTTGATTCCTGAAAAAACGTATTTTCAACGCTTTTTAAAAAGCAATCATTTTATACTAAAAGTTGTAAGTAACTTTTTAATTAAATTGGTTTCCTAAAACTTGTTTGGGTCAAGGTAGGTTTGTTGTACATACAATGATACAAAAAATCAGTAAAACATGTTATTTCCCTGCTTGTTTGACTATTTTTTTCCTAAAATCTTTATAATATTTATGAAATAATATTTTTGTAGCATAAGATTTGAAAATTCATCTAAGAACACTCAATGACAAGTCACCTAAGAAAAAGGGAAAGTTCCCTGACAAGGAAGGAAAATCTACCATTAAAGTTTCCATATCGAGGGGACCATGGATTTCTAATTGGTCCAAGAAAGATGAATTCAGGGGCAGGGTGGTGTGGGGCTGCCCCCAAGTCATGGGTCAATAATTGAAATAAGTGGGTGTGAAATTAGATAATGTTATATTCAATTATGTTTGAATGCCTGTTAGCATGCATACATTTAATTTTGTTATAGAAAATGAAATACATGCTTATATGAAATAAATACATGTATTTTATTTATATTTTTTTTATAGTAGTATATAAGGAGATAGTGAAATAGATGCCGAGTTAGCCAATTTTATATACTGTGTTAAGAGCGGCAAATGCAAACATCTTATTAAAAAAAAAAGAGAGCGGCGAATGCAAATAAGGTTGCAAAATGGATTGAGTGTAATGGTGCCCATTGAAATTTTTTGAGATTTGGAATGATGTGTCATTTTAAAAAAAAAATGTGAAAAGCTTTGTTATTAAGGAATATTGATATCCGATTTTAAAATGTTGAAAAATCACTGAATTTGATTTTTTTTTAGAGTTTATTTTTGTTTATTTTGATTTTGCATGAATTTTGTTTTAAAATCTCTTCCCAATATATAGGCATAAAGGATATTTTTGTATGTTTTTGTGATCATTTATTTTCTTAATATTCATTTTTTCAATTTTTGAAACTTTATTTTCTTTTACATTTTTTGCGATGGAAATAACGAGATTTGAAGATTTTTCTTAGATCTATAAATTATTCTAGATCACTAAATACAGGAAAACAAGTAAAAAAAATGTCAATATGAGTCATTATTACTTCTGTAGGAGACCAAATTTGTAACAAAACAGAATAAGGAATAAGATTGCATAAGCATAGGAGTTAAGCGTAGATATGCCGATTATAAGTAGTAGGAAGTCCAGAATGGAAATGCACAAGGTCCCAAATTACCCCATGAGTTAAATAGGCCCATCTCCCTCATCATGTTGGGCAAACGATATTGCCCAACCAAGTCAAATCGGACTTTCACATAGGTCAGATGTTTAATTCCTGGCCGACCAAGGACATATACATAGTATTGATCGACCAAGTCAGGATGACTGAGTACAAAAGGTCCGACCTGAAGGATGAGCTGTCTAAATCATAGTACCTGAACTGGAATATAGGTCGGCCATACATCCGCCTCTATAAAATAACTGTTAACCAAGGGAATATTCCCTGAGACAAGAAAATGATTAGATGTCAGAAAATCAGTTGCAGTATGATAATCCCTAGGAGACACGTGTCCACAGATCCAAGAGACATGTGGAGATTCCATCTCATGATACACTCACTCCAAAAGGCTAAGCTCGGCACGCCCCTTCTCTTGTATAAAAAGGGGACATCACCTCCCCCTCAAGATATGCACCATCTCTCTCTCTCTCTCCCCTACTTGTGCTCAAGATTTCTAAGGTCTTCTTCTTCAAATGGAGGAATCACTGAGTTGAGCATCGGAGGGGCGTTAGCCTAGCACAACACTAGTGTGAGTTTCGGGTATTTGAAGGCCGAAGAAGAAGGAGGACGGTGAGCAGAAGAAGCTTGCTTCGGATCAGTGTGAAGTGGAGTCAACATCAACATCATTTTGAACCTACTTTAAAAGCCCGGATCTACGTCGATCCGGCCGAGGAGTGGAGGATTTGATTTCATCCCCCACAACTTCAAAGACTCGATCATTATCCATTTATTTTAATTTTATCTTAACTTCATATATTTATAATAACTAATCGATGCATATGTGCGCTGCACATGAATTAACTTGTTGAAATATAATAATTAAACATTGATCAGGATTATTGATATGTTTTGATGATTAGATTAAGAACCAAAAAAGCATTTCTTTGGTGTAGTTACAGAATTTTATTTTTTAATTTGAATTGAAAAGTTTTACACTTAAATTTTGTAAAGAATAAGACAGTCTACAAAAATATAACAATTCATTGATGATATAATGGAGGGACACAAATAACAAACCGGATCCGGATTGTACGATCCATCTGCTCCGCTTCCTCTGATGGGTACCACTTGATTGTCGGCGATCTTTCTCCTCGAATATCGGAGGGGGTGACCTGCAGAAGACCATTCGATGCTCAAGTCAGCCAATATATAATTTAGGCCTCTTGAGAACGGGTTCTCTATTATAGTGTTGCAATGAATATCCTAAGATCAATGGTTGATCTCTCCTTCATCGGACAAGAGATCTTTGATTTAGGGTGATTACATATATATTGAGGGATTTAGAATATGTCATTGATTATCCCTAGCCAAATATACATATTGTTGGGATTTTGATGAGTAATTAGTGATAGTTCCTAATCCAATATATATTTGTCGGGGTTTTGAAAATCAATCATTGATGGTCCTTAACCCAACATTTAATCCTAGATTTTTACTTGAGATATACTGGTTGTTGGATATGAAGGGGCTAACAGACCAGATCCACGTGTGGTAGATTATTCGAGTCATGGGCCTTCGCTAATGAGCTCGTGAAACATTTATAGGCTTAGTTAATAGCTCCTACATATGATATTTAATTTATATCATGATAGATGAATGAAATGTAAATGTCTTCCATCTGCCATATTAATAAAAATTTGAATATGAAAAATGAATCTAATTATCCTGAATGTCTATGAGTAATTGGAACATCATCACCCTACAAATTTTTAAGTCATATTTAACAAATAATTTTTTTTCTCATTTGAATAGAGTTTGAAAACTTATCTCATGTTTGATCTGCATCTTAGATTCTAAGATGTTGCATGTGTTGTAACTTTGATAAGAGGGAACATATTTTGAGAAATTAAATAGATGTTCATTTAACAAGGAAGCTTGGAAAAGAAATGTAAGAAGTTTCAAGGGTAAAATGCGTTTGGATCCCTGAAGTTTTTTAAACCTACAGAAACACTCCCTATATTTTAAAAATATGCAATTACACCCCTTAAGATTTGATTTTCTATTAAGATAAGATAAAAGTATGATTTTACCTTTTTAATTAAACTTTTATCATGTTTTCACTTTTTATTTGTGGGTTGTTTTCACCTTTTAATTAACTATTATATAACTTAATGTCATGGTTATTCTACATACGTTTAGCTATACTTAACCGTCAATTATTGGTAAATCAAATATATGACAAATCTATATTTTAGAAAGTAATTGTGGATGATCTAGGCATATATTATATAATATATAATAAGGAAATATTGCAACACAAACAAATCTACCATTCTCATATATTCATCAAACATATGAGGTGATAACAATATTTCATACATATGGATATTCAGAAAAAAAATGATAAATAAAGAAAAAAAATGTGAATAATAATATGAAAGGCATGAGAAAAAAATCATAAGGGTGATTTGTTAAAGAAAAAATGAAGAAATATTCACAATAGTGGAATAAAAGTTCATGAGAATCTCACTCATTTGGGTGGGAATTTGAAATGACCTTTTCTTTTATATTTCTCTCTCTAAAGTCCGCAAAAATCCACAAAAATCCATCATTTATGAAAGTCTTCACAAATCATGTTTAAATTGAATAACACATGATAAAATGTCTACTATGAGGAGTCTCAATCGAATAATGCTGGACTTCTTGTCCACGAAAAAATGTCTCAATCGAATAATGCTGGACTTTTTGTCTACGAAAAAATGTCTTAATTGAATAATGCTGTATTTTTTGTCAACAAATCAATGTTCTGATTGAAAAATTCAAGATTTACAAATTCATGGACATTGACATTTTGTCCATGAAAATCCTAATGGACTACCCCCCTATTAAAGGCCAACGTCCAGCACTTATTCAAATCTAACCCAAATTTCATTAACAATTTGAGAAAAATTTCCTTTGGTAGGGTGTGTCCAACCATTTATACAACTCTTTTAAAAAATTTCTTATCTTCTCTCAATTACTCCTTTGGCCTAAAAAAGGGCCTCTAAAAAATTTTGTGTAAAATTTGACTCTCCTTTAATTTAGATAATTTTTTAATCTCCTTTTATTTGACATAAGTTTGGGTCACGGATTCGAGGGGATTTTTTGTTTTTTTTTTACTTAATTTTAAATTTGATGGGTTTGGGTGTAGGATTGGACATGCTATGAATCATGTTGTTTTTCTATAATCCTAAATACACGCAAAATTTCTAATTCGATGTCTCACAATTTCTAGCCAGAAAAAATCATTTAAATCAAAATTTAATAATGACAAAAACTTTAAAATTTTTTTATGTAATCATTCTTCTCCTGTTTATATAATCAGTCCTAATTAGACAATTAAAGCTATAAAAGAATACAATATAGCCTTAGTGTTGAATAACACTAAAATTATGTGAACATATACAGTGTTGAATAACACTGAAATTATCCACGGATCATCTAACCGTGTAAATACAGTTTTGTTTTAGATATTTTACTAAACACTTTGTATACAAGTTTCAAATATCAAAATACTTACATAATCATATAGATATTTTGTCCAGTGACTAATAAGAAAAAAACGTTTAAATTTGAGGATTTAAAAAATATATAAAAAAGAAAAAGATTGATTATTAAATAATATAGTTTACATGGACGTTTAAATTGAAATTAGGACATAAACATGTATGGAACATTTTTTTTATTTTAAATGGGATAGTCAATGTTTTAACCCAAATAAATCTCTTTTTCCCGTACACTTATCCAAACCAGTCAGTGGGGGTGCGTATAGGGCTGGTAAACGAATCAAGTTGTTCAGGCTTGACTCGTTCAAGCTCGTTCAATTAGACAAATGAATGAGCTTGAACAATTTTTAAAGCTCGGTTAGGCTCGGGACCTGGATCGAACTTTATTTTGTGTTCAAATTTGACTCGTTTGTGTTATAAAAAACTTAATTAAAGTTTGACTAAACTCTTTTGTAAAATCAGAACATTAAATCAATACAAAGTTATACTCATTTAAGCTCATGAATTTGACTATTTAGACTAAAATTTTATTTTCAACCGTTAAAAACTCTAAAATGAAGAAGAACGCTAGGCTCGTTGAAGCTCTTGAGCTCGGCTCGGCTTGGCTCGGCTTGGCTCGGCTCGACTCGTTTATAAATGAGCCGAGCTTGAACATGTCAAAGCTCAACTCGTTCAGCTCGTTTACCACCCCTAGGTGCGCATGCTGTCGCTTAGCGGCGGAGTAATAATTGGGCTGGCATCAACAGTCAACATAGAGTGATAACGAACACGCAATCCCTTTCAAATTACAATAATCAGAACCGTTCGTTTAATGAAAACCACATATCGTAAACGTTGGAGTGCTGTGCCCCATTAATTGTTTTTCTTTTTGCCGCCGTGTTGATTTTTCTCCGATAGCTACGCCCAATCCACTCAATCAATTCTTTTTTGGCGCATCCATCCTATTAAGAGATTTTCTTAACCCATCATTAAAAAAAAAAAAAAAAATTGGTGTTTAACTATTCTCACCGATCCAGGTCAACCATAAATAGTTGATAGTGAAGGTTCCACACCTTCCTAATCCTGTTCGATCTATAAATTAAGATTTGAACCTCTCAAGTAGGGTTCAAGACTTTTTGACCCTTCCAGACCCCATTCGACTTGAAAAATGTAATTTACACCTTCCAGGTCGACCAATAATAGTCGTCGTTGTAGATTTTGGGTAAACAAACATGGTCGAACATGATCTAAAACTGTTTGTTGTTCATGTTGTTTTGGGGGAGACAACCCCCTGGGGGGGTTTGGGGGGTCTGGAATATCAATATCAATTTAATATCACATGTTTTTGACATACTTATATTTATCTATTCTTTGTTAAGAAATAAATTTTTGGATTTATCTATCTTATTCTTTGTTTATTCTTCCATCCAAACAACAACTAAGGACTATGAAATTTTTTTTAGTAGTTGTGCTTTCAATTAATTCATTTTTTTTATGGAAAAATATCTATATCATTTTTTCTTAGTTTGAATTAGCGGTTTGAAAAAAAAAAAAAAAAAACTACCTGTTTGGTTTCCTTACATCATTTTTATTCAAAAATTATTTTTTAAGCTTCGTTATGAATAATGATTGATTTTCTTACATTATTGCTCAGACTTGAAGTGGCATAAAAAATCCAAGGAGGATATACATCCTCGAATTAGGTTTCTAAGATAAAATTTATTAACTTTATCACAAACCCTGTTCGACCAAGTTTGGTCGTCCAAAATCTTTATCGTCGACTAAGTTTGATAACTCAAAACCTTTACCGTTGATTACATGTGGTCGGCCTGAATTGGTGGGAATAGCTGAATATCTTTTTTTATGGTGGGTTAAGGGAATATCTCAGTGGAGATAGACACCCCCCCTTTTTTTTCTTAAAGCAAAGACCTTAAAGAGCTATTATGATAAGAACAGCAAAATGTTCTTTAATTACAAGCTAACCTAGCTCAAAGAGCATTCTATTGGATAATGTGGTCTTTTTTCAACCTCAATCCCAGTGTACAATTATTTCAATTTTTTTATATAAAATATATAGGTCATTTATCTAGTGTATATATGTTTTTATAAAAAATAAAAAATATACTCCAATGAATTGTATAAAATTTATTTATAGACAATATGAAAAATTTCTATCCAATTACTACAAGAAATTCGAGCATTAGCTACGAAATAATTCATAGCAAAAACCCTCTGTTTCGTAGCTAAAAACTTTCTCGATGAAATTAGTTTGTTGCAATTATCATTGCAAAAGCCTCGAATCTGAATAAAAATGCACTCTTTTGCTACGAATAACAAAAATGTATTTGCTACGAATTTATTTCATAGCAAAAAGGTTGTATTTGCTACGACATTTATTTCGTAGCAAAAGCTGATCTTTTGCTATGACATATATTTCGTAGCAATATATGACCTTTTGCTACGAAATAATTCCGTTGCAAAAGGAGTCTTTTAGCTACAAAATCTATTCGTAGCAAAACGCTACCTTTAGCTACGAAATTTGTTCGTAGCAAAAGAAACCGTTTTGCTATGAAAAGGGACTTTTTGCTACAAAAATATTTCGCAGCTAAAAGTATATCAAGTGAATAAAAAAACAGAAGGACCTTCCCCTTCAACATATATCGCAGGAAAATGTCATATTTTCCAAAAACATTATTTTTTAACTAAAAGTATATAACCTGAATTAAATAAACATATAATTATGATAATAATAATAAAACCATCCAAGTTTTAATTTGTAAAACCTGTGCATTTTCTCTTATTTATATATTTGATTGAAATATATAAATAAGATATTTGAATTAAAATTAATGTATTTTCTGTGTTTTTAAGTTTTGATCCATTTAGTGTCTCTTTATGGGTCCATTTCAGTTTGTAATTTTTAATATTATTTGATTGTAATTTTTAATTTAAAATTTTATTTATTTATTTATTTATTTTTATATATATATATATATATATATATTTCCGATAATATGCGGTCGGTGCGGTCGTGCGGATTCAACGTGCGTCGTCCGATCGCGGGTCCATCGCATCCAACGGTCGACGTGAATCGCACCCGACCGTCCGATGCGATGGACCCGTGATCGACGGCCCGTGAATCGCGACCGTACGACCGCACGACCGTATAATATCACGACTCATATATATATATATATATATATATATATATATATATATATATATATATATATATATATATATATATATATAGGGAGCCGATTAGGTGCGGTTTACGGTCGGTGCGGTGCGCGATCACGGGCCGTCGATCACGGGTCCATCGCATCGGACGGTCGGGTGCGATTCACGTCGACCGTTGGATGCAATGGACCCGCGATCGGACGGCCCACGTCGTAAACCGCACCGACCGCATACCGCACGTAATCGCGACCATATATATATATATATATTGCCTACATAAATGCATTTCAATTAAATTCGAATGTTTGATTATTATTAGATACATAGGATATTAGATTTGATAAAAAAATAAATATGTATAGGTGGGTACGTGTGTGAAGGAATATATTGTTGGGTGTGGGCCTTGTTTGGTCCAGCCCATGAGACAATGCATGAAAAAATCATGCACGTGAACAGTGCATATGACTTTGTTCTAGGGCACATAATCTCCTATATATATATATATATTAGGGTGAAAGAAAAAGAAAAAGATCATAGGGTGTGCGGCCGTGTATCTTATTCGGCACAGAGAGAGAAAGAGAGAGAGAGAGAAAGATAGAGGGAGATTAAGGTACTTAATATATCTTTTCTTTTTATCTTTTGATTTTCCTATTACTTATTAGATCCATGCATAGGTATTTGGATTTTGAGCTTTTAATAAAAATAGGGTTTTGATTTATTATTTATTTTAAGAATTAAATATATTTTTTATGTTATGGGATTTTGGGGTTTAATCATATTGTTAGATTCTTATGTTTTATTAAAAAAAATTAGGGTTTTGATCTACTAGTTACTATTATTAAATCTATGTTAGATATTTAGGTTTTTGAGTTTTTGATAAACATAAGTTATTTTTTTAATCTATGTTAGATTATTAAAATTGAATTTTTTTATAATTAGGTTTATGATTTATACATATTCATAAGATGATAAGTTTGATTTATTTTCAATTTTTACTAATTAATAGTTTATTTTTATAGAAAAAAAAGTGTTTTCATATTATCTTATGAGTTTTCGTTATTTTATTATTATTTTGAATTTCTGGATTTTTGTCTTTTCTAGTTGTTTTTTTCTGGTTTCGTCTTTTAGTGTCTGGTTTTATTGTAAATAGTTTTTTTTTCTTCTGTTTCTTAGATTATGATATATATGGATGAGTTTTGATTGTTGGGTATAAAAATTTATACCTGATAATTATGGATAGATAACTAGGTCTTTGGCCTAGGCTTGAATCATAGGTTTTAATTAATAATTTATTTGGTTTATCTAGGTTATAATTTTTGTTATGGGCTTCATTCTCCGGACCTAGGGTCCATTCGAGGTGAGTAGGCCTATTGATTTATTTTATGTAAGTTTTTCTCTACATCGTTGAATTTTACGTGTTCATTTTATTTGTATGATATTATGTGATATCTACACATTTATATTATGATTATTTTGCATGATTTTGAAATTTTACAAATTGATGAAATTGCATTTCTTACTGAATAAAGTTGCATGATTTAATTCATTCGTCTTGTCATTTAAAATAGCATGACTTATGCTATTCATGTTTCAAGAATTAATACAATACATTTTTGATGTTGATGTTTTCGAAATAACATTTGGATTAAATATTTTCATTTCGAGACTTTTGAAAAAAAAATAAAAAATTTAGGACTAGTGGAGACAACCTAGTCCTAGGAGATTTTATTAAGATGCATATCATGACATATTTTTTGAAATAAATCCCCCCGTAGTATTTCGCCTTTGGGGAGGAAGGTCTAGGACTCGAAGAGTCCGAAGATCGGTGAGGGGTGTGGTAAAACATTCCTTACAGCGGCGGATTCCTTTGTTTGGAGTCTGCAACAACCGGGGCATCCTGTGCTGGTGTTCTCGTAGTGATGGCAGCGGCGACCCATCAACGTTTTCTAGATCCGATGTCTCCTCGAGGGAGCTTTTTGAGCGATTTAGTCGCTTGGGGCTTCTCACACCTGTTTTGAGGAACGGTTCTTCCGATTGAGAACTCTACCCGGTCATATAATTTAAGCTGCATGATTTCTATGACGTGGACCAAGGATTGGGCCACGTGATTGCATTAAAATTATATTCTATTAAGCTCATGAATTTAATTTGATTTTTAAAAGAAAATTCTTATTTTTTTATATATGAATATATATATGATAATATTTTTTTTCTCTCATGATTTCTCTGATGTGGGCCAAGGATTGAGTCACGTGCGCATTAAAATATTTTTTTTTTTAAAAAAAATTTATGATTTTAAATTGATTTAATAAAATAAAAGATTTATTAAATAAAATTTTAATTTTCATAGAACTTTATTTTTATATATACTGACACGTGAGATAATTTGTTAGTGGACTTATTCACTGAGTTAATCACTCACCCTATTCGATATGGGCTGGTTGTTTCATAACCAGATAGCTCATCTTCTGAGGACCAAGACAAAGCTTGAACTTTCATACGCTTCAGGGATCTCGTCGAAGTAGCAGTATTGGAGAATAAATAATAGCCACGGTCAACTATTTGGATTTACTTTAATTTAGATGGCTCCCACAGGGGTGGTTTGTTATGTATTTTCTTTTCAGTATCTGGTCTTCGCAAAAACTCTGATATATTGTAAAGTCATTAGTGATTTAATACCGTTAGTATTATTCATTTTATTATTATTGGTTTTATTATATTTATATTATATGGGTATCATATAAGAAAAAAAAAAGAGCTGCAAATTTTGGTCTTGTAATTGGATTAAATTTAGTAGCGACTCGTTTACCGTCCGATAAGCGGTTAGGTAAATGTGGGGCGTTACATAATTAAAACTAATTGTGTTCCTTACAAAAAGTTATAAGTCAAAAGAAAATACAACAAAAGAAGACATCTCATGGATCTAATGGGGGCAAGGGAGGATCTCTAGAAGACTGCTTCTAATCCAGGCTGTTGAGGAACTGCAAGCATCTGAGGTTGAGGACTGAGGTTGATTGAATCCTTTATAATTATATTAATGATAATAGATTAGTGTGTGAATTCCTTTATCATATGGCTAATCTAGTGTTTGAACAGGTTGATTGAATCCCAATCCAGTTCAGTCTAAGTCCTAGTCCAGTTCAGTTCAATTGCAGTCCCCAGGCCAGTTCAGCTCACTCCTATTCCATATCAATCTAAACCCAAGTCCAGTTCACTGCCAGGCTTAGTCCAGATCGCAGTTCAATCCAGTCCCAGTGCAGTCCAATTCCCTTTACCAGTCCAGTTCAGTTCCCTGTCCAATGCATTCCTAGACAACTACCAGTCTAGTTTAGTTCCCAGTTCAATGCATTCCTAGACCCAGTCCAATCTAGTCCCAATCCAATGCATTCCAGTCAAGTTCAATATAGATATCAATCCAATCCAGTCCTAGTGCAGTCCAATCTCATTTCAGTTCCCAATCCAATGCATTCCCAGTATCAATCCAGTCCAGTCCAATGCATTACAGTCAAGTTCAGCCTGAATACCAGTCCAATTTGCAGTCTAATCGAGTCCTAGTGCAATTCAATCCAGTCCTAGTGTAGTTCAATCCCACTACCAGTCCAGTTCAATTCCCAGTCCAATGTATTCCCAGACCCAGGCCGATCTAGTCCCAATCCAATTTCCAGTCCAATACATTCCAGTCAAATTCAGTCTAGATACTAGTCTAATTTGCAGTCCAATCCAGTCCAAGTGCAGTCCAGACCCATTTCAATTCCCAATCTGATGCATTCCTAGTATCAATCCAGTCCAGTCCCACTACCAGACCAGTTCACCCCCAAACCCTGTCCAATTCCACTCTAGGTTCCTGGCCAGTCCCACTTCACTCCAATGCAGTCCAGTCCTCCCAGCCCAATGCACTCTCACTCCCAATCCAGTTCGGTCTCATTCTAATGTCTGCCATTCCAATCTAGTCACACTGCCAGTCCAGTTCATACAATCCAAACATAGTCCAATTTCAGACTTGGTTGAGGTCTAGTCCCAGTATCAGCCCAATGCATTTCAAACCCAAACCAGTTCAATCACAATCCAATGCATCTTAGTCCCATACCTGGACTGACATTCCTAATTCAGACCAGATATTCCTAATCCAGATCCAGTCCTGTGCCAATCCAATTCAGATCATACATCAACAATTCAACAGCCAAGTTTGCAGATTTTGCTGCCATGTCCTTGTAACACTGGTGATTATGTACAAAACTAACATACAAATTAATGCTTCTGCTACAAATAATCTTGAAATGGGTAAAAGCATTCCTACCCTGCAGGCAAAAGCTACATGTTCGACACACCATCGAGTTCAAGCGTGTTGATCTCCTAATTGATTCAAAGGTGACCATTACACCCCCCTGTTTGGATGAATCCACTAATAGTGATCTTATGCACAAGTCATTATTTGTTTACGTAATTTAAGCATGATAGTAAATAGAACCCACAACTTCAGATCAATAACCAAACCCTAAAAAAATAACTCAGATCAATAAACACTAAAAAAACACAACAAATCTAAAAAAGCCTGAGATCAATAACACAATCAAAGAGAAGTAGATATACATTGAGAGAGAGAGAGAGAGAGAGAGAGCTTTCAATGTAGCCATTGCTCACAACTGACTGCAGCAATCCTTCATGATGCACCGAGGTAAGAGGCATGTCCTTTCCTTTTGAATCAAGGAAGCCAACAACCACAGGTATAAACATGGATTCTGTAACAGGTTGACCAGGTGTTGGCAAAACTTCTTGACACTTAAAGTATTGATGAAAGTTAAAAAAATGTAGTAATGGGTGTGCGAGTGTGTCTGCATATGTGAGTTTGCGTGCAATAACATAGAAAGGTTCGATCATAAAACTTGGGATATCACATTAAGAAACAACATAAATTAACGCAGGAATAGATAAAACAGCAACAGAAATTTTGGCTAAAAGGAACATGAACCACCTTGTCCATCATGTCTTTTAAATTATAGATTCATTCCCTGAAGCACTGAAAGGGGGTTTGTTGGTTAAGAAATGTGACTACAAATGAGTTTTTTTAAAATCACACACACACATACAGAGAGTGAGTGAGTGAGTACCCTAAGTTTTATCCATTGATATAACACATGCATATGAGAATTAAGATATAGAGAACATATAGTAAGAGGGTTGTTGAGTTCTAATCTTGTAATGCATGGATAAATACATATATAGCTACAGAAGGCAAACTTGAAAGCGTTCAGATGCAAGCAATCATATAAGGAAACAAAAGAAGTTGATAGTTAGAAAGAAAAAAAAAGTGTCTATTCTATGAGAAACACAATTAATTTACAACAAAACCAGAAATTTATGAGAAATAATAAAGAATCTGACAAGAAATTCTAACATGTTTCCTATCCAGCTGTGGAAATAATTTTTAATTCCATCTTGAAAATGGAGTTGTTCCCCTGTTTAGCAATAGCAGCACAAGCTAAGCTGTCACAGATATACAAAGTAATAATTGATAAAAACTTAATACCAATAAATTCAATGTCTTAATCCCTATAAGTAAAATAAATAAACTACCTTTAAAACCGGCGGCCATGACAGTAGCTAGTAGACCTCCATCATTGGATTCATGAAGCCCAAGCCTATCACCATTCACTGCTAAGCATCGGAGAACTACCTCAAAACAGTTATCATCTCTCGTAGATGGGGATACATTAACCTGCCCGCTCATTGATCACAAATTAAACCCATGAAAGTAGGGGGTGCTTAGTATGCTATTAAATACATATTAAATCATTATTTCTGTGTTCTGAATTACACATTGTAATCAGATTATTCATGTAACCAACTTAGAACAAAATTTTGAAGTGTGCATAATTGGCTATACTCTGCAAAGATTTCTACAAGCCAATTTTTATAAACTCGGAAAAATAGAGAAAAAAAGAAAAGAAAATGGAAAGATACTTTTACAAACCCCAGATGACCCAACTCACTCATCAATCAGATCAAGTAATAAGGACTTTCTGCATGAGAACCACTTAAATTCAATTGGGCTTTAATAGCAGTTTTTGGAAGAATAGGATGGAAAGCAGACTAACATTCTTGTCGTGACAGTCAATGTTATATGTTTTGTCCCCCATTTCTCTCTCTTTTCGTCTCCCTCATTTCTATCTTTTTTCTCACTTCTCAATTTAGTTAAAATTTCATTCTCTTCTTGGGTTTTCCTCTTTTTTACCACTGTGACACATTCTCGAATGAAAAGAATACCAAGCTGACTAAAACTCTTTCAAAGATTGCAGTCTAGATTCGGCTTACATATCAGTAAGGTCAAACATATGAAGAGGTGTAAGCAAAAACTTGCAAATTCAACACGAGTGAACTTAAATCAAATATGGTAGTAAAGCTCCTTCACCCTAATATTTTCATTAATTTATATGAAGGGCATCCTATAAATGTACGGTGCTCAATATGATACAAAAAAACGGATATCTAACAACTTTGCATACCATTGGTATAAATACTTCATTCATGTTGAGTGCAGATAATTAAATAAATGCATATCCTATAGATGTCCAATACTCAAAATGACAAAGGATTATCTAACTTGTGAGGATTCCATTGGCATAAACACTTAATTAAATGGTCTACAACAAGCACGCTGACAACATTGAGTGCACAAAATTAAATAAATGCATAAATCCATAACATATACCATTAATTGGCGTCACATTAAATCTTCTTCAATAACTGAGGAGTAGAGTGCACTAGTCAGAGTAGTGCACAATGTTGCATCTGGATGCATGCATTCACTAGAAGGCAGACAGAGAGCCACAATGGCATGCATATGAATGAAAACATGGTCACTTGGTGTATAATACCTACTCTGAGCTAAAGTCAGCCACGAGGAACCTTTTCCTACAAAATGGAAGGGAGGGAACATATTACTAGGTGTCTTGATAAGTTAATAAACCATTTATTCTATGTATTCCACAACATTCTAGGGTTGAAATAAACTTTATTTTACATGTGCATGGATAAGGGAAAAAGTGTCACTTTAACTCCCCCTCTCACTACATTATATTAAAAAAAGGAGAAAAATTAAAAGCAGGACCCATAAAAAATCAAGATGACCGCCAGACTGAATAGAAGATTTATTTAGTAGTACTTTACTGGTTTAGTCAGGCATTAAAATCAACCAAGTTGGTAGTTCAATGATAGTAATAGCAAAACATGAACCAAGTTGAATATCAGTAATGCACAATCTATTCATTTTGACAAAAGAGAACGTAGGCTTCTTCAATGAAAAACTATGCGTCTATCAAACATTATCAATTCACTAAAACAGCTAATTCAAATAAACAAACAACTAGTGATAATTTCTCATTCACAATAATCCAACCATCTATCTGAATAAAAATATGTACTCCATGAAAAATGACATTTCTCACAAGAAATATATGAACTTTCATACTAAATAATAGCATAATACTTCCGAGACTTCATGGGCTTTCGTACTTTAAATAACCAAGAGAAATTGTGAAGTCATAAAAAGCAATTCTTATGAGGATGTACATTGTACTTTTTCTCCTGCACATTAACAACAGAGAACCTTCACAAAAAGCAATCTTCTACAAGGTATTACCTGGAATATCTATGTTGGTCTTGAACACTAAAAACAAAAAAAATAATTCACAAGGCTAAAAAATTTCGTGCACCCATATAATGATGAAAAATGAAATGCTAATGCAGAGAAGAATACTCCATGGCTCCCTTGTAGAATTACTTAAAAAAATTTTAAGCCTAAATCATTGGTAAAAAATGCAAGTACTGAAGCAATTACAGGAAACAGGGAAAAAATTTTTAAGCATAAATCATTGGATAAAAAATGCAAGTACTGGAGCAATTACAGGAAACAGGGAAGCGCCTTAAGAAGAAAGGGGATAGAAGTAAGAAGGCTAAGATCTCTCAAATTCTCATTCCGGTGGCGGCTTGGGCCATATGGCTCATAAGAAACCAAGTTGTATTTCAAGGGGACTCATTTTGCTTCCGTAAGACGTGGAATTTGATTGAGAGTTTCATTTTGGATTGGGAGCGCTTTTGCGCAGATGCATCTTCAGTCCATTTCGAGTGGAGCAGACTTGTTAATGAGGAATAGTTGTTTTGGTTTTTTTGGTCTCTGTTGAGGGGTGTAGTGTTGACATCTTTGCCTTCCACCACATCATTCTCTTTTTGTTTTTACTTTATTTTACCTTGGGCTATGTATTGCTTTGTCAACTAGTAAATGGCCAACCGCTTCCTCAAAAAAAATAAAGGATAACATATGGCCCAGATATTTTTTAATTAAAGTAGCATTTACTTGTATAACAAAAAATAAAATCACCTCACTTTGAATGAATGCATAGGATGAATAGTGAGAACACACAGAATCCATACAAACCTTTGTTTCAAAAGAGTGTTTTTTTTTGTGGGTGGGGTTTGGCTGTAATCTAGTGACTTTACCAGAACACGACTAAATGTCAACCGTATTGAAACATTTACATGGTTTGACCATATTATAGTTGTCCAACAACAAACAATACAAATGTCTAGGCTCTGCATAGTCATAAAAAGATGAATCATGGTTTTCACCCTTTCAAAGTGCCTTAGAAATAACTATCAACACAATTAGTTTATGATCCTTATAAATTAACCCAAAAAAATAGCATCTGTATAAAAGTTTATCACCCTTTCACAGTTCACATCTGTATAAAAGTCACTAATGGACAAATGTGACTTGATATGATGAAAATTAGTATACTTTAGATTCTAGTGATTAAAGACAAAACTTACCTGCATCCATCTAAGAATAATTTCTGGCAGGCAGCAAATACGACAGAGGCCTTTTACAATATAAGCAGCAGGACTCTCCAGAGAACTGCCCTCATCTGAATACCAAGATCCAATCTGGATATCTATTTTAATTCCAGCTTGAAAATGGGGGAGTTCCCCTGTTTAGCAATAGCAGCACAAGCTTAGCTGTCACAGATTTACAAAGTAATAATTGACAAAATCTTAATACCAATAAATTCAATGTCTTAACCCCTATAAATAAACTACCTTTAAAACTGGTGGCCATGATAGTAGCTAGTAGATCTCCATCATTGGATTCAGGAAGCCCAAGCCCATCACCGTTCAATGCTAAGAATCAAAGAACTATCTCAAAACAGTTATCATCTCTCGTAGATGGGGATACATTAACCTGCCCACTCATTGATCACAAATTAAACCCATGGAAGTAGGGGGTGCCTTAGTATGCTATGGAATTCATATTAAATCATTAGTTCTGTGTTTTGAATTACACATTGTAATCAGATTATACATGTAACCAACTTAGAACAGAATTTTGAAGTGTGCATAATTGGCTATACTCTGCAAAGACTTCTACACAGAAAGAAAGCCATTAGCCATGTCAGCAAGGTATCAACCAGAGATCCAAATAGTAAAGTAACTGTATTACAGAACAAACACTATCTTTAACAACAAAATAATACCTCGTGGCAATTCACTCCCAATATTGCAGCGTAATCCGCATCTGAAGCAATTTCAGGGAATGTCAGCACAAGCTTTAAGTTGAATAGCTGCCAAAGAACATTAAAAACACAACCTTCAGAGAAAAGGGAGATGAAAGGAACATGAAATCGAACTAAAAGTAAAACATTTAAAAGAAGGATTAGACATACATTCAGGCTCTTGTTCTCCATTGCATCTTTGGTCAACAACATAGTAAAAAAAAGACTAATAATGCATTTGCATAAAAAAAAAATGATTGAACTCTAGCGTAACTAGAAAAATCTAGTGGATAGCATTAAACCATGGCCGATCTGATGTTGAATCCAAAGTCTAGTATAAGATCAGGAAAAAACCTAGTGATTTAAATTTTAAATAGCTTGAATATCTGCCTAGTTCAATACAGTGAATGGCACATATCTCAGTCACAACTGCATATCTAAAAGTATAAGAGTTACCGCTTACATGTTAAAATCTGGAATAGCAACAATGTTGAATAGAACAAGGTCATATTCAAGACCAAAAACCTGATCAACAAGAAAATAATAGCATTGTGAACAGATGGCCCAAAGATCATCAAATGTGAATAAACCCTAAAAACATCCCCAAACATAGAAATGTTCACATGGAAACCCTAAAGTGCATTTGTCAATCAATCGTGCGGACCCGAAGATGGCAGAAAACAAATTTAAATCCACCTTCGTTGAACCCCTACTCACTGGTTTGGAGACATACTAGAGAGGAGGAGAAGGTCGAAGCCGCTTTAGATCTACAAAGAGGGGAGATGATGAAGCAGTGTCACAGAGTCACAGATGGTGGCGGAGGTCGAAATGCGATGGAGCATATTCGATCTTACCCGGAGATGCGAAGATGGTGAAGGAGAGCTTTCGTGGAGTTCGATGGAGTGGCTAGGGTTTGAAAAATCCCTGAATGAATTTCGTGAGGAGGAGGGTGGTCGCCGTTCGAGAAGGCGGCGCGGAGGGGTGGTCACAATGAAAGGGTGGTCTCGGATCTAGACGAGGGGCCGCAGAAGGTGGTCTTAGATCTGGTGCGAGATCGAGAAGAGGATAGGAGAAATGGAGAGAGAGAGAGAGAGAGAGGAGAAGTGAATGAAAAAGAGGGATCCATGCTTTATGAAAAAAAATGTGTAAACCGTCCGATCTGAGGAGCACAAATCAGACCGTTAAATGATGTTCACAGTGTTTATATATAGACAAGAGTATCTATTACTTATATATTTAAATATATATATATAAATATAATAGAGTATCTATTACTAATTTTTAAATTTAAAATAATACTTAAATTTTAATTTTAATCACAATAGATTTTATTAATTATTATTTTAGATGAGGGGCAAATGATTTACTTTTACTTTTTATATTTTTATATTTTACATTTATATTTTACTTTATTTTTTTTAAACAGGTGCTCCCCATTTTGATACTCTGACCTTCTTATAGAGTACTTGTAATTGATATTTCATTTATGTTGTCTTTGTATATTCATTTTCAGTCTTAATTTTAGTCTGCATGTGTTTTAAATTTTTTAAAAATTGTATATCTCATCTAATGAAGTATTTGTTTTTATAAAAAATGAATTGTGTATATGCAATTATAGATAATGTAAAAATTATATAGACGCATTTACCTTATTAATGTGAGCATATGCTATAATACGATATCTCTGTCACCCTACAATCAATGGACCCACACATAATCAATTATGAAAACATCGAAACATGATTTTCTTGTATTATTAAAGTTGTATGGCTTTGTATAGTCATTTTTTAATAAATTAGTGATGTTTGTTTGTCAACTAATAGTTGCATATGAATTTTTTCTTCTGAGATATTTTGTTGACATTATTGTGATAGTGCAATTAAGATTTTAATAAAAAGTTTGGATCATGACTTTCATTTGAAAATCAGAAGATTACATTTTATGGAATAAAATTACATGAATTGTCATAAACCCTAGTCCCTTGGAGTACACCTTGTCATCTGAAAAGTAATTTAATATAAGCTTCTTAACAAAATACTGATTGGTTCAGTGATCAGTATTTATTTGGTTCAAAATAAACATCAGTCGCTGAAAGGTAATTTAATATAAAATGCTTATTTTTCTCTTATTAACCTTTTTATTCGCAAAACAAACACGGGTTTGTTTAGATTCTCTGTAACATATGCTTGTTTGATTCTCTGTACATTCCCCCAATTATAGAAATACAAATCACAATTACCAATAAAAAAAAACAAACAAACATGGGTTAAGTGTTTATTTGGTTTGGGCTTCGGATTTGGCATTTTATAAATTTGTGGTAGATATTATTTGTGCTTGCTCCTTATATATATATATACAAATTATATATATAAGCGATAACTAAAAATCTATCTTGACATTGAACTCAATAAAGACAAGAACAAGCAAATTGTATACAATGTCAAAATGAATATACTCAAATTTGATATCAATGAACCTCAATCAATTACATAATGTCCTCTGAAAAGGAGTTCATCAACCACATGCATGATCCAAATTAAAATATCATTTCGAATATTTTAATTATGATAAATACAATTAATATAATAAATCATCTAATTTGATGATGGACTAGTGTAGAAAATAAAGTATATATCTAGATTGAATATACTAATTTTTATATATTTTTTCTATTTATACATATATGAATAAATAGAAAAATATATATGAAAAGGGATCTCGCTCTTTGTCTAGTATTATTTGTCTAGAACCAAATTATAGAAAGTATTCATAGCAAAAAAAATCTCAGTATGATAGTGATGCAGTGTATATCATATTTTGGTTTTGTAACAAATTAAATATTTCGAAAATCCCTAACCTTTTGCAACGAAATTCAATTTCGCAGCCAAAAGTCAAGCATTTCGCAGCTGAAAGTCAATTCTTTTACTACGAGCTTGACTCTCACAAGAAAAGGTCAAATTTTTAGCTACGAAATACAATTTCGCAGCAAAAAATAACATCTATTGCTACGAAATAAGCTTCCGTAGCTAAAAAGTCTTATCATTGACTACGAAATTAAATTTCGCAGCTAAAAGTCATCTCTTTTGCTACAAAATCATGATTTCGCAGTGAAAAGTTATACCTTTCGCAACGAAATTTAATTTCGTTTGGAAAGGTTAAACTATTCCCTACGTAATCATTTTCGCAGCTAAAAGTCCCCGTTAACTATTCCCTACGAAATCATATTTCGCAGCTAAAAGTTCATAGCTAATAATCAAATTTGTTGTAGTTCAAGCATATACTTCGTAACTGTGATTATATGCTCCAGTAATTTTATGTCAATACATTAGAATTGGGGCTGCACAAAAAATAGTGTAACAACACTAGAAAGAAAATGTCACATTTAAATTCTCGTGCACAACCTTCAATTCCCTGTGGCCCTTACCGATATATTACTGTGGGCGCCAAATTTTCTAACTACATGTAACGGGCCAATTAATGAAGCCCATTCAATCCGAGCCAACCGAGCAATGATGCGCCAGGACCAAGTCCAATCCAACGAACCTGTTGGTTAGGGTTGACCTGATAACGTGACGGCCCGACTGGCCCTAATACGAACAACTCTGACCCGGAAATCCACAACCGACCAAGTCAATATCTATTCCATCCAATAATTATGTTGATTTATACGAATCTATGGCAGTGAATGATCATTATCATCATTCAATCATCATCAATACCAAATGATTCACAATATTAGGTCATCATTGACTCTTTCCACCAAATCCCCATCAAATATAGATTTTTATGATTGACCATATCTGGCAATTTTATCTATTGTTCCCTCATAAATGGCTAATGAAATCTCAGTCGTCCGATGCAGTAACAGACATAACACGTATGCACAATCTCTTTTTGCAAAAACACTTTTATTTGGTCATTTTACTGACTTGAGCATCAGAGGGTCTTTCGCAGGACCCCCACCCCTCGGTGTTGAGGACGCTCGAAAGCTGTTGACCCGTGGAACGAGTCCCATTTGGGCGGAGGAGAATGGGAGAGGCCGAATCCACTTACCTGAATCTGGTAAGTCAAAATACGAGGCTCTCGTCAATGGATTGCAGCTCGCCAAGGCTCTCCACGTTAGGTATCTGTGAACATACTGTGATTCACAGTTGGTGGTGCTGCAGGTCCAGGGGATATACTCGGTGAAGGACGAGAAGTTGGAGCAGTATCACCGCCTCACCGTTCGGCTCTCCCAAGAATTCTTTGGCTTTGAAATCAGTTACCTGCCTCACAAGGAAAATAAGGAGGCAGATTCGTTAATGGTGGGAGCTACCATCCCTAGGGGACGCTAGGTCGCCCTGACAGTCATGGGGCAGCCTTCTGTTGACCTGGAAATCACCGTCCATGCAATCAAAAGGGAAACCCCTTGTTGGATGGACCCGATCGAGGCCTACATTCGGGATGGCGCACTGTCAACGGATCAAGCTGAAGTGCAGAAGGTGCGTCACCGCTTTGCCAGCTATGCCATCATAGAGGGAACGCTCTACTGATGCAATGCTTACGGCCCTTTCCTTCGATGTCTAAGTACAGCCGAGGTCAAGCCACTGATGGAAGAAATCCACGAAGGATCCTGCGGCAACCACTCTAGCGGACGCTCACTAGCCCATCGTATCCTCACACAAGGATATTATTGGCCCACGCTAAGGAAGGATGCTGTCGCATTCGCTCAGAACTGTGAAAAATGCCAAAAGTTTTCCCCGATAACTCACCTTCCTGCAGAGGAACTCCATACACTAATCTCACCATGCCCATTCACCCAATGGGGGATTGACATTGCAGGACCTTTTCCTACCGCCGCAAGAGGAAAGAAGTACGTGCTCCTCGCCACGGATTACTTCACCAAGTGGGTCAAGGCGGAAGCATACAAGACGGTCAAGCATGCCGACGTCAAGAATTTTCTGTGGAAACACCTTATTTGCAGGTTTAGCGTCCCCAAGGCCATTATCGCGGATAACGGGACTTAGTTCACGAATGCGTCGATCTGCGAGTTTTGCAACAAATATGGCATTCAATAGCACTTTTCCTCGCGGGCATACCCGTAGGGAAATGGACAGGCCGAAGCAACCAATCGCACAATCTTCACCATGCTCAAGAAGCGGCTCGACGAGAAGAAAGGGGCATGGCTCGAGGAGCTTCCGAGTGTATTATGGGCCTACCGGACCACAAGGAGGAAGCCCACTGGGGAATCACCATTCGCTCTCGCATACGGGACCGAAGCCGTGATCCCCTCGGAAGTCAGCCTCCCCACCTTGCGAACTTCAGTTGCACTCACTGACCGGAATAACGAAGCCCTTGCCAACAACACCGTGCTCTTGGAGGAAATAAGGGAAGCCGCTTCAATACGACTCGCTGCCTACCAGTGCCGACAAGCTCAACACTTCGGCAAAAGGGTCCACCCCCGGTCATTCTCACCCAGCAAGTGGGTGCTCAGGCGAGTAACTAAAAACACGCGCGAACCCAAAGTGGGAAAGCTTGAAACCAACTGGGAAGGACCGTATGAAGTGGTTGAGGCTTACGGCAAGGGGGCATACTGCCTATGCACCATTAGCCCGCGGAAGGTACTCATACCAACCCCTTGAAACGCCATGAACTTAAGGAAATTTTATGTTTAAGGCCCCTGGCCACCTTTGAATAAATGTAAAGGACCCTTTTTCCCACTTACTTTGCTTCCGATTGCCATTAATGAATAAATGCCGTTTCTCCGAAAGGATTTTCTGACAAATTCAAATTGATTTTCTGCACACTAATAACCGAAGTAATGATCGCAGGGTTATGACGGCAAATTTAGGTTCTACTCCGCGCATTCTCGGTATGAACTCTCTGCCTCTCGCCGGCCACGTCGCTCACATCGGCTCAAGCCCGAGACGGTATGAACTCTCTCCCTCTCACCGGCCACGTCGGCTCAAGCCTGAGACGGTGCGAACTCTCAGCTGGCCACGTCGCTTGCAATGGCTCAAGCCCGAGACAGTTCGAACCCTCAGCATCATATTAGGCGACCCCACTCATAGAAGCTCAAGCCTGAGAAGGGACCCTGTATTCGTAATAACCCTCTTGATCGATTAAAATGGTTCAACCCCACGCACGTATATTTGGCACGCATCATTTTGTTCATTCAAGCAATGGATAACAACAGTTGATGCACATAAATGTTATTTTATTGCTGGATTTAGTATAGGCAAAAAAAAATGCAAGTGTCCTCGATCACCACCTGAACCGACAAGAATCGTGGGGGCAATAAACACAACAGAGGGGAAGCGCAGAGTAGACGTTGGGATAAAAACCCTCTTCGCGAACGATGACTTCCGGCGGGATCCTCTGAGCACTCCCGATAGGCAGAAGAGCCGTGCTCCAGGCCTCTCGGTAGGTCCGGGCTCGCATTACGCTCAGCCCAGCATCGAGATCATCCTCGAGGGCACGCACCTCCCCTTCGAGCTCCAACGCCTGGGTCTGCCACAGGGTGGCTGACCGCTGCAGAGAATCGCGCTCCGCATTGACCGGAGAGAGTGCTAGTGCGGCTTGGAGGGCAGCATCCTCGGCCCCAGCCAGCACCCCTAGGGAACCATCCCGGCTGGCGACAGGAGTGGGGGCGGCATCGTCCTCCTTGCCACTCAATCCGGATTCCCCCTCGTCACTCTCGATTATGAGCCGACGTTTTCCCCGGTGGTCATCGGTGTGGGGTTGCCGACCACCTTCCCTACTGCTCTCCCCCCGGGCCAGTACGTTGCCACTCTCACCGCTGTTGGGAGCGGAGGAGAAAAACTAGCGAGCATCAGCAATCGCCATCAGCTCCCTGGCATTTAGAACGGACATCTCCAGGGTGATGAGCTCGATGAAGGCCTGATCCTACAACAGAGCCTTCACCGCCTTGTGGACGGTGTTGTCCAGAAAATGAACCCTTGACTCGGGTATCTCCACAGTGGGATCGAGGTTCCCTACGAGAACAGTGGCATACAAAAATCAGAGAGAAAATACATAACGAAAAAGGAAACAATGACCAAGACTCCAATGTCTACTCACTGAGTTCACCAAAAGAGATACAGATAGGGGGCACGCTAGCCCCCCGATCACCGCAACTTCGTCCTTCCACCCACGGTCGCGGTCCAGAATGCCCTGGATGAGGTACTTATCGCCTAGCATGACAAAGCAGTACCGCTGTGAACTCCCCGGGCATCGGGCGAATCGATAGAAGTGCATCACCTCGTGGATCCCGAGGCAGTATCCTCGGGTCTCATTCAAGTAGAGGGCAGCGGCGAGAACCTGAAACACGTTATGGTGAACTTGCATCGGTGCCAACCCGAAGAACGAAAGGAAGGTCGGAATGAAAGGGTGGAGCGACAATTGAATGGTCGTGAGATGATACATGGAAAAGTAGGCCTCCCCCATGAGGAGACCTGCTCCGTCATGGACAAACGGACCCCCCTCCACCAACTTCACTGTCACCCCACGAGGGAGCGGGAGTCTTCTCTGCACCATTTTCGCCGAACCACGATAGCGACAACAAGGGGAGTGAAGAAGGCAAGTTAAGAGAAAGCGAGGACAGAGACGAAGCCGTCCTCATAGCACTATTTATAGGAGGCATCCGCGTCCCCTCATTTCCTCCGCACTGTTCTCTAAAAACGAGGCAGCTCATCATGGCGCTCCGTAACTGAAGCCGTTGTCATGACGACGATTGCCCTTCTCGAAACGACGTCCCTTTGATCCAGGCCACCTGGCGACTGATGCCTCCACTATACACTTCCCTTGATGCAAAAGGCACCGCCGAATCTGAGAGGATATGCGTCCCACCCAAGGCGAATCATTTTGACGTGACGGAGGTGGCTGCCCGACATGTGGCGCCTAGGAAAAGTTTTTCCCATCCGACAGGAATGACTATCGATCGAATGAGAAAAAGAGAGCATTTGTGGGTGCCAAATTTTCTAACTACACGTAACCGGTTGGGTAACGAAGCCCATTCAATCCGAGCCAACCGAGCAACGATGCGCCACGCCGAAGTCCGATCCAACAAACCTGTTGGTTAGGTTCGACCCGATAACGCGACGGCCCGACTGGCCCTAATACGAACAGCTTCGACCCAGAAACCCATGACCGAGCAAGTTAGTATCTAATCCATCCAATAATTATGTTGATTTATACGTATATGTGGCATTGAATGATCATCATCATCATTCAATCTCCATTAATACCAAATGATTCACAAGATAGGGTCATTATTGACTCTGTCCACCAAATCCCCATCAAATATAGATTTTTATGATTGACCATATCTAACAATTTTATCTATTGTTCCCTCATAAATGGCTAATGAAATCTCAGCCGTCCGATGCAATGAGGAGAATCGTAAACCCTAAACTCATTGCCCCACTATAAATAGGGGGCAATGGCAGACATAAACGGTATGCACAATTTCTATTTGGAAAAACCCTTTTATTTGGCTATTTTATTGACTTGAGCGTCGGAAGGTCTTTCGCAAGACCCCCACCTCTCGGTGTTGAAGATGCTTGGAAGCCGCTGACCGGTGGAACGAGGCCCATTCGGGCGGAGGAGAACAGAAGAGGCTGAATCCACTTACCCGAATCCAATAAATCGAAATTTTGCTCCTCTAATTACTATTATAAAAAATAATATATATTATTTAATTTATAAAAATATATTTTTTATACTATAATGCTATAATATATGCATTATCAGTCTATCACAATGTAAATTAGTGTATAGATAAGATGATTGGAAGACTGTTTTTAAGGCGTGGCTCTAAAATGCACCGTCAACACTTGAAAAGGAAAAAACATCACGGCATGAGGGCGGGTGAGTCTCGGGATTCCAAGGCAGAATAGAATCCTCTTCTATTTCATATTGGTCTCTCAGGATCGTTTTTCTGTATCTTTGTATCCTTATATTTTCGCTCTTCCCTTCCTTGTATGCCATTTGGCTCAAAGTTGTTCAATTAATACAATCTGGGTAGCTTTGACCCACCAGTTTTGAAAAAAGAGAACGGAACATTGCTAGGCTAAAAATAAATCTTTTCTAACCATATAATTTGTATTATCATGTGTTTAATATAAACTCAATAACCCCCCCCCCCCCCAAATAATATATTAAATAGTTCTCTAAGGGGCTGTTTGGGTGGAGTAATAAGAGAGGAATAAGTAAGAATAGGTATGGAATAGGAAAAAAAATTATTTGGATAAGGGGAATAAGATGCTATTTGGATGCCGGAATAAGAAAGAATAAAGGGGTATAGTAATGCCTCCTTACCCATGGAATTATCCTATACCAACAACAAACATAAGTTGGTCCCACTTTTTTTTTCCATTTCAAATCACATCTCATCACCTCTAATACATCAATGGATCCACATGTCAAATCAACTTTTTACACCTTTTTTACATTTTATTCTTCATCAACCAAACACCTTAACATTTATTATTATTATATTTCCCGATAAGGATAACAGAAAACACAACCAAACAGAAAATCATTTATTTTATTGATGAAGTTAACAATTCCTGGAATATGTATAAAACACAAAATAACTTATGACTCTATCCAAATGGGTCATAAAAGAACAAACAATATACAGAACAACATAAGAATAACCAAACTAGATGTCATTGTTAAAAAATAACGTAAACTTTCCTACATACAAATCTAACTGTCCCGTAGCGCCAAGGACAACATATCAGAACGACTTCAGAATTAAAAAATGGATGCAACATTCATGCATAGCGCAGACCTCAAGAACGTGGTTCACGAGAGGACAAAATATGAATAAGTGACAACTGCAATTTAGGATTCCATGATATTGAGTGAATCAGCATAAAAAATTATTTGTATTATTGAAAAAAATGATAATATAATTTAAATCCTCTAATCATCTAAAGAAAGAGATAATGAAATATATATCCAAGACTTAAAAGTAAATGGAAAATTTATTTATCCATGACTATATATTTTTCCCCACAATTGGTAGGATGATGGAATATTAATTTATGTTTTAGTTTTATGTTTAGTTATATGAAAAATTGGAAAATTATTGTTTTATGTTTTAGTAATCATCTAAGAAGAAAAAAAATTATAATGTAGCAACCCATAAAATCTATGAAAATAATAAACATCGGTAATAAAAAATACTAATCCAAAATTACAAATACAGTTTAATAAGGAAAATGCAAAAAGAGAAAATCTTATTAAATAAGAATAGCATTAAAATTGATAAATGGTAATGGATTGAACAGGCTGGGAATGGAAAAATGGAAATGGAAATTGAAATATAGCAATAAAATCAAGTGAGGACTTCTCCACGCTCTAACTTGTCTGGAAATGGATTGAAGGGATGCAGTCTCACTTGGTTGAGATTTCCCTTCTGAGTCTTTTTTCATTCCAATATTAGTTTAGAAAAGGATTGTTAATTAATTTCTTTTTAGCGCTTGTTCTTACTTATGTAACTAACCACATATAGCAATACACATTCCTTTTTTACTCACAAAAAAAATTGAAAGACCCTCCCCCCCCCCCCCCCCCCATTTGGGCACACAGGAGTTCGGGGGCAGCGCCCCCGACTCAAATTTTTGTAATATGTATTTTGGAATTTTTCTATTTTTAGGATGTGTACATCTTATATCTATATAAGAGGCATTTCAACCTTCATTATTGAATATAACATTATTGTATTTATTTCTTCTTGATATCAGAGTTGCAAAGAAACCCTAGGATTTCATGAATTTATTTTTTATTCATCATGGGTTGTGGTGATCACCATTAACTTTTCCTTTCTCGGGTCGAGATTTGAGGTTTGCAATGGAGAGCAAGGACTCAACACCCAAGGACCCCAGATCACCTTCGGTTGTGTTATTCAAGGACATTATCATACTGTTAGGACACAATTCTCATTCAACGGATTACGTTTTTTTAAATTTTTATCCATCACGGGTTGTGGTGATCACCATTACCTTTTCCTCTCTCAGGTCGAGATTTGAGGTTTGCAATGGAGAACATGGACTCAACACCCAAGAATCCCATACCACCGTCAGTTGTGGAGATCAAGGACCCCATCATACCTAATATACTTGTATATATAAAGGGTTTAAACCCAAGAGGAATACAATGATTCCCATTATTTCATTCTCTCATTCTAACAATACCGTTAGGGCACAATTCTCATGCTCGACAGAATACCAATGCACTCCTTGATGGACGCAATTATCCATCCTAGTCATGTTCCATTCGATTATATTTGGGTACTCGAGGCCTTCTTCTTGGCACCGTTAAAAAGTCGTTCAATCAGTGGGAGATCAACAATTGTACGGTTCTAGGTTGGCTCTTCAACTCCCTGGAGACCCGGATCTATAATATGTTAATGTATCATGACACGGTCGACTCTTTGTGGGTTGCATTGAAGAAGACCTATGGTCATGCCAAGAATGACTCATGGATCTATGAGTTGTACAAGGATATTGCCCAAGCCACCTAAGGTACCCAATCTGTTACAAATTATTTTGGATTCTTCAGGCTCATTGGGAGGAACTTGCCCACTATGAGCTTCTCTCAGAGTTGACTAAGGAGGTTGCCACGATTGTGGTTGGCCAGCTACAATGCCAACAGATGTATGCATTTCTTTTGGGCCTTCAATCAGAGTTCGAATCTCTTTGTGTTCAGATCTTGAATACAACACCACTTTCTTCTCTATTTGAGACATTTTCTATTATTGAGGCTGATAAGCATCGTCGTCAGATCTTGTCCTTTGCGACCACTGGAACCATTAGCGATCAAATGGGATTGGTGGCCAAATCTGGATATGAATCTCGTAGCCATGATGATGGTGGTCACGGTCATGGTCGTGGATGTGGATGCAGTAATATTGTGACTTGCAGCCACTGTGAAAAAATAGGACATGAGAAAGCCAGGTGTTTTCATCTTTATCCAAAATTTCTGACTTGGGCATGGGAGAGTCCCCCCTCTATTTTTTTCAAGTCCTTCCTCACGATGGCAATCATGTCCTCCCCTCTTGCTGGTGGCGCGCCAACTCAGAACGAAAAATCGGATGCCTCCATGTTGATTTATTAATTGTTCGTCACATACTCATGATATATACATGAAATTCATTGTTATAGGTAAAATAAAGTTATAAACCTTGTGTCCAACCTGACGACCTGAGTCCAACCCTAACCCGAATTTAACTTGAACCCAACCCAAACCCGTGAGTTCAGGTTCAAGTTCGAGATGAGTCTTTTGGGTTGGGGTTGAGTTGAGTTTGACTTTGGGTTAGGGTTAGGGTTGGGGGTTTCAAGCTGTTGGTTGGGCTTGGACAACACCCTAACCCGACTCAACCCGCTTGAGTTGCAGCCCTAATCTACCCACTCAGTTCACTTCCCCATTAAACAAAATTAATATTAAGTTCAATCCCTTTTCCAGCCTCAATTTCAGTTTACACATGATTTGAAAATTTTAAAAATAGCATACCTTATCTAATGAGGTATATGTTTTTATAAAATGGAAAAAATTGATATAACTCCCTGTTAAGTTAGCTATATCGATTCTAGTCCCCGTAAAATTGGAAAATTGCCATATGTCCCTATGTTATCAGAAAAATATTATTTCAGTGTCTACCATCACCCCAACTAACCTTGTACATCATGGTTAACTATACATTAAAGTCACTAGAATGTCCTCACCCCTTATTTTTAAACAATCGTTATAGCTCCCTAGAATCTTATAAAAATTGGAAAAGATCTCTATAAAATCAGTAAATCCCCTTAGATCCTTATCTTTGACAATATTTACTTTAGTAAATTGTAACCGAAAGATCTGGGGTTGACTCTACCCATTCATGATAAATATTGTAATACCCTTTCAAAATTTACTTGATAAATTATTGTAATTACTAACCAGATTTGTGGTTACCTTTAAGGGGATTTACTGATTTTACATGGACCTTTTTCGATTTTCATAAGTTTCCAGTGAGTTGCATTGATTTTCCTTTTTGTTATCGTTGATAAGTATAAGATAGTAGGAGAATTCTCAGGAAAAGGCAGGGGTATTTTTGTCCTCAAAATGAGTAATTCAGATTTTTTCGTATTTTATAGGAACTTATTTAAATGTATTTATTGGAGCAAATGAACTCATGGACTAAATTCATTGATCATACATGCTTTTTGGGGACTTGTGGCGATTTTTTAATTTTACTAGAACTAAATCGATTTCTAACTTGCCAAGGAGTTATATTGATTTTTTATTATAGAAAAGAAAGCGTATACTCCAAATAATTGCATAGATCCATTTTATAAAAAATATAAAAAATTTCTATCAAAATATATACCGCGTTAATGCAAGTATATACTTCAGTAATTTTTTATCGAGATAAATGCGATTGAAAATGAGGTTGGAATAAAATTGTGTAATAACACTCTAAACAAAAATATAAAAAAGAATGCCATATTTAAATTTCTGTGCGCAACCTTCCCTTTAGTTCCCAAAATGCATATATTATTATAAAAAACGTATATATATTATTTATTTAATACAATTTTTTTTTTCATTTTCATTTACTACAATATATGATTATAATAGCACATCCGAGTGTATATATAATTGGAAGACTGTTCCTAATAAGTAAGACGGGTTTCCAAAATGCACAGTCAACACTCAAAAAAGAAATAACCCTCTTTTTCCTTATCTATCTTTTCACTTTATGTAATTTCCCTCATTCCCTTTGTTTTACTTTTATATTCGAACATATACTAGACACTTCTATTAATGAAATTGTGGTAGATAGTCTACCTTTGTAAAAAAAAAACACTCAAAAAAGAAAAAAGTGCACCAAACCAACAATTTTTTTGAAAATTTACAAAAATAGCCCCATGAAATTGAAAATTAGCAAAACTAGCCTCAAAGACTGAATATTGACAAAAACTAACACTGGACCTGTCAATGTTGTTTTTTAATTGGAGGCGTCATATAATATATATGGCGCCTCCTTTGTTTTTACTAAAATAAAAGGAGGAACCATATGTTAGAAATAATTTTAGAAATTTATGAAAAATATTATATCTTAATAAATAATAATTTTGAATAATCAATATATAAAATATCAATAAATATAAAAACGGTAGAATTAAGAGTTAAAGGGATTGGAATCTCCTGGTTGAGAGGCACATAAGAGATGCTATCTTTGAAATGAATATGTCCTACGTATGCACGGAGTTTCATTGACATAATTCGTTCTCAAGATACAACTCGACCTGCGATTTCGTCGACTCTCCAAGGTGCGAACAAGTGAACTCCTCGAACTGAATCCTCTCGAAATGGAATAGATAAAGCCCGATCAAGATCAAAATAAAAGGAGTTGTGTGGGATAGAATATGAGCCTTGTGTGAAGATGAAGAAAACATAATTTGCTTTTTTCTGTTTATGTCCCAACACCAGATTTGGAAGGTCCTTATATAGACCACATAAGAAACACAATTGTAACTCTTAAAATGGTAACTAATGAAACAAAATAATATTCACATAATGACTCTGAATGTGTAACTGCCAAAACTGACTAGACAAAAATATTCTCAATTTTGGATCCTAATTTAAATATATCCAACAATCCCCCACATGATCCAAATTCAAAATAAAGGAATATAATGATATTTGGGCAATTATACTATGCTATGAGTAGAAGTGTCTTTGAGACTTAAACTTTCACCTTAGTGTAGATAAGTCTTAGAATGGAATGGGCGATAGTGGATATTTCACTTTAAACTAAGCAATTTTAACTCAAATTTCAACTAATCACACAACATAGTACGAATTAAATATTTAGTTCTTCTTAACGGTAAGGCTATAGGTTGTGCGCTGGTATCTCGTCTTATGAGTGCTCTAGGGATCACTCTAGTTCCCATAGATCGTGGCTCCACGATCACACATACATAGGTGGGTCTCCAAAGGTACCTGTTGTAGATACCCCAATTTTGACCGTCCAAAAAGAAGAAAATTACTTCAAGTAATATTTTTAAATGACCACATTTGGATCAAATAGAAAACTACTTTAGAGAATTAGAGGAACAAAAGGAGAAACCCATGGCCCGAAACACTTAGCAAATTTAGGGACAGAAACAGGGCGGCTACTTCAAAGTAGCCGCCCCTCCTTGGATGGCTAGTTACAATTAGCCGCCCCTCAACCGCTTCTCTTAGATGGGACATAAAGCAGCATTTAATGCTGATGATTGCGGTGGTTTGTTCCAATTAGCCGCCCCTTCTCTGACGGTTCAACCTTAGTAACCGCCTCAAGCCATCGCTTGTCAGAGATGGGACGTTTGACATGTCATCATACCGGCGACATCTGCTAACTAGCCGCCCCTCCCTGGATGGCTAACTACAACTAGCCGGCCCTGCTCGGGGGGCTAAATTAGGGTAACCGGCTCTCATCTGGACTTATCCATAAAGCATAAAGCAACTTTATTTAGAGGTGAAGTTACTTAGCCACACCCTCTTGTCCAACCCATGCTATTACCCAATGAACCATTGAGTGCGTCTTTTTGCAATGATGGTTATTTAGCCTCACCCTCTTATCCAACCCATGCTATTGCCCAATGAATAAACCTATGCATCCCTTTCTATTATAAAAGGAGGGGTAGGGGTGAGAACCAAAGGGGTGGATAATTTCATTCTCAAAAGTGTGTGAGAGAGAGAGAGAGAGAGAGAGAGAGAGAGGAAACTCATTCCCCACCAAAATCCACTCTCCAAAAGCCCCCCTCTAAACCATTGCCCTAAATCTCTCTTAGTCCTAGCTAAACAAATCCAAATTTCTAACTAGGTGCTGTCCAAATCTAGAAGAGCAAACCCCCAACACCACTTTCAATCCTCACTATCACAACCCTAGCCAAAGCCAAAACACTTCCCTACCTAGGTTCTGCCCAAATCCAGAAAACCCAGAACCAGGTACCAGGCGGCTAGTTCCAACCAACCGTTCCCCGCCAGGCGGCTAACTTCCACTAGCCGACCCCCATCTACACTCCTACTCGAACCAAGACTCCTCTAGTCAAGCCCCTGAAGCAGAATATGATACCTGTTTTTCACCTCTGTGTATAGTATATCCGTGTCCCAGAGTGGAGAACCCACCCAAACTCCCCCGCGAAGGCGATCAACAACAACTCCAACTTTTCCTGCTTTTTAAGAAAGCAGGTGACGATCACAAATAAACCCCGTCTTTTCTGAGAAGCAGTCGGGCGGCTCAGGAACGACTCTCCGGGCGGTGATTTGATGAGTCGCGAGACGAACAAGGACCAAGTTCGCAGAACCCCTAGTTTTACATACCGACACCTGTAACTAAACATACCCTGCCTAATTAAGTTTTTAACCCTAGGCCTTGATCTTATTAAGAGTATAAACTTAGCTTGCGCCCTTACAGTTGAACACTAATCATCGTAGGGAAGGATTAAGAGAATAATCTCTATTTAGTACTCATCCAATCACTTGCCAATTTGTAATCCAATTGAACTTCCTTATGAGATCTCCAATCATAAAAACAAAATTGAGGTGACTAATTGATGGGTTCCTATCTCTCTCGATGAATAATTAAACCAACCTGCTTGCCAGTATAATTTTTTTTAAAAGTTACATGTGAATTTATTCACAACCCGCACAATTCATCTTAATATAGCATGTTGTGTTTCGATTTCCACTATTTTTTTTCCTTTAAATGAGCAATTCCCAAATAAATATCAAATCCTACACGATATTTGTAATTCACGGTTTGATTAATCATATTTTTTTATTTTTTGGTATCAGAGAGACCCCTATGACTGATATTACGGTCAACCAGAATAGGCTACCTTCACCTATCTGCCCGATCGCACGGAAAATTCCTTTTTATTAATCATGTTAACAAAACAAGATGCATAAAACATATCATACTCATTAAATTAATATATTTAATCTCTCCAATTATTCTATGAATAAATGCATGGCATTTCTAATAAGGAGGTAATAGTGAAATAAATTTATACTCATAAATGATCATTGATTGTCAAATAAATAAAACATAAATATAATCCATTTACTTTCGTTTTCTCTACACATCACATGCTTTTAATTCCCAAAACTTGGTCTAATTTATCGCATAATTATATGAGTGACAAAGAATCGCCACATGAATATATATATAAAATATGTCATTTACCAAGTTGTTAGCATGTGAGCATGATTACCATACAAAAATAAACATTTGCACATACCTTGAATAGACATCATTTGTCATCTCTGCTTCTTATAGAATATTTAAAAAAATATGAAAGCTAAATAATATCCATACCGTATGCATCATAAAACCTAGAAGACCTGGTATAAGATAATATGATCCTCTAAATAAATAACTGGTATATGTGATATTTGTATAAGAATATATGTAGGTCACTTGCTTCATATGATATTGAGAGAATCTAGAATGCCAATAAGTCGAGAATAATAATAATTCAATATATTTGTATTTGATGAGTGATATTCAAGAAAACCAGAGAACCATAGTTATTGTAAACACTTGACTCGCTGATCATTGACCAAAATATTATATTAAGAATTTCAGAATAATGAAAGCCCAGAAAAGAATTCCAATAGTCTTTTTTTAAAGATTGATGCTCTCATGATTTAATCTCTTGACTTTTTTCACAGAGGTGGGAGGTGCTTGCCAACTTAATCAAAGCTCGGTTTGTAAATTCTAGTAGTCTTGATGATTAAATATATGAAACATTCATATAACCCAATAAATGTGAACATGTATGAAAAGTCATGCTTGCCTTAATATGTACAAGCACATACATAACCTTGCGAGAAAAATAAACACAGACACCAAAGTATGTTAAGCACACTATGGAATAATATAAATAAAATATTTTAGGGTTAAATGCATATAACCCCTTGAAAGTTAGCGTATATAAAAAAAACCCATTATTTATGTGAATATCCATATAACCCCCTCAAAGTAGTCGATTAATACAAAACCCCTACCGTTATCTTGTCAAATGACTATGGTGGTTAAGTTAACCTAACGTAATAAAATGACCAATACACCCCTCCCCCACCCCTTCCTCCACAAACCTTGCCTCCGCCGCCTCATCTCCTCCTCCTTGCGCCACATATGTGAAATTAGAAAGTGGGTCCTTTTGGATTTATAACATAAATCAGGGGGTTATATGAATATTTTAATTAGCTTCCCATAACAAGGGTATTTTCATCATAGATTTGGGTCCTTTTGGATTTATGAAACAAATCAGGAGGTTATATGAATATGTAAATTAACCGCCAACGGAATATTCTCGGAATATTCCCTTTTTTAATGGAAAGTTAACCATGGGGTTAAATGCTTAACCATGTCAACTTTGAGAGGGGTTATATGAATATTCGTAGAAATGAGGGGTTTTTTTGGATATACGCTAACTTTCAGGGGGTTATACTAAGCAATTGGGTACGAAGATAGAACTTCAACAAACACCTCACCTATGCTATGCACCCTCGGTCGATGGTGGAAAGGGGTCTATCGGCTGAACCTCACCGTACAGATGGCCTACCTCTACCTCAACCCTCTGTGCCCTCTTAGTATTAGTAGCCTTGGTCACACATTTATCTGTCACTGGTCTTTATGGCCTAACTATAGGTCGTCGCTACGCAATCACTGGTTGGTGCCCGCCAGAGATACGAAACTCATTGTCAGGGTGCGTCGTTAGGGTGTGGCAGGCAGTTACATTGTCACGTAACTCATTTCACCATAGTTGAAAATCTACTTCCAAAGTGCGGCTTAAGCTTCACTCGTTCCCAAGGCGGGTCTTTATCAGTTCAACTTTGTTTCCAGTGCATTCAGGTCTTGCTTTCGTTCGTCACTTATTTTGCTAATAAAAAAAACATCTTGTAGTCTTTACTCACTTGAAAGTTATATCTTTTCTAACAACACCCTTCCTTTAAGTATATGCCTTGGCCTGTACTCACTTTTTACAGTCTCATTGGTAAGAGCAAAACACCTGTTAAGTTGAGCATTTAACCCAATATTTTAAATCAATATTTTTCCATGCCAATAAACATTTGACATAAATGAAAGAATCTTGGTCACAATCATAATTCATTTGAACTTGGAAATGATACAAAACAGTTAGGATATCTACAATTGCAATTCAGAAACGGTGAGTCATTAAATAAGCTAATTATTATCATATTCAAATTCAAATCATGACTTTATTGTGTAATTGTCAAAAATGGAAAGCGCAAAAAAAGTCATAACGAAGCACATAATGCTCTCATTATTATTTAAATAGTCAAAATTAGTGACCCATTAATATATAATTAAAGGTTTTTTAACGAGTGCCCTTAGGGCACATGCTAACCTACTAATCAAATTATGATATAAATCCATAAATTATAAGATTTTTTAATATACCAACCATACCCCTAATAAATTTACCACATTGTTTTCTTGTTCCCTCTCATATCCAATTTTTCCTCTCACACCCAAATTTTTTTTTATCAAATCAACATTTTTTTTACATGTGTTTCCTATAATTTAATATTTATTAATACATTTTTCAATGCACAATTAAAATACCAACCCACTATAACAAAATTACAAATCATTTCTCTTTTTTCATTTATCACAAATATGCTACATTGATTTAACATGAAGCACCGGTAGGAGGCGAAAGCATGCAAGACCATTTATTCATAATATATTGAAATAAATTTAAATGATAAAAAAACCAATAAAGAATGGAGGTGCATATAAAATATTTAAAATAAAAAATTAAATCAAACAAAGAATAAAAATAAATTACCTTATATATCGCACAAAAAACATCTTCACATAAGCAACACTAGAATAAGTATCACACAGTCATATAAGATATGAGATAAAAACAAAAATGAAAGGAGATGTACATTTTTACATTTTCGGATGAAACTTTTCTGAGAAAGGAGAGAAAAAATTTGGGTATTAGAGGGAAGAAGAAGAAAAAATGTGATGAATTTATTAGAGATATTATTGGTATTTTTTAAAAAAATTTAATTTATTGTGTTATATTATAATTAGATTTGTTGGATTAACTAAAACGTTAACAATAAATATGGGTTATCGAGTTTCCTAAGGGCACTCATTAACAGAGCCCTATAATTAAATATAATAATTTTTAAATATGTAATGTCAAATATGGTAATTAATTAACATAGATCAATTACCATGTTTAAGATAAATCAACATTAAATAACACACCGGTATCAAATAATATTTGGATGAGAATCCAAATCAATTTTAATGGGTCATTATGATAGTCCAATTTGGATTGAAAATTGGGTTGGGTCGGGTCAGGATTGAGTAGTTTAGAATTCCAACCCAAACTCAACCCGCCCGAGTTGCAGTACTAAATAAAAATATAATCTTTTTACGATTGGTAGAAATAACTTCAGAAATTTATAGAAAATATTATATCTCAATAAATAATAAATTAAAATAATCAATGTATAAAATATCAATAATATAAAATAACACAACTAAGAGTTTTCCGTTTGGATGGGGTAATAAGGGAGGAATATGGGGGGGGGGGGGGGGGGGGGGGGGGGGGGGGGGGGGGGGGGGGGAAGGGGGTGCTAAAGGGGAATAGGGGTAAAAAAGCCTATTTGGGTGCGTGGTATAAATGGGTATAGGCCATGCAGAATTATGTGAAAATAAGCTGATATTTGTATTTCAAGTCCCCCATGGAATAATGTTTTTCCTTCACTGGTATAAGGAGACATACTTATTAAATCACATATTATCACATCAAATCACCTCTTATATATCAATGTGATTTACATGTCAAATCAACTTTTTACAACTTATTCACATTTTACTTTTCATCAACTAAACATTCCAATCTTTATTATTACATTTTCCAATAGGAATAACTGAAAACACAATCAAACAGAAAATCACTTATTTCATTGATAAAGTCAAAAGTTTCAAGAATAGGTATAAACTTCAGAATAACTCATGTCTTTATTCATACGGGCCATAGGAATTGAAATCTCCTGATCGGAGAGGCACATAAGAGAATCTATCATTGTGTGGGAATAAAATGTGAGCCTGTGTGAAGATAAAAAAAAAAACATAATTTTCTTTTTTCTGTATATGTCCCAGCACCATATTTGGAAGGTCTTTATATAGACCAAATAAGAAATATAATTGTAACTCCTAAAAGGGTAACTAATAAAATAATTTAATATTCACACAGTGACCCTAAGCCCCCGTTTGGATGTAGAATATGATTTATTCTTGGGTATATATTTATCTAAGCATAAGTGTGTATAAATAAGGATAAATTGATTTTGTGTTTGATTGTGTTTTGAATTATTCTCGTTGGGAATCATAAGAATAAAAGGTTTTGAATTAAATGTTTTGTTGTTTGGGTAAAATGTGAATAAAGTATAGATAAGAATTTATAAAAGGTAAAAAGTAATGATAGTTGATTTGACAGGTGATTTATAAGAGGTGATGACATTTGATTTGATAGTGGACCCACTTATTCTTTGGGTGGAATAACCTAGGATAACTTTTATTCTAGGGGTTGATTGGAATCCATATACCACTTTATAACAGTTTATTCTAGCACATTTTATCTGGGGTTATCGGGGGCTTTCCAAACATAAAAAAAAATTTATCCGGGGTTATCCGGGGTTATCCGGAACTTATCCGGTATCCAAACGGGGTATAACTGTGTAACTGCCAAAATTGACTAACAAAAAATATTACGAAATTTGAATCATAATTAAAATATCAGTAGTGATACCCAGGCCCCAAAATATAAGCCCCACTCACAAGCCCCATGACTTGTCAACCTCTCATTGGTTTGTTTTTTCACTTTTCAAAAAGGGTAACAAAGCAAAAACCGAAAATACCCTCCCATAAAAACTCATCGAAAACACACGCACGAATCAAAGAAATCCCGATTTGAAATCCAAAATAAAACATCACCGTCTCTTTCGGTGAGCCAAAACGAATTTTCAAATTCCTCCTCCCCCAAAATAATCACATTTGATAAAAAAAAAAGGGCAAAAAAACCATAAATCGTTTCTTCGAGACCCTGCGTTTCTATTCGTTTCTTCGTTTCAAATAGATTGGAACATCAGATCAAACAAATGACGACGAACAGTAAGAACCCTTGTTTCTTTTCTTTTCAGATTTTGTGTTTATTTAATTTTTGATCGGATGACTTGATTTTTTCGATTCGTTTCTTCTTCGTTTCAAACAGATTGGAACATCAGATCAAACAAATGATGACGAACAGTAAGAACCCTTGTTTCTTTTCTTTTCAGATTTTGTGTTTATTTAATTTTTGATCCGATGACTTGATTTTTTCGATCTAGAGATTCAAAAATAATCATAGATTGAAATGTACAAATTAATTTTTGATGAAATGCATGTATAAGTTAAGATGTAACACTGTTTATCTTTTCGAAATGAATCTTTGAATTTGGTTTTTTACGTTTTCACAAAAATTGTAACAGTTGTATACATGTAAGAACATTCAAAAGAAATCCAAATTAGTAAAACTAACTATTAAAAAATGAACAGCTCAGAATGTAACAGTGTTTATAACATGACAAATTGGTACATGTATTCATATTTCTGTTTAGATGTATAAATGTAGCAGAATTGAAAAACACTACATTTAAAAGTACATATTACATGTTAACACATTCAAAAGACATCCACAAATGTAACACTATCAATGCAATATTATTTAACTCCACATCCACAAATGTAACACAATCAATGTCACATGTTACATGTGAGCACATCCAAAAGAAATTCAAATTTAACTCATTGTTATATGAATGTAACAGTTTACATGAATGTAACAGTATCTTGACTATCAATGAAATAGTTATCTTAACAATTAGTGAATGTAACAGTCTTGATTATCTCACATATACAATACATGTAAACATATTCAAAAGACATCCACAAATGTAACAGCAACAATGACATATTAATGTCACATGTTAGATGTAAGTACATCCAAAGAATTCAAATTTAGCTCTCTTATTATAAATGTAACAGTTTACATGAATGTAACAGTATCTTGACTATGGTCATTTGTCTTAACAATTAGTGAATGTAACAGTCTTTTAATAATGTAGATTTATATGTATTAATGCAGTATTGAATGCGGTGCAGTTATCTTACATATTATGGCTCAACACATATATCAAAGACAGATACCGAAATAGATGACTTCATAGATGTGCATATCTATAAGAGCAGATCTCATAAAGAAATTCATCTCCGACAAGAGGCGGACATACACAGAAGAGGACCACAGATTATTCACAATGCAACTTGATGATTGATCTTTTTATGTTTTTTTTTAGTTCTGCTTGAAGAACCAAAGAGAAATTTTTCTCAATTATGTATACTAAATGAAACAATTGTTACATATGATTTTTTGATGAATGAAATGCAAATATTGAGACCAGAATTGATTTGTTATGCTAACTGTTCATATCTTGCTATATAAGTGTAAAATCATCTATGTAACATTATCTTTTGTTGTTGTTACATTAACAACCACTCGAAATTGTTACATTTACATAAAATCACTCACTAATCTATCCAACTTGAATGTAAACACAATACACATCAATGTTATAAGTCACATAAAACACACATCTGTGATGTAACACAATACACACATCTATAATGTAACACAAAACACATTGATCATTAAAAATATGACAAACACTGTTACATTTCATAAAAACATATCATATCAAAGTCTGCCTAAAAATATCAACCACTCAGAATTGTTACATTTCTTTTCATCCAACTTAAAATGTAAACACAATACACATATCAGTGTTAGTTTTAACACAAAACACGCATCTGTAATGTAACATAATACACAAATGTAACACTAAACACTTTAATCATTACAATATACTGTTACATTGCATAAAAACATATCACAAAACACACAACTATAATGTAACACAATACACACATCTATAATGTAATACTAAATACATTAATCACTAAATAATCTGTTAATGAATTTACATTTCATAAAAAAAATTACATCAAAGGCTAAAACATAACACACTAAAACAATGTGTATTCATCACATTATAACGACTTTATTACACAAATTGAAACAAAAATACATGCATGTATCTAATTCTTTGGTATCAGATCTAAATTACTTCTGCAACGTTCTGCATTTTACTTTCAGAAATCTTTCCATGCTTGGACTTTGGTTTGTAAACCTTGGCTGCCTTCCTTTTTTACGGTGAACGCCCTTTACTCCAAATCTTCTTAGGGGAGTGAACACTTACATCTCGAAATGTTCTTTCACGTGCAAAGCTGCAATTAGCATTCTCAGTTGTACAGTTCATTAACTCTTCATGCAAAGAATCCATGTATTGAGAACAAAATTTAAATTTCTCATCTGATGCAACTGCAGCCTCAGCAACAACTGAAAATTTGTAAAAGACTGTTACATTTATAATGCAAATGACTTTGCAAGCGACTGTTACATTTACAAATAAAACAATAAACTTACTTTCAAAATAACTATTGCAAATGACTGTTACACTTAGTATGCAAATGACTTTGTCAATAACGGTTACATTTACGAATGAAACAAAAAAAAAATGTAACATGACTATTTAATGATACACATATACATATATAAATGTTCCATATTGAATATAACGTACAATGTAACAACCTATATAATGAAATCTGATATTATCAGTCAATGTAACAGAATTCAAAAGAACAAAAAAATTAAACAATGTGAAATCAACAACAATATGACGTTCAAAATAATAGTCTATATAATGAAATCTGAAATTATCAGTCAATGTAACAGTTTAAAAAAAAACAATTAAACAATGTGAAATCAATAACAATATAACAGTATAAATTAACCATGCAAAAGACTGTTACATTTAGTATGCAAATGACTATGCATATGACTGTTACATTTAGAAATATAGCAAAAACAAAAAAACAGATTTTCATAATGACTGTTGTAAAATACTGTTACATTTGGTATGCGAATGACTATGAAAATGACTGTTACATTTATAAATGTAACAAAAAAAAACAGAATTTCAGAATGATTAATGTGAAATACAGTTACATTACATATGCAAATGACTATGCATATAACTGTTACATTTATAAATGTGACAAACTAAAAAAAATGTAACAATAACTGAAACAATGACTATTTAATGATACACATACAAATATAAATGATATATATTGAAATATGACATTCTATCTTCCTGCCAATATAATGAATTCTGAGATTATGCAATCAATGTAACAACATTAAAAAAAAAAACGATCAAACAATTTCAGAAACAACAACAAAAACATAAATCAAACACAAACATAATTGTCAAACCTGATAGAATAAATTTATGTGGGATCCAAATTTAAAAAAGCTTCTGATCCTTCTGTGACCTCAAATAATGAATTACGATCTGCTTCTACTTGTTCTTCATAAACAAGATCGTTTGGTGTTGCTGATTGATATCATAATCGATTAAAAGGGAATTAAAATGACTACAATGTCGATTAAAAGGTGATTAGATTGACTGTGTCAATTCCGAATTGATGAAGAAGAATGACGGGAACATATATGAAGAAGAATAATTACAGATTGATGAAGGAGAAAAAGCACCAAGATGATGAAGAAATTGAGGGGTCTTGCTGTTCTCAGAAATAATGAATAACAGATCGTGATCACAAGATCACAGAAAAAATGGTAAAAAATAACCGAACACCACTTAATAAGGAAAAAAAATAAAAAAGGGTATAATGAGTAATATCTTGATGCCACCTCATGGGGCCTATTTGGGGCTTATGAAATTGGGGCCTAGGAATCATTATTGTTAAAATATATCCCACACCACACCACACCACACACACAAATAAATGGCGCCTCCATTTATGTTTTGGAAAGAAAAAACTCACTTATAAAAAAATGTATTGAATCTCCGCTCTTAATTTTTTTTCTTAAAAAAGTAATTTTTTCAAATTATTATTATTATTTTTTTGTGCAAATTACCAATTCCAGCTAAATTGGTATAAATTGAGGTGGTGAGTGAATTGGTGAGTGACAGAGAGATGGGTTCAATGGGGAGGATGAAACTAGGTTAGGGGCTGGAGGTGTGGGGTGCATGGGCATGTCGGCCTTCTACGGCCCTCCGAAGCCGGAGGAAGACATGATCCAACTTATCCACCACGCCGTCTCCTCCAACGTCACCCTCCTAGACACCTCCGATGTCTACGGCCCACATACCAACGAAATCCTTCTCGGCAAAGTCTGATTTTCAAAATCCTCTTAGAGCATCTCCAATGGACATGTTAACTCACTTGTTAGTGTCATATGTTTACAAAACATGTAAAAATTGTGCTCCAATGGAAGTGTTAAGAGCATCTCCAATGGATATGCTAACTAACTAAGATGTTAAAGTGCCATGTCAGCACTTTATCCATCCATTAGACCCTCATTTACTACACTCTCATTTAGTTGGTTGTCGTTGCTCCAATGGACTAGCTAAAAACTAGCCAAGATAATAGTGGGCCTACCTCTCCACCCACTCAAATCTCTCCACTCACCCAAAATAATATTTTTTTGAATATTTTAAATGGTGGGGCCCACATATGGCTGGCTAAAGCACTAGCTAAACTTAGTATGGAAGATAACATATGACAGGTGGGGCCCACATTTAACATTTCCTTAACACTTCCATTGGAGCATCATTTTTACATGTTTTGTAAACATATGACACTAACTATTGAGTTAACATGTCCATTGGAGATGCTCTAAGAGCAAGTTAAATGTGGGCCCCACCTGTCATATGTTAAGGGAAATGTTAACTGTGGTGAGTGTTTTAGCCAGCCAAATGTGGACCCCACCACTCAAAAAATTCAAAAAAATGTGACCTTTGGGGCTTCAACTTTCCAGTCATGCTTTTATAAATAAAAAAAACTTGAGTTTCACTGTTCCTCCAACTTCCTCGTCACTGTTCCTCCATGGATCCTGTACCTCCTATTTCAGCACTCAACAATACAACTCCCAACCACCACAACAATAAAACTATAATCATGTTTCTATTTAAAAATAACAAAAACCTTCTTCAAATTGAAAAATATTTTAAACAACTTGATCACCGAAGTGCTTCCACAAATGTTCCATGAGATCAAACCTCAACATTGTATTTGTCTCTCTGTTGCGAATCCTGCGAAGTCGAGAGGAGATGTGTGCCGCCAAAAGTGTTGGATTTCTAGTATATTCTGGAGGGGAAATAGTCTCATCCGGCAAAGGTCTCCATCTTTCGATGTCGGTGTCACGCTCGTCTTCAATGATCATGTTGTGTAGTATGATGCAGGTTTTCATTATTTTGCTCAGGTCATCTTTTATCCAATAACGCACTGGTCCTTGCGTTATACCCCACCTGATTTGCAATACGCCAAACACTCGTTCAGCATCTTTTCTAGCAGCCTCTTGTTTTTTAGCAAATAATCTCTCTTTTACTGTTGTTGGGTGCGCAATGGTCTGCATCAGAGTTGCCCATTGAGAGTATATACCATCAGAAAGGTAATACCCCAATGTATGTTGACGCCCATTCACCTCGTAATTAACAGGAGGCATTTTATCATAGATGAGAGTGTCAAATAGTGGGGAATGATCCAGGACATTCACATCATTGTGTGAACCTGGCATACCAAAGAAAGCATGCCAAATCCACAAATCTTTGGATGCAACAGCCTCCAATATGAGGGTAGGCTTATGGTGATGACCCCTGTGCCTACCGTGCCACGCAGTAGGGCAGTTTTTCCATTCCCAATGCATACAATCTAAAGAGCCAAGCATACCTGGAAACCCTCTCTCCTCTCCTTCTTGAAGTAGACGTGCAACGTCTTGTTCGTTCGGTGAGCGTAGGTATTGTCCCTCATACAACGCGATGACAGCATCACAAAAGTGCTTCAAGCTCTCGATCACAGTGCTCTCCCCAATCTTTAGGTACTCATCACAATGATCTGCTGATAATCCATAGGCAAGGATACGAATTGCAGCTGTCATCTTTAGTATGGAAGAGCAACCCAAACGACCGCAACCATCCTTCTTTTGGATGAAGTACTCATCATACGCTTCGACGTCCTTTAAAATGCGAAGAAACAACTCTCGTCGCATCCGATATCGTCTGTGAAAGTAGTCAGCTGGATAAGTACAGTTCTCAGAAAAGTAATCTCTCCATACTTGTCGATGGCTTCCCTCTCGGTCACGCATAATATATTGTCTCTCATCAACCGGTTTTAAGAGTACTGCTACCGCTTGCGGCAACAACAAATTCTTCGTCTTCTGCAACCATTTTCTATGGCGTTTGGAAACCATCTCCTGATCCTCATCAGATGAAGTCTCATCGCTCGAAGAAGCAGAGGATGTAGAAGAACTAGACTCGAACTTGGAAACAATTTGCGATGAAGAAGCCATTGATGTATATTAATTGTAAGATGGAGATTATTCAAGGAAGAAGAAACGGGTGATTTATATACAAGTTTATAAAGTTGTTGGGTTGATATTTAGGATAAAATAGCTGTTGGGTTGATATTGGTGTTAAATATAGCTGTTGGAATAAATGGCAGTTGGTGGGAGAATATTTGGTAGTTGGTGGGAGGTTTGAGTGGATAGAGTGGTGGGCCCATCATTATTTTAGCTAGTTGTTTTAACTAGTCCATTGGAACAACAACAACCAACTAAATGAGAGTGTAGTAAATGAGTGTCTAGTGGAGGGATAAAGTGCTGACATGGCACTTTAACATCTTAGTTAGTTAGTATGTCCATTGGAGATGCTCTAAATGTCTATATAATATTTATCACTCTTGTTCAAACAGTTTATTGTTTTTTTTTATTGATTGTGTGCATGTTTGTGTTGGTTTTATTGGTTTGGGTAGGCTTTGAAGGGAATCAGGGAGAAGGTGGAATTGGCAACCAAGTTTGGGATCAGTTATGAGGGAGGTGTCAGGGACGTGCGAGGCGACCCCGCGTACGTCAGGGCTGCTTGCGAGGCTAGCTTGAAGAGGCTCGATGTCGATTACATTAATCTCTACTACCAGCACCGCGTCGACACTCGTGTGCCTATCGAGGTCACGGTGGGTATAATTTACCATGGATTGATGTTTATTTTTGAGTCTTTTATTTTGATGTCAATTGCTAACTTGGAAGAGTTGCTTCAAATTGAAGGATTAATGGTGAGCAGGTTTTTAATGAAACATTCGTGCTTTGTTCCCTAGGTGCTTTGAAATTGCTCACATATGCTTGATTATATAGTTATGAGAGCCCCAATCTTTGACATTGTGACTGCATTTGGATGTGCGGTTGAAACACTGAGATTTTTAAAATCATGCCTTTTAAATTCACGTTTTTTCAATCGCTGAATTATTTTGGCAAGAAAAAGCTAGAGAGAAGTTATGTTGCATTTTCTTTCTGTGTTTGTTGATAATTTCTTAGACATTTCATTTATGGCTCATTTTATTTATATACTGTTATGTTTTCTTGTTTCCTTGATAATTGTTTCCAATGTATGAGTTCTCTTCAATATGTCTCATTGCACAAGAAAACAACATGCTATTAATGTTGTTCTCTCTCTTATTCTAGATGGGTGAACTCAAGAAACTGGTTGAAGAGGGAAAAATAAAATATGTAGGCCTATCGGAGGCCTCTGCCTCAACAATTAGGAGAGCACATGCTGTTCACCCAATTACTGCAGTTCAACTTGAGTGGTCTCTGTGGACAAGAGATGCAGAGAAAGATATAATTCCTACTTGCAGGTATGTTTTACTGAAATGTGGATATATCAGCAGTTAAGATTTTGTTCTGAAGTTAGTTTTCTTGAGTTTTGCAGAGAGCTTGGGGGGTCGTTGCATACAGCCCACTCGGGAGGGGATTCCTATCATCAGGACCTAAGATAGTTGATACCTTAACTGAGCAGGACTTTAGGAAGGTATTTATTAGATATAACGTTACATTATGAAATGGACTTTCTCTGTCATTCCCAATTGATTCCCCCATTCATTGCAAAGTAATACATTTTTAAAGGTTCTTAAAAATTCAATTTTAGGAGGTTATGCAATTTCCCTTTCAAAAGAAGAAGAGGATACTTATCTATATGCCTGATCCATTAGTTTAAATATGTGCTTTTGATATTAATGGTTGATGGGAGTTATGGGAAAAACAAAGTTTGGAGTCTTGATTATTGGCAGAGGGTGCTTTCTTTGAGTAGAACCAGCATCAGTCAAATAATTACTTTGCTGTTGGCCTGTTGACTAATTGTTTTAAATTAGTTGAATGATAAATTCATATGAATAAATTGATACAAAGAGTAAATGAAGCAGCATCTATAATGTTAAGATATCTTTTTTCTCAAGACATCATGATGGGTAGTTCCCAAACTAAGTCTTTGGGCATGGTTTATAACAGATGTTCCTTGGTCAGATGTCTTGTGAATCCTACTTGATTTAATCAGTAGATTAGCCAACTGAAACTACATATCGAAATACAGTCAAAATCAGTGCATTTCAACCCACCTTGATGGCCAATACAAAGGGTTGAACTAATGTCTTACAAAAGTTCGTTATTAGCATTAAGATGAGATGATTATTTCAACTTTGATTAACCAATTAATATGATTCTTTGACATTGTTGCTGAATCACTTTCAGTGAACAATTTCACTAAGTGGATATCACAACCACCACAACCTTATCCATCAGCAGCACATCAAGAAGGCAGCACAGTACAATTAGATAATATATCACTAGCTGTCAATAAAAAAAATCAAGCAACAATAAAAAGTTATTCTTGATTATCAAGATCCCAAAACAATTTTACTAGCTTTATGATTAATGTATCTATGCATCGCTGGGGAGTTTTTCATTCCCTAGCTTTATTTTCCTTCTGTTCTCCTCTGTAAATCTTTTTATCATAGAAATGTCAAATCTTACTTACCAAGAAAAAAAAAGATTCTAAAACTTCTTTTTTCTAGCATGCATCTTATTTAGTTTCTGTGGTAACATAACTGATTCATGTTTTCCTACTGAGTATGTCCTAGTGATTTCATGCCATGATGTAACTAGTAATCAATTGTTTCTACTTGTAGCATTTGCCAAGATTCCAGCCAGAAAACCTGGTGAAAATGCAACCATATATGAGAGGGTAAACACAATGGCTACAAGGAAAGAATGCACTGCTTCACAACTGGCACTGGCTTGGGTTCACCACCAGGGAAATGACGTATGCCCCATACCAGGCACCACCAAGATCGAAAACTTGCACAAAAATATTGCTGCTTTATCTGTGACTCTTACCCCAGAAGAGATGGCTGAACTCGAATCCTACGCTTCTGAAGATTCTATTACAGGCGATAGGTATGGACATACAAAGTGGACTTCGAAGGAGTCGGAAACACCAGATCTATCTTCATGGAGAGGTGTATGATGTCTTGGTTGTTGCTTCTATGTGGAATGCTTATATTTGTACTGTGCTTAAAGCTATGTACTGGTGTGTTTGTCACTTAAATATCGTGTTATTCCAAAATAAATGTTTGAAGTGGTGATGTATTTAATTGGTCATTCTTAGGTTGGCCAATCTTAATCGGGCTGGTTATCTAATATTTTTGAACTGTTATTACAGGGAAAAAATGCCAATCAAACAAACACTTATTAGAAGTTAATTGGGTTGACATAATTCCTTTTTAGGAATGACTACTCTCCCAAACCAAATAACCAATCCCACAATCATAATTAGTTTTTATTAGTGGGGTTGGGAACTTGGCAGAGGGGAAGGCGAGGACAAAGAGAGGAAGAAGAAGAGATAAATAGATAGATAGAGAGAGATAAGGTGGAGGAGAAGGGCAGGGCGGAGGGGGCAGCTGGAGAGGGGATGGAGGAGAAAGAAGAAGAGAGAGAAAGGGGGAGAGAGAGACCTAGAGAGGGGAGGAGAGGGCAATAGGGCCAAAAAAGAGAGGGTGACGGGGCATTCTCTCTCTTTTGCTCTCTCCCTTGCCCACGCTTCGGCGTCCTCTAGCCGCCACCCCCACCGCCTGCCATCCTCTTCTCTCTCTCTTTCTATCTCTTCCTGTTCCTCTCTTTCTCTTCCCTCTCCCGTCCAAAGTTCCCAACTCTGTCAATCAAAAAAATTTTGTTAGTGAGATTGAGTATTTGGTTAGGAGTAAGAGATGTTCCCTTCTTCTTTTCTTATTGTTCGTGCTCCAACTACCAAACTCATCATTGGAAAAGAAGTCAATAAACTGTGTCAAAAGGGAGGAGTTAGTCCCCCCACCCTTATTTTCATACCCACCACCCAAATTATTTTTTTGGGTGGTAGGGTCTCAAAAAAAAATGAGAGGGGAGGGGATGGCCGATGGGTCAAGCGGGCAAACGATTATGTTGACACCCTCAATAGCGACGCTATCAGTGAGAGGTGGTGCGACTACGACCCAAGTGCAAGCACCATTGCGTCCACCTCAATCAGTCCAACTACTCTGTCGCCGCCACCGCTACCGATGGACACCCATGGCAACCGCTGTCCACCTCCACGGACTTCACCCTCCCACTCACGAGTTGGACCGGGGCCACCGTCGCACCAGTCCAATTTGAGGAACTTGCAAGCCTCCTCGACATGTAGTACTCCATATACTAATAATGAGATTGTCATTAGTACATATATGAATGGATGAGACATGTCTATTAAAGTGCATTAGAATTTTATCAATAATTTTTTAATTGATGGACCTAGGGATTCTCATCAGTATGTACTACGTACTTGTCGGTATGTAAAACAACTGGGGGTTCTGCGAACTTGGTCCTGGTCCGTCTCGCGACTGATCAGATCACCGCCCGGAGAGTCGTTCCTGAGCCACCCGACTGCTTCTCAGAAAAGACGGGGTTTGTTGTGATCGCCACCTGCTTTCTCAAAAAGCAGGAAAAGTTGGTGTTGGATTTGATCGCCTACGTGGGGAGTTTGTGGGGTCTCCGCTCTGAGACACGGATATACCGTACACAGAGGTGAAAAACAGGTAATCCTATTCTGCTTCCGGGCTTGACTAAAAGAGTCTTGGGACAAAGGGGTGTGGATATGGGGGGCGGCTAGTTGGATCTAGCCGTCTGGTGAGGGGCGGCTACTAGGGTTTAGCCGTCCCAGGTTTGGTTTGGTTTGGGCAGAGCTTTGGTAGGAAATGAGTTTGGTTTTGGGCAGAGGCTAAGCTAGGTTTAGCCCGGGTTTCTGGAGGGTGTTTTTGTGTAGGGAATGGGTGTTTTCTCTCACAAAAGAGGCTCTCTCTCTCTCTCTCCCTCTCTCTTGGGATTTCTAGTGTGGAAAGGGAATGTGAATTGTGGGATGTTAGTGTGGATTTTGTGGATTGAAGGATGTTGGGATTCTTTTTGGGCTTGGGACCCCTCTATTTATAGTAAAAGAGAGGCAGGGAATGTCCAGGGGGTAATGGAGTGGGTTGGCTTCGATTAGACCCCTCATTAATTCCCTGGTTCTTCTGTCAGGACCAGGTGAAGGGCGGCTAGTTCTATCTAGCCGCCCAGGATGGGGCGGCTACTTCCTGGTAGCCGCCCCCATCATGACCTGCCAAACGTCCCATCTCTGACAAGCGGTGGCTTGGGTCGGTTACTTGGATTGATCCGGCCAAGAGAGGGCGGCTAAAGGTCATGACCCGCCGCAATGATCAGCATTTATTGCTGCTTTATGTCCCATCCAGGGGACTGGTCCAAAGTCGGCCAGGGGGCGGTTAGGGGGGCGGCTAGTTCAAACTAGCCGCCTGGTATGGGGCGGCTAGTTAGATCTAGCCGCCCCTTGCCAGGGACACAGGGTTTTTGGGTCTTAGGGTTAGGGTTAGGGTTTCTGGTTTTAGGTCTAGGTCAATGCTAGGGTCAGGTTTAGGTTTAGTTTTAGGGTTTCCGGTTAGGGTTTCTGGCTAGGTTTAGTTTAGGGCTAGGGTTAGGGTTTCCGGTTTCCTGAATTTTGGTTCTCTACTGGATGTCCAAAAGTGGGATATTTCCGGGTGTTACTTGAAGTATTTCTGTCTTTCTGGACGGTCAAAATTGGGGTATCTACAATTGTCCCTCATCGGACGGAGTCTTTGTGCGAAGCATGAAAGACTTCGACCGATGATAAGGAAAGAGACCCCTATTTTGGCCGGCCCGACCTTCAAGAGTTGTGCCAATACGAGCATACTACTCGGGGAGTTGATTTAGACCGTCAGAGGCTAGGTCTTGACTTAGAATTTTTATCCGAGGGATGATCCAGGTGGAAGGTGGAGAAAAGTAAATGGTGAGTGATCCAACCCGCGGTCGGGGTTCTTAGCTATCGTGCGCGGAGCAGCCCAGCGTCAGTTTCCTCGTGCCTACCGTTCCCGTGCTTGGGAAAACTCAGCAAGGAGGGGATATCGCCGACAGAAAGCAGTAAAAGTTGATTTGGTGAATTGGATCATCCGAAGGATAAGAACTCTGGAAAAGAACCAGAACTGAGAAATTCGATTTGAGTGGTACTGAAAGTGTGGCAAAACTTCGAGCAAGTCGTGTTTGATCAAGTAATGTCTGGAAATAGCCAATACATGGCTGTTTGGTTATGGAGAACTTTTGAATTTTAGGGCTGAAAGAAGATTGGAAAGGAGTTTTTTTTTTTTTAAATGAAAGAGAAAACTGGGAGGGGCGGCTAGTTGTAACTAGCCGCCCGAGAGGGGGCGGCTACTCGCGGGTAGCCGCCTCATGACTGGGTCCCTTATAACCAAAAAGACCCTCTCTCTCTCTCTCCATACGTTTTGAAACGGTTCCTCTTCCCTCCTTTCTTCTTCTTCTTCGTTCCAAACCGGAAAAAACTTGCCTTGAATCCTTTGTTTTCGTCCTTCATCATCCCTTTCTTCTTGATTTCGAAGCCCTAGGTTTTCTTTAGGTTTTTCTTTGTGCGAAATCGGAGGAGATGACGAAGGAGAAGAAGACAACTTCGATGATGAAGCACCTCAGGTCTTCCCGAGAGCAGAGAAGGGCTGTCTCGGGGTCTAGTTCATCGGGGAGTGATCGGGTGGAGGAGGAGGTCGTGAGGGAGGTCGTGGGTGCGGCGGAGGTGTCGTTAGTGGATACTGGTGCGGCTAGGGGCACGGGTACGTCTTCGGGGGCTGTCCCAGAGGTTGGGGGTGTTATGATAGGCTACTCACGCAAGAGGAGGCGTGGGGACCGACCGACAGTGGTCGAGGAGGCGGCTTCGGGGGTCGGGGGATTGGTTGAGGGTGCAACGGAGGGAAGGGCCGAGGCCGAGGGGGTAAGTGAGAGTGAGAGGGCGTCATTGGACGCCATTATTGGGATGTTGGATAGGGAGGCCATAGAGGCCAGGGCAGCAGAGGAGGAGAGAAGGGCTATGGGTGTTTTTGAGGGTTTAGCCTCCGGTGCGGCGGGCACGGAGGAGGTCGGAGGGGCTGATGTTGGGGAGGAGGCCGGGGAGGCTGAGGGTATGGACATGGGGGCCGCGGAGGCCGGCGTTGGCGCTGAGGCCGAGGAGGCCGTGTTTGAGGAGGATGAGGAGGGGGATGACGATGGGATGGACGATCCTGACGAGGCCGAGGTGGACGCTCCTGGGTCCACACGGGCCGTGGTATGTTCCTAACTTTAGTCTTAGCCTTTTATTTGTATGTGTATGTCTTTCGTGGTATGAATAGGTAATAGTGGGTGATATGTGTATCTAACATGCATGAGTAGATAATAGTGGGTGATATGTGTGTCTAATATGCATGCTTGTATGTATAGTTTTGATCATGGTGGGATAATAAGTATGTGAATATGGGTCCGTGTTGGAAAAGAAGGGGGCAATTCATATGTACATCCATGCTTGTTGTATATAAAAGAAAGAGAAGTGGTACGGCTTAGTATGCTTGCATGCGATACTTTTCTACGTGTATGTGACTTCGTACGTGTTTGATCGTGGTAGAGCATGAGGGAGTGTATGCATGCATTTCATGGGTCCAAGTTCTATATTGCTTAGGTGCGTTTAGGGAAGGTATAAGCATGATAGGGCGTGATGTAAGAAAGCATGTGAGTGGTGACCACGGTGGGATGTGCTGATGTTTGTCTAGCATGCGTGATCATATGGGGAGTGTAGCTTCTTACTTTCATGCTTTTGTTTCTGTATTTAGCATATGGAAGTGTCATTTTGCTAAGCATGGTTTTAAAATAATTTCGTAGAGTTGAACCCTTACCTCTCGATTGCTTTTTAAACTAACCCATGTTCCCTTCGTTCGTCTTGTAGAGACCGAACCGCATTCGGGCTCTGTGGCATGGGACGAAGAGGTGGTACGATGCCTTGGGGCAGGAGGAGAGGAGTTTGGTGGATGGAGCGGGCTTCCGTTCCTTCTTCTTGATCGAGCCGTTCCACGTCCACCGTCCTTACGTGGAGGCTTTGGCGGAGAGGTGGGATCCGGAGAGTTGCGCTTTCATTCTCCCCACCGGTGCTGTCATGCCGACCCTCGAGGATGTTTATCGGATTACCGGTCTTCCGGTGTCAGGGGAGGCAGTGATCGCGGCCACCCTCGCCGACTATAAGGCACTCTTCCTGGAGTTGATTGGAGAATGGGACTACGTGGAGCGCGTGAGGACGCTGAACCGGATCCCCCTTGGGCAGTTGTCGAGGCAATACGGCCTCGGCTCCTTTACAGAGCGTCAGAAGGGCGAAGCTGCAGCTAGCTTCGAGAGGCGGTGGGCGATGATCGAGGCGAGAGAGGCGGCCGCGTGCCCACAGAGGGCACGGAGGGAGTTGAGGGCGTTCTTTTTATACTTCTTCGGCCGGGTCCTCTTCTCGACGGCCTCCGACAAGGTTTCCTCACATTCTCTTCTGTTGATGAGGGACCTAGAGGGCATGGGGCGATACGCTTGGGGAGCGGCGATGCTGGCCCATCTATTTGCGGAGCTCTCGAAGAAGGTCAAGAGGGCTGGGGGAAAGAACCTTGGTGGTTTTGCCCCCTTTCTCCAGGTATGTGTGAGTAGAGGGTGCTTTCTTTTGGGTTTGGCTCACTTTGATCATGATAATTTTCCTCTCGCTTTGCCAGATTTTCGGGTACGAGCACTTCGCCATCGATCGCCCGACCCTGGTGCCTTTTGATCATGTCCTCCCCTGGGCCATGAGATGGGCGCCCCGGGGATCCTCTCGCGCTTGCATCGCCTCGCTCAGTTCCGGGAGGCCTTCCGTGTCTTGACGGAGGAAGAGGTATAAATTTTTCTTTGAGTTTTCTTTGGCTTGTATTTGGTTTTCTTTGACTAAGCTCTCTTCCTATCTTTTGATGCTTCACAGATGACGTGGAGGCCCTACACGGAGGAGGAGGTCCCTACGGAGTTGTCGTGGGATGTCTGGCTGATCTATTTTAATGAGGTCGTGTTCCATGCGATCAGCCGGGTTGTCCGCCAGCTTGGGTTTTTTTTTTTTTACCTGGACAAGAAGGGCAGGGAGCAGGGGCGGCTAGTATAAACTAGCCGTCTCCAGGGGGGTGGCTAGTTGGGTTTAGCCGCCCCCTGCCTGGGACAATTTTCTGGTTTTGCTTCTTGTCTGCTGCTGCTGAAAGTCCTCCTGAGTGTTTTAACCTTCGAGACCTATAAAAACATTCTTTCCATGGATCAAGTGTTAAATCTGTCTAGATTGCTCCCCTGCACTGACTTTCGAGCCCTTCTTGCTTGAATCGTCAAGGGCTACAATCCATCTCAAGGTGGGATGGAAATATAATGCGAGAAAATAACGTGCGGGAGACCATGCCTTAGTGTGCAAGGAAGGAATTCCAAGTGCGTGAGCGAAGAAAAACTTTTAGGTATGTAAAAGGTGGGACAATTTCTTCTAACGTATGTTCGGAAGGGCACGAAGTGAGTGGGGACAGTTCTCATATGAGTGGGGACGATTCTAAATTTTGTGGGGACAATTCTCATATGAGTGGGGACAATTTTAATATTCAGGGGGGGGGGGGTTAACTTTAATATTTCAAGAAAATCGGATGCCAAAGTGTTTTGGAAAAGGAAAATGCAAGCTTATGCGTAAGTATAAGTGGCATAAAGGGGCATTTTAGTTCTTCAATGACTGTTTATGTGAGAGGGCAATGTTCTTGATTTTCATAAGTAAAAACACCATCAAGTCCCCGTGGAGGAGCCCTTGCGGTCACTCATGTCCTAACCAGGATTGTATTTGAGAGGTATAAGCCTTAGGTGTCGATTTTCCTAGGTTCATGGTTTTCAAATGCTTAATCGTATTATTCTAAACATGCTGAAAAATCCATGAATGTACCAAGAGTCAAGTCAAATAAGCTTCCTTTGGATAGGCAAGTTTCTAAGTGAACTCGTGTGAGTGTGTGTGTAGGTGTAAACCTGGACGTGATCTACCCTTGGTCAAAATTTCGCTTTTCCCGGTGGACATAGCTCAATTTTGAACCCCCATTGCGAAAAATAAAAGGGGAGAGGGTGAATGAGGTAAGAGTAATATCTTCCTTTCGGCAATATTTTAGAATTGTCCCAGTCTAGCACATGTCTTACTTCTAGGTCCCTCTGGCTTTCTTCTTTTTACCACTTCTTTATTTTTGGGTGGAAAGTACAATCCGTTGTTTGGATCTGTACTGGTACAGCCGTTGTCTAGCGTATACCGTGCGTAAAGGCGTGAAAGCCTGCTAAATAGAGAGTTTAACCCGTTCACTTGGGTGTTTGGCCTCTCCTTGCCTGATTTTCTCTTTTTTTTTTGTTTGTTTTGATTTGAGGGGGGGGGGGGCTCTTCTGTTTTTCACCCCGATTCTTTTCATGCTTCCCCTCTAGAAGTGTTTATATAGTGCCAGAGCCAGTTTTTGGGACATATGCTAGGTCCGGGTAACTCCTCATTTTGACCTAGGGTTAATACGAGCGGGGCGGAAATAAGGGATATTTTGCTTTGGGGAGTTTTTAAATTGTCCCAGTCCACGGGGTAGGCAATTTTTCTTCTATCAGGCAAATCTAGTCCAGTTATACGTGTGTGAAGGGAATGACATGATTTGGCGGAAACGTGTTCAAATAGATACGAGTTTATCTTTGAGAGTCTTATAATTCTATCATCAAGTACTAAACGCTGGAAATTGCAGGAAGGAAGAATAATAGTTCTTAAGTATTGAAAGCTTTTCATGCATGGAATTTCTTTAGATAAAGTGCATTCCACGAACCTGGAACCTCGACTCCTTCGGCATCTACCAGGCGGTAGGCATTCCCGGAATAGGCATGGGTGATCACATAGGGTCCCTCCCATGTGGGTTGCAGCTTTCCTCTCGGGTGAGGCTGTCTTGATGGCATGATTTGCTTAAGTACTAATTCTCCGATTTTGAATTTTCTTTTTATCACCTTCTTTTCAAATGTCCTTGCCACCCTTCTTTGGTAGGCCTGGGCATGGTCTGCCGCCCTTAATCTTTTTTCATGCTTTGTTTTTTTTTTTTTGAAAGCGTGTAGACAGATATATATAGGTGTTTGAAAGCATAAGATGGTAAACAAATCTTTCTTTTTATCTTTTTTGAGAAAGCATGTAAAACATTTAGAAATAGGAAAGCAGGTAAAAGGTAGTATATACCACTGAAGGGTGACCTCCAGGAAATGATGGTGCAAGGTGAGTCCTCTATGGAGGCTCAAATTGCAGGATCTTTAGGGGAATGATACTTGAATTTTCTGATGTATCATTCATCGTGTATCGATTTTCCTCTATCTTGAAGCGCGTTTGACGCCTTCTCAGCCACTGTTGTTCAGCGTCTATTCTGACAGCATCTATCAGAATGTCAAAACCTAAAAGATGTCGAAAGCGTGGGTGGCGCTTGCTTTGCCATGGACCCTTAGTAGGAGGAGAATCTTTCCTCAAAGGTGGGTCAGTCAATAAAGATGTGGATATGGAAAAGCAAGTCGCAGGGGCGACTATTGACTGAACAAGCGCAAGGGAGCAAGGTTTATCATAATATTGAGGCCCTAATGATGGTGAGGGTGAAGACTCTTCAACTGGAGTAATCAGGGGCTTATGGGTCTGATATAGAATAATTGATTTAGATATTGCGGGGGAATCCGGAGGAAAGAGCTCCTTAGGTAGATGAGATGGCAAGTCTGACAATTTGGATGGCTTGACTGCTCCCTCAAATTGTGCATTTTTAAACATGAGTGGTTCTGGTTCAGAGACATGCATAATTGGTTGAACCGGACCTGGATCAGTCTCAGAATCTGATGAGTCAAAAGGTGAGTCATCCGAGACCACCAAGGTAGGTTCGACGGGCATTGATATGATTTGGTCTTGAGCAGGTGGAGACAAGGGGTATTCAGATTTAATCGGTGGTAAGGCTTGGATGATGGATTGAGGTTGTGTTTGGGAAGGGTAAAATAGTTCTGATAGTTCTCCAGCCAAAAACTCTTCATCATCGTCAGAGTCCTGCTTGGGACATTCTACGGATTCAATAATTTCAGGTACTGGAGACTCATAGGTCAATGGGGGTGGAATAGCGGTATATTTCCTTTGGGGTGGTTGCTGGGGAACAGAGGCTTGTGTCCCCGGTGGAGTAGAGGGACAGGCAAGAAGAACTCTGGCTTTGTTGCCAAAGATCTGACTAGGTTGTGTATGGGAGAAATGGTTCAATGGTCGGATGGGACCTCCCTTTATCGGGTGAACCAGAATGGGCTCGGATACTTGTTCTGTGTATAGGGGGAGGGGTTTGATGGGGTTTGGGTGTATTGGGAAAGGCGCCGGAAGGATCAAGCCACCTGAAATGATCCTAGACAGGTCTTCTGGTTCTTCCACCAGGGGTTGTGTAGCAAGTTCTAGCTTTCGCTTTCCAACATGAGTTACAGGATCTGTACGTACCGAGATCTGATTTATAAAGCTTTGGAATATAGGACTTAGTCGTGTCGGCACGGGGGCGGGTTCCGATTGAGGAGTAAAATTTTGGTTGGTTGGCCGAGGCGGCGTATACCCGGATGAACCGGACGTGTACTGTCTCGGAGTCGTTCCTCGATCGGGAACACGCGCTCCGTTCGGGTAGAGTGCCGATACTTGTGTAATAATCCCCTCTACCGTGGGGGTTTGTGCCTTACGAGGCGGTTGTCCAACCCTATGGCTGATAGGTGGGGACTGGGTTTGGACTACTGGGGCTGCACAACGGGAAATCCTATTGTGGCGGTCAATCAGAAGCTGATACGTAGTGCAGTCTCCGTACGAAAGGCTCGTACGGAGCTCTGGACTCAGGCTCTGCAACATCATGTCAATTTCTTGACATTCTGTGAGTTGCAGGCCGGTTCGGTGGACAAGGGTGCGCCACCGGGACACGTATTGTTCGAATTCCTCCCTAGGCCTCATTTCTCTACGGTTAAATCGAAATAGAGGGGGTTCTAATCCTCTGGTAACCGTAGCGGCCCAAGAATTCTCGCTTACAGCGAGAGTTCGACAGTGATCTACAGGGAGGGTGGAGAACCATTGTAGTGCTCTCCTTCCAATGATTTCTGGAAGAGGAAGACTAGCAGGGTTGATTATCTAGAAGGGGCGTGCGTCAGATAAAAGCAGTTAAATGGAATATCTGGGTCTCCACGACCGTTGTACCGGCGGAATTTGGGGACTTTGAATCCCTCCGGTAGGTGGACTGACGGGATTTGTCTCAGGTTATGTAGAGACATGTGCTTGGGGGCGGAGGGACCAGTCTCGGAGAGGATTCTCGATGGTTTCATCCAGCGTTTCTCCCCTGGGAGGGGACTGTTGTTTGCTAGTCCCGGGTTGGAGGTGGCCTGGTAAGGGCTGGGGTGGAAAACAACTGGGATTTGGATTGCGGGGGAAAGGGGGGCGAATGAAAAAATGCTCGGATTGACCGAGCAGCTGGGTGTGGATGGGGCTTTGGAGTGGATTTGGGGGTTTCGACAGGGTTTCCTGTCTCAAGGTCTTGGCATGACGGTAGTCAGCGAGGTCATGAAACATGTCCTCTACCGTTTGATACCCTAGACTAGCATCCTTTCCTCTAGATGGGTCAGGAACTATGTGGCCTGACCCTCTTGGTGATTCCTTTCCCTAATATCTCCTCTTCTATGTGGGATTCCATGACATGGAGTGGGGATGAATGCAGATTGAAAGCAGTAAATAAAGCAGTAAAGAATTGCGCAGCTGTGTGCGACTTACGAAAGCAATAAAGGATTGCGCAGCTGTGTGCGACTTACGAAAGCAGTAAAGGATTGCGCAGCTGTGTGCGGCTTACAAAGCAATAAAGGATGTTATAATGCACAGTAGAAGAGGATTTAATTCAAGGAGTGAGAAACTCTAACATTCCTAGAGGGTTGATAGCATTCTAGTCAAGCTTTTAAAAGGGGGCAGAAGAGGATTACCTTTTGTTGTTTTTCACGAGAGAGGTCCCACCGTGATCGCCAGATTTGTGGATATGTAAACAACTGGGGGTTTCTGCGAACTTGGTCCTGGTCCGTCTCGCGACTGATCAGATCACCGCCCGGAGAGTCGTTCCTGAGCCGCCCGACTGCTTCTCAGAAAAGACGGGGTTTGTTGTGATCGCCACCTACTTTCTGAAAAAGAAGGAAAAGTTGGTGTTGGATTTGATCGCCTACGTGGGGAGTTTGTGGGGTCTCCGCTCTGAGACACGGATATACCGTACACAGAGGTGAAAAACAGGTAATCCTATTCTGCTTCCGGGCTTGACTAAAAGAGTCTTGGGACAAAGGGGTGTGGATATGGGTGTGGATAGGGGGGCGGCTAGTTGGATCTAGCGTCTGGTGAGGGGCGGCTACTAGGGTTTAGCCGTCCCAGGTCTGGTTTGGTTTGGGCAGAGCTTTGGTAGGAAATGGGTTTGGTTTTGGGCAGAGGCTAAGCTAGGATTAGCCCGGGTTTCTGGAGGGTGGAATGAGAGGGTGTTTTTGTGTAGGGAATGGGTGTTTTCTCTCTCAAAAGAGGCTCTCTCTCTCTCTCTCCCTCTCTCTTGGGATTTCTAGTGTGGAAAGGGAATGTGAATTGTGGGATGTTAGTGTGGATTTTGTGGATTGAAGGATGTTGGGATTCTTTTTTTTTTTTTTTTGGGCTTGGGATCCCTCTATTTATAGTAAAAGAGAGGCAGAGAAATATCCCGGGGGTAATGGAGTGGGTTGGCTTCGATTAGACCCCTCATTAATTCCCTGGTTCTTCTGTCAGGACCATGTGAAGGGCGGCTAGTTTTATCTAGCCGCCCAGGATGGGGCGGCTACTTCTTGGTAGCCGCCCCCATCATGACCTGCCAAACGTCCCATCTCTGACAAGCGGTGGCTTGGGTCGGTTACTTGGATTTGATCCGGCCAAGAGAGGGCGGCTAAAGGTCATGACCCGCCGCAATGATCAGCATTTATTGCTGCTTTATATCCCATCCAGGGGACTGGTCCAAAGTCGGCCAGGGGGCGGTTAGGGGGGCGGCTAGTTCAAACTAGCCGCCTGGTATGGGGCGGCTAGTTAGATCTAGCCGCCCCTTGCCAGGGACACAGGGTTTTTGGGTCTTAGGGTTAGGGTTTCTGGTTTTAGGTCTAGGTCAATGCTAGGGTCAGGTTTAGGTTTAGTTTTAGGGTTTCCGGTTAGGGTTTCTGGCTAGGTTTAGTTTAGGGCTAGGGTTAGGGTTTTCGGTTTCCTGAATTTTGGTTCTCTACTGGATGTCCAAAAGTGGGATATTTCCGGGTGTTACTTGAAGTATTTCTGTCTTTCTGGACGGTCAAAATTGGGGTATCTACAGTACTGAAATGAAAATTTTCCATTGTTTATTATTTACATAAATTGCTAGTTGTCATGTTACATAGCAGTGCTTACTGAGTTACTGATATTATGCAGCCACCGCCACCACCAACACGGCTCCCTTACCACGCAGAACATCATGGGGAGTACTGACCCACTTCAAGAAAGACCCCAAATTGGGGACTTGGGTTCCTAAGTAGAGTAGAGAGGAAGGCTTGGGGTGGGTTTTTGTGGGAAAAACTTGGGATTGAGAGATGAATATTGAAGAGGAAGCCATTGCTTTGAAGTGAAAAGTAGGGATTGTCTCCAAATGAAATCTTTGTTGGTGATTTTGTGTGTTATGTTTTTATTTATAATTTTTTTTAGGGAATGGTTGTTGCCGAAGAGAAGAAGAGGATGAAGAGGGCAAGCTTGGTGTATAAATGTATATCAAGGTTGCAGGCACTGCCATTGTGTGTTGAAAAAATTAAAAACTTGACTTCGACAGATCTAGTGTCGATCATGTCTGTCCCATTTCGACAGGTCCATTGTCGACCCCCATAAACAACTTCGACAGGTACAGTGTCAAAGCCATGGACCATTCGACCACAGGTTGTCGACAGGGTCAACCAATTTTGACAACCGATCTCTCGACTGGAGCTATTCTCCAGGGATTTCAGCAGAATTAAAAAGAAATTGAACAATACTCATCGCACCAGGGATCAATGTAGTATTTCTCCAATTCCCAGCTCTTTAAAATCCTATTATCCCTACTTGAGGATAACTTCTAACACAAAAAAATATATTTTGCATGTGATTCCATAATAAAAAAATAAAATACATGTATTTTAATAATGAGTAATGTTATACAATTTTTTTTCAGCTCCAATTTTAATCCCTATGTGCGTAATAGAAAATTACTGTAACATATATTCAAATTAGCGAGGTATATGCTTTGATAAAAGTTTTCATATTTTATACAAGGGATAAATGAATATAACCCCCTACAATTTTATAAAAATCCAGATAACCCCCTGTCTTTTTTGAAAATCCAAATAACCCCTCGAAACCCACCCAAAATGCAAATACACCATTCTGTTAGTTAAGTTAACCCATGGGTTTGTTGGATTTAACTCTACGTATGATATTCCATTTATACCCTTCCCTTTGATTTGATTCACCTCATTCAACACCTTCCACTAACGCCCGCAAGCCAGCGGGGTCCCGGAGGCGTCTGCGTGGGAGCACTTGGAGACGGAGGTGATGGTGATGCCTAGACAGAACTTTTTCATCTCGTTGAAGAAGAGATCGGATGCGAGCGTGTATGCTCTTTCACGTATCCAATAAACATCAAACTACCAAAGATATTTCTCTCTCTCTTCTCTCTCTTCTTCTTTCTCCTCCAAACATCAAACTATCAAACAAATGCATCACCTTTTCTGTTCTAATCAATCCCTCCCTCCCTTCCCTTCCCTCCCTCCCTCTCACACACACACAAACACTTTCTCAAGAGACATACATACAGAGATGGGTTTGTTTAATTCACTGTTGACTATGTCGAACTTGGTAAAATTGCTTAAAGAAGACACTGATGCCGCGGCGTTGAGAGGATGGTGCGATGAGGAAGATGCGATCCTCCTATATTTTCACAAGAATAATATAATCTCAATTTTTGGTGATCACGCATGAACAATCACATTTCACTGAATACTATTCTGACCATTACATGTTTGACAAAATGTCTCAAAGAATATTTCATTCTTTGCTTCATCAAAATCTCTCTTAGTCATTTCTCATAAATACTACATGTGGTGGCGTTACCAGCAAGCCTTCTGTTGCATGGCCAACACTGACCTTCCTCCATGCATGCAAGTGGTTCCTCCACAGTCTCTACAAGGAGGACATGGAAGACAAAGTCATCGTCGTCACCGGCGCCTCCTACGGTATCAGAGAGGTAACCCAATTAAATCTTTTACTTCTCCTAATTCTCAACCCTAGTTAACTTCTTCGCCTTATTGTTTGAGGGACCTGAGGATGGAACATAGGAGGATGTCCAGGTAGTCACGGGAGGTGAGAAGGATACCGCCGGGGCCCATGGAGGAGGTGATCAGACGGACGAGGGAGGTCAGAGAGAGGTTCCGGGGGGACATTGAGAGCCAGAGATGGGAGGCTAGATGGGAGGGGCCGTCGTCTCTCACAGTTGGGGGCGAATGAAGAAGATGGGTTCATTAATCATGAGGGGTAAAATCATAACTAACAAGGGGTTATTTGTATTTTCTTCAAGTATTCAAGGACTTATTGGAATTATATCATATTGCTTGGGTTAAAGTAACATAATATTCTAGGAATATTCTAATACTGTTTGGGTTTATTTAACTCAAGGGGCTAATTTGGATTTTGCATGGGTTTCTGGGGGGTTATATGGATTTTCAAAAACGACAGGGGGATATGTGGATTTTCATAAGATTGTAGGGGTTATATGCATTTTTCCTTTTATATTAAATGCATCCATGCAATTCATTGAATTATATACTTTATAAAGCATATACCTCATTAGATGAAGTATAATATTTTCAAAAAAATTCAAAACACATGTAGACTGAAATTGAGGTTGAAAAATGGATTATATGTAACATTTTCCTTTAATAATTCGAGTAAACTCGTTTTACATAAGAAAAAAATATCGCTCCACCAAAATGCAAAGTTTTTTTTAATTAATCACAATTCATAGTGCTGTGACATTTTATTTGTGAATGTAGTGTTTTCTCTCAATAAGTGTAGTCAGGTTGGAGGTCCACCTCCAAGTAAAGATCCGGATGCTCGCGCCTAAGATCCTGCAATAAGAGAGCCTGGGACAGTAGTGTGGTGCCAGCCAAAATGACTTCGACATTTAAGTCAGTGGAGTGAATGAATGGAGAAGATGAAGATGAAGAAGATGACTTTCAGAACCAGAAGATTGGAATGTGTTTACTTGTGAATGTCCTTTATTCATTCTTCTGGCCCTTTTAGTCGAGCGAGGGGCCACGTCTGCCTAGATGCCCCTCTGTCTCGACTGGAATCCTGACATAGAAGATTCCATGAGGCACATGACCGGGGGTTTGTTGTGATATCAAGGTCACGTGACGCAGCCTCATTGGCCCTAACCGTGACTGCGACGAGTAGTGGCAAGCAGCTTATCGAGGCTAAGGCACGTCTCTGCCAATTCGGTAGAGTAGAGCAGCCTTGGCCTAGACCTGCTATGTCAGTGGTCCCCCTCCTCCTTGTCGGTATGAGATTCATCGGGTGTCGAGAAATCCGTGTTTGGCGTGTGTGGGGGTTCTTCGGGGATTCGGATCCGGTACGCGCCTTGATAGGCTCGATTTGATCATCTCTCAGAAGGGTGATGGGGTCGCATTCCCGGTTGAGGCGCCCGACAATGGCTCAAGGGGATTCTGGTGCGTGTGTGATCGCCACCTGCTTTTTCGAAAAGCAGGAAAAGTGGGGTTGGATTTGATCGCCTACGTGGGGGAGTTTGTGGGGTCTACGCTATGGGATACGGATATACCGTATACAGAGATGAAAAATAGGTATCCTATTCTGCTTCTGGCTTGGCTAGAGGAGTCTTGGGACAAATGGGGTGTAGGTGGGGGGTGGCTAGTGGACTTGAGCCGTCTAATATGGGGCAGCTAGTCTAGGTTAGCCGTCCGGGGCCTAGGTCAACCTGAGCAGAACCTGGGTAGGAAATGGGTTTGATTTTGATAGATGTTAAGCTGGGTTTAACCTGGGTTTTGGAGGGTGGATTAAGAGGGTGATTTTGTGTAGGGAATGTATTTTTCTCTCACAAATGGGACTCTCTCTCTCTAGGAATTTCAAGTGGTGGAAATGGGTTGTGAATGTGAAGTGTGGATTAGGAATTATTGATGTGGATTGAAGATGTGTTAGAAAGGTTTGGGACCCCCTCTATTTATAGTAGAAGAGAGGCAGGGGAGTGTCAAGTGGGTAATAAAATGGCTTGGATAATAGTATGTTTGATTAGACCCCTCATTAATTCTCTGTTCTTCTGTCAGAGACCAGGTGAAGGGCGGCTGATTGAAACTAGCCGCCCAGGATGGGGCGGCTACTTCCTGGTAGCCGCCCCCCATCATGACCTACTAAACTTCCTATCTCTGATAAGCGGGGGCTTGGGTCGGTTACTTGGGTTGAACTGGCCAAGATGAGGCGGTTTCACAACCCGCCGCAATGATCAGTTATTTCCTGGTAGCCGCCCCCCAACATGACCTACTAAACTTCCTATCTCTGATAAGCGGGGGCTTGGGTCGGTTACTTGGGTTGAATCGGCCAAGATGAGGCGGTTAAAGTCACAACCCGCCGCAATGATCATCATTTAATATTGTTTTATGTCGTATCCAGGGAAGCGGTTCGGGGTCGGCCATGGGGGTGGCTAGTAAAAATTAGACGCTTGGGATGGGGCGGCTAGTTAGAGTTAGCCGCCCCTTTCCAGGGCCCTAAGTTTTTATAAGTGTTGGGGTTTTCTGGTTCGGGTTTTCCTGAGGATTGTTTTCTATTTGATGTCCAAATGTGGGTCATTTTTTAGTGTTACTTGAAGTATTTTCGTCTTTCTGGATGGTCAAAATTAAAGTATCTACACTCCTGTGGTTAGGATCAGGTCCAAGTTAAAGTCAGGATGGGTAGCCTTGGGGACGTCCCAATGGCCGTATTCTGAATGAGTGACTAGTTTTGTGGGCTGGCCTTGATCGTTCACGAAACACTGGTTGTCTGATCACCAAACTGTCCTGCGTTGGCAAGAAGGCACTTCCAGAGTAGGACCTCACGAGCAGGACCCCTGGAATAGAGAACTGGGTTTGTTCTCCTCGAGTGATCCCGAATTGGTCTTTCTATGGGCCAAGTCATTCTATCCGTTTATTCAATTGACAAGCATATGTGGCGCCCTCAGGAAAAACGTGAGATATTTTCTCTATAGATGCCCCCTCTTCTGTCTTTTGAAAGTTGAAGAGGCAGAAGAACTAGTTGTTCTATCAGTTGGTCGAGCTCCACTTTTTTTGTGGCGTGCCACAAGATTAGAAAAAATCTTATGGCCGACCTTTCGTACTCTGAACCCGGAGCATGTGGCATTAAATGGTTGGCCTTCACTACGTGATTGTCGTCTTCTGAGACTCTCCACTTAATGTATGCGACTCTTTGGAATCAGAGGGTCGCATTCAATGTGACATTTCGTTTGCTGACACAACCATTAAGGCCGATACCTTATAAAAAGGGAGGCTTGTCCAGAAGTTTTACCATCTCTTCCATGGCGAAGAAAGAAACTGCCTTCTCACTTGAACATTTGTCTTCTTTCGACTTTTGATCCCTCTTGCTTTTCACTGTAAGTTCTCATGCCTTCTCTCCGGTGGAGCTTTTGGGGGTTCCCCTTCGGCCTTGATGTGCCTTTCCGCCATTAGGATGGAGGACCATTCCCTCCTTGCGAGGCAAGCGTGGATGCCCCTGGCGATTTCGAGCACTGTAGACTCCTCTTATGACCGGAAGAACCAGTAGGCTCGACCCCTTGATCCACGGAGGCTCGCGGATTCTTGGTCAGGGCTCTTCTCAAGATGAGGAAGCACTACAAGAAAAATATGCTTTTGCGACGGTTTCAAACCGTCGCAAATAATCTCTGTAACCGTCGCAAATATTTTTTTGCGACGGTTTAGGCTCCGTCGTATCAAATGGCGTCACAAAAGATTAACAGCGGTTTTAAGTCGTCGCAAATACCTTTTATAGCAGTTTTTCTACCATCGCAAATAATCCGTCGCAAAAGCTTAAATTTTAATATAGCTGTGTAAACTACATCTTTTGCGACGGATAAGCTAGGCGTCACAAAAAAAATTTATTTTTATTTTTTTGACTTTTGTGACATGGGCCTAAACCGCCGCAAATACTTTTTTCATCTTATCATTGTTTCTTCATTTAGATTTAAAAAAATTTCATATGTAACATGCAAAAATAATTTATGATAATTATTTAAAAAGTAATATGAACACATACCAATTCCATTTTACTTAATTCATGACAAGAACAACCTAATACATGACTAAAAAAAGAAAATAAAAAACTTCAACAACTTTACAACTATATGAGCAAATGGAAGCCTTCTTCTTCATAGAACTGCAAATAAAGACTGCTCCGGTGCTCCCTGTATAATAGCCCTGTATGTAATGCAAAAAAGAAGTCATAGCAGAAACAATGATGAGGAGGAAGTATAGAAATAGGAAAAGATCCCTGTTGTAATTCTGTGGATAAAAATAGCCATGTTAGATGCAGACTATAGGCCACAATAACACAGTATACAATTTATATCATTAAAAAATTAAAGAATGAACAGATGTGTTAAATAAATAGATTATAGTCTACATCCCAGCAATCACATATGCAACACTTAAAAGTCTCATTTTTAATGAAAAGTAAAAAAAAAGTATGCATTGTGACTAAGACAGAACTTTCTTTGACTGTCCAAAGAGATTTGTTTGATTGCATATGTAAAAGTAGGCAACAATAATTCCAAATTCAGATCTGTGAGATGGTGGGAGTCGATCAGGTTAGTAAACATCCAAGGTTATAGAATTGGCTGCTAAGAGTTTGAGGTGGTCTCACTTACATGGCTCTCAATATCAAACGATTCTCAATTAAGAATGACTGGTCCATCATAATGAATCTAAAGAGCTCCAGAAATAGGATCTCAATGTTAAATATAAAGTGGAATGTAGATATTGTGCAATATAAAAATAGATCTGCTGAGAAACAAAACAGTTTTGAGCAGCAGACCTGACAAGGTTTGATGTAATAGATGAAGGGTGAACTTTTACAGGTGGTGATCGTAGACCGCTTTCAAGTAAGATGGCTCTATCATTTTCCCTGACAGATTCCTTGTCCAACTCGACCAAATTTATATCGGAATGTCTGCCACTAGAAAACCAATGAGAAAAGTCAAATGTCAATCACAATCTAAAAAACAGTTTGTTTAACCACTACACAAAGGAGTAAAATCAAAACTCAGTAGATTACTGCTCCTAATGCGGGAGAGTATCTCACAGATAAAATACCTTGGAAAACATGCCAGCATATCTTGCTAATAATAGCATACAAGTTTGTTACACTGAAAACACATGAAAGGGAACAGGTTGCATACTATATGAATGATGAATCTGCCCACCAAGATTTCTTCCAGTGGTGCAATTCAGGTGAAGCTCAAGACCTCTCAAGTCAGACTCAAGACCTCTCAAGGTATGCTTAATCCACAGATGTCCAAGGGGACCAGATCCTAACCTGATTTTGTCTAAACATCTGAATCAACCTCAATTGTTATTATCCAACATTCAAATTGAATTGTTAAGCACTAACAAGTAACAATTGTTGTTGAGTAACCCTCAAGTTGAACTCTGAGTTTGCCCTTGTCCCGATCAAACCCAGTGAAGTTGAATTTCTTATTTTGTAACTGCAGCTTACGAGTAGCAGGGCAAGGAAGAACACTAAAAGCTCTAAATGGTTCTAATGATGGAAACCCCAAAAATGAAACAGTGGCATGAGTCTAATACAAAATGAAAAATTCTACCATTAATTGAAACAGTGGCAATAATTTAACAATCATCCCCTTTTTTGCAATCCTAGCAGGCTTCTTTTCCATCCAAGACATCATACAAACAGTTTCAGTCCATGGGCACCCTGAATATCCGAGTATAGAAACAAGACTATATATAATTCACATATTCAACCACCAAAGCACCAGATCAAATCACAACAAAGTTGTAACAATTGACTTTACCAAATCAAATACTGTGATCAAGCATCACATTTTAAAAATAAAATGAAATCACAACTCACATGTTCGAAGAGCTTATGTTCTTTTTATACTCCAAGGTCTCCGAATATATCAACGCCATGAAAACCGGTATAACTCCGAGAAAAAACGACACCTGCAACAGATTTCGATCTCAGCGTGGCATTCATTCAAACAAACAACACGCATCTGTTCAATGTGTGATCCAACAAACACAGTGTATCATCCAATCAAACAGCAAAATCCGAAATCTTCCGATCACTACTATTGCACTTCATTAATTCGATCACAACGAGTCATGAATCGATGGAAACAGAGGCAACGAAAAGTAAGCTCGAGTTTGCTCACCTGACCAGTGGTCACGGGTCCCGATGTCGCCATTGTCAGTGGAATTCACGAATCGGGACTACAGAGAGGCCTGGTACCGTCTGGAAGAAGAGGAAGACAAGAATCGACCGCTGGTCCACGAATCGGCCTCCATCGGTCCCTGAACGGCGAAGTTCGATCGAAACCCTAGAAGAGTTGAATAAAGGGCAGTGAACCGTCTTCGGTGAGGGATCAATGACGCTGAAGGAACAACATTAGTGGAGGATCGCAGTCCGACGATGTTGGTGGGTATTGGAGATGATGAAGCGACGGGGTCACCGGAGGACTGTAGTCCGACGACGTGGATGGGGGATTGTCCGATGGTGCCGGTGAGGGAATGAAGACGATGAAGGAACGGCATCGGTGGAGGATCGTCCGATGGCGTCGGTGAGGGATCGTCCGATGGCGTCGACGAAGGATTGTCCAATGGCGTCGGTGCGGGATTGAAGATGATGAGGGAACGCGCCGTCCAACGGGGGTGTTAGGGTTCAAATGAGGGTTATGTATTATTTTTTAGTATAAATATATGAAGATCGGACGGTTGAAATTGAAAAGGGTAAATGAACGGTGGATGGACATTATAATATTTGCGACGGCACAAACCACCCGCCGCAAAAAAATGTTTATTTGCGACGGCATCAAACATCCGACGTAAATATCCCCTTTTAACAGCGGTTCAACCTAGACGATGCAAAAAGCAAAGAAATATTTGCGACGGTCAAATATTTCCGTCAAGATTACATCATTTGCGACGGTTTTCTGATTCCGTCGCAACAAAAGCGTCGCAAAAAACACTTTTTCTTGTAGTGAAGGTACCTGAATGTGTGGTTGGCTACGTGTATTAGGTGCGCTTACCAGCCTTTGTGGTGGTGAAGGAAGACGTAACTAGCCGGAGCGCTTTCCCTTGCTAATCGGAGTCAGGAGGCGCCATCTGTAGGTGCAGCACCTCGGTTCTCTGGCCATGGTGTCTTACCCTTAATTGCATCGGATCATTTTCAAGCATCCAATTCTAAGGAAAATGGGCTCCTCAGACAAGAGCGTTCAGGGCCCCTCGTTGTGGATGCATTAGTTCAGCATCATCTGTTGATGTGTCTTGTGGGAGGCCAATCGGACCCCTTCATGCTACCTCTTGGTAAATTGGTTCAGTTCCACCACCCGTTCCTGGGGTAGGGGGAGTGGATAGATCTTCCGCTTGCATTCCTTCCAGACCCTCATCCTTCTCATCTACTCAAAGGGTGACGCGTGTGGTTGGCGTTTTCACACTTCGGTTTCCTCTCCGAGTAGACTAGGATTTATGTCATGTCTTGTAATATCTTATTTTCATAACACTTATTGTTAATTTCTCAATTACGGGGCATTTCAAGTGTACGAAGGTGTAATTTTTTCACAATAAAAAATGTCAAATATTTTGGTGAATTTTGCACATAACGTGTACATGTGTATTTGGAAACATTCAACCAAAATGTTGTACCTTAGCCATTTTGGTGGTCATGAATTTGATTTTAATTCAACCCCGAGTTGGTGTTGCTTGTATACGTGGCTTTAGCACGTCAAGGGTAGATGCGGCTTAAACGGGCTTCTACTCGAATATGAGAGGCCGAATACCACTTATTTGTATGCACGACCTCGGTCCGTAACAAATTGAGGAGGACTTGATCTCGAATTTGAGAGGCCGAATACGACTTATTTGTATGTGTGACCTTGGTTTGTAACCGATTGAGGTATTGATCTCGAATATGAGAGGTTGAGTATAACTTATTTGTATGCATGACCTCAGTCCATAACTGATTGAGGAGGTCTTGATCTCAAACTTGAGAAGCCGAGTATGACTTATTTGTAAAATAAGGGAGACAGAAGAACCTTGATCTGTTGTTGTACATGTGTTTGTTATAGGCAAGCACAGTCATCTTGGACTTTGTCCTGCTACGGGATATGAGAATATTTGGGCTGACAACTCGTACTTCATGCCCTGGTAGGAAGTGACTTTCTCATCCGGGAGTGTAACGCCCCACATTTACCTAACCGTTTATCGAACGGTAAATAGGTCGCTACTAAATTTAATCCAATTACAAGACCAAAATTTGCAGTTCTTTTTTTTACCAATGATAATACAAATATAATATAAATATAATAAAACCGATAATAATAAAATAAATAATACCAACAGTTTTAAATCACCAATGATTTTATAATATATCAGAGTTTTTTTTTTTTTTTTGCGGAGACAAGATACTGAAAAGAAAATACATAACAAACCACCCCTGTGGAAGCCATCTAAACTAAACAAACATAAATAGTCGATCGTAACTATAATTTACTCTCGAACCATTACCTCGGAGCAATTTCTGAAAGACGCAAAAAGTTCAAACTTTATCTTAATCCTCAGAATACGCAATACCTGGTTATGAAACAATCAACCCATATCGAATAGGTTAAGCAATTAATTCAGTGAATAAGCATACTGACAAATTACCTCATATGATAGTTAAATATAAAAATAAGGTTTTATGAAAATCAGAATTTCATTTAATAAATATTTTATTTTATTATATCAATGTAAAATCATCAACTTTTTTTTAAAAAAATATTTTAATGTGCACGTGACCCAATCCTTGGCCCACATCAGAGAAATCATGAGAGTTAAATGATAAAATCATATATATATATAAAATTATATTAAAAACAAGAATTTTTTTTAATAAATCAATTTAAATTCATGAGCTTAATAAAATATAATTTTAATGCAATCACGTGCCCCAATCCTTGGTCCACGTCATAGAAATCATGCAGCTTAAATGATATGACCGGGTAGGGTTCTCAATCGGAAGAACCGTTCCCCCAAAACAGGTGTGCTAAGCCCCAAGTGACTAAATCGCTCAAAAAGCTCCCTCGAGAAGACGTCGGATCTAGAAGACGCTGATGAGTCGCCGCTGCCATCACTACGAGAACACCAGCACAAGATGCCCCGGTTGCTGCAGACTCCAAACAAAGGAATCCGCCGCTGCAAGGAATGGTTTACCACACCTCTCACCGATCTACGGACTTTTCGAGTCCTAGACCTTCCTCCCCAAAGGTGAAATACTACGGGAGGATTTATTCAAGAAAATATGTCATGATATGCATCTTGATAAAATCTCCTAGGACTAGGTTGTCGGTATGTAAAAACTGGGGGGTTCTGCGAACTTGGTCCTGGTCCGTCTCGCAACTGATCAGGTCACCGCCCGGAGAGTCGTTCCTGAGCCGCCCGACTGCTTCTCAGAAAAGACGGGGTTTGTGTGATCGCCACCTGCTTTCTCAAAAAGCAGGAAAAGTTGGTGTTGGATTTGATCGCCTCGCGGGGGAAGTTTGTGGGGTCTCCTCTCTGGGATATGGATATACCGTACACAAAGGTGAAAAACAGGTAAACCTATTCTGCTTCGGGGGCTTGACTAGAGGAGATATGGGACTAAAAAAGGGTTAGGAAGGGGTCGGCTAATGGGAATTAGCCGCCTGGTAGGGGACGGTTGGTTAGGACTAGCCGCCTGGTACCTGGTTCTGGATTTTCTGGATTTGGGCAGAACCTAGGTAGGGAAGTATTTTAGCTTTGGCTAGGGTGGTGGTAATGAGGATTGAAAGTGGTGTTTGATGATTTCCTCTTCTAGATTTGGGCAGCACCTAGGTAAGAATTTGGATTTGTTTGGCTAGGGCTAAGAGTGGTTTAGGACAATGGTTTAGAGGGGGGTTTATGGAGAGTGGAATTTGGTGGGGAATGGCTTTCTTTCTCTCTCAACTAGGGCTCTCTCTCCCTCTCTCTCTCTCTCTCTCTCTCTCTCTCTCTCTCTCTTTCTCTTTCTCTAACACACACTTTGAAATGAAAAATGGCCACCCTTGATTCTCACCTCTACCCCTCCTTTTATAGTAGAAAGGGATGCATAGGTTTATTCATTGGATAATGGCATGGATTGGATAATAGAGTGGTTTAAGCAAACTTCACCCCTAAGGAATCCAAATATTTGTTGTGAAAAATTGTCCAGACATGGGGCGGCTACTCGTAACTAGCCGCCCCATGAGGGGCGGCTACTTTCAAGATGCCACCCCCATGATGACCTGCCTGTCAGCATTAAATGCTGCTTTATGTCCCATCAGGGGAAGCGGTTTGGGGTCGGTCAAGGGGCGGCTAGTTACGGGGCGGCTACTTTTAAGATGCCACCTTTTCTCTGCGTCCGACGGCTACTTGAAAGTAGCCGCCTGAGGAGGGGCGGCTACTTTCAAGTAGCCACCTTCCGACAGTTTTATCTTTTTCCTTTTCTTTTCATATCTATTCAACTTTGGGTAGTTTTCTATTTGATCCAAATGTGGTCATTTAAAATGTTACTTGAAGTAATTTTCTTCTCTTTGGACGGTCAAAATTGGGGTATCTACATAGGTTATCTCCACCAATCCTAAATTTTCCAAAAATCTCAAAAGTACCAAAATCCTTAATTCGAATAATTATCTAAAAAAATATAAGCATCAATATATGCGTTTTATTAATTCTTGAAACACGAATAGCATAATTCATGCTATATTAATTGTCATCGTATAGAAATGAAATCATGCAATTTTATTCAATAATAAAATGCAATTTGATCAAATATGAAAAAAAATCCAAATCATACACATAATATCACACAAATATGATTAGCAAGTGAAATTCAACAATATAGAGCAAAATCTCACATGAAATAAATCAAAAGGCCTACTCACCTCGAATGGACCCTAGATCCGGAGAATTAAACCCACAACAAAAATTACAATCTAAATAAATCAAATAAATTATTAATTAAAACCTAATTCAAGCCTAGGCGAAAGACCTAGTTTCCACAATCATCATTAATAGGTATAAATCATTATACCAAACCATCCAAATCTATCTCATATAGATCCTACAAAAGAAAATAAAAAACAACTTAACAAGAAGGTCAAAACCTATTTACCATATAACCAAACACTAAAAGACAAAATCAGAAAAGACAAAACAGAAAAAAACAAAATCCAAAAATTTCAAAATAATAATAAAATAACAAAAATTAATAAAATAATATGAAAATAAACATTTTTTTTCTACAAAATAAACTATTAATCGATAAAAGTTGAAAATAAATAAAACATATCATCTTATGTATATGTATAAATCATAAACAAGGTTTATATAAAAAAATTTCTATTTTAATAATCTAAGATTGATCTAATCTTTAAAATAAATAATAAATAAATAAAAACTCTAGGTTTATAAAAAAAAACTCAAAATCCAAAACATAAACATATATCCAATAAGTCAAAACCTTAGTTTTTTTTATAAAATCATAAGAATCTCACAACATGAATATAGTTATATCAAAAACTCAAAATCTCATAACATAAAAAATATTTTTAATCTTTAAAATCAATAAAAAATCATAATTTTATTAAATACTTGAACATGGATCTAATAAATGAGAAGAAAATAAAATAATATAAAAACTAGAAAGAAAATATTAAATACCCTCTCTCTCGCTCTCTCTCTCTCTCTCTCTCTCTCATACACACACAATTAGGCGAAACATAACAAAAATTATAAAAAGGCCCATAAATTATTTTAGATTTACAAATAGGTCCCTATTTTAATTACAGATAGGTCCCTATAACATATTAAAAGAAATTCACAATTCAAAACTGGGTCCCTAAAAATCAATAACAATGAAATCTCAAAACTTAATATTTTGAGTTCCAATGTTAATGAGATTATAACCATTTAAGATCTTGAAGATCTTAAAAAGGAAAAAAATATATACATAAAAATTTCAACATAACAATTAGTATTTAAAATTGCAAACTGAAATGGGCCCATAAGGATACACTAAATGGGCCAAAAATTAAAAATAACACAAAATACATTAATTTTAATTCAAATATCTTATTTATGTATTTAAATCAAATATATAAATAAGAGAAAATGCACAGGTGTTACAGGGAGGCCGGTTGGGATGCCAACACTTGTCGAATTACTTCAATTTCATTCCGTATTCATAGCGATGCTTCGGGGAGGGGATCGTGTCATTCGTCTATCATGAATCCACCTCGACCACTCCAAACATTCGTCGAGTCACGTTTCACCATCTAGTTGAAGCAATGCGGTAGTGCCTGCCAAATGAGGTGATGAAGTTGACATCAAGTAGTCGTTAGTGGATCCTAGTTGCCGAAGCGGATGGGCCATGGCTATAAATACGCTGGATGGCCAAAAAGGGGGTCCCATTCATCCCCATCTTTTATCTTCCCTCCCATTCACAATGGTTGAAAGGAAACTTCCGCTTCTGACGGTCGTGACAGAGAGGAAGGTAGAACACAACATGAACGTTCGAAATGGGGAAGGTCTCCAGCTGGGAGAGGCATACTTCTCTCTGTTTCACTTGACGACGCTCCAATTTCTTCTACAACCTCTCGTTCACACCTTTCTAGTATTCTTCGTTCTTGCTCCATTGCAAGTGCATCCAAATGTTTTGCGCAATCTTCATGCTGCCTCTACCTAAATGAGACAAGGGAGTATGGTCTCTGGTTGGCTGAGATCATGTATTTTTACTCAATTTGTCTCTGCCCTAATAACACCGACCGGTACTGCCTTACAATCTGGGACGGTCGGTTCCTCATTCTCAAGGCGCCTAACACTGACCATGGGTGGAAAGACGAGGTAGTTGCCATTGGAGGCCTTGGCCGGGGTCTCTTCATTTCCCATAAGTTTCGGGACCCTTCGTAAGTAATCTGAAGGGGACTCTTCCAGCTCTTCTCATTGATGACGACGATGACATGTGTGTGTGTGTATTTTGTGCAGAACGCGTCGATCCAAGCTCGGACCTTCCTGTCTCGTGCATTTCCCTCCTTAGGGATGTGGTCCTCGAGGGTGCACTCGTTTTCATGGAACCAAAAGTATTTAAGGTGGTGAACATTCACATACCCATGACCGCTGCTGGCAATTTACTGCCTCAAGCTGCTTCGGGGGAGGTGCCTCCACTTGTCGGGGGAAGAGAGGCACACTTCGGGGGCTCTAGTCGAGTTGGTGGTGGACGTCATAGAATGAGCTCGGCTTCCCCTTGGGGGAAGGAGAGGGAAATGCCCGCAGGTCACAGAAGAATCTATGGATCGCCCGCATGCCCTGGTGGACAAGGGGGAAACCCGCGCACCTCCACTCGGTGTTTCCGAATTGCACTCGCCTGGGGCTTTGGCCCATGCTAAGGACATGGCCCTCAACGCTGCGTTACGACTATCTTAGGTCGAAGAAGAGTGGAATTGTTTCAAGGACATGGTGTCCAGATTACAGACGCGAATGCTTGTGAACCAAGAAATGCTTGACCAACTTGAAAACATCATGAAGGAAGGCCTTTGCATTACCAGGGCTCAGAGTTTCCGAGCAGGCTGGGTATCATCCCTTTGTCCGAAGGGCAACCCGGGGAAGACTCATCCATACACGATTGTAATTGGAAAGGTTTTATTGAATGGAAACTTTTGTGACTTCCCTGGGGTAGCCTCTTGTATAGATTTTGGTCTTTCCTCAGGGCGGACATGTTGGTCGTGATGTTTTTTTTTCACTAAAGTTTCACTCGATCTACAAGTCGAGATAATATTTAGTTTCCCAAAGTCTTTCATTTTGAATTCCTTCTTCACGTGTTCTGCAGTTTTTTGGAGCTCTTCAAGAGTCCAAATTAAACCTAATCCCAATTCTGATTTTTATCAATATAAATTACTATACATCTGCCTTTTCTTGAATGAATTCCAAAATCCAGTGTTGATTCTTCCTCATTTTCTTATTCCGGTTATCAAAATAAATTATCAAATTAGCAAATCCCTTACTAAATTTTTTTTTAGACACATGGGCAAATAAAATTGTTTTCATATCCTACTTTTATCAAGAATTCCAAAATCTTAGATTTATTGAGTACACTCTTTGATTTTGCTTCAAGCAATTTATATCCTTAAGGGATTTTCATATAAATATTAGCATCTAAATGCCCATATAGATAAAGTTGCTACTTCGTTCATTAGTCTCATATAGAGTTTTTCAGAAAGTTCAAGACTTATTAAGCAATGGAACATTATTGTATCGATGACTAGTGAGTATATTTCTTCATAGTTAAATCCCACGTTTCTGCAGGAAACCTTGTGCCACACGTTGTGCCTTATATAGAGTAATTTTATTTTCTCATTTCTCTTTCTTACAACACCCATTATTTGAAACCTGCAGGGTTAACACCTTTTGGGGGTTGTACTATAGGTCCGAAAACACCATGTTTTTCAAGAGAACCCAATTCTTCTTTAATAGAAATTTTCCATTTTTGGCCAATTATTTCTTTTTTCGACGTTCATTAATTTATACTATGTCGTTCATTGCTATCATCACACTTTAAAATTTCAGTAGCTACTATGAATGATAAATATGTCATCGATGATGGTTTCTTTGTGATTCTACATTTTTCTTGTATGTGTATAAAATATAGAGATCTCATTATTTTTATGTACATTTTCCTCTTCAAAAGTTTGTGTAGTCAATTAAGGGATTTGAGTCTCTTCAGGGACATTATATTCTCCCGGAGTTATAGAGAAAGTGGATTTATTGTTCATAATTTCTTCTGGAGCATTTTTAGGGCATGATTTTTCATTTGATCTTCTCTTCCACGGAGCTGAATATTTAGAACATATAGGTCTGACACACTTCTAGCGTGTATCAAGAATTTGATTTTCTATATCCTTCATACTTCATTTTCACATTAAGTGGTACGGGGGTCTAGATGAGACAGAGTAGAAGCATTCCACTATAATTCTCGTCGCTCTTCAAGAACGGATCATACTTCAGGCATGTTCTTTCCTCCCCCTAACAGGGGGGGATACTGTCTCATTAAATTGACAAAAAAAAAATACTACCTATAATTGGATGAAAAAATCTTCTAGTTGTTTAATGGGTACACAATTGAATTTTTAATTGTTTGAAGCATCATTATGTAATCCATGCATGATCATATGATGTTTGCTCTTCTGGAGCTTTCTAACAATTTTATAATATTTAATATAATATTAAAATTTTGATACTTTATTTCTACGAAAGATGTTGGAAGTAATACGATAAATCTACAAATGTAAAATGCATTTCATATAACAAAGAAAAATAAAGGTGTAAATATAAAATCGACAAAGGTTTAATCGTGCATCACGTACATGGCCGATCAAGAGTTAAAACATACTTCTGGTACGTAACCAATTTAAATATTTGGACGTACTTTGGGTACGTGACCAAAATTATGTTCCATAAATACCATATAGATGACAATAATCTTTCTTTTCATTTTCGGGGTTCATTATGCAAACATTTTTCTTGCTTTCATTCAATAGCATTCCACTTCTGGTGGTTTAATTTCCGATAACTTATCATCTCTACGAATGTTATGTTGTATTAATCATTAGTTAACCCTTGACTATGACCATTTCCATATAATAAAGTAAAATACATTTACTTCAGGCAATGATGCTGAGTCAGTAGATTGGTTTCATGATCTATTATTATTATTAAAGCTCATTATTCAGCAAAGAGAAGACATGGAAATTGATAATGATAAAAATATTTCTCTCAGTGTTGCTACTACTGGAGCATATTTGAAGCATAATGGTCGGTGGATCTTTGTCAATAAAACATTTATTTTTAAATCATCTTCATTGGAAAAGCTAATCATAATTTTTCATGTTCCTGTTGGGATATATATATATATATATATATATATATATATATATATATATATATATATATATATATATATATCAGCTGCCATATTGGCAGCTGATAAGCTGCGCGATGTGGACGATGACATTTACATGCACAACGTGACCTTGTCCGTTCGATTCAATTTTCACCAAATGAACGAGCCGACTAAAAACAAAAATCAAAACCACGTATACCCATATTGATCGATTAAAAACAAAAAACAAAACCAAATATACCCATTATACCCTCCCTAAAATAATCCCCTTCAAACCCCTCTCTCCACCCTCTCTGGTTCCCCCTCTCTCTCGAAATTTTTTTTTTCAACCCCAAATCGGACGGCCTCACGTTGGCGTCGGCGACTTCCCTCCTCACATTGACATCGGCGACACTCCTCCTCACGCCGTCCCCCTGCGTTTGGCACCCCATCCCCCCTCATCGTTCCCATCCCAGTATCATCCCCGTCCCCACATCGTCCACGCCCTAGCATCATCCACTTCGTGTTAACATCTATTGTAAATATTTCTTTTCCATTTTCTGATTATTTAGGATTTTTTTTGGTTGCATTTGTGATTTTGTTTGATTAGCTAGTGTTAAGACTGTGTCACTTTTTAAAAGTCAAATATCGTGTTTTATTTATTTTAAAAGTTGAGGAGCTCAGATAAAAAATATGACTGCATATTTATTCTCCTGATACTTTCATTGGCCTACCTGTAGATTTTCATCGCATTCTGATGTCATTTTAGAAATTATGCAGTTCCGATTGGGATCTGGATTTGAATTTTTACTGGATTAGAAGTAGGTGAAATTGATGTTTGGTCCTTCATTTAGTTGCCGAGCAAGTAATCTCAATTTCAAATCACTATTTGGTGAGTGAAACTTGCCTAAATTCACATCCTAATCATCTCACCACACCAAACCCTCAAATAAGCTTTTTATCTTCATCTCTCTCTCACACACTCATATTTTTCCCCTCTTTGTGCTGCTGCCAGCAGAGAATGAAGAAGGAGAAAAATCAGGGAAATAGAAGGGAAAGAAAGAAAAGAGAAAGGAAAAGAGTGAGTGAGTAGGGAAAGAAATTGTGTGTTTGAGCTTGGCTTCCCTCTTCTCCTCCCTCTCAAGGTATTCCCTTCCCTCATTGTGAGTGTGTTTGTGTTAATGTGCGTATGTGATGGTGATTGTGGACATATGTGGGTTATGGGTGTGTGTGTGCCCTCTTTTATTACCCCCACCTCCTTCTTCTTTTCCATGGCATTCTTTTGACCTCATTGTTTGTTTTGGCTTATGTGAGATGGCTGATTTGGTGGTGGTTGTGGCTGTGCTGTGTGGCATGTGTGATGGTGGTTGTTTGTGGTGATAGTGGTGGAAATCCTTATGTGCACCATCTCCTCTTCTTCCCAAGGTATATTCACTTCTCCTTTTTGTGCCATGTAGGTGTTTGTGTTAATGCTTCGAAGAAGTATAAGTGTTGCTATCTATTGCTTTTGGGTGTCAGCAAAGATGTCCAAGTCTTGTTGTTTGTGTTTTTCCCCTTTCTTGTTGTTGGGAGCTTTGTGTTGTTGTAGGACAGATTTATGACTTCTTAAGATCCTTGTAGAACTAGTACTTGAAAACATATTTTGAGGCTTGTGTCTTCATTTCATATGATCATCTATGTGTCTAGATGTTATATATGAAATTTGGTGTCATTATGATATATGTGTTGTATGTTATAGCGTGATTCTCATGGTCTGTCCAGATTCGCGTAAAAATTGACCAGTTTCTGAAAATAATTTATTTCGTGCATTTAGAGATTTTATCAAGTTATTATGTCTTCACGGAATATGGTCCCAATATGTCATAGAATATGTTTGATTTATTTCAGATTTTTGGATGTGTATTTTATGCTGTGGAGACCAATGTTTGGAGCTGGTTGCAGTAGATGGACTAATCTTGTATAAATATGTGTCAAAGAGTTATTATGCATGGTGTGGGCAATATCAGGAGTTGTTGTCTTCATGAAGAAGGCTTGTATATGTGTCAAGATGCTTTATATTTAATTAAGCATCATTGGTTGTTCTTGCAGATCTCCTAGACCGGACGTGCGGCGATCCAAGTACTTGTGAGTGGTTTGATCCACCCATTTTGAGATGCGTTCGATGCATGTAGTCCTACATCGCGCATCCATGGGGCTGTATAGATATACTCAATCTTGATTCCTGAATTATATTGCTATATCAGATCCATACTATGCTAAATAACTTGAATGCTAGGTTTATATGTGAATTATGATATATAGGATCCTATACTTGTTAGTTTTATTTGTGGTATCTTATATATCATGAAGTATAGAGTATGACATGTCCTTATATTAATAAGTTACATAGTGTTTTGCTTATACTATTGTGTATGCCTTTAAATAATCTATTCCTTCTGAGAATGTGGTTAAGACTCATTCAATTATGAAATTCTTGTTTGTTTGATGTTTTGCCTTTACCTTGAACTATAGATGGGTTTTATTTGCCTCTACTTGATATTGGATGAGTCATGTAAAATTATAGTGATGAAATTTGGTTGTGTTAGGAAATATGATTTTCTTTCATTTCCTTAGAATATACTATGAGGAGTGGTGAACTTATTTATTTCATAAGTTACTTAGCATTGTTATTTGTCGATTCCCCGCTTGTTTAGGGAATCTAATTCCATATGCTTGTACTTATTGATAGCTAATAAATGGGTCTCACTATTATCTTGTGCATATAGTGGAATCATGTGATTGATTTAGAAAATGCAGTTAATTCTTGAATGCTAGGTTCTTTGGACATGTAGTCCATGCACCTTGTTGTGATAGAAAATCTCATATGATAATTGTGTGTATGTTCAATTGTTTGGCCTTATTTGTGATAGGTATATCTATGATCTGTTGTTGTCATGATCATGCATGTTTTATTATGCAAATATTATAGCTATCTTGCCTGCATCCGATTCATGCATCTCTATGGGAATTCATGAGAATTCTTTGTTATATTGGAGTTTGTTATCTGATAACTATGATGATAGAATGTCAGGCCTATCTGTGTTAGGTATGTGCATGACTCACCTTTAGGATCATGTCTTATCATGATTGAGTGCGAGGACTTAGTTTCTTTCCCCCGCATCCAAGGGATGCATCTGTGCGGGAATTCAAGAGAATTCTGTATAGCAATGGTAATTGTTAGAGGATAATAGTTGATCTGTGAGGATCGTATTGTGAGCGTGGAATGCTTCTCCCTTACCTCGTATCTGCGTTGAAGCTACCCGGCGTTGGAGCTATCCTGGATTCTGCTCCTACATCATAGGAGGTCCAATGTGTATTTCGATACCCTTGTGGCTTCGTACCTATCTTGGAAGGCCGTCAGGAAGAGGGCTACCCGGGAGAGGGCTACCGGAAGGTTAAGGGAGTTAGCGAGTTGATTTCCTTTCTAATAGTCCCATGTCACCCTAGGGGTGAAGGTGGGGATGAGGTTGGAGTGCTTCCTCCCGTATCGTCGTGCATCGAAGTTTTCGAGCGTTGAATGTTTCTCCTCAATCTCGTATCCGCGTTGAAGCTACCCAGTGTTGAAGCTATCCTGGACTATGCCTCCACATCGTAGGATGCCCAAGGTATATTTTAATATTATTTTGGCATCGGACCTACCATGGATGGTTGCTAGGAAGAGGGCTACCCGGGAGAGGGCTACCGGAAGGTTAAGGGAGTTAGCAGGTTGATTTCTGTTTTCAATAGTCCCATTTCACCCCTTAGGGGTGAGGGTTAGGGTAAGTTGGGGTCATATTGTCATGTGACATTTATATTGGGAATGCCCAAAATATAATACATCTGCTGAATGATGTGAGGCATTGCGATTAGATTTAAAGTATTTAGTTATCCAGTAATGATATGTATTATGGTTAACCGTTTGGTTCCTCTCCAAGAGTTCTAAGAGATCCTCCCTACGGGTCGAGGGTTAGGGTGAGGTGAGGTCACGTCTTCACGTGACATTTGTATATATTGGGTTTCATCCCATATTCCTTTTCCTTGGAAAGAAAAATGAACTAATATCATATGATTATTATAGAGCTTGGATTCTTGCCACTCACTGAGCATGTAGCTCACCCTTTGTGTTTTGTTATCCATCAGAGACTGGATTGGCGTGGAGCTAGAGCATCTCTCTGGCGTGGTTCGTGCGTGGAGCGTCCCACCTTTCAGTTGGCGAGTGCGAGGCTGTCAGCAATCCTAACTTTTTGTGTATGTATTAGTAATCGTGCATGTTGCACCTATGATTTTATTTGGACTAGACTTAAACTCTCACAGGACAGTGATCATGTATTCGGGTCTGTAATAATATTTTTGATTTACAGACTTAATTATATATTATATTTCTGCATCATTTCTTTTTATTGGCTATCACTTCCCTGTAGCCTTGTTATCTTATTTGATCTCTGTTGATTATTGTATGATTGGTAACGCTTCGGGGACGGCCGCCTCGCGGTGTAACAGCTAGGGCTTTCATAATTTTTTGTGATTTTTTTAGGGTTTGTAAATATGTAAGTGTTAAGGGTTTATGATTTTTTTGTTTCTTTTTCATGGGGGAAATGATATATCCGTATCTTCAATTTGAATAATCCCCCCCCCCCTCTTAAGTCTCTCCCAAGGAAACTAAAAAACAAATGAAGTACACCATGTGACCAAACCTGTTAACCCCTTAAGTCTCTCCCAAACAAACAAAAAACAAATGAAGTACAATTGAAGTTAGTTGCAGTGAAGTTGTTCAAATTGCAATGTTTATTAATGGCCCTAAACAAGCTAACATAATTTTTTTTCAAGTACTGGATAAAAACTATCACAAAATACATTAAACATCATCAGCAAAATTCTAGGTCTATATGTCATAAACTGAATTCTCAATTCAAACAAATACTGGCATTTTGTTTTATATTTTTGCAAACTCAAAAAAAAAAGCATTGGAGATATGGATATATAAGCATCATTTCCCCCATGAAAAAGAAACAAAAAAATCCTAAACCCTTAACACTTACATATTTACATATCCTAAGAAATCATAAAAATTTATGAAAGCCCTAGCTAATAAAATAAAATCACAAATGAAACTAAAAATCCTAAATAATAAGGGCATGGAAAAGAAATACTTACAATAGCTGTTAACATGAAGTGGACGATGCTAAGACGTTGACGATGTCGGGACAGGGACGATACCGGGATGGGAACGACGAGGGGAGACGAGGTGCCCAACGCAGGAGGATGGCGTGAGGAGGAGTGTCACCGACGTCAACGTGAAGGGGGGAGTCGCCAACTCCAACGTGAAGCCGTCCGATTTGGGGGTGAAAAAAAAATTTAGAGAGAGAGAGGGGATCAGAGAGGGTCAAAAGAGGGGTCTAAAGGGGATTATTTTAGGGAGGATATAATGGGTATATTTGGTTTTGTTTTTTTATTTTTAATCAGCCAATTGGGTATACGTGGTTTTGGTTTTTGTTTTTAATTGGCTCGTTCATTTGGTGGAAATTGAATTGGACGGACGAGGTCGCCTCGCGCACGTAAATGTCAACAAAGTGATAGGCAAGACAAGTAGAGAGGGATATTTGTATTCTTCATTTGTTGGTTTGTCATAGAGTGTCCATTAGAATTATTCATGATCCTACATAGCAGATTGGATCTAGGATGACCCAGATGATCATGCCATAGTATCAAGATATTTGGATCATTGAGCTTCAGGCTCATGATGGAGTGTGCTTCTACAACGTTTAGTGTTGTATGGTATAATCCCATAGATAGTGTAAAAAGTTTTTCTAGTGTAAGCTTCAGGTTTCTAACACTAGAAGTAAACTAAGCAATTTTTTTTAAATTGCCTGAATATAGTGCATTCTAGATGAATAGGTGGTACCATTTGCTAACAATACTTGAAGAAGCAAAAACTTGATCAACAAGATAAATATTTGTATTTTAGAAAATCGTACTGTAATATTTAAAAAATCATAATTTTCTATCTGTAACTTTGAATAGGATGATTTTTTATTCGTTGGAAAATCATTTCAAAATCTACTCTTGTTTGTGAAATACATTTTTCCCAGAAATTGTTATGGTCAAAGATGTGATTTAACGCCCAGATATACATCTTATCCGAAAATCACCATTTAATCACCAAAGACCAATGAAATCAAATTGGATTTTGAGAAACTTCAGGATCTATTTACATCTAATCAAACAAATCATCTAAGAGTCTTACTTCTGGTTTACATAACATTATAATTTGTGGTTCTATTATTTATTTTTGAGAATTTTTTGTTCTATAAAAATTAGAACTTTTGGTTCTATATATATTTGTGAAAACTTCTGGCTTTACACATAAAATCATTGAATTTCAAGTTCTACACATAAAATCATTGAGACAATATGGTTGTTAATATGGTTGTTCACGAAATTAAACAAGCCATGTAAATTAAACAAGCCATATTGATGCTGTAAATTAAACAAGCCAAATAAAATTAAATGAAACAAAACCATGATAGCTTGTTGTTTTCATGCTGTAAGTTAAATAAACCAAAAATCTATTATAACAAATATAACCGAAAATAATTTATTTTCATGAGACTCCGAAAATAATAAGAATTTCTAAATAAAATATGAAATAATATTTAACATTTAAATATTCATGATATAAACATAAACAATCATTAACATGCATGATCCAATTTATTTTATACAAGAAACAAATCATGGGTTTCCATTTAAATAGAGTTTCGTGTTGATAACGTGTTATAAGGAGTAAAAGAATAAGATTCAACATACCAACCAACAAGTAGAAAGATGGAGAGAGCGAGAGAAGTAAGACTCTTTCGTTATTTACAATCATCATATAATGATACAATGCTGACCTATATTTATGAGTAACAACATATAATGACAAACAAGATTTAGGGGGATTTGGTTTCACCAGTCCTTTAGGATAAAGATAAGTAGTTAATAAGGCAAAGGGTTATCCATAATGGTTATCCATATTTACAACATTTTAAATAAAATACAATTTTTCTCCTTGATTTTGGGGGGCTCTATGTTGTGGGCTCCTAGGCAGTTTGCCTACTCTACATATAGTGAGGATTAAAAAAAATTGTGGAAGGATATAAGACAATTTTGTCCCGATTTACAAAATACAACTAAAATTGTGTAACATTTGTTCCATCGTTTACCCCGAATAAAATGTCTCCATTTTAGATTTTAAAATACAAATAATTATATGTACTTTATCTTTTTTTTTTGTGTCACCAATTGGTCAAGTGCCGTTTGGATAGAGACATAAGTTATTATAGAGTTTATGACTATTTTAAGAATAAATTACTATACTAGTGAAATAAATGATTTTCTGTTTAATTGCATTTTTAGTTATACACGTTAGGAAACATAATAACGAAGTTTTTGTTATTTGGTAAACCATGAATAAATTATGGAGAAAATATAAATAATGTGTGAATAATGATTTAAAAAAGAGTTTTGCTACACAGGCCCCAACAAATAGGCCCCCCTATAGGCCCCTTGATGTGTCAAAATCTAATTGGTTGTGTATGTCATTTTTGCAAAAGGGAAAAATAGCTAAATACCTTATTATCCCTAATTAAAACTCACCCCTCTTTTCACGTTTTACCTCTTTTTCCATTTTTTTTCCCACTCACAACCTTCTCTCTCGCCCATTCAAACACATTCCATCTAAATTAAGGTTTTGAAAAAATAATTTGAATCCAAAATCAAAGCCCAAAAAAAAAACCCCTTTTGTTTAAAACGACAAACAAATCCTGATATTTCCTTGAAGAAATGATATAAAAACAAAAGAGTTCTTCCGGAGGTTTCAACTACAACAAAAAATGGGTATGCTACCTTTTTATTGGTATTTCTCAAAACGACTGTTGTTTTTAAAGATCATGTGATTAAATGTATTTTTTTCTATGGTTTTTTTGGTTTTTAATTCGAATAGATACAAAATGTACCTGATTTTTTATGCAACCCTTTTTTGGTATTTCTAAAAACGACTCTGTTGTATTTGAAGATCCTGTGATTATTTTTTTTTCTAAGGTTTTTTTTTATTTTTAATTCAAATAGATACAAAATGTAACTGATTTTTTTATATAGAAAAATGTAATGTATGATTAACTTCTGTTTAAGTTTGTTATTAAAATGTAGCTGACAAAAAGGATTACTGTAATAAGATTTCAGTTACATGTATTGCCATTTTTGCTTAGTAGATGATATGGGCAATGTAAACATGTAACCAATATAACTTACTTTAAGTAGTTGGTGGTGTATATATGGGATCAGCAAATGTAACTAACTATGATTTTTTTTTCAGAAAATTGAAATGTATGATTAAATTCTTATTGTGTTTGTTATTAAAATGTAGCTCACAAATCAGATGACTATAATCAGATTTCAATTATTATGTATTTTTATTCAACTTAATAGTACTACTATGCGCAATGTGACCTTATAATAAATGTAATTGACTTTAATTTCTTACTGATGTATATAAAATGATCAGCAAATGTAACTAACTATTGCAATGTATTGCAGTTTTTACTGGTGTATATAAAATTATCAATAAATGTAACTAACTATTACAATGTATTGATGAATGTAATTTTGTTTTAAGTTTGTTTCATATTACTGTTATGATGAAAGTAACTTTATTTGAAATGCAACAGTTTGAGAATAACTCTTTAGTAAATGTAATTAAGTATCAGAAAAAAATTTGTGTATTGGGTTGTTTAATGATAATGTCATCTTGAATTTAACTTGATTGACAATGTGACTTTATCCTGTACATTTATTTAGTTTTGTGACTGTGTACCTCGTGATTTATATTTTTTTCATCATTACATTACATGATTATTGTTGTTGTTGTTATGTAAAATGTTTGTATGTTTTTAAAATGTAACTGATCATATATAAATGTAACTTAAATGTTTATAGAGAACCGAATTCCTGAAGTGTTTTGACTGAATCAAGGAGGGCAACATCATATCAGTGAATGATTCACCTCAACAACCCAATTTTACGTAAGCATATTAATGGTGAAACTTGTTACAGACAAGATAGAACCCAAAATATAATTAAAAATGCAGAATGGAATGTAGAACAGTTATCATTCAAATTATGAGATTGCATGTTCATCATGAAGAAATACCAGCTACCATAGCAGGAGTTCGTTGAAGTTTATAAGATCACGCCTCATCAAAAAATTTCTCAACGATGGGCCCAGAACATAAACAGAAGAGGATTACAAAGTTTTAACAAAGCATTATGATAACTGACTTAGGGTGTTTTATCCACTTCATCTGATAAAATTTTGTTATGTATACAAATGAAACAAAACAAGTTCAAGTGTATGTAGGTGTTTTTAAATACAATCACTTTTTGTAATCTTAAAAATGTCAAGCCAAAAACATTGGTTGATTATTAGTAAAACATTATTTTTGGTTTATCAATTTCCAGGAAATATAACTAACAAATGATAAATGTAATTGATTAAAACATTAAAAGGCATCCATGAAAGGTTACATAAACAGTGGACTTCAATATAACAAAACTTAAGGACATAAACAAGAAATCAAAAGCCAGCATGTCTAGCAGCTTCACCAGCATTCTGCAAGTTACAACTTTCAGAATTTTTCACTATCCTCCATTTTCATCCTTTTTTCCATGGATCTTTGCAATGTAAAAACCTTCACTCCGAGAAAAATTGTTATAAAACAACCGTACATCTTCTTATGTATTAAATGTCATTTCAACATTTGTAGCAATTGCTTCTGCACATTGCTGCTCAACTTCAACATTGAAATCTTACTGCGGACTGTCATCCTCAGAAAATATAACTGAGTCAAATGTATTTACTACATTGAAATGCAAAAAATTATTAAATAAAAATAATGTATTGTTATAATTACTAAAAATCAGACAAACATAAAAAACTAAAAAATGAATAATAAGACTCATAGTTCCACTAAAGATCATATTACGAGTTATTCATATTTTGTAATGAAGCTTTGTTTCACAATTACATTGCTCTAACAGTTAGTTATATTTGTCAATGATGTCAAATCAAAAAATAAGTGAAAAAAAAGTCTAAAAAAAGGGATAAATATGTAACTGACATTCAAAATGTTAATCTACTAATATACCATGTTGAGAATCACGTTTCACATAAAAAAACCATAATTAACATACAAAATTGAAAAATAAATCCTATTTTTCACATGGCCTGAACAAAAAAATCTTATTTTTCACCCGAATAAATCTTATTCTGAACTGCCTGAACAAAAAAAAATTACACGAAAATGAAGGGACAATTCAAAAGTTGAAATTCAAAAAAAGGGGAACAACATATTTCAATGCCATTACGGGTGATTCTAGTAATTAATTACTCTTCCTATTCTCTTCCTATTCCACTACCAAACGACAACCCACATATTCCTTTATCCCACCTACTCATTGAATGGGCAAAGTGCAAACCTATCAGCACGGAGTGATAACGTAATCCCTTCCGTCAGCTTCAAATTACCAATCTATTACAATAATCATACCGTTTCTTTTAAACGAAATAGCGTAAACGTTGAAATGTGGTGCCCATGGATTCACTATTTCTCCGTGTTTAAATTTCTCCGATAGCTACGCCCCCACCCAATCCACTATCATCAACATATATTTTAATTTTTAAAAATAATAATTGTTATTTAATCAGATATATAATTTAATAAAAATATGTATTATTTTATTTTGAATTAAATAGATTTATTTTTAACAGATATAAATAAAATTTAATTAAATATATGCATATATACTTTATACATCGTTTAATAATATTACATATAGCCTTCTTTTAATCTTAATTTTAATATACATATGTTTTATATTTTAAAAAATAATATATTTCATTTAATAATTTACATATTTTTATAAAAAATATATATATTTAAATAAATTAAATAAATGTATTTATTAAAAATATAAATAAAATTATTAAAACATATATATTTTTAATGAAGTATATGTCCTCATGGTTGAAACTGTGGCCGAACAAAATTTGTGAAAGAGCACACTAAAAGACGGCGTGTGAAAAACGCCTAAAAGTAGAAGATGCAACAAACCAACTGCATTGGTATAAATTTAGGTGGTGAGTGAGCGAGTAAATTGGGAGAGAGAGAGAGAGAGAGAGAGAGAGAGAGATGGGTTCAGTGGGGAGGATGAAACTAGGTTCGCAGGGGCTGGAGGTGTCGAAGCAGGGCCTGGGATGCATGGGCATGTCGGCCTTCTATGGCCCTCCGAAGCCGGAGGAAGGCATGATCCAACTTATCCACCACGCCATCTCCTCCAACGTCACCTTCCTAGACACCTCCGATATCTACGGCCCACATACCAACGAAATTCTTCTCGGCAAAGTCTGATTTTCAAAACCCTCTTATGTCTATATAATATTTAAAACTCTTGTTCAGACAGTTTATTGTTTTGTTTTGTTTTTTATTGATTGTGTGTTTGTGTTGGTTTTATTGGTTTGGGTAGGCTTTGAAGGGGATCAGGGAGAAGGTGGAATTGGCAACCAAGTTTGGGATCAGTTATGAGGGAGGTGTCAGGGACGTGCGAGGCGACCCCGCATACGTGAGGGCTTCTTGCGAGGCTAGCTTGAAGAGGCTCGATGTCGATTGCATCGATCTCTACTACCAGCACCGTATCGACACTCGTGTGCCTATCGAGGTCACGGTGTGTATATTTTTCATGGATTGATGTTTACTTTGATGTCAATTGCTAACTTGGAAGAGTTGCCTCAAATTGAATGTTTAATGGATCGGGGGGGGGGGGGGGGGGGGGTTATGATTTGGGTATCTGAGCATGATTTTTTTTGCATATTTTTTGTCATTTTATTATTAGCTACATGTTTTTGTCATAGTTATTTCCTTGTGAGTTTGTGGTTGAACTCATTAGAGAAGATTGCAGGAATTTTATACTGAGAGCCATGTGTGAGCCCCAGTTGGACTTCTTGTTGCTTGACCTGGACCTGCATTCAAATAATCAAATGCCTCTTGTGGATTTGATTGATTAGCAAGGATTGTAAAGGCTGAATACAAAAAAATCTTGGTTAGGGTAGATTTGTTGCATTCATTTGGTTGGAATCATTATTCAATAAAAAGAAATAGCATCTTATATACATGGTAAGCAATTAAACATACTGTTATGTAGTTGTAGGATTAATTTAAACATGAGTAACAGAATTTGGACCTCTACATTTTTGTATAATCCTCCAGTTATGTTGCCCTTTTCTTTTCTGCTCCGTTTTATTCGTTGTCTTGGTGATCATTTATCAAATGTATGTGTCATCTTTCTATATGTTCAATTGAACAAAAAACGTCATACTACTTATATTTTTCTCTCTTACTCTAGATGGGCGAAGTCAAGAAGCTGGTTGGACCTATATATTTTGTTTAACCCTCCAGTCATGTTCATTTTCTTTCCTTTTGTTTGTTAGTAATATCTTAGGCATTGCATCTATGGCTCATCTTATACACACACACACACACACACACACACACACTTGGTTGCATTGATAATCTGTTGAACTTTATGAGAGCTCTACAATATGTTCCACTGCACAAGGAAATAAACATACTATTTTTATTGTTCTCTCTCTTTTCTATATGGGTGAACTCAAAAAACTGGTTAGACCTATATCTTTTGGTGTAATCCTCCTGTAATGTTGCATTTTCTTTCTTTCTGTGTGTTAATAATTTCTTCTTTTTTTTTTGTTGCCTTGATAATTGTTTCCAATGTATGAGTTCTCTTCAATATGTCCCATTGCACAAGAAAATAATATGCTATTAATATTGTTCTCTCTCTTATTCTAGATGGGTGAGCTCAAGAAAATGGTTGAAGAGGGAAAAATAAAATATATAGGCCTATCGGAGGCCTCTGCCTCAACAATTAGGAGAGCACACGCTGTTCACCCAATTACTGCAATTCAACTTGAGTGGTCTCTGTGGACAAGAGATGCCGAGAAAGAAATAATTCCCACTTGCAGGTATTTTTTTACTGAAATGTGGATATATCAGCAGTTAAGATAATGTTCTAAAGTTAATTTTCTTAAGTTTTGCAGAGAGCTTGGCATAGGGATCGTTGCATACAGCCCACTGGGGAGGGGATTCCTATCATCAGGACCTAAGATAGTTGATACCTTAACTGAGCAGGACTTTAGGAAGGTATTTATTAGATATAATGTCAGATTATGAAATGGACTTGCTCTGTCATTCCCAATTGATTTCCCCCATGCATTGCAAAGTAATACATTTTAAAGGTTCTTAAAAAGTCTTATGTAGGAGGTTATGCGACTTCCCTTTCAAAAGAAGAGTATACTTATCTATATGTCCGATTCATTAGTATAAATTTGTGCTTTTGATATTAATGGAGTTATGGGAGAAACTAAGTTTGGAGTCTTGATTCTTGACGAAGGGTGGTTTCCATTGCCCATGCTTTCCTTGTGTAGAACGAGCATCAGTCAAATAATTACTTTGCTGTTGACTAATTGTTTTAAATTAGGTAACCGATAAATTCATATGAATAAATTGATATAAAGAATGAATGAAGAAGCATCTATAATGTTAAGATATCCTTTTTTATTGGGAGATATATTAAGACATCATGATGGGTAGTTCCCAAACTAAGTCTTTGGGCATGGTTTATAACAGATGTTCCTTGGTCAGATCTCCTGTGGAACTACTTGATTTAATCAATAGATCAGCCAACTGAAACTACATTATGGAGAGACAGTTGAAATCAGTGCATTTCAACCCACCTTGATGGCTGATACAAAGGGTTGAAATGATGTCTTACAAAAGTTCGTTATTATCCTTAAGATGAGATGATTGTTTCAACTTTGATTAACCAATCAATGTGATTCTTTGACATGGTTGTTGAATCACTTTCAGTAAACAATTTCACTCAGTGGATATCACCACCACCCCAACCTTATCCATCAGCATGACTTTGGTCATAAGGGAGCACATCAAGAAGGCAGCACAGTACAATTAGATAATATATCACTAGTCAATTAAAAGTTATTCTTGGTTATCAAGAGCCTAAAACTTCTCTATTCTGGCATACATCTTAATTTTTTTTTTAATATTGGATTTTATTTTTTAGTTTTTGTGTAAACATAACTAATCCATGTTTTCCTTGATATGAGTATGTCCTAGTGATTTCATGCCATGTTGTAACTAGTAATCAAATGTTTCCACTTGTAGCATTTGCCAAGATTCCAGCCAGAAAACCTGGAGAAAAATGCAACCATATATGAGCAAGTAAACGCAATGGCTACAAGGAAAGGATGTACTTCTTCACAACTGGCACTGGCTTGGGTTCACCACCAGGGAAATGATGTATGTCCCATACCGGGCACCACCAAGATTGAAAACTTAAACAAAAATGTTGCTGCTTTATCCGTGAAACTTACCCCAGAAGAGATGGTTGAACTCGAATCCTACGCTTCTGAAGATTCTGTTAAAGGCGATAGGTATGGAGCTACAATGTGGACTTCGAAGGACTCGGAAACGCCAGATCCTTCTTCATGGAGAGGTGTATGATGTCTTGGTTGTTGCTGCTACGCGGAATTTTTATATTTTCTATGCTTAAAGCTATGTACTGGTGCTTTTGCCACTTAAATGTCGTATTATCCCAAAATAAAATGTTTGAAGTGGTGATGATCAAGCACTTCCTATGTTTTTAATTGGTCATGCTGAGGTTGGCCAATCTTAATCAAGCTGGTTATCTAATACTTTTGAACTGTTATTACAGGAGAAAATGCCAATCAGCACACACTTGTTAGAAGTTAATTGGGTTGGCTGAATTCTTCTTTAGGATTGACTACTCTCCCCACCCAAATAATCAATCCCACAATCACAATTTTTTGTTATAGTGGGGTTGTGAACTTGTGAGAGAGGAAGGGAAGAAGAACTTTAGGATTGACTACTCTCCCCACCCAAATAATCAATCCCACAATCACAATTTTTTGTTATAGTGGGGTTGTGAACTTGTGAGAGAGGAAGGGAAGAGGAAAGGAGGAAGAAGAAGAGATAGATAGATGGAGGGAGAGAGAGAGAGGAGAGGACGTGAGAGAGAGGAGAGGACGTGGAAGAGAGCGGAGGGGGAGTCCGGAGAGGGGAATGGTGGAGAGAGAGAGGAAGAGAGAGAAAGGGGCAGACAGAGGGAGACCGAGAGAGAGATCTAGAGAGGGGAGGAGAGGGCAACATATCTTTGGGAGCGAGGGTGAAGGGGCATGACTCTCTCTCTCCCTCCATTGCCCCCTCTGGTCTCCTCTGGCCACCACCCCCAGTGTCTGCCACCCTCCTCCACCCTCTCCTCTCTCTCTCTCTCTCAACCTCTTTCTCTTTCTCTTCCCCCTCCTCTCCAAAGTTCATAACTCCGTCAATAAAAAAAAATTTGGTTGGTGGGATTGAGCACTTTCCATCAAATTCCACTCTTCTTAAAACCTTTCTAAACCCTGGTTAAACCACTTTTAACCCTAGCCAAGTTAAATCACTTTCACACCTAGATTTTGCCCAAATTTAGAAAACAAGGAACACAAGTACCAAGCGGCTAGGTTGTAGTAACTGGCGCCCCTCCCGCCATTTAGCAGTCCTTTATTCAATTTCCCAACTACTAGAAAGGATTCCCCATTTTCACCTTTGTGTGTGATCGGCCGTAGCTCGGAGAGGAGAACCCACCCAATACCCCAGCGAGGCGATCAACAGAAACACCACCTTTTCCAAATTTTTGAGAAAGCAAGTGATGACCACATTTAGTCATTTTGAGAGGTTGTCGACCATTCAAAAGTGACCCTCTAGGCAGTGATTTGATTCGTCGCGAGGTGGACCCAAGTTTAGAGACCCCCCAAATTCCAATACTGACAATCTGACAATCACGGTGGGAAATCCCTTGTGAAAAATAACAACTGCATGCCAAGAATTTGATAAAAGTTGCTCTTTTCGAAAAACTACAATTTTCACCCCGATTTGCCACGAGTGGCCCCCAAAGTTACCCTTTACAGCTTTAATTACTCACTTTTTTATGCCCCTTCTTTATTGCTTTAAAACTCTGACCCTTTGCACTGGTGCACCCTTTACTACTTTAATAACCAATTTTTTCCACCCCTCTTACTTCTTTATTTACTGCTTTAAAACTCTCACCCTTCTCACTAAAGTGCACCCTTTATTGCTTTAATCACCCACTCTTTCTGCCCTCTTTACTGCTTTTATTTACTACTTTAAAAGTCTCATCCGTTGCATTGAGTTGCATCCTTTTTACTTCTTTACTCATCTACCCTTTTACCCACCAGCCAAATTACTCCATGGTTGAATTTAACCCTGAAAACATCCTCGAAGAGGAAACACGCCAGAGAGACTAGGATAGGCAAGTTCTCAGCCTTTAGAGAAGAGGATGACCACTTTAATTAGGGTACTAGTAGGTAGAAGACATGCTAAACTCCCTAACCAATGTCCACTAGATCAGACTCTTAAAGCGGGAACTCTTGCTACCCCACCCAGGGATGACCTAACCTCCATTACCCCGAAAACCCCAGTTTCTTGGTTAATCTGATCCCTTTTTCTGCTCCTACTTTTTCATTTACACCACCTTCCCCATTTAATCCAACTCCCCCTGTAAATCCAATTTTTTTGATGATTTGAACCCAAGGTCCCTACCAAGCCATATCCAGTCCAAGACCACTAAATTACCCATCTAGGGCAGAAACATTGGATGAAACATATTGGAGGATCATCTCTGAGATGGGTCCCTCTGCTCCCAAACACATCCTACATAATCTGTAGCAGATCCCATCAGTCAGTCTTTTAGAGGGATTTAAAATCCTGAAATACCACTGATATAATGGCCGTGGAGACCCGGACATCCACTTGACCACCTTTTACCTAGACTCCCGACCCTTCCTAGACAGCCAACCTCTCCTTGTCTTCCTGTTCCAGAGATCACTTGAAGGAGAGGCACTGTAATGATTCTCAACACTCCCTGTAGATCATCTATCACTGAAGAATTACAAAAGATCACACCATGTGGCCTAATCCTCCCAGTCCACTCACTCACATGCCAAAACCCTATTAGGCCCCTCCCCACATGTGTCAGGAAAGTACCTAGGCCTAGCCCAATCCACCACACGACCCTAACCAAGAGAGTCTTTAGCTCCTGTTTGGAACGGGTATAGGACTTATTCAAAGATTTAAGCTAGCATAACTTGGTATAGATGTGGATAAATAGATTTTGTGTTTGGTTAAGTTTGCAGTTATTCTCGCTGGTAAACATAAAAACAAGAAGTTTGTTGTTTGGGAGATGATGGATTATATGTGAATAAGGTTTGGATAATGTGATGAATATTTATTTTACAAATTTATGTTTAAATAATTGCATGGGCATTTTATGTGATGAATGATATTTTTACAAATTTATCCTAATATAATTGCAATGCATTTTATGTGATGAACCCTTCACCTGTCATAGCTTTCTCTAACAAAGGTCCAGCAAATGAGAAGGTTCCCAAATTCAGCTATGTAGTTGAAATAAATTGGCATATAACCACCTCATCATACAGTATCATAGCATTTTATGCTGAAGCCAAAATTCAATTTTGTGAATAAACGGGTTCCTCGATTTGCCATAGGTGCCTCTGGCGGAAATTGAGTTTGTAATGTTGGATATGTGTCCCACATGTATCATGTTCATTCAACAACATATTGATCTAAATCACATGTGATACATTAAAAAAATAAACAACAACATGTACATTACAGACACCCTCCACGAACCATCTCGGACTGCTTAAAAACTAGAATTTCAACCTACATACTTGTCTACAAACAAAAGGATTAAATACATGTCTACGTAAGATACAACATATTCGATAATAGAGTATCATAAGAAGCTCTGTCATTGTCTTCCATCGCATAGATTACATGATACTTGCTTAATTGGCATACAAATACAATGGCTTGTAGACCATCAAACATCTGTCCATGTTACATCAACATATTGCATAACAACAAAAAAAGGTGGTGTCCATAGCTCACTTACATAAAATATGAAGTTTTATGTTAACCACGAGAACACAAACAACCAGTACGATAATCAGAAGGAGCATAGCAAGCAATATATAAGGATACGGTACACCACAAATGTGACCAAGTGCAGGGGTGTGCATTATTAATGGTGCGGTAGCTAGCTCATTGGTAGGAGGTGCATACGGCAGAATTGGGGTTGGGATGGCAGATTCATTACCTTGTGCATCTTGTAATTCCGAGGTAGAGGCATTCTGAACACCTGTTAGCGGAGCTATTCCATGTTCACCAAAATATCTATTTGCTTCCTCAATGCTACACATACCGGCATAAATCGCACCACTAGACCCTTCACTTGAGCTTCACATTCTTTTCAAGTCGAATACAATCATGGTCATCTACCTCTTGCCACAACATACAGTGGAAATCGTGGCATCACACTAGTTTTACTGCATTTCACAAACAAGAAAATAAAATTGTCATTAAAGAGTATTATATTGCAAACAACAGAGATTATTGAAAACATCATTGCACTGGTATGTGGGCTTTGTGAACATCAGAAATGAGAGGTCAAATAGGTTTTTAGGAACAGTATTTGTTCAACCCAAGAAATACACAATTAAGAAAACAATTATATTTGTGGACTATGTCCTACTTACATGTATTTCAATCCATCCATTGCCCCAGAGCTTCCGGTTCATCTCCGTTGCTAACATATCAACAACCAATAATCATTAGACATATGCACTATCCTAAAAAGTTTAGCTAGTTGCAATTGGGCATGCCTGATTTGTGTTATACCTGTCGAACTGCCCAAAGCTGCCCGGCAATTAGACCATGTAGTTCGTCCTCTCGATGGAGATAGTCAATGGTCAATGGAATGCCCTCATCAACAACATCATCTCCGGCATCTTGGATGTCATCTTTAGACATGTTGAAGAACATGTCATTCCCTTGTTGGCGCCTTAAGAAATTATGAATGATGCAACATGCTAGGACAATTTGGACTTGAGTTGGAAATGGGTAGTAGGGTGTACAACGAAAACATTTGAATCTCATCTTCAGCACCCCAAATGCACACTCCACCACATTGCGTAACTGTGCATGCCTATGATTAAATAATTCACTTTGACCTTTATATCGTTGGTTCGCTTGATTCTCAAACTTAGACAAGTGATATCTATTTCCTCTATAAGGTGCTAAAAATTGATGTGTGTTTGCGTACCCTGAGTCAACTAAGTAATATTTTCCTGAAACGAAACATAGTTTTATGAAATCAATGAGGTTGTGTCATGTGCTTTGCATACATTAATGAGACTAAAATTCAAAAGAATATCTCTCTTCCGGAACTCAAAAAGAACTCCTTTGTAATGTCCTTCGTAGTATTTTCATATCCGCAGCTGAACCCTCCCAACCGGCAGCTACATATTGAAATGTAAGATCAAAGGAGCAGACTGCCATCACATTTTTGAGATCTAGCCCTTCCTATTCCTATATCTAGTGGCAGGGCCGACCCTGGGCAGAGGCCACCAAGGCAGCTGCCTAGGGCCACCACCCAAGGAGGGTCCCTAGCCCTACAAAGCGTAAGGTATAAGCCCATAAGCCCATTTAAAAAAAATTTAAATATCAAACTCCCTCAGTCCACTAGAATAAATCAAGTCCCAAAACCCAACCGTCCCACTCGCCCCTCACGATTTCATTCCCCAAATCCCTAAAAACACTCCCCCCTTATGAATATTTTCCAACATTTCACTCCCATTAAAAGCCCTAAAAACTCTCCTCCATCAAAACCCTAAATCCTCCCACCAATTAGCCATGCCTCCTTTTGTTTTCTCCATGTGCCGTTTGACATCCCCAAAATCCCTCCAAGTCTCTCTCTTTCACACAGATTTTCATCAAGCATTCAAGGTTCTCTCTTTATATATTTGATCTTTGTTATCAATTTTTGGTATATATATTTCTTTCAAGTTTCAATCTTTCTATTTATTACATATTTACATGTGTTCTCTCTCTATCTCTCACTCAAAAGAAATCTCTCCCTTTCTCAGACTCTCTCTCTCTCTCTCTCTCTCTCTCTCGATCTCTCCCAGTCCCCCCAAATTTTCTTATTACTGATTTACTGAATTATTGTAGCAATCAAACCCTCTTTAAGGTATTTTAAATTTTTATTTTTTAGGCTTGTATTTTCTAGAGGTATTTTTTTAATTAGGTGCATAATTTTTTTTTGTGCGTGAAAGCCGAAATGGATATGGTTAAAAAGTGTATTTTTTTATTTATTAACTTATTTTTTGATATTTATTCAATTATTAAATTGCAGGATTCTCGCATTCAATAAATCAGTAAGTCACACTTGTTGGGGAGGACGATTGGACGAAAAGAGCAAACTAATATCAATAAGGTTGACAGGTTGTATTGCTCTTGAACTTTTATTTCAGATTTTAAATACTTTATTGTTGATTGTTAGATATTTTATATTTATATTAATGTCGATTAGAAAATATAGTACCATATATGAAAAAAGAAAAAAAAGATTGATGAATTTATTCAATCTCAAGCAGGAGCTCTTGATAAATTTTTAAATAATAAAAATCAAATAAAAGTTCTATGAATGAAGATAATATGATTGAAAATAATGATGAAGAACGTATAAATGAAGAACATAATAATGTAGAAAATATGAATGAAGAACATAATAATGAAGAACATAACAATGAAAATGAAAATGAAAATGAAAATAGGCATGAAAATTATGAAAATGAAGATTTGAATGAAGAATATGGAAAATTTTCTTTAAACATATATGATCCAGGAAATTGGATAAGCATTGATCAAAATTTAAGAGAATTTTTAATAAAAAGAGGTCCTATAAGAGATAATGATATCAATTTTCCTAAAGACAATGACAAGAATATACATTTTTCTTCCACGCATTATAATCGATATTTGTCTAATGGAGAGAAGCAGGATAGAAGATGGCTTGTATATTCAAAAGTTTTGAACAAAGTATTTTGTTTTTGTTGTAAACTGTTTAGAAAAGATGGGACTAGATCTCAGTTAGCCAATGAAGGATTTAAAGATTGGAAAAATCTAAGTAATAGGCTTAAAAGTCATGAAATTCGTGATGAACACATTATTAATAGGAGTAGTTGGATTGAATTAGAAAGAAGATTGCAAAAGAATAAACAATTGAAAATAATGTAGAAGAACAAATTAAGAAAGAAAGAGAGCATTAGAGACAAGTTTTAATGAAAATTCTTGCTGTTGTGAAAACTTTAGCTAAAAATAATTTGGCATTTCGCGGAGACAATGGAAATTTTCTAAGTCTAATTGAAATGATTGCAGAATTTGATCCAATAATACAATAACACATTCGATGAATTAAAGAACATAAAAATCATTACCATTATCTTGGACATAAAATTCAAAATGAATTGATAAATTTATTAGCTAGAGAGGTCAAAAGCCTAATCGTTACAAAAATCAAAGAAGCAAAATATTTTTTAGTTATACTTGATTGTCCTCCAGATGCAAGTCATGAAGAGCAAATGGCTCTAGTATTACGATGTGTGGATATTAGTACAAGTAGAATAGAGGTACAAGAGTTCTTTTTAGAATTTTTAAATGTGGATGATACATCAGGCTTAGGTCTTTTTAATGAACTTAAAAATGTATTAGAAATTCTTAAACTTGATATTAGTGATGTAAGAGGACAGGGATATGATAATAGATCTAATATGAAAGGAAAATACAAAGGTGTACAAAGTAGACTACTTGAAATAAATCCTAGAGCATTCTACACGCCATGTGGTTGTCATAGTCTTAATCTTGCACTTTTTGATATGGCTAATTCTTGTTCTAAAGCTGCATCTTTTTTTGAAGTGGTACAACGTATATTCTCATTATTTTCCTCTTCTACAAAATGGTGGAAAGTATTAAAAGATTATGTGCATGGTTTCACACTTAAGCCATTATCACAAACACATTGGGAAAGTCGCATTGAAAGTGTTAAAGCAATAAGATATCAAGCTCCACAAATAAGAGATGCTTTAATTTATTTAACAAATAATAGTGAAGATCCCAAAACGAAGAGTGAAGCCGAGTGTTTAGTAACCTATGAAATTGAGAATTTTGAATTTTTACTTGGCATGATCATTTGGTGCAATATCTTGTTTAATGTTAATAGAGTTAACAAAAATTTTCAAACTAAAGATATACATATTGATGTTGTTATAGATCAATTAAAAGGACTAGTTGTCTTTTTTGAGGCTTATAGAAAACCTGGATTTGATGAGGCAATGATAGAAGCAAAAGAGATTGCAACTTTAATGAATATTGAACCTAAATTTCGTAAAAAACGTATTATTTGTATAAAGAAACAATTTGATGATAAAGTCAATGAAGAAATAAAACAATCAGCGGAAGAATCTTTTAGAATTAATTATTTCATATATATAATAGATCAAGCTCTTTCTTCACTTAAGAGTCGATTTGAATAATTTCAAATGTATGAGAAAATATTTGGGTTTTTGTTTGTTTTGAAAAGGTTAAATAATGTAGATGATCATAGTTTGAAATCTTATTGCTATAAACTTGAAATGTATATGAAATATAACATGCATTCTGATATTGATGAGAGAGACTTATTTTTGGAATTAAAAGTATTTAAAGAAGTTTTACCGAGTGAAATAACAAAAGCAATTGAAGTATAAAATTATTTAAAAAGAATGGATGGTTGTTTTCCAAATGTGTGGATTGTTTATAGAATATTATTAACTATACCGGTTACAGTTGCTTAAGCAGAAAAAAGTTTTTCAAAGTTAAAGTTAATAAAATCTTATCTTAGGTCTACCATGTCATAAGAAAGATTGAATGGATTAGCTCTATTATCCATTGAAAAAAACATAGTAGAAAAACTTAATTATACAAATTTAATTAATACTTTTGCTGCTCAAAATGCGAGAAGAATAATTTTCAAATGATATTTATTGGTTTAATTATTTTTTACTATTGTAGGAAAGATATTTATAAGTGTTTTCTTATTTAGTTTTTATCAAAATTAAAACATTTTCTAATGTATATGGAGCTCTGTTTTAAAAGTTCACCAAGGACCCCATAAAAAAAACAATTCTTAGGGTCGGCCCTGTCTAGTGGCCTTGGATTTCTTCACCAATGCGGGGACGTGTCCCCCATCAATCTCACCAAGCGGTTCTATTCAATGGATGACAAACAAGTGAGGTTAAATAAATCAAGAGTGGCACACCTAATATGAAGTCATGGTGGGTGAATATCATATTACCTTAAAAAATGGGTAGAAATTCCTATTGGACCTCATTTGCGGATGAACCCCAACATTCCCTTCAGGCAATTGAATGAAGTCACTACGTAATGCAGTAATTGCCACTAAAACATTATTGAAATTCCTGCTGATTGTTTCTCCAGAATGTTGGAATCTCTCAGCCAAGACCCGATTTGGTACCCCCATGACCAATCGCGTTCATGAAAATGGAGAGTTGCTCGGTACTGCTTAGTCTCCTGGAGTTGTTCAATAATCCCATACTAGTAAGGGTATCACGAAGCAGTAAGAACATTTGGGGTGTAACTCTGAAATTCTCATATGATCTAACTTCATTTCTTACTAGCATCTCATGGATGAAAGCATGTCCTGAAAGTGCACCCATACGACGTACATCCCGGGTAATTCGTGGTTGACTTTGCAAGTTAAGAAGGGGCATAATATATTCTATCTCCCTTTCCCAATCTTCCTCATCCTCGACAATGATTTCTCTTATAAAGGCTCGTCTAGCTTGCTGACGATCCATAACTGCTGTAAGATAGACTTTTGAACTGAATTATGAGTGATTATATGAACTACATAAAGAAAGTTAGCTATGCCACCATATGTATAATAGAGGAATGTTAGTTGATGAGAATAGGAAACCTATTATGGATGTCTGCATCAAGAACCAAAACTACTCATATAAATAATTTGATATAATAATCTTTGGTTTTGCTTACGAAATCTCCATGAAATTTATCAATTGACCTTACAGATCATCTATAGGCTCTTTATTCAGACGGAAGAATGAACTTGTAATTACATGTACACAACGAGTCATGGAATTCCATTTTCTAAGCCCTACACAACACTGCATATACCATTACCAATATCAATATGTAATATACTACACATGCATAAGGTCTTAAAAAGATACATTCACAACATATTTTACATCTACCATTGGATGTACATTTGAGGTTAAAAACTAATAATTACAGGCATGGGCATATTCTCAGGCTAACATCGGACAAGGCAATTGAGAAATGCATCTCTTATGAGCAAACCATAATAGTAAAAGATTAACAGTTATAGTATATGCTAGTATTTACACCCTTCATACCTCTTCAAAATTGGATTATGCGACCAAGACCCCCTACTAGTCAAGTCTAACTAATACCACCCCCTGTTCACAAGACAGATAGTACCTTATCAATTCCAATTCAGTAATATGTTAAATTCACATGTACACCATCCAATGATTATACAAGCTAATTTACAACAAGGATTATGAATTAAGGCTGCAACTTGGGTTGGGTTGAACCTGAACCCGACGGGTTGAACCCGATTTTTATATGGGTTGGGTTGACCAAATCGGATTCGGGTTCGGGTTCACCAATTCGGGTTGACTCACAAATCGGGATGGGTTCGGGTTGGCCTCAATCACAACCCAACCCAACCCGAACCCGTAAACTAATAGTTAAAAAAAAAATCATAGTCGTTCATTCTGTAACTTCTAATATGGGTAGTCCAAATTTTAAGTAAACCTAGTTAATTTTACAGGTTAGGTCAGATTGATTTATTTAATTTGCACACCATGTTAGAAATTCGGGTTGAGTCGAGTTAGTCCAATTCGGGTTGAAAATCGGGTTGCAGTCGGGTTGGTTTATTTAATTACTGGTTGGGTTCGTGTTGGTCCAATTCGGGTTGAAAATACGGTTGGGTCGGATTAGGGTTGAGTAGTTTTAAATTCGGGTTAGGGTCAACCCAAACCCAACCCACCCGAGTTGCAGCCCTATTATGAATGGGAAATGAAAAACTTGGGCACGCACAAATGGAGAATCGTCTAATGGACAATCGTCTAATCAAGTAGAATTCACATTAATAAAAGCAACACATACATAAGTCTGTCAACTATCCA